>CM045987.1:80855703-81539600 GCA_025175895.1 Wurfbainia villosa | reverse complement strand
AAAATGCAGTGGTTGTTGTCAACTTCTCGGCTCGAGTCTAGTGAGTTGGTGCAGTAGGAAGCAACACTGTGTTGCTTTATCTACCACCGAAGACGAATACATCGCGATGGGTGAGTGTGTCACGCAGCTTCTTTGGATGAAGCACACCCTCCGCGACTTTAAGTTAGACTTTACGAATACTAAACTTCATGTAGATAACATTAGTTCAATTAATCTTACAAAGAATCCGATATGTCACTCTAGGACCAAACATATAGAGGTCAAACACCATTTCATTCGAGAACATGTGGCCAACGGAGCAATACAACTCGAATACGTCGAATCGAAGTCTAACTTAGCAGAACTATTTACTAAACCCCTACCTGAAGCCGAATTTAGTCTATTAAGACGAAAATTGGGCATGTGTGTAATAGAATAGGTACATGCAAATTATATGTTCTTACTACTATTCTTTAATTTCATTTTTATGGAACTAGCATAGGACATACCTTAGATATCATGCACCTATAGATTTAAGGAGTCAGTACATCTCACAACACATAGGACTAATGTGTTTGTGTACTTAGCCACGTAGATGGGCGTGAGATGTTAGGACCTTACTCCTGGTTCCAGATGTAGAGCTAGTGCATCGCTATGAACCACGGAGTATAATCATACATACTAACCGACTCTGACCAGGACTGGTTGATCTTACATATCAATCAAACCAAATATGAGTCGAACATTTTATAGATGAGCTTATTTTCAGTATATTACTTTTTTTTTTATAAAAAATGGGGAACATGCTTGGACTTTAAATTTAACACTTATTTTGTTTTCCACACACCCCTTACTCTTTTCGATATACGGCAAAAGGGGGAGAAAAAGGCCAAAGTTAAGGGGTCAAATTTTTTTAAACTTAACTCTTACTTCATATTTAAAGCAAAAGTTAAAACTTAGTTAACTTTTACCAAAAGGCCAAAGAATTCTTAACTTAAACTTAAACTTATTTTTTAAACTTTATGTCGTTAATGTTTTACTTAAGGGGGAGAAAGGGCTTAACTAAAACATTTTACTAAGGCCAACTTTAAGTAATGTTAATTACTTAAAGCAACCCTCAAGGGGGAGGATTAAGGTCTTTCTTCAAGACTCACCCTCGGTCAAGGGGGAGGATTCCTCAAGGGGGAGTACTTGAAGAAAATCCTTACTACTCCAACTTAATCTTCATATTTTTTGTTTCTCATGCACATTATTACTCTTCATGCTTGCTGTTTACTTAACTTTGTATGTGGGTTTGCCATAAATCAAAAAGGGGGAGATTGTTGGTGCAGTAGGCACCTAAGTCGAACCTAAGTTTTGATTATAGCAAACGATACAAAGTTAAGCATATATTGTTATCTCATGAGCTAAATCAAGTGTGCAGAAAAGTCTCAACACCGAGCTGAAGGCTAGCGACACCGGAGGAAGCCGGTGGTCGGGCGACACTCAAGAGACTTGGAGGAGCCGAAGGAATTGAGTGGAAGGCCTAAGCAAAAGCAACACGTAAATCGAGGTAAGCTCGTGTGTGCGAGCGTAAGTAAGGTCGTATCCTCTTTACGGGGATGATCTTAAGCGTAGATCCGACCAAAGACTTCTTATAGATGGTCTAGGTCGAGATCGGATGGTCGACGACCATCAAAATTATGTTTTTGTTGAGCTAACCTTGCCTTGCAGCTAGCATCAGTCGACTGCTAGCTTGGAGGACTCATTGCGCCATCAAAGCGATCATTGCGAAGGTCAACAATCGACGATGCCATCGGTCGGTGATGATGATGGTCGGTCATTGATGGTCAAAGGATCAGCCTCGAGTAGTCAAGGCTTATCACCCCATTTCAAGGAGTTTTTGTGTCCATTTGTGATTGGTTGAAGACCCATTCGATGAGGGGCTCAAAGGCTATAAAAGGAGGGCTTGTCTTAGGGTTTTTCATCAATTCAAAAGCTTCCAAGTGCTTCCGATACGCTCCGACTCTCCGACATCCCTACGACGAAGCGCTGCCTAGACGACGACTAGAGCTTCAACTTCCAACCTTTAAAGTCGTCGGTAACGAAAGTTCTAAATTGTATTTCAGTTCATTCCTTTTAGTAAAGCTTTCATTATAACGAGGAGAGGGGGAGTGTCCTTCTACCTCGGGCTTTTTGTATCCGTCTAACTCCTACCTCCAACGAGGAGGAGTTCTTTAGTAGTTTGCCCTCCGTACGTGGTCAAGGACCACTAGGGCCTTGGAGTAGTAGCCTTCGGCTACGAACCAAGTAAATCTCTTGTGTCTATTGTCTCCTTTACTTTTTGTTTTGTTTATCTTTCCGCTGCATATAAGTTTTTTTTTAAAAATGAATTCGTACTAAAAAGTTTCTATCGCTATTCACCCCCCCTCTAGCGATCCGATCGATCCAACAAGTGTCAATGTATGAAGCTTGAGATAAGCACAACATCCTTTTCTTGCGATCCCTTATCACCTTGATCCCAAGGATGTGTCCCACTTCTCCCAAGTCCTTCATATCAAACTGTTTGGACAACCATACCCTTACGTCTGATAACACTCTGATATTGTTGCCAACTAACAAAATGTCATCTACGTATAGTACAAGAAATACCACTATGTTTCTATCACATCTCTTGTATACACAAGGCTCATCCGGACTTTGAATAAATCCATATGACTGGATTACTTCATCAAAGCGGATGTTCCAAGATCTAGAAGCTTTCTTCAATCCATAAATGGACCGATTAAGCTTACACATAAGATGCTCTTTTCCCTTTGCAATG
The DNA here is from genome assembly GCA_025175895.1 of Wurfbainia villosa. Classification (NCBI taxonomy): domain Eukaryota; kingdom Viridiplantae; phylum Streptophyta; class Magnoliopsida; order Zingiberales; family Zingiberaceae; genus Wurfbainia; species Wurfbainia villosa. The sequence continues at coordinate 81,536,818 of CM045987.1, read as the reverse complement.
AATCCCTCTAGTTGCTTCATATAAATGTTTTCCTCAAGACTTCCGTTAAGGAAAGCTATCTTGACATCCATCTGCCAAATCTCATAATCCTCATGAGCAGCAATAGATAAGAGAATCCGGATAGACTTAAGCATAGCTACCGGTGAAAAGGTCTCCTCATAATCGATACCTTCTTTCTGAGTATACCTTTTCGCAACAAGCCTAGCTTTGAAGGTCTCAACCTTCCCATCTACTCCTCTCTTTTTCTTGTAGATCCACTTGCATCCAATGGCTTTCACACCATCGGGTGGTTCTACTAACTCCCATACATGATTAGAATCCATAGATTCTATCTCTGAATTCATCATTGTTTGCCAAGATACCGCATCTCTATCTTGGAGTGCCTCGTCATATGTCCAGGGATCAGGTTCATGTTTACCAGGGACTAAGTCCGAAGACTCTCCCAAGAACATGAATCTCATGGGTTGTCTAACAACCCTCCCACTACGACGAGGTGCCTCCTGTGTATGCTCTGTGACACGCGGTGCAGTGACTTGTGGTATTTCCTCTTGTACCGGTGGTATTGAAGTCGGGACTTCCCCTGTCAACTCCTCAAGAACAATCCTACTCGCGGGCTTGTGGTTCATCACATAGTCTTCCTCTAGAAATCTGGCATTCGTACTCACGATCACCTTCTGATCTCTAGGACTATAGAACAAACCACCCTTCGTTCCCTTAGGGTAGCCAACAAACAAGCATACTTCTGTACGAGATTCCAACTTACCAGTATCTCCCTTCAGCACATGTGCTGGACTACCCCAAATCTGAATATGTCTTAGACTAGACTTTCACCCAGTGATCCACAGTGCATGGGAGTAGAGTCTTGACTTAGATGGAACCAAGTTCGAGAATGTGTCCGTTTCGAGCAAACCCGAGGCAATCAGGTAACTCAGAATAACTCATCATCGATCTGACCATCTCCATAAGAGTCCTATTCCTTCGCTCCGCCACACCATTCTGCTGGGGTGTGCTAGGTGCAAACAATTGAGATTGAATCCTAGACTCTGATAAGTAACTCCTAAACTCTCCCAAGAGGTACTCGCCACCACGATCATATCGTAGTGTCTTGATACTTTTACCTTGACGGTTCTCCACATCAGCCTTGAATTCTTTGAACCTGTCAAAGCATTCAGACTTGCGGCGCATCAAGTAAATGTATCCATACCTTGAATAATCGTCTATAAAAGAGACAAAGTATTCAAAGCCACCTCTAGCCTGGATAGACATAGGACCGCACAAATCAGAATGAATCAATTCCAATACATCTTTGGCTCTATACCCCTTAGCCTTAAAAGACCTCTTGGTCATCTTACCTTCCAAGCAAGACTCGCAGGTTGGGAGGTCTTCCACCACTAATAAACCCAAGGGTCCATCAGCTATCAACCTTTGAATTCTACTCAGGTTAATATGACCAAGTCTTAGGTGCCAAAGATATGTCTGGTTCATTTTCGAAGGTTCTTTTCTCTTATTAGACTTAGAAGATGAGTTATTCACTTCTATATGCATCGTGGGAGTTTTCGGTTCAAGAGTGTACAAATTGCCAACCAATGTACCAGAACAGATAATCTCCCTATTCCTTTTTATAACAACTTTGTCATTAAAAGAAACAGAATATCCATCCAGAAAAAATTTAGAAACTGAAATTAGATTCTTTCTAAAAGTAGGTACATAAAGACAATTTCTCAAAACCAAAACTTTATTCCTATCAAAAGATAAATAAATGTCTCCCACTGCAATAACCGCCACCTTTGAAGGATTGCCCATGAAGACAGTAATCTCTCCCTCAGCTAGTCATCGAGTTTCCTGGAACCCCTGCAAAGTATTGCAGACATGATCAGTGGCTCCTGTATCTACACACCAGGTACTGATAGATAACACCACCAAACATGTTTCAACAACTAAACAAGAAGATATACCTTTGTTCTTTCGCGAGGACAGTCCGCCTTCCAATGTCCAGTCTGCTTGCAAGTGAAGCACTTGCCTTTTGGCTTCTTCACTTCTGTCTGAGGTCCTGCTGCCACTTTCTTTGCTCCACCTTGCTTCTTCTTCTTCTTCCCTTTCGGTTTAGAAGTAGAAACCTTCTGAGCAACCATGGCTTGAGCGCTCTGACGAATGTTGCAGCACATTTGACATAGATGCCAAAATGTAACACCGCGCCATCTCATCTGCCTTTACCCATTTCTTATAATGTTATTTCTCCTTTTCATCAGAGTCATCGGTGGGCTTAGGAGGACAGACCTTGAAGAGTACAAATTTGTACTCCTCTGCAGTTAAGATAATATCCAAATTTCTTTTCCAATCAATATAATTTGTTCCAGTAAGTTTATTTTCTTTTAATATCACAGCAAGTGGGTTGAAAGCCATTTGAAAAAACCTAAGAATTACAATGATCAAAATATTAGATTTCAAATATCATTGATTCCTCAAACAATAAAATTTCGAAATCAACCAACACCTCAAAACATCGAGAATATCACATGCCACGATAGTGTGGACGTATACGAATTCTACATTTATGAGAGGAGGTTTAACCCATTAATTTTATTATCTTTTCAACCTTACTTTTTGACAAATAAAATTAATAGTTAGTTCCTCTTTGGCCCTACAAATAAAAGCAGTGACTCCAATGGGGAGGATACTTTTTATTTGCATCTAAGTGTGTACCATTACACGATACTAAGGGAATTATCTTGAATTATGTGCCTTACCGATGGGGAAGTACACACGCTCCTAAATAATTTCCTATAACCATTATTTGACCTAGTGATCCACAAACAAACTTATCCGATGGGGAGGAAGGCACTCAGAGACGACGCGCAAGTTTGTTGCATCACACGTCAAATTGTAATGGAGGCCGCGGGAATTAATTAAAATGTCCCTCTCCCACTTAGTAAATTGACAGTGAGGAATTTTCAAGCACACACAACATGCATATAAAACAAATCAGCAATAAATATGTAAAAAATTAGAATTTTCCCAACTATTATGGCATTGTTTTCCAATATGCGTCCCGTCGTGTCGCCACCTTGTCCGCTCCACCTTTTCCCGTGCACAAGTCACCAAAGAGATCCGAGCCAAGATAAACTATTTTAATTTACATCCATCGATCCTATACTCCACGAAGGAGTGTACAAATAATCTAGATCGAAAGTAAACTAAAATGAGTGGCTAAACAATGCCATATTTAATTACAAAAATTAAATACTAATTTAGCCTCGTCAACCCCGAGGATTCAAATAATATACAATCACACACACATGCAATCACATACACACATGTATAGCCATAATAGTTGGAACTTATGCCTGCAACCAAAAAGTTATCATACACACATCCTACTATCATCCGGCATACACAATATATGTTAAGTGCATGAAAGTAACCGAATCCAAAATACACAAAACCGGAAACCGTGGCTCTGATACCAATTTGATGGCATGCTAGGAGTCTCACTGGCTCCCATGTCCCCGGATTAAAATTTTCACTAATGAAAACTAATCCGGATGGGATGAGTTTCCTAAGCTCAACCATTTCGTCGTCGTGCTAACGACTTGAGCAATCGCTTGAACAAACTAGTTGTTTAAGCAACAAAACTCTTCTAGTCGATTAGCCGCAGAAGAGACGACGGAAGGATCGCCGGTTTTTGTGTTTATCTTCGGGGTCCATGATTATACAAATACATATGGATGTAGACATGTATAATCAACACATACAAACATATTAATAAGAACATGCAAAAATCAATAATAAAACTTGTAAAACTTTTATACCTCACGATCTTCTATCATATGTCCTAACCTCCTTGTAGACTTCGTGTGGGCGAAGATCCTCCACAAGTTGAAGCTTCCTAGATCTTCTTCAATCAAACGAAAGAAGAACTCTCCTTCCCTTCTTGCTTGAGCCAACCACCAAGCAACAAAAGCTTGATGCCGCCGGCCCCAAGAAAAGAGAGAACAAGATGGCCAACCAAGGAACCAAACAAGGGAACAATCCCTAGCTCCTAGTGCCGCCGGCCAAGAGGAAAAGAAGAGGAGAAGAGGAATAGGTTGACCGCCAACCAAGGTAGAGGGAAGAGAGATAGGTGCCGGCAACACCTTAGGAAGAAGACCTATTGTTGCCGCCCACTCCACCTCCAAAACCCTAGCCGCCCAACCAAACCCTAACCTTCTTAGGATTTCTTGCCGCCCAAGCTAATGATAGGCAAAACCCTAATCTCCAAAAACCATGAACCTCCAACCTCCTTGCCGCCCACTTTAAGCCCCCTTTTATAGAGTTAGGCTTAAGCCTTGTTTTAATCTCCACCGTTGGTTCTAGGGATTTAATCTCAACCGTCGGATCTAGAGATTTAATCTCAACCGTCGGATCTAGAGATTTAATCTCCACCGTTGGTTCTAGGGATTTAATCTCAACAGTCGGATCTAGAGATTTAATCTCAACCGTTGGATTTAGAGATTTAATCTCCACCGTCGGTTCTAGGGATTTAATCTCAACCGTCGGATCTAGAGATTTAATCTCAACCGTCGGATCTAAAGATTTAATCTCCACGGTCGGTTCTAGGGATTTAATCTCAACCATCGGATCTAGAGATTTAATCTCAACCGTCGGATTTAGAGTTTTGTTTTCCATCATTGGATCTAGGCTTCATGAGGATTATATTAGGCTACGATAGGGATCATGAGGAGGAGTTGGATCTTGGCCACCCGATGGATTGGAACCACACAAACTTAATCCATCAATGATGTTCCATTCCACTAGAGGATCATCATTGAATTACCTCACCAACCCCCATAAATTAATATGGGCTCCACACATTATTTGTACATCTATCTCCCCGTGTTTAAGATATCGAATGTCCGTCAATTAATTGATTTACTGACCATCAATCAATTAATATCTAACTCCTCGAGTAGTACCACTCAACCTTATCATCATGTTGACTAAGTCAACCTGCAGGGTTTACATGATGAACCTTATGAGCTCCTCAAGGGGACATCATCAACCTAATATATAAGACACGGTTTTCTCCTATAATTAACGGAACACCATGTCAATAATATCATTTCCCAACTTACCGGGCATATTGATTTAATCAATTTAAATCTCACCCTTTGGTAAATCAAAGAAATAAATACTAAGTACATGTGCCCATTATTATATCGGGATTAAGAGCATGTACAACATAATATCCGAGGTCCGATTCAATTATGTAGTCAACAATAAATTGAATCACCTCTATGTCGGTCCTGCTCAATACACCTAAGTGTACTAGTGTAACTCTATGTTCAAGACAAACCAATACCAAGCTACACTACAACCATGCCAATGGTTTGTCCAAAACCATCTTGGTTGTGAGCCTCTACATATATTCTACAAGGGACTGATAACATGATCTTCTGTGCCACACCAAGCACCATGTTATCTACAATGTAAGGTGTTAGACAATATGCACACATATAATAAATATAAAGTGCAAACAATGATCATGTGATTCTTATTTCAAAATAAAAATGTTCATACAAAAAAGCTAGGCTTTCAGTATACATCCCAACAATGTGGTGTCTCAATAGGTCCAGCCGATGGCTCATCACTATAAGTTATCAACTGTGGTGCTTCACCAGGTATCTCATCAATGTCTATTTGAGTCTCTCGAGCCTCCTCAAGCTCAACGACACTCCCACTTTTTTCTTGCAAGAGAAACTCTTTCTCTAGAGACACAACATACCTTGAAACAAACACTTTTTGCTCCACAGGATGATAGAATTGGTAACCCCTTGTTTCCTTAGGGTATCCAATAAATAGACATTTATCAGACTTAGCATCCAATTTGTCTGATACAGTCCACTTTACATAAGCAGGATAATCCCATATCTTCAAGTAAGATACATGAGGTTTCTTACTATTCCATATCTCATATGGAGTAGTAGAGACTACCTTGGTTGACATTCTGTTTAACAAGTAAATAACTGTCTGTAATGCATAGTCCCAAAAGGACTTGGGAAGATTTGTATGATTCATCATTGACCTGACCATGTCCAACAAGGTCTGATTACGTCTCTCAGATACACCATTATGCTGTGGTGTATATAGCGGAGTCCATTGAGACAATATACCATTGTCTCTTAGATAATCTAGAAACTCTTGACTTAAGTATTCACCACCTCGATCCGATTGAAGTATTTTAATACTCTTGTCATGTTGTTTCTCTACTTAATTTCTGAATTCTTTGAACCTTTCAAAGGCTTCAGACTTGTGTTTCATCAAGAACACATACCCAAACTGTGAGTGATCATCGATGAAGGTAATGAAGTAGCTATATCCTCCTAAAGCTTGAGTTGTCATAGGTCTGCATACATCCGTATGTATTAGACCAAGTAACTCTCCCACCGGTTCACCTTTTCCCGTAAAAGGTAACTTAGTCATCTTGCTTTTTAAGCATGATTTACATGTATCGTATGAATCTAATTCAAACGATTCCAGAATTCCACATCGGTGTAATTCAGACATGCATTTCTTGCTTACATAGCCAAGACGACAACTCCATATGTAGGAGTCTAATTGATTATCCTTTCGAGCACGCTTGTTGCTCGCTTTGATATTGAAAATATCACTGAATATGTCCAACATATAAATACCATTGCTTAAAGTTCCAGTCCCATAAAGAACTCCATTCAAAGTTATGTAACAATAATTGTTACTAAAAGTCAAATGATACCCATTTCTATTTAAACAAGAAATAGAAATGATATTCTTTATCAACGAAGGAACATAAAAGAAATTGTCCAGTTCTAAGACAAGTCCTGTAGGGAGTCTCAACAAATACGTTCTGATGGCAAGTGCAGCAACCTTTGCTCCATTCCCAACACATAAATTTGACTCTCCCTTGACGAGTCTTCTTCTATTCCTTAGCCCATGTATGTCATTACATATATGTGAGCCACACCCAGTATCCAATACCCAAGTGTTTAAGGAAATAGAATGACAATCAATAACGAAGATATCTGAAGAAGATGGGGCATCCGATGCCCTATTCTTCTTCACGGACTCAAGATAAATCTTGCAATTTCTTCGCCAATGGCCCTCCTTGCCACAATGATGGCAAGTGCCCTTTTGTGCTGGTTTTTCCTTCTTAGCCTTTTTCTTCCCCTTTTGCTATTCCTTTGACTTCCTCTTAGAACCTTTCTTTGAGGAATCAACTAACAGCACCGTCCCCTGCTCACGCTTCACAGAAGGCTCCACAGTCTTCAGCATGTTGAGCAGTACCACAAATGAACCTTCTTGCATCTCAGAGGTGAAGAGGAGCTTGAACACTTCGAACCTTTCGAATCTCACTTGCTCATCAACCAACTCATAAAGATGAAAGACTATGGTATGAGCATCCATATGCTCATGCTGCTTCCGCAGCTCGGGTATAATCGTGGCTAACATGATGCAACTCGCTAGTTCAGAATTTGCCATATGTTTTTGATAGGCCAACAATTGGTTTGGAGTTGCATCGTCCATAGGACGGTTGGGAAGAGGCTCTTCGAGGACATACGCGAGCTTTTCTGCCTTGAGAACAATTCTTAAGTTTCTAAGCCAGTCTAAGAAGTTAGGCCCAGTCAATTTATTTGAATCCAAAATAGTGTGCAAATTCAAAGACGTCATGATCAATCGATTAACCTAGAAATAAAAAATGAGCATATAAGAGAAAATGATTTTAAAATGCATCAACATACATTTATAAATCCCATTCATTTTTCGAATTTCAAAACCCCAAAATCACTTCGGGAGATCGTAGGTCCATCTCCGAATGGGCTGATATCCAACATAGATATGAACAACCATGGAGAGAGTCCAACAAGCCATTCATAGCTACGATGGTAGGTATCAAATATACCGATTTCATATCACATATATGCAACTATCACAATGTGCTATCAACTAATTGAATGTTCACACATACATCGGGTTTTAACTCATTAATAAGTAAGCATCATATGCATAGCACCCAACTTCACCTCCCTTCACATCGACCATGGAGAGAGTCCAACAAGCTGATGCTCCAGGTTGTAGGAGAGCACTTGATGAATAATTGATGTGATTTGGAGATGAATCCTCCTCCTTTTATAGACTTTAGCCTCTGAATTTGTCTCCTATTTCTTTAACGGATCATGAATTTTTCCAAATTTTTATCGCTGGCGGCGCGTCAAACGTTATCCGCTTTGACCTAGCCAAAAAGCCGATCGCGCCATCGATCGATGCCTCTCCACCGACCGATGAGATCGATGATGCATCTCATCATGATCGATAACGATCGCCTAATGTCCAATAACGATGACTACTGACACCACTTCCTGCGAAGAGATTAGCTAAAATGATAAATACGACGATTTAATCATCTCGATCTCGACCTAGACCTTCCACAGGAAGTCTTAGTCGAATCGTCGCCTACGGTCGTCCCCGTAAAGAGGACATGACCTTACAATCTCTCACTCACACGAGCTTACCTCGATAGTAGCTCTCGCTTCCGGCCTTCCACTCGATTCCTTCGGCTCCCTCCGAATTCACTCAAGTGTCGCCCGACCACCACGGCTTCCTCCGGGTGTCGCTAGCCTTCAGCTCCAGCTTTAGTACTTTTCTGCACACTTGATTTAGCTCGTGAGATAACAATATAAACTTAACTTTGTGTCTTTGCCATAATCAAAACACAGGTTCGATTATCTAGTGCCCCTGCACCAACAGAAAGTGTTAATTTCCATAAATACTTCTAGACTTTCCAAAAGTAGAAGATTTCCATAAATACTTCTAGACTTTCCAAAATTAGAAAATTTCCATAAATACTTTTAAACTTCCAAAAGTAGAAAATTTTCATAAATACAATTACGACTATCGCAAAACAATTTTACGATTATGTCAAAACAGAACCTGGGCTCTGATACCACTATTGGGTTTCCGGCACAGCGGCGAGTGTGTGTTCAAACATGTTTCGTAAACAATTGTGCAGTGGAAGAAAGAAAAGCAATAAATCTAATTTATTAAAACACACACACCACCCACACCACACACATGTATAATACAACATGTGTAGACATAATTGTAGTTTCAAATTTTGCAATAAAAGGAAATTATTCTAGGTATACCTGATGTATCACATGAAGCGGGAAAGACATCAACCGGAGCGACTCTTGCTAGAAATGCCTCTATCCGTATCCACGTCGAGTATCGTCGGGATGACTTCACAAAGCGACAAGCCTCATCTTCGTAGGAGTCACTAGCCTCGTGTCGAAGACGATGTGATCGAGAGAAGATCACAATCTGAATCAAAATTCGGATTCGAAAACGAATCCCCAAAACTCGCTTCTCCGGAGAGGTATTCGTCAACCGTTTGACGAATCCTTCATCCTCCACCTATGAGGATTACCGAAGATCGAATCCCCGATAAGGTAGCCATTGTCGGAGATCCAAACATCATCCAAATGATGCTCCGACACGAAGGGAGGAAGCTGTCCAGAATTCTGGACAGATTTGTGGAGGGGTTGCGCCGACCCAAAGAGGATGGCCGGATGCTCCTTGGTCACCTGAGCCAAGGGAAGTCACCGGAGGGTCGCCGGCAGGAGCTTGAACGCTGGCAGCAGCTTGGACGACGACCAAAAGATGGGCGGCAACAAGGTTGGGCGGCAGCAAGGAGAAGAGAGGGAGGGGGCAGCAAGACTAGGATTAGTTTTTTCCAAAACCCTTAAGCCCTATTTTTATAGAGAACATATTCTCCTAACAGTTATTGGTTCATAACAAAAAACCCATTAATCCGCTCCAATAACTTAAGTTAAAATAAACCGAACCGAGTTGGTCTATTTTAAGTTAAAACGAACCGAACCAACTTTGGTTCATTCGTTTAAAACAAACCAAACCCCTTTGGTTTATTCTTCACCATTGGATTAGAACCAAACCAATTTGGTTCATCCATCATATCTTCATAAGACGCGACCCATCCACGCTTCCATTGCTACTGAAATGATTTCATACTCGATCATTGTTTGGTCCAGCCAAACCTTGTTTCTCTTGATATGAGAATCTCATTCTCAAGCTCGTTTTGAATCCTTCGGATTATGCTCATTGTGCGTGTGACCAAATAGATTCTCAGTTTATGTTGGTCGTCTATAATTAACCATTAATTATAGAACGATCATGAGTGACACCTAGTAGTACATCATGATCCCCAAATAACCGAAAGATCAACGGTTGATCCAGAACTATTTCTGAAACTTTTCAGTAACTACAATGAATCGTGCCCCATTCCCTTCACGCTTCTTATACCCACTTAGTTCAGGACATGGTCTATAGTATCAGTCCACACTAGGTTGACTACATCACACCTAGTCCAAGTATCATTTTCTCGTCCTACAAATTCTAGTTACTGCAAATGTATCCAAGAGTACCTTACTCTAAATATGTAATGCTTTGGCCAAAGACTTTTGTAACAATCCGACGAGAGGCAATGGGTATACATCTCCTCACAAGGAGTGGTAAATTTTTTATAGGCTATTCAAACACCTTCGATCACTTCGACTTATGCCCAATCATCCCGAGTCCACATCTCCTCAGAGATTCTTGCTTAAGATGTCAAAGCATAAGTCTTCATGACCAAGATGACTTGAATACCGCAAGTCAAAAGAACATCGCACTTAAGCTGCAGTAAGAACTTCATTGACATATCTATATATGCAGAAAACCATATGAAGTTTTATAGATGATCACTCCAATGAACTAGTTACCATAACTAGCATCTACGATTAACTCCGAACATCACAATATCTCCAGCCAGTGAGAATCAGCTGCTTGGTTACACTAAGGAGTATACTTCGTGCTAGTCTCGACAGAATTGATGATGTACAAATCCATCAATTCATCGACTAGGGATAATTCTGATACATCATAATTACACATGTAGAGATACTCACTAGTTGTGATCCAATTACAAATTCTCTCATGCTGTGAATCATGTCATGGACATTTAGTAAATGAGTAAGATCTAATCAAATACATGAAAATATGTATACTCAAATTGTGAATCTTCATTTATCATATAAATAGTTCAAACATATGACAATTGCCTTAGGACATCTCTCATATATTACTAACACTGCCTGGGATGCCATCTCCTCAATTTGGCTTATTTTCTTGAGTCACTATTTGGTTTCATTTTGATTTCCAGACTTCCTCTCCATTCCCAAAGTTGTCATCTCATCAACTCGGCTCATTTTCTCGAATTGGGTCTTGCTGGACTAGAGCCTATATCCTACCTTATGATCCTTCCCTCCAATTTTATCCTACCCACCATTACTTCTTTCTCTAGCTCCTTAAATGATATTATAGCAGTATCATTAGCTACCCCCCACCCAAATAGTCAAATGAAGCCTTAAGTTTGACTTTCTAAGTGAGGAACCTCCTCTAATCACCCTTCCTTGCCCATACCTTAACCATCTTCTTGTTGGAATCGTGCTTCTCCGGAATGCTGATTGGCTCCCATATCCCCGGATTAAAATTTTCACTAATGAAAACTAATCTGGATGGGATGAGTTTCCTAAGCACAACCAATTCGTCGTCGTGCTAACGACTTGAGCGATCGCTTGAACAAACTAGTTATTCAAGCAACACAACTCTTCTAGTCGGTTAGCCGCGGAAGAGACGACGGACGGATCGCCGGTTTTTGTGTTTCTTATCGGGGGTCCATGATTATACAAATACATACAAATGTAAACTAGTATAATCAACACATACATAAAGTAAGCATCCACACAAAACATGCATATAATTGAAAAGCAATTATAAACATAATACAAAAGAACATTAATCAAAATAAACAAGATTATACCTCTTGATCTTCTATTGTATGTCCTCCCTCCTTTTGGACGTTGTGTGGGCGACGATCTACCAAAAGTTGAAGTCTCCTAGATCACCAATCTTCCTTTCCTTGTTCACTAGGAACAAAGGAAGATCCTAAAACAAAACTCATCTTCCTTTCTAGAACCGGCCACCAAGTCAATAAACTCGATGTTGCCGCCGGCCAAGGAAGATAAAATGGAGTATTATAACCAACCAAAAGAGAAACACCAAGGGTATGGGCGCCGACCAACACTCGGAGAAAGGAAAGGAAAACAATCCTCCTCCTTGTTGCCGCCCAAACCCTAGGCAAAGCTCTCCTAATTTCCGGCCAAGGATGAAGGGAAGGAGAAAAGGTTGAGCTCCAGCCAAGGTAGAGGGAACAAGGATAGTGGCCGGCCAACACTTAGAAGGAAGAAGAAAAGGATCTTCATCTTCTAGTTGTCGCCCACCCTAATCCCAAAACCCTAACCCTAGCCGCCCAACCCCAATCCTATCCCATCTAGGATTTGATTGCCACCCAAGGGAAGCTATCCTAATGCCATCCAACCTAAGCCATAGAAGGAAGGGAGAAGCTTGGGTGCCGGCCAAACCAAGGAGGAAAAGGGAAGAAGGGTTGCCGGCCATCATTGGGAAGAAGAAGAAGAGGCTTCTTCTTCTTGTTGCCGCCCAACACAATGAACCAAACCCTAACCCTAACCTCCTCCTATTTCTTGCCGCCCAAGCCACCTTCTCTCAATTAGGTTTTTCCATTCTCCTTTTTCCGCCCAAGCCTAAGCCCATATATATAGAGTTAGGTTTAGGCCTTGGTTTAATCTCCTCCATTGGATCTAGGGTTTTAATCTCAACCGTCGGATCTAGAGATTTGATCTCAACCGTCGGTTCTAGAGATTTAATCTCCACCGTCGGTTCTAGAGATTTAATCTCCACCGTCGGTTCTAGGGATTTAATCCCAACCATCGGATTTAGAGATTTAATCTCCACCGTCGGTTCTAGGGTTTTAATCCCAACCGTCGGATCTAGAGATTTAATCTCCACCGTCGGTTCTAGGGATTTAATCCCAACCGTCGGATCTAGAGATTTGTTTTCCATCATTTGATCTAGACTTCATGAGGTGTTAATAGGCTACAATAGGGACCATGAGGAGGAGTTGGATCTTGGCCACCCGATGGATCGGAACCACACATACTTGATCCATCAATGATGTTCCATTCCACTAGAGGATCATCATTGAATTATCTCACCAACCCCCATAAATTAATATGGGCTCCATATATTATTTGTACATCCGTCTCCCCGTGTTTAAGATATCGAATGTCCGTCAATTGATTGATTTACTGACCATCAATTAATTAACATCTAACTCCTCGAGTAGTACCACTCAACCTTATCATCATGTTGACTAAGTCAACCTACAGGGTTTACATGATGAACCTTATGAGCTCCTCAAGGGGACATCATCAACCTAATATATAGGACACGGTTTCCTCCTATAATCAATGACACACCATGTAAATAATATCATTTCCCAACTTACTGGGCATATTGATTTAATCCATCTAAATCTCACCCTTTGGTAAATCAAAGAAATAAATACTAAGTACATGTGCCCGTTATTATATCGGGATTAAGAGCATGTACAACATCATATCCGAGGTCCGATTCAATTATGTAGTCAACAATAAATTGAATCACCTCTATGTCGGTCCTGCTCAATACACCTAAGTGTACTAGTGTAACTCTATGTTCAAGATAAAACAATACCAAGCTACACTACAACCATGCCAATGGTTTGTCCAAAACCATCTTGGTTGTGAGCCTCTACTTATACTCTACAAGGGACTGATAACATGATCTTCTGTGCCACACCCAAGCACCATGTTATCTACAATGTAAAGTATTAGACAATATGCACATATATCATAAATATAAAGTGCAAAAAATGATCATGTGATTCTTATTTCAAAATAAAGATGTTCATACAAAAGAGCTAGGCTTTCAGTATACATCCCAACAATCTCCCACTTATACTAAAAGACTATGCTGTCCTCATACTGCCATACATCTGATTCCCCTTCCCTCCACATGCCTATCAAAGCTCTTGCCAGAAGGGCCTTAGTGAAAGGGTCTACCAGGTCATCCTCTGATGCAATCTAGGCAACAACAACATCTACCTCCTTTGCGATTTCTTGTATCAGGTGGTACTTGCGCTCCATGTGTTTACTAGCCTTATGGGCTTGTGGTTCCTTCGAGTTTGCAACTGCACCATTATTATCACAATAAATTGTGATAGTTCTGGGCAAACCAGGAATCACATCCAAGTCCATCAGGAAGTTTCTGAGCCATACAGCTTCCTTGGCTGCCTCAGAGGCTGCCACATACTCAGCTTCCATGGTAGAGTCCGCCACGCATTTCTGCTTGACACTCATCCATACTATGGCTCCACCTCCAAAAGTAAACACAAACCCCGAGGTAGACTTATTCTTGTCCCTATCTGATTGGAAATCCAAATCCGTGTAACCCACAGGGAATAATTGGTCTGCCCGGTAAACTAGCATATAATCCCTAGTCCTTCTCAGGCACTACAATATATGTTTTACCGCAGTCCAATGTCCCCTCTCCGATTACTCGATATTCACACCATGCCTACGGCAAAACAGATATCTGGTCTTGTACATAGCATAGCATACATTAGGCTTCCTACCGCCGAAGCATAAGGAACTGCCTATATCTCCTCTATCTTTTCAGATGATCTAGGACACATCTCCTTAGATAAAGGAACTCCATGCCTGAAAGGTAGAAAACCCTTCTTGGAGTTCTGCATGCTAAAACGATCCAAAATCATGTCTATGTATGAAGCTTGGGATAAGCACAACATCCTTTTCCTGCGATCCTTATAACCTTGATCTCAAGGATGTATCCTGCTTCTCACAAGTCCTTCATATCTAACTGTTTGGACAACCATACCCTTACGTCTGATAACACTTCAATGTTGTTGCCAACCACCAAAATGTCATCTACGTATAGTACAAAAATACCACTACGTTTCCGTCACATCTCTTGTATACATAAGACTCATCCGAACTTTGAATAAATCCATAAGACTGATTTACCTCCTCAAAGCGGATGTTCCAAGACCTCAAAGCTTGCTTCAATCCATAAATGGACCGATTAAGCTTACATACAAGATGCTCTTTGCCCTTAGCAATGAATCTCTCTGGTTGCTTCATGTAGATGTTTTCCTCAAGACTTCCATCAATGGAAAGCTGTCTTGACATCCATATGCCACACCTCATAATCCATATGAGCTGCTATGCATAAGAGCTCTCAGACCTGATTTGAATCTATAGATTCAATCTCAGTTTTCATTGCACTTTGCCAAGATGCTGCATCTATATCTTGGAATGCCTTTGTCGTATTTTTAGGGATTAGGTTCATGTTCGCCAGGGACCAAATCAGAAGATTCTCCCAAGAACATGAATCTATCAGGCTGACTCACAACCCTCCCACTAAGACGAGGTATCACCTGTGTATCCTCTGTGACACGCGGTGCAGTGACATGTGGTATGTCCTCCTGTACCGGTGGTACTAAAGAAGTGACTTCCCTTTTAACTCCTCCAGAACAATTTTACCCGTGGGCTTGTGGTTCATCACATAGTCCTCCTCTAGAAATCTGGCATTCGTACTAATGATCACCCTCTGATCTCTAGCACTATAAAACAAACCACCCTTCATTCCCCTGGGATAGCCAATGAACATGCATACTTCTGTACGAGGTTCCAACTTACCAGTATCTGCCTTCAGCACATGTGCTGGACTCCCATATCTGAATATGTCTTAGACTAGGCTTTCGTCCAGTCCACAATTCTGTGGGAGTAGAAGGCACTGATTTAGATGGAACCAGGTTCGGAATGTACACTGCCGTATCTAGAGCATATCCCCAGAACGAATCTGGCAAGTCAGAATAACTCATCATCGATCTAACCATCTCCATAAGAGTCCTATTCGCCGCCTGCTACAGTTTCATCGGGTGTGCCAGGTGCAGTCAATTGGGATTGAATCCCAGCCTCTGATAAGTAGTTTCTAAACTCTCCCAAGAGGTACTCACCACCACGATCAGATCGTAGTGTCATCCATATCTTGAACAATCATCTATGAAAAAGATGAAATGTTTAAAACTACCTCTTGTCTGGATAGACATAGGACCATACGAATCAGAATGAACCAATTCCAACACATCTTTGGATCTATACCCTTGGCCTTGAAAGGCCTCTTGGTCATCTTACCTCCAAGCAAGATTCGCAGGTTGGGAGATCCTCCACCACTAATGAACCCAAAGGTCCATCAGCTATCAACCTTTGAATTCTGCTTAGGTTAATATGACCAAGCCTAAGGTCCAAAAGATATGTTTGGTTCATCTTCGAAGTTTCTTTTCTCTTTTTTGAATTAGAAGATTATTTATTAACTTCTATTTGCACAGTTGGTGCTTGTGTTTGATGTTATAAATTTCCTCTATATTTACGTTAATATATAATGTCCCTTTTGCTTTTATAACAAATCTGTCATTAAAAGGAATAGATTATCCATCCATAATTTAGAAACCGAAAGCAATTCTTTCTAAATAAAGGTACATAAAGAAAATTCTTAAGAACCAAAAACTTTATTTTTCTCAAAAGATAAATAAAACATCTCCCACTGCAATAGCCTCCATCTTCATGGCATTGCCCAAGTAAATGGTAATATCCCTTTAGCTATCGTCGGGTTTCGGAACCCCGCAAAGTATTGCAGACATGATTAGTGGCTCGATATACACACCAGTGCCAGAGATAACACCGCTACCCATGTTTCAACGACTAGACCAAAGGATATACTTTTGTTCTGATTTGGATTGGGACAATCCTCCTTCCAATGTCCATCCTGCTTGTAAGTGAAGTACTTGCCTTTCGGCTTCTTCACTCCTCCCTGAGATCCTCCCACCATATTTGCTCCACCTTGTTTCTCCTTCTTCTTGTCTTTCGACTTAGAAGTAGAAACCTTTTTGAGCAACCATGGCTTGAGGATACTCTTCGAAGAGTGCATACATGTACTTTCTTGCAGATAAGACAATATTTGGATTCTTTTCCAATCATCATTATTTGGGTAAAGTTTATTTCCTTTAGTATCACAATAAGTGAAAAAGTCATTTTGAAAATCCTAAGAATCACATGGATCATTATTTTAGATTTCAAATATTATTGATTCCTCAAAACAATAAAATTCAAATCAACCAACACCTCAAAACACCGAGAATATCGCATGCCACGCAAAGGTGTGACGATAACGAATTCTACATTTGTAAGAGGAGGTTTTACCCATTAATTTTATTATCTTGTCAACCTTACTTTTTGACAAATAAAATTAATAGTTGGTTCCTCTTGGCCCTACAAATAAAAGCAAAGGATCTGATGGGGAGGATATTTTATATTTGCATCTAAGTGTGTACCATTACACGATACTAAGGGAATTATTTCGGATTATGTGCCTTACCGCTGTGGAAGTACACACGCTCCTAGATAATTTCCTATAACCATTATTTGACCTAGTGATCCACAAACAAACTCATCCGCAGGGAGGAAGGCACTCAGAGCCGACACGCAAGTTTGTTGCATCACACGTCAAATTGTAATGGAGGCCGCGGGAATTAATTAAAATATCCCTCTCCCACTTAGTAAATTGAAAATGAGGAATTTTCAAGCACACACAACATGCATATAAAACAAATCAGCAATAAATATGGAAAAATCAGAATTTTTCCAACTATTATGGCATTGTTCTCCAATATGCGTCCCGTCGTGTCGCCACCTCGTCCGCTCCTCCTATGCCATGTACGAGCCATCCGGAGATCCGAGCCGAGAATAAAACCTATTTTATTTTACATCCATCGATCCTATACTCCACAAGGGAGTGTACATGAAATCTAGATCGAAAGTAAAATAAAATAAAGAGTGGCTAAACAATGCCGTATTTAATTACAAAAATTAAATACTAATCTAGCCTCATCAACCCCGAAGATTCAAATAATATACAATCACACACACATGCAATCACATACACACATATATAGCCATAATAGTTGGATCTTATGCCTGCAACCAAAAGTTAGCCTACACACATCCTACTATTATCCGGCATACACAATATATGATAAGTGCGTGAAAAGTAACCGAATCCAAAACACACAAAACCAGAAATCGTGGCTCTGATACCATTTGTTGGAATCGTGCTTCTCCGGAATGCTCATTGGCTCCCATATCCCCGGATTAAAATTTTCACTAATGAAAACTAATCCGGATGGGATGAGTTTCCTAAGCACAACCAATTCGTCATCGTGCTAACGACTTGAGCGATCGCTTAAACAAACTAGTTGTTCAAACAACACAACTCTTCTAGTCAGTTAGCCGCGGAAGAGACGACAGACGGATCACCGGTTTTTGTGTTTCTTATCGAGGTCCATGATTATACAAATACATACAAATGTAAACTAGTATAATCAACACATACATAAAGTAAGCATCCACACAAAACATGCATATAATTGAAAAGCAATTATAAACAAAATACAAAAGAACATTAATCAAAATAAACAAGATTATACCTCTTGTTATACCTCTTGATCTTCTATTGTATGTCTTCCCTCTTTTTGGACGTCGTGTGGGCGACGATCTACCAAAAGTTGAAGCCTCCAAGATCACCAATCTTCCTTTCCTTGTTCACTAGGAACAAAGGAAGATCCTAAAACAAAACTCATCTTCCTTTCTAGAACCGGCCACCAAGTCAATAAACTCGATGTTGCCACCGGCCAAGGAAGATAAAATGGAGTATGGAAACCAACCAAAAGAGAAACACCAAGGGTATGGGCGCCGCCAACACTTGGAGAAAGGAAAGGAAAACAATCCTTCTCCTTGTTGCCGCCCAAACCCTAGGCAAAGCTCTCCTAATTTCTGGCCAAGGATGAAGGGAAGGAGAATAGGTTTAGCTCCGGCCAAGGTAGAGGGAACAAGGATAGTGGCCGGCCAACACTTAGAAGGAAGAAGAAAAGGATCTTCATCTTCTAGTTGCCGCCCACCCTAATCCCAAAACCCTAACCCTAGCCGCCCAACCCCAATCCTATCCCATCTAGGATTTGATTGCCGCCCAAGGGAAGCTATCCTAATGCCATCCAACCTAAGCCATAGAAGGAAGGGAGAAGCTTGGGCGCCGGCCAAACCAAGGAGGAAAAGGGAAGAAGGGTTGCCGGCCATCATTGGGAAGAAGAAGAAGAGGCTTCTTCTTCTTGTTGCCGCCCAACACAATGAACCAAACCCTAACCCTAACCTCCTCCTATTTCTTGCCGCCCAAGCCACCTTCTCTCAATTAGGTTTTTCCATTCTCCTTTTTCCGCCCAAGCCTAAGCCCATATATATAGAGTTAGGTTTAGGCCTTGGTTTAATATCCTCCATTGGATCTAGGGTTTTAATCTCAACCGTCGGATCTAGAGATTTGATCTCAACCGTCGGTTCTAGAGATTTAATCTCCACCGTCGGTTCTAGAGATTTAATCTCCACCGTCGGTTCTAGGGATTTAATCCCAACCATCGGATCTAGAGATTTAATCTCCACCGTCGGTTCTAGGGTTTTAATCCCAACCATCGGATCTAGAGATTTGTTTTCCATCATTTGATCTAGACTTCATGAGGTGTTAATAGGCTACAATAGGGACCATGAGGAGGAGTTGGATCTTGGCCACCCGATGGATTGGAACCACACATACTTGATCCATCAATGATGTTCCATTCCACTAGAGGATCATCATTGAATTAACTCACCAACCCCCATAAATTAATATGGGCTCCATATATTATTTGTACATCCGTCTCCCCGTGTTTAAGATATCGAATGTCCGTCAATTGATTGATTTACTGACCATCAATCAATTAACATCTAACTCCTCGAGTAGTACCACTCAACCTTATCATCATGTTGACTAAGTCAACCTGCAGGGTTTACATGATGAACCTTATGAGCTCCTCAAGGGGACATCATCAACCTAATATATAGGACACGGTTTCCTCCTATAATCAATGACACACCATGTAAATAATATCATTTCCCAACTTACTGGGCATATTGATTTAATCCATCTAAATCTCACCCTTTGGTAAATCAAAGAAATAAATACTAAGTACATGTGCCCGTTATTATATCGGGATTAAGAGCATGTACAACATAATATCCGAGGTCCGATTCAATTATGTAGTCAGCAATAAATTGAATCACCTCTATGTCAGTCCTACTCAATACACCTAAGTGTACTAGTGTAACTCTATGTTCAAGACAAAACAATACCAAGCTACACTACAACCATGCCAATGGTTTGTCCAAAACCATCTTGGTTGTGAGCCTCTACTTATACTCTACAAGGGACTGATAACATGATCTTCTGTGCCACACCCAAGCACCATGTTATCTACAATGTAAAGTATTAGACAATATGCACATATATCATAAATATAAAGTGCAAACAATGATCATGTGATCCTTATTTCAAAATAAAGATGTTTATACAAAAGAACTAGGCTTTCAGTATACATCCCAACACTTCTCATCTTTTATTGGTCTCATTTATCTTATTGGGCTAGGGTTTTCCTCATCCTTTTTGGGATCGATGGCTCGACTAGAAAGAGGGGGGATGAATAACCTAATCGTCATTGATGGAATTCGTTCATGTTGCTTGTCTACAATTGTTGTTAGTGCAACGGAATACAAAAAACACGATAACAACAATACATGCAAGCACACTCGCAAGAAACAAGCGATATACGTGGTTTGGAACCTTAGGGTTCCTACTCCATGGGACAAGCTCAATGAGCTCTAGTGATGCACACACCACTAATAAATCTCCTTCTCGACAACACGTCAGAGGTGGAGAAATCTCGTACAAGCAATTAGAACAATAATACACAAAGTACAAGCAAATACAAAGACAATAATGAAATACAAGTAAAGAAACTTTACAACAATTGCTTTGAGCACTTTGCTTGTTGCTTGTGTTAGGGCAATCAACCCAAGTATGTTATTGGTTTTGATGTGTGTGGCAAAGGGTTTAAGTTAGGATGTTTATGTGGTTTGATGTGTGTGTTTAAGTTGTGCAAGACTTAGTAAATCACACATGGTTAGCTTGATGAAGCATTGGCGAGTTCATCATCTCATGGCTCGGGTCTTTGAGTCGGTGAAGGATGGAACAGGGAGAAGCTGTGAGCTTGGTGTATCCGAGGGACCGCCAGAAGAGGAGCAAATGGAGTGATGCCAAAGGAAGCAGACTTCAGGGCAAGATGCGAAGGATGACATGGGAGAAGCCATGGGCTTAGTGCATCTGAAGGACGTAGGCCGGACGAAGAGAGCTTCGGTGAGGGACTCCATGGGAGATGAGAGATTGAGCGATTGTAACCCAGGACGGGGTAGCTCAAGTAGGTGAACTTGGCCAAGTGGCTAAGATCAAGTGTTAGATGCTCAGACATAATGTTTGAGATTTTACCCGACGGTTGGATGCTTAAATAAACTTGTTGTTTGAGATTTTACCTGACAGCAGTCGACTGGTCCGAGTCGACTGTAAGTTGACTGATGTCAACCAGGGTTTGTGTTGGATCGAAAGAGTGCGCTAGAGGGGGGGGATGAATAGTGAGTGAGAAATCTTTTCTTCTTTTCATTCGTTCGATTAAAACTAAGAGTAATGCAGTGGAAAAAAGAAAGACACAAGATGTTTTACTTGGTTCACAACCTGACGGTTGCTAATCCAAGGCCCTTGTGATCCTAGATCATGTATGGATGGCAAAGCACTAACTAAGTCTCCTCCTCGTTGGAGGTAGGAGACGACGATTACAAAATAAAGAAAGCTTGAGGTAGAGGGACAATCCCACCTCTCCTCGTTACGATTAAAGAACTCGAAGATGAAAAGCTGAATACAAGAATTGAAATGACAACAACTAAAAACAATATCGAGGACAATTGAAGCTTGAAGTAGAGGTCATGTCGTTGGCATTGCGGCAGCGTTTCGACATTCTAGCATTGTCGTAGAGATGCAGCATTGTGGATCACTTTGTAAGCACTTCAGATGATCTAAAGGGGTGAAACCCCCCTTCTTTTATAGCCCTTCAAGCTCTTGAACGTTGAGTTTTGAACATGAGTCAAAGAGCCTCATCCCCCCAAGATAAGTGGAGCTTATCTTGACTTTCTTCTAGCTGGACAGTTTGAATAGCAGTCGACTGATGTCCCTTATCAGTCGGCTGATGCCACCAGCAGTCGACTGCCAATAGCCAGCAGTCAACTGCCAGCTTGGTTACTTAACTGCAACAAAGAGTTAGTCTGAAACATACAAGTAAAAGTAAAAGCGATGACCACTTATCGCCCGATCTCGACCTAGACCTTCCACTAGAAGTCTTAGTCGTATCGCCGCCTAAAAAAGTCCCCGAATAGAGGGCTCGATCTTACCTTCACTCACACTCAAGCTCACCTTTGGTCCTTTGTGACTTGTAGCTTAGATTCTGGTCTTCACCTGGGTTCTTCGGCTCTCTCCGAAGTTCTCTCAGTGTCGCCCGACCACTGCGGTTTCTCGACTTGAGATTCTTTGGGTGTCGCCGACCTTCAGCTTAGCTTAATCATTTCTGCACACTTAACAGAGAATGTGAGATAACAATATGATCTTAACTTTGGGCCTTTTCCATAATCCAAACCTAGGTTAGATTATCTGGTGCCCCTGCACCAATAATCTCCTTCTTTTTGATCTATAGCAAACCGACACAAAGTTAAGGGAAAATTAAAGCATAAAACAAGTGAAGTAAATGATAGACACCTTTTCAAAAAAACTCTCCCTTAACCCTTGGCGAGTTTTGATAAAGATAATTTAATTTTTAAAATTAAATTTTGTGTTACTCCCCCTTAACTTTAACTCTTCTCCCCCTTTTACCATAAATCAAAAAAGTGTGGGGGTGTTTATATAAAATAAGGGTTAAAAAACAACATGTTATAAGCATGCGTCTAGAATTAGTTAGATAGATTGGTTCGAGATATGTCCCTCTGAACCAACAATTTAATATGTTTTTTGAAACATAATTTAATTTCCAAAAAATTTATAAGTTTATTTTCAAAAAGAACTTTAGGGTATAATTTCCAAAACATATTTAAAGGTTTGTAATATAACCCTTAGGGTATGTTTGGTTGGGGGTTTTTGTTGATAACCTTGTTAGGTTATCAACAAAAATCTTGTTTGGTTTAGGTTATGAACAATTATCTTGTAATTGTTCATTACCTGATTATGAACAAAAACCTTTTTAGGGGGAACTGAAAAACCTTGGAGAACCAAGGTTTTTGTTGATTCCCGGGGTTAAGAATTTTTTTTCCAATATTACCCATAGTAATATATTAAATGTCAATTTGTCAAAACTCAATCGATTTGTTGCCCGTCACCGGTCGCCACTCATCGTCGGCCGCCATTACCACCCCTCGTCGGTCCACGCCTTGTCGCGATCCAGCCGCCAGCTTGTCATCTCCAATCACGCCGCGCCGCCATTGTTACCGCTATCGCCACCGCGCATCGTTGCCGCCCATCACCGCTTCTACACACGCCATTGCCAGCAGCCGCCGCGTCGCTAGCCGCCGCTATCGCGCCGATGGCAATAACCTCGCCGCCGCCGCTTCCGCCTACCTACCAGCTCATCGTTGCCGTCGTCGCTGCCGCTGTCGCCTCCGCCGCTTCCAGCCGCCGCTCTCGCTCGCCGCGCCGCTTATCATCGATCGGTGGCCGCTTATCGCCGATCGACCACCACCGCCCGTCATCGATCGATCGCCCATCATTGTCGCTATCGGTCGACCAATCTCCGTTGCCGTCGTCGATCGATCGACAACCATAATCGCCGCCGATCGCATGCTGGTTGGTCACTGTCGCCGCCGACCGATTGCTGCCGTCGTCATTAATATTTTCTTCGTCATCGTCGAATTGATTGAGCAAAAGACAAAGGATAATTTAGTAAAATGTTAAACTAAGTTATTTATTAAAACCTCCAACCAAACAAGGTTTTTATAGGGTGCATTTGGTTGGGGGTTTATGTTGATAACCTTATTAGGTTATCAACAAAAACCTTGTTTGGTTTAGGTTATGAACAATTACCTGGTAATTGTTCATTACCTGGTTATGAACAAAAACCTTTTTAGGGGGAATCGAAAAACCTTGGATAACCAAGGTTTTTGTTGATTCCCGGGCTTAAGGAATTTTTTTTCAAATATTACCCCTAGCAATATATTAAATGTCAATTTGTGAAAACTCAATCGATTTGTCGGTGTTGCGATCGTTGCCGTCATGCCGCCATCATCGCTTCGCGTCGCGATCGTCGCTCGTCGTTGGTTGTCGATCGCCGCCGCCGCAGCCGTCATCGCCGCCGCCACCGTCGCGATCGTTGTCGCCGCCTATCGCGCCGCTCGTCGCCGATCGCACCGCCATTACACCGCCATCGCTGGCCATCGCTAACCACCGCCCATTGCCACTGTCGCCGCCGCTGCCGTCGCTGCCGCCACCGTCGCCGCCGCCACCGCGTCGCTCGCCGCTTCGTGCCGCTTCGCCGCCTCCACCGCTATCGCCGCCGACGCTGCGCTAACCGACTCCGTCGGTTGTCGCCGCTCGGCCACGCCGCCGATTGGTCGCCCATCATTGTCGCCGTCGGTCGATCGATCGTCGCCGCCATCGACCAGGCGCTGGTTGGTCACCGTCGCCGCCGACCGACCGGGCACTGTCGCCGGCTGATCGCTATCGTTGTCATTAATATTTTCGTCGTTGTCATCGAATTGATTGAGCAAAAGACAAAGGATAATTTAGTAAAATATTAAACTAAGTTATATATTAAAACCTCCAACCAAACAAGGTTTTTATCAAAGGTTATACTTTATTCCAAGGTTATATTTTATTCCCTGGTAATCACATAACCAAGATTAGGGTTAGTTTGCTCTCCCCCTTAGTCAATTATATGAGGTATAAGAGATTTATGGAGCGCTAAACTTGACCAAGAGAGTTATATACATAGTATTATCCGAACAATGTTATAATTATTCGTTAAGTGCAATAGTTGAGAAAATAAGTAGCATTTTGAAAAAATTATGTTAAGTGTATTTCAATTATCCTTAACATCTCACCCATTCTATGTGTATCAAAATGTCTTCACCTTATATGTTTTGTGAGATGATTTTAACTTGATTAAAGATAGTCAACCTTGGGTTATATTTGGATTTAACCCTTAGTTCGTCAAGTAAACTTTTCAAGAAATTGTCTTCTAGGTCGTGGCGAGGCACAGAGGCCTTCTTTGATCGGAACGACGACCACTTCCTTAGACAAATCCAAATTCAAGAAATTGGTTACTTGAGTTACTTAAGATTACTTCCTGGTCTAACTAGTTTAGGATATGGCGAGGTAGCTTCAGCTAGTTCAACTCAGTTGAGTGCACCGAGCTAGATACGCCTTATCTAACTTGGACACACAGGACTTCATTTTCCTAACGTGCTATCATCTCGCCACATCTTGATACTATGTTGTCAAAGTTGACTAACTATTCATCCTATATAGCCATTCTAAAAAAGTAAAACAAAATAACTAAGCATGCAAAAGTTTCATTAAGGTAGTGGGTATACTATTTTAGTACTGGATCCCCTTGGACCATTGAACCAATATGGTCTATCCAGAAAGTGGACTTGATCCTGGGGAATCCAAAACTTATTGGTCCTTATATGTGAGTTTAATAAAATCTTAGGGACCCATGCTTGGACTCGTTGATGACTACGATTTACGATAGACATGTAAGATCTATTCGTAGTTTTTGAACTAAATCCGAGTCCAGCTTTGTTGTAAACGACTCTCTGAGTTCCAAGAAGTCGGTTAAGATTCTTGGATTCCAATGAGAACTTGTCCAACCTAGCCTCAAGCTCTTGGACTTGTTCTTTCAAGAGAGAATTCTCTTCCTCAAGTTGTTTGACTTGAGTTGAGTTCCCCTCTAGAACTTGACTAGTCGAAGAGGTTAGGGTGACCTCTTTCTTGAGGTTTTCAACCTCCTCAAGCAAGGACTAAACTCTAGACTCAGACTTAGTTAGTTTCCTACATAACATTTTAATTGCATGGTAAAGATTGCCAATTAATGAATGATTTACCTTAATTTTTTCTTTTGACTCGGCTTTGAGTCTCTTCTCGAAGTTGTCCTCGGAGTCAGAGTCAGAGTTGGATTCGTATTCAACTTCAGACTCTGACTCGGACTCTATCGGTCTTGCCATGAATGCCATGCCGACACCTTCTTCTTCATCGTCCCAAGTTGCTTGAAAGGCCTTCTTTGATCCCTTTTTCTTTGGCTTCATTTTTGATTTTAAGTTCCCCTTCTTCTTGTTTTTCGACTGCTCCCTTTCTTTTCGGATTATCTTCTGCACCATGTTTACTATCTCGACCTCCTCTTCCGATTTGGACTCGGGTTCACCTTCGGATTCGAATCCTTCTTCTTCCTCAGTAGGTGGTTTACTCTTCTCCTTTCTTATGTGACCTGCAAGTAAGGCAACACCTCTCTCGACCCAAACTGCATTAGTTTGTTCGTGAAGTTCAAATTCCGAAAAGAGCTCATCTAACATAATTTTAGATAGATCTCTAGAAATCTTGTAGACATCAATCATGGATGCCCACAAGGTGGTCCTAGGGAAGGCATTGAGTGCGTACCTTATTAAGTCCCGATTGTTGACGGCTTACCCAATCGAGTGGAGACTGTTGACGATGTCCAAGATCCGTGCATGTAGTTGAGTAGTGGTCTCATGATCCTGCATCTTTAGATTATATAATTTATTTAAAAATAAGTCTCTTTTACATAACTTAGCATCGAGCAACCCTTTGTGTAGCTCGATTAATTTGTTCCAGAGGTCCTTTGCATTGATGAAGGGTCTGATTCGGTTGAGCTCTTCCTTGGACAAGCCACACTGCAACATTTGAGTCGCTTTTGCATCGGCTTCGATTTGCCTTTTAGTTGCGTTGGTCCATTTGTCGAAGTCCAGGGGCTTGCCTTGATCATTGGTGGGTAGAGCAAAGACGGTTTGGATAATTATCCAAGTTTCGATTTATGTTTTTAGAAAACACTCCATCTTATTGGGTTTCCGGCACCGCGGCGAGTGTGTGTTCGAACATGTTTCGCAAACACGTGCACAGCAGAAGAAATAAAAATAATAAATCTACATTTATTACAACACACACATCACACGCATGCATAGTACAACATGTGTAGACATAACCGTAAATTTAAATTTGCAATAAAAGGAAATTTAACTACGTATACCTTTCGTATCACGTGTAGCGGGAACGACATCAACTGGAACGATCCTCGCTAGAATCGTCTCTATCTGTATCCACGCCGAGTATCTTTGGGATGACTTCACAAAGTCACGAGCTTCATCTTTGTACGGGTTACTAGCCTCGTGTTGAAGACGACGTGATCGAGAGAGGATCACGATCTGAATCTAAATTCGGATCCAAAGACGAGTCCTCAAAACTCGCTTCTCCGGAGAGGTATTCA
Source organism: Wurfbainia villosa (assembly GCA_025175895.1). Classification (NCBI taxonomy): domain Eukaryota; kingdom Viridiplantae; phylum Streptophyta; class Magnoliopsida; order Zingiberales; family Zingiberaceae; genus Wurfbainia; species Wurfbainia villosa. Next base: position 81,509,325 of record CM045987.1, on the reverse strand, counting down.
TCAACCGTTTGACGAATCCTTCATCCTCCTCCTCAGAGGATTATCGGAGATTGAATCCCCGACAGGACTACCGCTGTCGGAGCTCTAAACGTCGTCCAAATGATGCTCCGACGAGAGGGAAACAAGCTGTCCAGAAAACTGGACAGCTTTGGTGGAGGAGTATGGGGCCGGCCAAAAGGAAAGGTGGAGGCTCACCTTATTACCGAACCCAAGGGAGATTACCGGAGCTCCTCCGGCAGCAGCTTGTTGCTAGCAAGTGGAGGAAATGGTAGCAGTTGGTCGCCGGTTGGAGAAGGTGGGCGGGGCAACAACTTGGCGCCAACTAGAGGGAGGAAGAGGTTGGGCGGCAACTCTAGGTTAGGGTTTTGGATTAGGGCTTAACAAACCCTTAAGCCCTCTTTTATAGAGAACTAATTCTCTTAATTGTTATTGGATCATAACCATAAGGTCCGTTAACCCGCTCCATTAATATAAGTTAAAATAAACCAAACCATGATGGTTTATTTTAAGTTAAAACGAACCAAACCAACTTTGGTTCATTCGTTTAAAATAAACCAAACCCTTTGGTTTATTCTCCTCCATTGGATTAGAACCAAACCATTTTGGTTCATCCATTATGTCTTCATAAGACATGGCTCATCCATGCTTCCATTGCGGCTGAAACGATTTCATGCTCGCTTCTTGTTTGGTCCAACCAAACTTAGTTTCTCTCGGTCTGAGAATCTCATTCTCAAGCTCATTTTAAATCCTTCGGATTACGCTTGTTGTGCATGTGACCAAATTGGTTCTCGGTTTATGTTGGTCGTCTATAATTAACCATTAATTATAGAACGATCATGAGTGGCACCTAGTAGTACATCATGATCCCCAATTAACCGAAAAGATCAACGGTTGATCCAGAACTATTTCTGAAACCCTTCAGCAGCTCAAATGAATCGTGCCCCATTCCCTTCGCTCATCTTATACCCACTTGGTTCAGGACATGGTTTATAGTGTCAGTCCCCGCTAGGCTGACTACGTCACACCTAGCCCAAGTATCATTTCCTCGTCCTACGGATTCTAGTTACTGCACATGTTTCGAAGAGTACCTTACTCTAAACATGTAATGCTTTGGCCAAAGACTTTAGTAACAATCCGACGAGAGGCCTTGGGTATACATCTCCTCGCAAGGAGTGGTGAATCCTTTATAGGCTATTCAAACACCTTCCATCATTTCGACTTATACCCAATCATCCCGGGTCCACATCTCCTCAGAGATGCTTGCTTAAGATGTCAAAGCATAAGTCTTTATGATCAAGATGACTTGAATACCGCAAGTCAAAGGAACATCGCACTTAAGCCACAGTAAGAAATTCATTGACATATCTATATATGCAGAGAACCATATGAAGTCTTACGGCTGGTCACTCCAATGAACTAGTTACCATAACTAGCATCCACGATTAACTCCGGACATCACAATGTCTCCAGCCAGTGAGAATCACCGCTTGGATACACCAAGGAGTATACCTCGTGCTAGTCTCGGCGGAATTGATGGTGTCCAAATCCATCAATTCATCGACTAGGATAATTCGATACATCACAATTACACATGTAGAGATACTCACTAGTTGTGATCCAATCACAAATTCTCTCATCTTTGTGAATCATATCGTGGACATTGATAAATGAGTTTAAGATCGAATACAAATACATAAAACATGTATACTCAAATAGTGAATCTTCATTTATCATATAAATGGTTCATACATAAGCGATTGCCTTAGGACATCTCTCATATATTACTAACAGACTCCCACTTGGCCTAATGCCAATCGCTACGGTATCCAATACCATAAGCTCTAACATGACCCTCAAACTTACTTTGAGGTAATGCTTTAGTCAAAGGATCCGCTAAGTTCTTTTCAGTGGGAATTTTCTCGATTTGTATTTCTTTCCTACTAATGATCTCTCTGATCAGATGATAGCGGCAAAGCACATGTTTGGATCATTGATGAGACCCCATCAAGTTCAGAGATGAACTTCTTGATCCAAACCGCTTCTTTTACTGCTTCCAAAGCTGCAATGTATTCTGCTTTAGTGGCAGAATCCGCTAGTGTCAAGCTTGGAACCTTTCCAACTTATTGCGCCTTCATTCCAGGTGAATACATACCCAGACTGAGACATGGAATCATCCTTGTCTGTCTGGAGTTGGCATCTGTATACCCACGTATCACCATGTACCCTTCTCCATATATTAGGAACGCATCCTTAGTTCTTCTTAAGTACTTAAGGATCATCTTAACAGTCACCCAATGATCCATTCCTGGATCAGACTGGTATCTTCTCGTGACACTCAGAGCATACGATACATCGGGCCTCGTACATAATATAGCATACATGATAGATCCTATTGCGGATGCATAGGGAATCTTACTCATGCAAATCCTCTCGTATTCTGTGTGCGGACACATAGACTTCGAAAGGTGTATCCCATGTCTGATGGGTAGGAAACCTTTCTTGGATTCCGACATGCTAAACCTCTTTAGCACTCGGTCTATATATGTAGACTGCAAAAGACCAAACAACCATTTCGATCTATCTCTATAGATCTTAATCCCGAGGATGTAGGTTGCTTCTCCCAGATCTTTCATGGAGAATGTCTTGGATAACCAAATCTTAACTGACTGTAAGATTGAAACATCGTTTCCTATATATCATCAACATACAATACTAGGAACACGACTGCACTCCCACTAACCTTCTTGTACACACAAGGTTTGTCTGGATTTTGTGAGAAATCAAAACTTTTTGATTGTCTCATGAAAATGGATATTCCAGCTCCTGGATGCTTGCTTCAATCCATATATGGACCGTCGCAATTTGCATGCCTTGGTTTTATCAACCGATGTGAAACCCTCAGGTTATATCATATACACGTCCTCGAGCAGATTTCCATTAAGGAAAGCTGTTTTCACATCCATCTGTCATATCTCATAATCATAATGAGTCGCTATGGCCAGGAGCATCCGAATGGATTTAAGCATAGCTACAGGCGAATAGGTTTCGTCAAAATCAACACCTTGTTTTTGACGATATCCTTTCGCCACTAATCTAGCTTTATAGGTAATCACATTACCATCCATGTCGGTTTTCTTCTTGAAAACCCACTTGCACCCTATAGGCTTGATGCCTTCAGGTGGGTCAACCAAGTTCCAAACTTGGTTTTCATACATGAAATCCATTTCCGACTTCATGGCTTCAAGCCACTTATCCCTTTCTGAACTTGTCAGCATTTCTTCATAACTGGTAGGCTCCTCATCATCAATGAGTAACACGTCGTTCGATTCACTTACGAGAAATCCATATCTCTCAGGAATGTTGCGTGTTCTACCAGATCTACGAAGATGTGGTGTTACAATAGGTCCAACCGATTTCTTATCACTATGAGTTGTCGGCTGTTGTGCTTCACCAGGTATCTCATCAATGTCTATTTGAGTCTCTCGAGCCTCCTCAAGCTCGACGACACTCCCACTGTTTTCGTGCAAGAGAAACTCTTTCTCTAGAAACACAGCATGCCTTGAAACAAACACCTTTTGTTCCACAGGATGATAGAATTGGTAACCCCTTGTTTCCTTAGGGTATCCAATAAATAGACATTTATCAGACTTAGCATCCAATTTGTCTGATGCAGTCCGCTTCACATAAGCAAGACAACCCCATATCTTCAAGTAAGATACATGAGGTTTCTTACTATTCTATATCTCATATGGAGTAGTAGAGACTACCTTGGTTGACATTCTGTTTAACAAGTAAATAGCTGTCTGAAGTGCATAGCCCCAAAAGGACTTGGGAAGATTCGCATGATTCATCATTGACCTGACCATGTCCAACAAGGTCCGGTTACGCCTCTCAGATACACCATTATGCTGTGGTGTATATGGCGGAGTCCATTGAGACAATATGCCATTGTCTCTTAGATAATCAAGAAACTATTGACTTAAGTATTCACCACCTCGATCTGATTGAAGTATCTTAATACTCTTGTCATGTTGTTTCTCTACTTCATTTCTGAATTCTTTAAACTTTTCAAAGGCTTCAGACTTGTGTTTCATCAAGAACACATACCCAAACCGTGAGTGATCATCGGTGAAGGTAATGAAGTAGCTATAGCCTCCTAAAGCTTGAGTTGACATAGGTCCACATACATCAGTATGTATTAGACCTAGTAACTCTTCCACTCGTTCACCTTTTCCAGTAAAAGGTAACTTAGTCATCTTGCCTTTTAAGCATGATTCGCATGTATCGTATGAATCCAATTCAAACGATTCCAGAATTCCACATCTGTGTAATTCAGACATGTATTTCTTGCTTACTTGGCCAAGACGACAATGCCACATATAGGAGTCAAATTGATTACCCTTTCGAGCACACGTGTTGCTCGCTTCGATATTGAAAATGTCACTGGATACGTCCAACATATAAATGGCATTACTCAAAGTTCCAGTTCCATAAAGTATGCCATTCAAAGTTATATAACAACAATTGTTACTAAACGTCAAATGGAAACCATTTCTATTTAAACAGGAAATAGAAACAATGTTCTTTATTAGAGAAAGAACATAATAGCAATTGTCCAGTTCCAAGACTAGTCCACTAGGGAGCTTCAGCAAATAAGTTCCGATGATGACCGCAGCAACCTTTGCTCCATTGCCAACTCGCAAATTTGACTCCCCTCTGATGAGTCTTCTTCTATTCCTTAGCCCCTGTATGTCATTACATATATGTGAGCCACACCCAGTATCCAATACCCAAGTGTCTAAGGAAATAGAATGACAATCAATAACGAAGATACCTAAAGAGGATGGGGCATTAGATGCCTTCTTCTTCTTCATGGACTCAAGATAAATCTTGCAGTTTCTTCGCCAGTGGCCTTCCTTGCCACAATGATGGCAAGTGCCATTTTGTGCTGGTTCTGCCTTCTTTGCCTTTTTGTTCTTCCCTTTCTTACATTCTTTTGCCTTCCTCTTAGAACCTTTCTTTGAGAATCAACTATAATCGCCTTCTCCTCATGCTTCACGAAGGCTCCACAGTCTTGACATATTGAGGAGCTTAGGAATAGTGGATTCAATTTGTTCATCCGATAGTTCATCACGGTGTGAGAAACTCTTGGGCAAACAATGCAGAATTAAGTCAATACTTAATTCATGATCCATCACAAACCGAGGGTGGCTAGCCGCTCGATGTACCCATTCATCTTTAGCACAAAGCTGCACTCTGATGAACCTTCTTGCATCTTCGTGGTGAAGAGGAGCACGAGACTTGAACCTTCGGATCTCGCTTGCTCATCAAACAACTCATGAAGATGGAAGACCATAGTATTAGCATCCATATGCTCATCGCTTTGCGGCTCGGTACCATCGCCGCTAGCATGATGCAACTCGCTCGAGAATACGCCACATGCTTACGATAGACCAACATTTGATGCAGGTTGCATCGTCCTTAGGGAATGATTGGGAAGAGGCTCTTCAAGGACATATGCTAGCTTTTCGCCTTGAGAACAATTCTCGAGTTTCTAAGCGATCCGAAGTTAGGCCCAGTCAGTTTGTTTGAATCCAAAATAGTGCGCAAATTCAAAGACGTCATGGTCAATCGACTGACCTAGAAATACAAAACGAGCATATATGAGAAAATGATTTTAAAATGCATCAATATATATTTATAAATCCCATTCATTTTTCGAATTTCAAAAACCCCAAAATCACTTCGGGAGATTGTAGGTCCATCTCCGAATGGGCTGATATCCATCATAGATATGAACAACCTTGGAGAGAGTCCAACAAGTCATTCATAACTACGATGGTAGGTATCAACTATACCGATTGCATATCACGTATATGCAACTATCACAATGTGCTATCAACTAATTGAATGTTCACACATACATGGGGTTGTTAACACATTAACAAGTATGCATCATATGCATAGCACCCAACTTCACCTCCCTTTAAATCGACCTTGGAGAGAGTCCAACAAGCCGATGCTCCAAGTTAAAGCCAACCCATTAATCGAGAAATAGTTTTAATATGGTTAGAGCACATTCAACCAATTAGCCCGGCTTGGAGAGAGTCTAACAACCAAAGCTAACGATTGACCTCTGACTCTTACCATATTAGTATTAAACTATTCCATGATTTGAACATGTTCGGGTTCGAGCCGGGCTTGGAGAGAGTCCAACAACCCAAACAAGAAACGAAACTCTGGTTCTAATCATATTAATGGAAGGTGTAGGCTTTAATATTGAGTAAGGGTTTTTATGTCTCATCCTCTTTGCATGCAAATAACTATTATCTACATGGCATGACATACATCTACATGTCACGACACGCATGGCATAATGATATGCATCTAATGCAATTACATGACATACAATTATGTCATGTATATAATTTCCTTATATGTCATAACTATTTATGGAAATAAAATATGTTTAAGATTTGATTCTCCAAATCAAATCATGATTAAATTAGGAAACAAATTTCTAAATCTAATCACATATTTTATTTGTGGAAATAGTTGATTAAGGAAAGTCAATTTAGGAAACCAATTTCCTAAATCATCAAAGCTACTTATGGAAATAAAATATTTTAAGATTTGATTTCCCAAATCAAATCAAGATTAAATTAGGAAACAAATTTCTAAAATCTAATCAAATATTTTATTTATGGAAAATATCAATTTCCATAAATACTTCCAACTTTCCAAAAGTGGAAGATTTCCATAAATACTTCTAACTTTCCAAAAGTAGAAAATTTCCAGAAATATCATTATGACTATCGGAAAACCATTTTACGATTATGTCGAAACACAACCTGGGCTCTGATACCACTATTGGGTTTCCGGCACTGCGGCGAGTGTGTGTTCGAACATGTTTCACAAACATGTGCACAGCGGAAGAAATAAAAATAATAAATCTACATTTATTACAACACACACATCACACGCATGCATAGTACAATATGTGTAGACATAAGCGTAAATTTAAATTTACAATAAAAGGAAATTTAACTACGTATACCTTTCGTATCATGTGTAGCGGGAACGACATCAACCGGAATGATCCTCGCTAGAATCGTCTCTATCCGTATCCACGCCGAGTATCTTCGGGATGACTTCACAAAGTCACGAGCTTCGTCTTCGTATGGGTTACTAGCCTCGTGTTGAAGACGACGTGATCGAGAGAGGATCACGATCCGAATCCAAATTCGGATCCAAAGACGAGTCCTCAAAACTCACATCTCCGGAGAGGTATTAGTCAACCGTTTGACGAATCCTTCGTCCTCCACCTCAGACGATTACCGGAGATCGAATCCCCGGCAAGACTACCGCTGTCGGAGCTCTAAACGTCGTCCAAACGACGCTCCGATGAGAGGGAAACAAGCTGTCCAGAAAACTGGACAGCTTTGGTGGAGGAGTATGGGGTCGGCCAAAAGGAAAGGTGGAGGCTCACCTTATTACTGAACCCAAGGGAGATCACCGGAGCTCCTCCGGCAGCAGCTCGTCGCCGGCAAGTGGAGGAAACGGCAGCAGCTGGTCACCGGTTGGAGAAGGTGGGCGGCGGCAACAACTTTGCGTCGACTAGAGGGATGAAGAGGTTGGGCGGCAACTCTAGGTTAGGGTTTTGGATTAGGGCTTAACAAACCCTTAAGCCCTCTTTTATAGAGAACTAATTCTCTTAATGGTTATTGGATCATAACCATAAGGCCCGTTAACCCACTCCATTAATATAAGTTAAAATAAACAAACCATGATGGTTTATTTTAAGTTAAAACGAACCGAACCAACTTTGGTTCATTCGTTTAAAATAAACCAAACTCTTTGGTTTATTCTCCTCCATTGGATTAGAACCAAACCATTTTGGTTCATCCATTATGTCTTCATAAGACACGACTCATCCACGCTTCCATTGCGACTGAAATGATTTCATGCTCGCTTCTTGTTTGGTCCAACCAAACTTAGTTTCTCTCGGTCTGAGAATCTCATTCTCAAGCTCATTTTAAATCCTTCAGATTACGCTCATTGTGCGTGTGACCAAATAGGTTCTTGGTTTATGTTGGCCGTCTATAATTAACCATTAATTATAGAACGATCATGAATGGCACCTAGTAGTACATCATGATCCCCAATTAACCGAAAAGATCAACGGTTGATCCAGAACTATTTCTGAAACCCTTCAGCAGCTCAAATGAATCGTGCCCCATTCCCTTCACTCATCTTATACCCACTTGGTTCAGGACATGGTCTATAGTGTCAGTCCCCGCTAGGCTGACTACGTCACACCTAGCCCAAGTATCATTTCCTCGTCCTACGGATTCTAGTTACTGCACATGTATCGAAGAGTACCTTACTCTAAACATGTAATGCTTTGGCCAAAGACTTTAGTAACAATCTGACGAGAGGCCATGGGTATACATCTCCTCGCAAGGAGTGGTGAATCCTTTATAGGCTATTCAAACACCTTCGATCACTTCGACTTATACCCAATCATCCCGGGTCCACATCTCCTTAGAGATGCGTGCTTAAGATGTCAAAGCATAAGTCTCCATGATCAAGATGACTTGAATACCGCAAGTCAAAGGAACATCGCACTTAAGCTACAGTAAGAACTTCATTGACATATCTATATATGCAGAGAACCATATGAAGTCTTACTACTGGTCACTCCAATGAACTAGTTACCATAACTAGCATCCACGATTAACTCCGACATCACAATGTCTCACCTGAGAATCAGCTGCTTGGATACACCAAGGAGTATACCTCGTGCTAGTCTCGACAGAATTGATGGTGTCCAAATCCATCAATTCATCGACTAGGGATAATTCTGATACATCACAATTACACATGTAGAGATACTCACTAGTTATGATCAAATCACAAATTCTCTCATGCTGTGAATCGTATCGTGGACATTCAGTAAATGTGTTTAAGATCCAATCAAATACATGAAACATGTATACTCAAATAGTGAATCTTCATTTATCATATAAATGGTTCATACATAAGGCGATTGCCTTAGGACATCTCTCATATATTACTAACACATCCGACCTTTCCAATAAAAGAAATCATCTCCATTAAAGAATTGAGGTCGGGTGGTGTTGTACCCCTCAATGTGGCCCATTTAAAAACAACCTTGCACAAAAAAAACATAGACGACAAGAAAGCAAATTGCCAAGACTTTCGTCTTGGATTAGTAGTGCGAGAGAAATTATAATGAAAGGCTTAAAACTTACAAATCGAAAAACAATATGGAAAAAAAATAAAATACGAAAAGAAAACCAAAAATTATGCTAGATTGGTGGTTGCACCAAATCGTAGCACCCCCGCTCTGATACCAATTATTGGATCGAAAGAGCGTGCTAGAGGGGGTGTGAATAGCGAGCGAGAAATCTTTTCTTCTTTTCGTTCGTTCGATTAAAACTAAGAGTAATGCAGTGGAAAAGAGAAAGACACAAGATGTTTTACTTGGTTCACAACCTAACGGTTGTTAATCCAAGGCGCTTTCGATCCTAGATCGTGTACGGAGGGCAAAGCACTAACTAAGTCTCCTCTTCGTTGAAGGTAGGAGACGATGACTACAAAATAAAGAAAGCTTGAGGTAGAGGGACAATCTCACCTCTCCTTGTTACGATTAAAGAACTCGAAGATGAAAAGCTGACTACAAGAATTGAAATGACAACAACTAAAAACTATACCGATGACAATTGAAGCTTGAAGTAGAGGTCATGTCGTCGGGGTTGCGGCAGCGTTTCAACATCGTAGCATTGTTGTAGAGATGAGGCATTGTGGGATCATTTTGTAAGAACTTTAGATGATCTAAAGGGGTGAAACCCCCCTTCTTTTATAGCCCTTCAAGCTCCTGAACGTTGAGTTTTGAACATGAGTCAAAGAGCCTCATCGCCTCAAGATAAGTGGAGCTTATCTCGACTTTCTTCGAGCTAGACTGTTTGAATAGCAGTCAACTGATGCCCCTTATCAGTCAATTGATGCCACCATCAATCAACTGCTAACAGCTAGCAGTCGACTGCCAGCTTGTTTACTCAATTGTAACAAAGAGTTAGTCTGAAACATACAAGTAAAAGTAAAAGTGACGACCACTTACCGTCCGATCTCGAACTGGACTTTCCATTGGAAGTCTTAGTCGGATTACCGCCTAAAAACCTCCCCGTACAGAGGACTCAACCTTACCTTCACTCACACTCGAGCTTACCTTTGGTCCTTTGTGACTTGTAGCTTAGCTTCCAGTCTTCACCTGGGTTCTTTGGCTCCCTCTGAAGTTCTCCCGGTGTTGCTCGACCACCGTGGATTCTCGACTTGAGATTCTCCGAGTTTCGCTGACCTTCAACTTAGCTTAATCATTTCTGCACACTTAACAGAGCATGTGAAATAATGATATGACCTTAACTTTTGGCCTTTGGCATAATCAAAAGCTAGGTTTGATTATCTGGTGCCCCTGCACCAACAGTTTATTGCCCATCAGTCGACTGCCAAGGGATGACATTCGACTTCTATAGGTGGAAATGACCACAGAAGCAAGACAGCTCGATTAGTGACTCAACTGCATGAGCATCAGTCGACTGCTAGGGTTTGGCAGTCGACTGATTGGCTATCCGTTGGTTGGGATGCCAACGTGGATGAAACCGTTATGAGACAATGACTATAGCAGCAGTCGACTGCTGGCATGCAACAGTCGACTATTGCATGCCAAACGGGAAGAAACCCTTCTTCTCTATAAAAAGAAGGGTTGGTGCCTTGGAGAGGTTAATGCTTCCACTCTTATTTATGCTCTAAGTGCTCCCACATCTTCCAAGTGTTTCTACTATTTTCTTCTCTAGTTTTACTCATATTATTTGTGAGAAGAGGAGTTGGTGTAAAGAGGTTACCTCCACCTTGTCTTGAGCTAAAGGAGAGATTAGTGGATTGGATTGAGGGAGTGACTCACCTTATGAATCATCCGTGGATTAACGGCAAGGGCCGTGAACCACGTTACATAACTTGAGTTTGCATTTGCTTTGTCTTTATACTTGTTTAGCTTAATTGTGTTTGCTTTAGCTTTATTATCTATATTTCGCTGCGCTAATGATATTGTAGACAATTAAGAATGACCGAATTCCATTGAGCATGATCAAGGCTATTCAACCCCCCTTCTAGCTGGACAACGATCCTCTAACAGCTTGCTTTGGTTTGCTCTTGAAGGTCTAGAATGCAGCAGTAATTCCCCTTCAAAATATCCCCAAAAATTGCTACAAAATTCTCCAACTCAAGCTCTTTTTATAATCTGCATCGAGCTGATTTTGTGCCCAGCAATCGACTGCCATAGGGCCCTAGTCGACTGCCCTTATAACTGTTATTTCACAACAACTTAATCCATGCTGGAAAAACTCCAACGAATGCACTAGCAGTCAACTGCCATTACCATTAGTCGAATACCAAGCCCATAGTCGACTGCTCAGTTGGCTATCGAGTTTTCTATGCTCGTGACCAAAACTATCGATCAGCGCCCTCCATGGCGATTGGCTCAAATCGATCATGCATGGCGATCATTCCACTTGGCCACGGTCGATTGTCGGTCGTCTCCCATCAATCGACTGATCATAATCCCAGTCGACTAATAAACCTCAACCATGAGGTTTACCCTAAGTATGGTGCCCTAATACTTGCTAGACAACCCTTAGCCTAGACCTAAGCCTTCTAGCCACTTCTTGTGCCTATTGAATCCCTCCAAGTCATCCATGACTTATTCATCCATACGCTAGCTTCCAGGTGCTTCCATCAGCTATTGTCATGCTAATAGGGTATACACCGCCAAGGTTACACACGTGGACTTTCCAAATGCCAAGTACCCATGATTTGGACTTTCACTGCCAAAGCTACACACTTGGACTTATGTGACCAAGGCTACACTCTTGGACTTTCCAAATTCCAAGTACCCATGACTTGGACTTTCACCACCAAGGCTACACACTTGGACTTGCATAGCCAAGGCTACACACTTGGACTTTTCAAATGCCAACTCCATGTTGGACTTTCCAAATGCTAGCTCAATGTTGGACTTTCCCTTGCCAACCTATGTTGGACTTTCCAACATATGGTCAACCCCAAGTCGACCATATAGTCAACCCATTGTCACACAATCGTTAACTTGTCAAACATCAAAATACTACTCGAGTTTGGTCAATTGTGACCTGGGCTGATTGCACTAATAGTCCATACATACTTTAGGCATGTTAAGCCTCTTATATTAGTGTCAGCCCTTAGTGTCAATCATGAGATGTAGTGCCAATCATGAGATGATTGATTAGGGATCATGTGTATCATATTTCATTAATAAAAGACAAGGATTGTTTATTATATTTACATTATGCATGTGCCAGCTAAAATAAATATAATAATGCCCTTGAATAGTAGGTTCTAATCTACAGTTTATCAATTGGTAGAATTGATTATGAGAAACTGTAGAGAACACTATTCTTAATATTCCTAGTCAAGTATTAATATACAAGGGCAATATTAATACATTGAGTCTAGCATGTAGGTTAATGGATGACTTGATCTCACAAGTCATGGATATGTGATATCACATTGACACATGAGTATATATATACTGAATTGACCCGCCATGAGAAAGTTTCATGAATCATTATATGAGTGTCATATACTTTCTCAAGTGACTATTGGTATGAATAGTCCTTAGACCTGAAGTCACTACGATTCCCTACATAAGGAGTTATGTACTTTGGTATCGTCTAACGTCACACAGTAACTGGGTGCACTATAATGGTGATCACTGTGTATGTAACGAATTATACGGAGGGATGTGAGTGATGTAGATGGGATCTATGCCTCCTATATGACAGGAGTGATATCTTTGGCCTCTTGATAGAGTAGGACCACGAAATGCATGGCCATGCTCAAATGAGTCAATATGAGATATTGAGCTCATTTGTTTGAGTGTGTCTACTTGGGGATCAAGAAACATAAAGATCGACAAGGGGATGACACGGTCTATCCCTCATTGAACGATCTAAGATATCAGAGATAGAAGGACATCGTCATACATGATAATAGTCACGACAAGGTTGTTGGATCTCGATGATCATGTAACTTGGGTAGCAATGATGTATTGTTAGATGCCGCTCATTGCTTATATATCTAAAAGAGGTTTTAGATACATTGCCAACGTTACAAGAGCCTATAGGGTCACACACAAATGACATTCTATTTTGGAGATGGTTTCTTTTAGTTGGACTAAAAGGACAATTGAGCATATGACCAAGATTTGAGTTAGACTCAAACTGGTTAAACTTGAGTTAGACTCAAGTTGAACCATGGAAGATGATTCATCATCATGCATGATTAATTTGGTTAATCATGCATAGGAATACCAAAGGGCTTAGTATTCATGATGAGAATTAAAAGAAGGGAATACCAAGGGTCTTGGTATTAAGAGAACTCTTAATGGGGAGATAATGGCATTGATGGCTATGGATTAAAAGGGCCTTTTTGGGTGTTCAACGTTGATCACAATTGGTGTGGCTTTTGGTGTTTGGGCATGCAAGCCAAAAGGGCCAAGAGAGAAAGTGTTCTCTCATCTCCTCCTGCCTCTCCTTTTCTTCCAAAAGAATTTTTAGCGTTTTGCTAAGGGTTGCTAGCACAACGTGACTCAAAAGCTAGTGTGGGTATCAGTGTGGATACCATAGATATACGGTTACCCTTACCGTATTGAGATCCGACAACATTTGGAAAAGAGGGATTGGGAAGGGCACGCACCGAAGGTATATTCCTCCTCTAGATAAGATCTAGACTAGATTATAGAAAATGATTTATATAGTTTTGCATGGATCTCTAGTGGGATCCGGTATAATTTATTGTTTCCCCTACGGTTGTGCGAAGTATTCACTCGCGATGTTGTGAACATCAGATCCGGAGTTTTCCCCAACATCTTACTGGGCTAATGGGCCCCACCTTCTCTTTCTAAGGGAGGGGGGAGCGGGGGAGGGGGGGGGGTTTAAAAGGCAAAACCCCTGCCTTCCCTACTATGCCTCCTTCTCTAACAAACCCTAGCTCAACCCCCTGGTACGAAGATACTGTCACCTTCATAAATGGTAACCATTACTTCCTTGATATGAAGGACTTGTTTATAAACTCCACTATAAAATGCCTTTTTTCTTCCACCTCTTACCGACCACATCTTCCCCCTCCCAACTATCACTGTTTCTTCTCTGAACAGGTAATAAATGGCCTTCAACTATCGGTACCTCCCATCTACTTCGAGCTATTAGATTTCTATAAACTACCCATAAATTAGTTAGCCCCCAATGCCTTCTGACTACTGGCGGGCACCGTGGTAGTTTTTAAACATTTAGGGCTTCCTTTTTCTCCCCTAATGTTCCACTTCCTCTTTCAGTTGAAATCTTCAAAGGAGGGTATTTTCTATTTTGCTAGTCGCCCTGACTGCTAGTTCCTTACTAATAAACCCTATTTCCACAAAGGTTGGAGGGACTTATACTTCTTTGCCCAACTCCCTACCCTACTTCCCCATTCTGATACCTGGAAAATAGCTCTTCCAGACTTACCTCCCTTCCAAGATTATAGGCTCCAATGCCCTTTTGCTGAGGTCCATAAGGTGTTGAAAGAAAACCATTACAATTCTAACCTCCTATTATACACACATCCTGTGTTAAATATGGAAAATTTAACATACTAAATTAAATGGCAAAAGAATTAAGAAAAAATAATCATGGAAAATTTTTGGGATTTTTAGGAATTTTTTCAGAATTTTTTTGAATTTAAACGGAGCCTATACGAGATAATTATGGGGATAAAATAAATAGACTTTGGTGGAATCTATTTAAGGGAGTTAATAGGCGATATTAACCTAAAGTTTCAAATACCTAAACCTAGGTTTAGTTTTCCCGATTTGCGCCACACCCCTCCTTTCTCCGTGATTTTTCCCCTTCGCGGCGGTTTCCATGATAACTTTTTTTTCCCCCGCCGCGCCTACCCTCTTCCTCGTGCCTTTCTCTCGAAATTTCCTCTTCCTCGCACCTGTAGCCATTGCTTCTTCCTCGCTTCCGTAGCTACCGCAACCAGCAACCATGATTTTTGATCACCCTGCTTGCCGTCCGACACCAAGGTTGCGTCGCCGTCGCTGCTCACGCGAACGCCCCTCTGCACGTTCATTGCCCACGAGCACAGTCGTCGCGATGCGTCCGCAGTCATAGGATAGTCACCGCGGGTGCCCTCATCCCCATTGTTCGCCGCAGCCGATTAGCCTCCCACACGCTCAACACCGTGCGCCCTCCTTTTCCAGCACCGACCGTCCTCCGACCAGCCTCCGCCACCCTGAGCGGCCGCACCGAGGAAATATTATCGAGGGGAGCTTCCCATTTCTGGTATATACCTAGTTTTCCTCATGTTTCCTTTCTATTCAGTGATTCCATAGGCTGTGGTGATCAAGAGTGGGCATTGGGTTCGGGTAGTGAGACATGGTCAGTGGTCGGCAGGTTGAACGGAGGGATGGAGATGGGGTTTACTGTTAGGTTCCGTTTAGGGATGTAAACGGCTGTAAATGGACTGATTTTGGGGTTTTGTCCGGTTGTGAAAAAGGGGGTGATTATGGAAGGTGTTTCGGGTTGTTCATGGGCTGTGAAGGTTGTTCACAGGTTGTGAACAGCTGTGAATAAGGCTGTGATTGGGTTGATGTTGGTTATACGATCATAAGTGGTATGTTAAGTGAGCTGTGAATGGTTCCGAATGTGTTTTGATATGTGAGGTAACTATTTGGGTTTTGGCTCCATCCCGCGGATGGTGAATTTGAGTAAAGAGGTGTTGTACGAGTGTGATTGGAGGGATGGTTATGGGTCCTATTAGTGTGTGGATATATGACGACAGTGAGTGGTCGACTAAGGGGATAGTTTAATCCATTAGGTTTTGGACTTGATATTAGGGTTGGCAACATAATCTAATTATATTATGTTTAATGCAGGTTTCGGTCACGAGGCAGGTCCACGGGCATGACGATTTCATTTTTCGAGCATTTTATCAGGTGAGTATTTTGACTTATCTTTTAGATATAGTCATGTTGATATGCTAGTTAGTTATAGCTTGCAATAATTTTCATGTTTATCTGCCTTGTATGTTTTTGTGCCTACTTGATACATGCATTTGATCAGTTTATAGTTATACCTTCCCTGTTTTACTTGGATCATTGATATGTACCTATTGGTTGTACATATTATTTGGATATGTATTTTAGTAGATATTACATGCTTTAGTATCATGCACCATCTTGCATGATTGCATGCTGACTGGACGGGGTTCCTTTGTAGTTGAGCCCACAACCAGTTACATGGTCTGCACACGCAGCCACTCATGGGTTAGTGGTACATCAGGAGGGTTTGTGCAGTAGCTCTGTCAGGCTCCGCTGGCCAGCTCATGGGTAGCGATGAGGCAGCGTGGTAGCGGGCAGGGATCCCTCCTCTAGTCTACGACACCAGGAGATGAGAGCTTTGCTCCCCCACTCTGTTTGGGGTAGGAGGATTAGTGTACTCTGATAGCATTTTATCCACTTGGTCACTGAGGAGCAGTGATGGCAGAGTGCACAGTTGTCATAGCCCTACCCACTCGGCTTCACCATCGTGTGTGAGGCGGTTGACTGGCGTCAGGGGTGACCATGTCATTTGCATCGCATGCATTTTGCATGGATGACATTTGTATTGTGTTTGCTGCATTTTGAATGCTGACTTGGAATGTTGCATATGATTTCCATGCATACAGGATACATATTTGTATTTGGTTTGACGACTTTATTTCTTCTAGTATGGCACATGCTCCTATATCAGGATAGGAGATTCAGGTAAGTATAGTCTTTTTGTATTTCTTTCTTGCATATCCTATATATGAGACTGTACGGGCATGATTATTATTGTTAGTTAAATCTTACTTTGCATATCGACTATTACCCGCTGAGTTCATTGAACTTACCCTGTTGTTTTATATCTATTTCAGGATGAAGCTGTTAGGAGAGTCCAGCTGCCAAACCCCCCTCGTCGTGATAGTTTATTAGATATTTGACTTATGGTTTTGGATTTGGACTAGAAGATATGTTTAGCTCTGGTGTTTGATTTATGTACTCGCGGATGTTTTGGTATGTCCTTATGGACCTTTATTCGGATTTTTATTCGATTGGATTTGGTTTAATATTCCTTCCAAGATGGCAGAAGGGGTAAGTCTAGATGTGATAGACTTTTGGTTATTTCCTTTGATTGTTGGTCTGAGGCCTATTTATGATCTGCGTGTGTTGTTTGGATTCCGGTGCTGTTGACCGATGTATAGTGGCCGTATAGGCCTTGTATGCAAGATTGGTATTGTCACCCGTACAGGGGAGATGCTGCCAGATTTTTGTCTGGCTGGGACTCCCCCGGGGCGTGACAATTTATTTGGTATCAGAGCACCTAGGTTTTCGAGTTCCTAGGGGTTTTTGGATTTTCCAGAGTTCACCACGTTTGGCATGTTTTTACGAGTCAATCTGTAAATTTTTGGATTGGTATGGATTTTCGATGATTTTTATGTTTCGGAAATTCGAGGTATTGTTGACGAGGTCAATTTGGGGATTTAGCGGCGACGGGACCTCTCCTGGAGGCAAAATAGGTATGATGATTAATTTTATATGTTTTTACTTATAGTAACATCTGGTAATAATTTAACAGATATGAGATGAGGTGGGCGTGATCCTGCGCCGAGACGTGGTGCGGGGCGGCCACGCGCCGAAAAGTGAGATCTCTCGGCGGCGAGTGCGAGAGATCTGAGGTGAGCATGTTGATCGGTCGGCTTCCAGTGTCTTTGCGAGTCATGGATCCTCAGTCCTCGGCGGTTCCTCCTCCAGAGATAACCACTTCTGGGGTATCCGATGTACCATCGGGAGACCCTGCTGCTACACACCAGCCACCCCCGCCAGTAGGGCCTGCTACAACAGACTCGACATGCCCATCAGTGGTGCTGGTTGGCCCTCACTCGGTATCTGCCCGTGCTCATGCAGTGGCAGCATCTACAGTAGTTTCGCCAGTGCGACAACCCCTACTCATCCTACTGATGTGGCTGTGGCACGAGCTCGGATTGTCGATTTAGCAAAGTCAATGAAAAGCCGGTTCACCTTATTGTGGAGAGGCCGATCATCTTGGATCGAGACTATGGAGCATACTTTCTTCTATAGTGCGCTCACAGGTGGGAGAAGGCATAGTTGGCGGCCTTCCATTTTACGAGGAGGCAGAAGTGCGGTGGGACCATGCGGCTCGATCATCGGCGGCGGCCAGTTACTTAGGTGAGATTGAGGCCTTTGAGAGTCAATACTTCCCATGATCATATCATATGATGCGCCGTCAGGATTTTCTGAGTCTTCAACAGAATAATCGCTTAGTGATGGAGTATAATGTAGAATTTAATCGGTTAGCCAGGTTTTGTCCAGAGTTAGGCACTGAGGACAGGTCACACATGATTCAATTTGTTAAGGGACTAGATGGGCATCTTCAGGTCAAGATGGCAGGATTTGGCAGTTCTTCTTACCGAGAGGCATTGGATAGAGCTCTGTTGATTGAGTCGGCTCAACAAAGAGCTATTATCGAGAAGAAGAAAGCAGAGCGAACCACGTGCCGTACCGGTAGCCACGGACTCTTGGACAACAAAGTGGGCCGGTCGGTCGGTCAGAGTCACTTTGGGGAATCTAGCCGACCTCAGAAGTCAGAACGATCTTCATCTGGACCCTCCCGGTCTTCTCAGTAGAGACGGAGGCCGCCCACTAGAGACACCTACTGTACTCATTGTGGATTGAGAGAACATACCATCTCAGCCTGCACCTTAGGACAATCAGTTTGCTATTATTGCAAACTGCCTGGTCACCTGAGCTGAGATTGTTCGATGAAGGCCCAACATGTGGTTTCCGGGTTTTCTATCCAGCAGATAGCAGTTGTCGATGCAGGACTCGAGAGGGGCAACACCAAACCTTCGCCACGCCAGTAGAGGACAGCTCCCCCTACAGGAGTCGCATATGACATGCATGGACAGGAGTATTCTAGTGCACGTACGATGTCACAGGGTTCTATTTTAGGACCTCAGTATCTGGTGCAACCCCAGCCATTGGTACAATACTAGTCGCAACATCAGCCACTGATTCAGTATCAGCTGTAGCCCCCGCCGCTAGTTTAGGATCAGCCGCAGCTACCCGTACAGTACTAGTCGTATCCTTCGTATCAACCTTCATATCAGCCTTCATATCAGCCTTAATATCAGTCTTCGTATCAGTCTTAGGCCCAGACACAGCCACCTCTGGCAGTGCTACCACCTCCACCTCCACCGGAGACTGGGAGAATTCATGCGATTACTAGAGAGGATGCGCAGCGAGGCAGCGAATCCGTTTTCTGCAGTACGGTTTCTCTATATGCATTTTCAGCTATTGTGCTAATTGATACTGACAATTCACATTCATTTATTTCTCGTGCATTTATGAGAGAGATTGGTAGACTACCTACTATTAGATCACAGCGATTAATCGTCTCCCTACCGTCCGATGATACGTTGGACGCTAACCAGGAGGTTCAAGGTTGTCCCTTAGATTTCGGTAACATTATATTTACTGTAGATTTATTGGTACTGGACATGGTCGAGTTTGACATTATCCTTTGCATGGATTGGCTATCAGCATATCATGCCACAGTTGATTGTCAGATGAGGGTGGTTACATTCAGACCTCCGAACCAACCCTCGTGGGATTTCACTGACATCCGGGACGACGACATATCGACCATTTCTGCGATTCAAGCTCAGAAGCTTTTATTATAGGGTTACCAGGGTTTTCTATTATCTATGATCAATGTAGAAGATAGTGGTGACTCTCAGATCACTGACATTCTTATTGTCCGAGAATATCCGAATGTCTTTCCAGAGGAGTTACCGGGCCTGCCTCCCAGAAGGCAAGTGGAGTTCATGATTGAGTTAATTCCTGGGACATCGTCGGCATTGAAAGCTCCTTATCATATGGCCCTGAGAGAGTTGGACGAGTTAAAGGTTCAGCTCCAGGAACTTTTGGACAGAGGTTTTATTCGCCCTAGTGTATCACCCTGGGGTTCTCCAGTTCTCTTCGTGAAGAAGAAAGAAGGTTCGATGAGATTATGAATCGACTACAGGCAGTTGAACGCCGTCACAATCAAAAATAAATATCCCCTACCACGTATTGAGGATTTGTTTGAGCAGCTCAGAGGTACATCAGTATTTTCTAAGATTGATCTACGGTCCGGATATCATCAATTAAGGGTTAGAGACTCAAACGTTCAGAAGACAGCGTTCCATACCAGATATGGACACTGAGTTTTTGGTAATGCCATTTGGGCTTACCAATGCTCCAGCGGTATTCATGGATTTGATGAACCGTAAATTTATGGATTTCCTAGATCAGTTCATCATTGTCTTTATTGATTACATTCTGGTCTATTATCATTCTGAGGAGGAACACGCGAAGCAACTTCGCCTTGTTTTGGATAGGCTACGAAAGAAGCGACTCTATGCGAAGTTCAATAAGTGCACGTTCTCGTTACCCTCAGTCAGTTTTCTGGGACATGTGGTTTTCAGTAGAGGCATTTCAGTGGACCCCCAGAAGATCGAGGTTGTCACCAGTTGGGAGCAGCCGAAATTAGTTCATGAGGTTCGCAGTTTCATAGGCTTGGCCGGTTATTACAGATGGTTCATTGAGGGTTTCTCGAGCATCGCTATGCCATTGACATGCCTTACCAGGTAGGGCATGAAGTTCACATGGTCAGAGGCGTGCAAGACCAGTTTCCAAGAGTTGAAGAAGAGATTGGTGTTGGATCAATGCGGTTCGCTAGAGGGGGGGGGGTGAATAGCGAAAGAAAAAACTTTTTCGAATTCGTTTCAAGACAAATATACGCAGCGGAAAGATAAGCAAAACAAAAAGTAAAGGAGACAATAGAAACAAGATATTTACTTGGTTCGTAGCCGAAGGCTACTACTCCAAGGCCCTAGTGGTCCTTGACCACGCACGGAGGGCAAATCACTAAACAAACTCCTCCTCGTTGGAGGTAGGAGTTAATCGATACAAAAAAAACTTGAGGTAGAGGGACACTCCCCCTCTCCTCGTTACGATAGAAAAATAGCTTCGAAGAATGTAAATGAGCAACGACACTAAAATTAAAACCGACGTACAAAAATAAAGGAAATGAAACCTAGACGTCGGAGAAGAAGAAGCACGTTGTTGTCGGTAGCTTTGCGGAGACTTTTTGGAAGCTTAGAATTGTTGTTAAAACCCTAGGTTTGGCCCTCCTTTTATAGCCTTTGAGCCCCTTTTCGAGAGGAACCCTAGCCAATCAAATTTGAGCACAACTCCCCTTGAAATTTGGTGATAAGCCTTGACTCCTCGAATCTGATCATTGACCATCAGTCGACTGATGGCCATCATCAGTCGACTGATGGCAGCATCAGTCGAGTGCTGACCTTCGGCAGTCGACTGATTGACGGCAGTCGAGTCCTCCAAGCTGGCAGTCGACTGATGCTTGCTGCAAGTCAAAGTTAGCTCGACAAAAACATAATTTCGACGGTCGTCGACCATCCGATCTCGACCTAGACCATCTATAAGATGTCTTTGGTCGGATCTACGCTTAAGATTATCCCCGTAAAGAGGATACGACCTCACTTACGCTCGCACACACGAGCTTACCTCGATACTTACGTGTCGCTTTTGCTTCCGGCCTTCCACTCGATTCCTTCGGCTCCCTCCGAAGTCACGCGAGTGTCGCCCGACCACCGCGGCTTCCTCCGGGTGTCGCTAGCCTTCAGCTCCAGCTATAGCAATCTTCTGCACACTCGATTCAGCTCGTGAGATAACAACATAAGCTTAACTTTGTATCGTTTGCTATAATCAAAACTTAGGTTCGACTTAGGTGTCCACTGCACCAACAATCTCCCCCTTTTTGATTTATGGCAAACCCACATACAAAGTTAAGTAAAATAGCAAGCATGAAGAAAAAATTAAGTTGGAGTAGTAAGGATTTTCTTCAAGTACTCCCCCTTGAGGAAACCTCCCCCTTGACCGAGGGTGAGTCTTGAAGAAAGACCTTAATCCTCCCCCTTGAGGGTTGCTTTAAGTAATTATCATTACTTAAAGTTAGCTTTAGTACAATGTTTTAGTTAAGCCCTTTCTCCCTCTTAAGTAAAGCATTAACGACATAAATAAGTTAAGAATTCTCTTAACTTGGCCTTTTGTTAAAAGTTAAATAAGTTTTCAAAACCTAAAGTTAACTTTTGGTTTAAACATGAAGTAAGAGTTAAGTTAAAAAAAAAATTTTGACCCCTTAACTTTGGTCTTTTTCTCCCCCTTTTGCCGTATATCAAAAAGAGTAAGGAGTGTGTGGAAACCAAAATAAGTGCTAAATTTAAAGTCCAAGCATGTTGCACATTTTTTATTTAAAAAATAATATATTGAAAATAAGCTCATCTATGAAATGTTCGACTCATATTTGGCTTGATTGATATGAAGGATCAACCAGTCCTGGTCAGAGTCTGTTAGTATGTATGATTATACTCCGTGGTTCATAGCGATGCACTAGCTCTACATCTGGAACCAGGAGTAAGGTCCTAACATCTCACGTCCATCTACGTGGCTAAGTACACAAACACATTAGTCCTATGTGTTGTGAGATGTACTGACTCCTTAAATCTATAGGATCATGATATCTAAGGTATGTCCTATGCTAGTTCCATGAAAAAGTAAGAAATAGTAGTAAGAAAATATAATTTGCAAGTTCCTATTCTATTACGCACATGCCTAATTTTCGTCTCAAGAGACTAAATTCCGGGTAGTGGATTAGTAAATATGTCTGCTAGGTTAGACTTCGAGTCAACATATTCGAGTTGTATGGAGCCGTTGGCTACATGTTCTCGAATGAAATGGTGTTTTACCTCTATATGCTTTGTCCTTGAATGGCATATAGGGTTCTTAGTTAGATTTATCGAACTTATGTTGTCTACAAAAATTTTAGTTTTGGTGAAGTCCAACCTAAAGTCTCAGAGAGTGTGCTTCATCCAAAGAAGTTTGAGTTACACACTCACCCATCGTAACGTATTCGGCCGGTGGTAGATAAGGCAACACAATGTTGCTTCCCTCTTGCACCAACTCACTAGACTTGGAGCCGAGTAGTTGACAACAACCACTCGTGCTCTTTCTATCGAGTTTACTACCGGCATAATCCGAATCGAGTAGCCGATTAGTTCGAACTCCGTAGATCTAGGGTACCAAATACCAGCGTTAAGTGTACCCTTAAGATATCTAAGGATACAACTAGGGTTAGGTGAGACTCCTTAGCACGGGTTTGGAACACAGCGCACATACTTATTGCGAATAGGATGTCGGGTCGACTACATGATTAAGTATAGGAGACTTCCTATCGCTCCTATAGTACTTTAAGTCAATGGACTTACTTTCTAGGTCTTCTCCTATGTTAACATTAATCGCCATTGGGGTGTTTATTATCTTAGCGTCTTGCATTCCAAATCTTTTAATTAACTCCTTAGTGTATTTTTGTTGATATAGGTATATACCATCCTTAGTTTGTTTAATTTGTAGACCTAAAAGAAACTTAACTCACCTACCAAGTTCATTTGAACTCACTTTCCATGAGTGAAATGAACTCGTTTAGTAAAGATTTGAGTTAGAGGTTCAAAATTATATCATCTCGTAGATTTGAGCTATAAATATTTCTTTATCTAAGGTTTTTCACGAGAGAGTTGGGTCAACTAAGCCTTGGTTAAACCCTTTTGACTTAAGATGGATTGAAAGTCTCTCGTACCAAGCTCGAGGAGCTTGTTTAAGTCCATAGAGAGCTTTCTTAAGTTTTAGAACATGGTCGGGTTTATCTAGATTTTGAATCCGGGGTTGGCTAACATAAACTTCTTCTTTAATGTATCCATTTAGGAATGCCGACTTAACATCCATTTGAAATAGCTTAAATCCTCGATGTGCGGCATAAGCTAGCAACATTCGAATGGATTGAGTCTAGCTCTTTGGGGCATAGGTTTCGTCGTAATCTAAGCCTTCGACTTGACTAAACCCTTTGGCGACTAACCTAGCCTTGTTTCTAACTACTTCACCTTTATCATCAAGCTTATTTCGAAACACCCACCTTGTTCCAATTATCGTTTTGTCTTTAGGTGGTGGTACTAATTCCCACACTTCATTCCTAGTAAATTGAGCTAGCTCTTCTTGCATTGCAATAATCCAATCGGGATCAAGAAGAGCTTGTTCAATTGATTTGGGTTCTATCTTTGAAATTAAGGAAATTTGACTAAGGTTCCTATAGGATGCTCTAGTTCGAACTCCTAGATTAGGATCTCCTATCACTTGATCGATAGGGTGGTTAGTCTAAATCCTAGATTGGGTTGGGTTTGTGTCACCTAATGCTTGATCAATGGGGTGACTTGGTTGAACACTAGTTTGACTCGGATCACTTGTCACTTGGTCGACAAGAGAAGTTGGTTGATGTGGATTAGACTCGATCTCAGGGTCGGAGACGAATTTGGTATCAGTGGGCTCAACACTTGTGGTCATTAATGGTTTTGTAGGTTCGGATACTTCATCTACATTAATAGTCTCCTCGACTCTAAGGGTGTCGTGGTTATATACTCTATAAGCTCGACTTGTAGTCAGTATCCTAGAAAGATTCGGTCGTGGTTTTGGATGCAAATTTCCTAGGTAATCCTTAGTGTTTAAGATATGTACCTTACAAAATACCTAAAGTACTTGATGTTAGGTATTTTATCGTGATAAATCTCGTACGAGGTCTTAAGGTGCCTCTTTACCATAAGGATCCTATTTTGGACATAGCAAGCCGTGCTAACGGCTTCTGCCCAAAACCTATCGGGTAGGTCGTATTCGTTCAACATGGTCCTAGCGGCTTCTTGTAGAGTTCGGTTTTTCCGCTCCACTCGGCCAGTTTGTTGAGGGGTCCTAGGGCAAGAGAATTCATGGTGGTATCCGTTTAGGTTACAGAAGTCGGTGAACCTTTGATTTTCGAATTCACCACCATGATCGCTTCTAAGTCTTTTAACCTTAAGGTCTTTTTGATTCTCGATTAATTTGAATAAATTGATTAATTGATCTAGGGTATCATTTTTATGTTTGATGAACCTAACCAAGGTAAACCTGGAGTAGTCGTCAATTATGACTAAGCAATATTGACTTCTATTGAGTGACTTGGCTCCATGTGAATCGAATAGATCCATATGCAGGAGCTCAAGTACTCTTGAGGTTCGTTCTTGATTAGTTAGTTGATGTTGTGCCCTATATTGTTTACCTTGTTGACAGGCATTACATATTTTATTATCCAAGTTGTTGAGGTTAGGCAAACCTTTGACTAAATCACTCTGACTCATCTTGTGGATGAGTCTTGGGTGTGAGTGACCGAGTCGTCGGTGCCACAACCATGATTCCTCTTGCCGTGTCATAAGACATTTAGTTGAGGAGTTAGTTAAGTTGATCGTATAAATGTTGTTATTTCTAGTTCCTTTAAGAATTGTTTTAGCAGTTTCGTTGGTATTAATTATGCATTCATTTTCTAGAAATATGACCTTATAGTTATTATCACACAATTGGCTTACACTAAGTAAATTATATTGAAAATTTTCTACTAGTAAAACATTTTGAATAACAAAATTTGAATTGAGCTCAATATCACCTGATCCGATGATTTTGAGCTTGCCGTTATTTCCGAAGGCTACCGATCCTTGTCGTTTGAATCGAAGCTTTGAAAACTTGAGTTGATCCCCGGTCATGTGTCGGGAGCAACCACTGTCCAACATCCATTGATCCTACACACAAGGTGGTTGGATTGGATGTTAGATATTTTTTTTTTAAATTTAAATTGGTTGTAAGTTGTTAAACCTAGGTCATCTCACCTGAGTCTATGTGATCAAGCATGTTATACTTATGTGTTTTTTTTTTGTGAGATGATTTCCAATTAAGTTGATTAAGTGGATTTAGGTTCAAGTAATTTTATGTTAGATTTGGATTTAACCCTAGGCTTGTCAAGTTTACCTTTTCAAGATCATGGCTTCCAGGTCGTGGCGAGGCACAGGGGCCTTCTTTTATCGGATCATCGACCACTTCCTTAGACAAAACCATGTTCAAGAAAATGATGACTTGACTCACCTAAGATCATTTCCTAGTCTAACTGGTTATTTTTGAAAAGAGGCTCCCCGAGGCTCAATCTTTTCAAAGGATTTTAGTTGGTTATTTGAAAAGAGGCTCCCCGAGGCTCAATCTTTTCGAAGAATTTTAGTTGGTTATGTATGTGTTCTAAGAGAGTTCACAAGTTTTAAAGCACAAACTTTCTAAGTTAAAACATGCAATTTCTAAGTTAAAGCACAAACTTTCTAAGTTAAAACATGCAATTTCTAAGTTAAAGCACAAACATATTTTGTACTGGCTCCCCCTAGACCGTTGAATCGGTTCGGTCTATCCACATAGTGGATTTGGTCCTTGGGAACCCAGTACGAGTTAGATCCTAGAGTTGAAATCAAAGTGGTCTTAGGGACCCATGCTTGGACACATTTTTTATGTCTACTTACGATCGACATATACGACCTATTAGTCGTGTTTGAGTTAAACCCTAGTCCAGCCTTGTTGTACACGGCCCTTTGAGATCCAAGTAGGAGGTCAAGTCCTTTGGATCCCGAAGTGAACCTTTCCAACGTGTTCCTAAGATCTTCGACTTGACTTTTCAAGAGAGAGTTCTCAACTTCGAGTTTTTCAACCCGAGTTGAGTCCTTCTCTTGAACTCGACTAGTCGAAGAGGTTAGGGAGACCTGGTGTTTGAGGAGTTTAACTTCCTCAACTAGGGTCTCGACCTTGGACTCGGATTTAACTAATTTCCTAGACAAAAACCTAACCGTATTTTGTAAAGTATTAAATAAATTTCGACTTACTTTAAGGGTATCTTTTGAACCGGATGCGTATCCGTGGCTTGACTTGAAGGTAGCTTCGTAGTCCGAGTCATCCTCAGGTTCTGACTCAAGTTCAGGTTCGGTCTCCGTGTCTGACTCAATCGACCGCCATGAAGACGTGGTCTTCTCTTCTTCGGATGGCGCTTCTTCCCATGTCGCGTTGAGGGCCTTCTTGTGCTTAGGTGCTTGGTGGTTGAGCTTGGGGCACTCGGACTTGATGTGTCCAAACTGTACACTCATAACACCTAATGTTAGAACTTTTAGACTTACCTTGGTTGGGTCGAGTCGTGGTTCGCTTTCGTCCCTTGGCTATCCTTCGAGCTAGGTTCATTAGTTCGGCAGTCAACTCCGGGTCAACTTCTTCTTCGGACTCGTCTTCCTCCTCGGTTGGTGGTGGCTTGCTTGGATTTTCTTCTTCTTTGAACCTGCAAACAAGGCTATACCCCTCTCGGGCTCCGAGTTAGACTGCTCATGAAGTTCAAAATCCGAAAAGAGTTCATCTAACCTAATTTTAGAAAGGTCCTTGGAGACCTTATAGGCATCGACCATGGATGCCCATAAGGTAGTCCTCGAAAAGAGTTTAGGACATACCTTATAAGGTCGCGATTTTTGACCTTTGCCCGATTGCATGTAGGTTGTTGACTATGTCTTGGACACGGGCGTGGAGTTGCGTCGCGGACTCGTGTTCCTACATTTTTAGTGTGTACAATTTATTGAATAACAAATCACGTTTGCAAACCTTAGCTTGATCCGATCCTTCGTGTAACTCGATTAGTTTTGTCCAAAGATCCTTTGCGCTTATGAAGGGGCCGACGCGATTTAGCTCCTCCTTGGATAGGCCACATTGGAGGATTTGTGTTGGCGTCGGCCCGACTTGTCGTTTTGTTGCAACGGTCCATTGATCATAATCCAAGGAGTCACCCACTTCATTGGTCGGAAGTGTGAAACCCGTTTGAATTATGATCCACATCTCAATTTGGGTTTTGAGAAAGCATTCCATCCGACCTTTCCAGTAACGGAAATCATCTCCGTTGTAAAACGGAGGTCGGACGGTGCTAAAACCCTCGAGATGGGCCATTAGAACAAAAAGACAAGGAGACTAAAATGAAAACCTAGCAACAACAAAAACACACGAAAGTACCAAGACTTGCGTCTTGGATTAGTAGTGCGGGAAATGAAAAGAAATAGAATGAAAAATAGAAAGTTAAGCAAAGAAATAAGAAACTAAATAAAAAGTAAGTACTCACAACCTTCGATGTCCCCGAAAGGCTACTAAACGTCATTTTTTGAGGATGAAAACAGCTTGTTACGAGGGTAAACCCCATGTAAGAAGTGTATATCTCTGCGAGAGCTTCGATTTGGTAGGTAGACCGTGTCGTGGGTCAACTTGTACGAAAAGTTATGCCCGTTTGACCGTCGGCTACTCCAAAAGCGAATACTTGCAAAACAAAATCAAACGAAGAGTACCAAGACTTCGTCTTGGATTAGTAGTGCGGGAGAAAAATTTAAACGAACGAAAAACAAATCTGTGAAAAAAAGTTAGATTGGTGGTTTCACCAAATCTAAGCGCCCCCGGCTCTGATACCAATTGTTGGATCAATGCGGTTCGCTAGAGGGGGGGGTGAATAGCGAAAGAAAAAACTTTTTCGAATTTGTTTCAAGACAAATATACGCAGCGGAAAGATAAGCAAAACAAAAAGTAAAGGAGACAATAGAAACAAGATATTTACTTGGTTCGTAGCCGAAGGCTACTACTCCAAGGCCCTAGTGGTCCTTGACCATGCACGGAGGGCAAATCACTAAACAAACTCCTCCTCGTTGGAGGTAGGAGTTAATCGATACAAAAAAAACTTGAGGTAGAGGGACACTCCCCCTCTCCTCGTTACGATAGAAAAATAGCTTCGAAGAATGTAAATGAGCAACGACACTAAAATTAAAACCGACGTACAAAAATAAAGGAAATGAAACCTAGACGTCGGAGAAGAAGAAGCACGTTGTTGTCGGTAGCTTTGCGGAGACTTTTTGGAAGCTTAGAATTGTTGTTAAAACCCTAGGTTTGGCCCTCCTTTATAGCCTTTGAGCCCCTTTTCGAGTGGGTCTTCAACCAATCAAAATGGAGCACAAACCGCTTGAGGTGGAGTGATAAGCCTTGACTGACCGATCATTGACCATCACGATCGATGGCCATCATCACGATCGACCGATGGCAAGATCACCGATCAGGCCGACCTTCGATGATCGATACGGCAATGAGTCCTCCAAGCCGGCAATGATCGATGCTTGCCGCAAGTCAAAGTTAGCTCGACAAAAACATAATTTCGACGGTCGTCGACCATCCGATCTCGACCTAGACCATCTATAAGATGTCTTTGGTCGGATCTACGCTTAAGATTATCCCCGTAAAGAGGATACGACCTCACTTACGCTCGCACACACGAGCTTACCTCGATACTTACGTGTCGCTTTTGCTTCCGGCCTTCCACTCGATTCCTTCGGCTCCCTCCGAAGTCACGCGAGTGTCGCCCGACCACCGCGGCTTCCTCCGGGTGTCGCTAGCCTTCAGCTCCAGCTATAGCAATCTTCTGCACACTCGATTCAGCTCGTGAGATAACAACATAAGCTTAACTTTGTATCGTTTTCTATAATCAAAACTTAGGTTCGACTTAGGTGTCCACTGCACCAACAATTGGTGTCATCACCGATTCTGGTATTGCCATCAGGGGATGACGATTTCGTCTCTCTAGGGTTTAGGCGCAGTATTGATGCATCACGGCAGGGTTGTCTCTTATGCTTCTCGCCAGTTGAAGGAGCATGAGAAAAACTACCTAGTACATGATTTAGAGTTAGCTGCAATTATCTTTGCCTTGAAGATTTGGAGGCATCATCTGTATGGTATTACGTTTGAGATTCTCACTGATCATAAGAGTCTCAAATATTTATTTACGCAGAAGGAACTCAATCTCCGGCAGAGGAGATGGATGGAGTTTCAGAAGGATTATGACTATACCATTAGCTACCACCCAGGGAAAGCTAATGTGGTTGTCGATGCACTTAGCCGGAAGTCCCGAGGGACTTTAGCTTCCTACCGAGTTTTAGTCATGAATTTGATTCAGAGTTTCTTTGAGTTGTGCCTTGAGGAGTAGGGGCCAAACCAAGCGAGGGCATTACAGTTACCATAGTTTGCTCGATCGTCTATCACGGACGAGTCGGGAGGCTCGAGCGATGATCGGACATTCTGAGTTCATTGGTAGTCAGATAACCTCTGGACAGCAGACTATGTTCACCCAAGATGATGAAGGTATAATTTATTTCCGGGGTATATTATGCGTACCTCAGTCTCACCCAGTTATGGAGGAGTTACTTCAGGAGGCTCATCACTCTCGATTTGTGTTCCACCCAGGCGGAACCTGCATGTATCGAGATTTAAAGAGTTTGTATTGGTGGAACGACATGAAGAAATACATGACAAATTTTGTGGCGAGATGCCTAGTTTATCAGCAGGTGAAGGCTAAGCACCAGAGACCAACCGGATTACTTCAGAGGATTCCTATTCCTGAGTGGAAGTGGGATCAAATTACCATGGATTTTGTGGTGGGTTTGCCTAGGACACGTCAAGGCCATGATGCAATTTGGGTAGTCGTAGACTGACTAACCAAATCCCCGCACTTCTTAGCGATTCGGAAGACCAACTCTTTGGATCGTTTGGCAGAGTTATATTGTCGGGAGAACATCAGATTGCATGGTGTTCCTTTGAGCATTATATCAGATAGAGATCCCCGGTTCACATCCTGGTTCTGGCAGAGTCTGCAGCAGGCCTTAGGCATGCAACTTTGTTTTAGTACTGCATTCCATACGCAGACAGATGGACAGTATAAGCGAACCATACAGACACTAGAGGATTTGCTGAGGTCCTGTGTTATAGATTTCAGGGGCAACTGGGAGGACCACTTGCCGTTAGTGGAATTCACCTACAATAACTGCTATCATTCGACTATCCAAATGGCCCCGTTTGAAGCATTGTATGATAGACAGTGTCGTACACCCACCCTCTTGGAGGAGGTTGGGGAGGCGCAGTTGCTAGGACCCCAGAGATCTTAGCATGAGGCAGAGTTGGTCCGTACTATCAGACATAGGATGGCAGAGGCGCATGATCGCCAGATGAGTTATGCAGATCGGAGACGGAGACCTCTGGAGTTCTCTATTGGTGATCATGTATTCCTGCGAGTCTCACCCACGAAAGGGGTGAAGAGGTTTGACCTCCTTGGTTAGCTAGCTCCTAGGTATATTGGTCCGTTTGAGATTTTGGAGAGGATCGGAGCAGTCGCTTATCGCTTAGCGCTACCACCCTCTTTGACGGGTATTCATGATGTATTCCATGTGTCCATGCTGAGGAAGTATGTGCCAGACTCTTCACATATTCTGTCAGAGGCGTTAGGTTCCATTCAACCTGATGCTACTTACGCAGAGGTTCCATTACGGATTCTGGATCATAAGGAACTATAGTTGCGAAATAAGGTTGTGCAACTTATCAAGGTCGGATGGAGTCACCACACCGACTAGGAGGCTACTTGGGAGCTTGAGGAAAAGATCAGAGCTCAATACCCGTACCTGTTTACTTAAGGTACGTGAGATATATTTCCAGTACTTGTGGTATCTCTTACTCATTATGCATTTGAGTAAGAAATTTGGAGAGCAAATTTTTATTAGTGGGGGAGAATGTTAAATACGGAAAATTTAACAAACTAAATTAAATGACAAAAGAATTAAGAAAAATTAATCTTGGAAATTTTTCAGGATTTTTCCATAATTTTTCTGGATTTAAACGGAGCCTGTACGAGATAATTACGGGGATAAAATAAATAGACTTTGGTGGAATCTATTTAAGAGAGTTAATAGGCGATATTAACCTAAAGTTTCAAATACCTAAACCTAGGTTTAGTTTTCCCGATTTGCGCCGCACCCCTCCTTTCTCCACGATTTTTCCCCTTCGCGGCGGTTTCCGTGATAACTTCTTTTTCCCCCGCCGCGCCTACCCTCTTTTTCATGCCTTTCTCTCAAGACTAGAGTGGGAGAAAGCGAGTTGGCGACCTTTCCATTTATGGCGAGGGATTTCCGAGTCTTCGATAATAATCGGTGATGGAGTATAATGCAGAATTTAATTTAGCAGTTTTTTGTGTTGGTAGGTCGCATGATTGATTTGTTCAGGGACTAGATGGGCATCTTGGGTCAAGATGGTAGGATTTGGCGAGTTCTTCCAGAGGCATTGGATAGAGCTGATTGAGTCGGCTGAGAGCTAGATAGGAAGGAAGAGGCGAACCACGGGGAACCAGGACCACGACTCTTGGGCGTAGCAAAGTGGTCGCAGTCAGTCAGGTCAGAGTCACTCTGGGGCATCTAGCCGACCTCAGAAGTCAGAACGATCTTCATCTGGACCCTCCCGGTCTTCTCAGTAGAGACGGAGGCCGCCCACTAGAGACACACCTCTTTGTGACATTGTGGATTGAACATACCATCGGCTGCACCTTAGGACAATCGATTTGCTATTATTACACCACAGTCTGAATTGTTGATGAAGGCCCAACATGTGGTTTCCGGGTTTTCTATCCAGAGCATCGATGCAGGACTGGGAGGCGAGGGCAACAACAAACCTTACGATGAAGCGACTCTACAGAGTCATATGGCATGCATGGGCGAGTATTCTAGTGCCGTGCGATGTCACAGCTTGGTTCTATTTTAGGAAAATCGATGGCTGCCCACCATTGTACCACGATCGCGTATATCAACCACTTATCGAGACTATGGACCCGCGCTAGTTGAGATCAGCCGCGGCTACCCGAGACTAGACGACCTTCATATCAACCTTCATATCACCTATCGGCCTTCGGTCATCACCGGTCTTAGGTGAGACACACCACCTTTGAGCGGTACTTTCTCCTCATCCATGAGGGGAGGATTCATGCTTACAGAGAGGATGCGCGATGACATGCGAATCCGTTTCCTGAGTTAGCGGTTTCACTTTATGCATTTTAGACTATTTTGCTAATTGATAATGTCGTTCGATTCATTTATTTCGTGCATTTATGAGAGAGATAGACTACCTACTATTAGATCGGATTGATTCTCCTACTAGGTGATACGTTGGACGTTAACCGGGAGGTTGAGGATGTCCCTTAGATTTTGGTAACATTATATTTCTTGATAGATTTGCGAGTCGACAGCGAACCGAGTTCAACATTATCCTTGGCATGGATTGGGCTATCGATATCTACCATGATTGATGTCGGTCGAGTGGTTACGACCTCGCATCCCCAACCTCGTGAGGATTTCATCCGGGACCCTAACATATCGACCATTTAGCGATTCACTAGAAGCTTTTATTATAGGGTTGAGGGCATAATCTATGATCAATGTAGACAATGGTGACTCTCGATCACGACATTCCTATTGTCCGAGAATATCCCGAATGTCTTTCGGAGGTTACAGCCTACCTCGAAGGCGAGTGGAGTTCATGATTGAGTTAATTCCGCCGTAAACACCAAAGCTCCTATCATATGGCGAGAGAGTTGGGCGAGTTAAAGGTTTAGCTCAAGAACTTTTGAGAGGTTTTATTTTAGGACCTAGTGTATCACTCCGGGTTCTGGTTCTCTTCGTGAAGAAACCACTTTGATGAGATTATGCGACTACGAAGTCGAACAAGTCACTATCATAAATATCCTACCACTTATTGAGGATTTGTTTGAGCCTTCATATCAGTCTTCGTATATCAAGAACCAAGATCTGGCGGACCACCTCGGCTCAAGGACATTAGATTCATGCATTACAAGAGATGCGGATATGCGACACTATGAGTTTTGGTAATGCCATTTCACAAATGCAGCGTATTTCATAATTGATGAATCATGAATTTATGGATTTCTAGATCGGTTCGTCATTGTCTTTATGAGAGATTGGTCCTACCTACTATTAGGAACACGCGATTAATCGTCTCCGCCTTGTTTTGGATAGGCTTTGTGAACGACTGGAGTTGAAT
Organism: Wurfbainia villosa; assembly: GCA_025175895.1. Lineage (NCBI taxonomy): Eukaryota > Viridiplantae > Streptophyta > Magnoliopsida > Zingiberales > Zingiberaceae > Wurfbainia > Wurfbainia villosa. The sequence continues at coordinate 81,475,250 of CM045987.1, read as the reverse complement.
AAGGAGGTTGAGGATGTACCCTTAGATTTTGGTACATTATATTTCTGAGATTTATTGGACCCGGACATGGTCGAGTTCAACATTATCCAAATGGCTTGGTTCCATATCATCGCGGTTTGATTGGATTGGCGAGGTGGTTCATTGAGGTTTCGAGCATCGCTATACATTGACACACCTTACCGGGAAGGGCATATCGAAGTTCACGTGATCAGGCTCAAGCTTTCAAGAGTTGAAGAAGAGATTGGTGTCTATAATTCTATGAATCGAGGACGATTTGGTCCTTTATCATGTGTCTCTCCTATTTAGAGAATACAATGTCTTTCAGATGCACCTACCCGGAAGGCAAGTGGTCTCTTATGCTTCTCACCAGTTGAAGGAACATGAGAAAAACTACCTAGTACATGATTTAGAGTTAGTTGCAATTATCTTTGCCTTGAAGATTTGGAGGCATCATATATATGGTATTACATTTGAGATTCTTACTGATCATAAGAGTCTCAAATATCTATTCTGTGAAGGAACTCAATCTTTGATGAGATGGATGGATTCTACGAAGGATTATAGTCGAGACCATTAGCTACCACCTATCAAAATAAATATTTCCGATGCACTTATCGAGGACTTTGTTTGAGTTTTAGTCATTGATTTGATTGAGTTTCTACGGTTGTGCCTTGAAGCAGGGCCGAAAAGCGGCATTGTTACCATGGTTGCTTATGGACATCTATGAGTTTTTGTAATGCCATTTGGGCTTACAAAGGCTGCGTGATCGGTATTCATGGATTCATTGGTAGTGGATAATTTACCTCCTAGATCGAGTTCACCCAAGATGATGAAGGTATAATTTATTGATTATTGTCTATTCTCATTCCGGTTATGGAGGAGTTATCTTGGGAAGGCTCATCACTTGTTTGCGATCCACGAGCGGAACTGCATGTATCGAGATTTAATGAGTTTGTATTGGTGGAACGACATGAAGAAAGACATCCCAAATTTTGTGGCGAGATGCCTAGTTTGTCAGCAGGTGAAGGCTGAGCACCAGAGACCAGCCAGATTACTTTAGAGGATACCTATTCCTGAGTGGAAGTGGAATCACATTACCATAAATTTTGTGGCGGGTTTTCCTAGGACACGTCAAGGCCATGACGCAATTTGGGTAGTCGTATTCCGACTAACCAAATCCCCACACTTCTTAGCGATTCGGAAGACCAACTCTTTAGATCGTTTGGCAGAGGTATATTGTCGGGAGATCATCAGATTGCATGGTGTTTTTTTAAGCATTATATCATATAGAGATCGATCTCATCGGTTCGCAGATATGGCCTAGGCGGTGGTCTCTTATGCTTCTCACCAGTTGAAGGAACATGAGAAAAACTACCTAGTACATGATTTTGTTAGTGCATATAAGATACATACACTAATGACTTTGAGGTCTGTGTTATAGATTTGGGCCTGGGAGGACCACTCATGGTTTTATTTTTGGGCTTTACCTAAAAGGCCTCATCCCAATGGAATATCTTTTTCTTATCCAAATGGCCCATGTCTTGAAACATTGTATGATAGGATTGTATTCCCACCCACCCTCCCGTGAAGGTTTGGGAGGCCACATTGCTAGGACCATAGCCTGCTCCTCGAAGGATTTTTCGCTGATGTCGATCTTCAACCCACCAGACTTCAGAGTTATGGTTGGAGACGGAGACCTCTGGAGTTCTCTATTGGTGATCATGTATTCCTGCGAGTCTCACCCACGAAAGGGGTGAAGAGGTTTGACCTCCATGGTAAGCTAGCTCCAAGGTATATGTAGGGATGTATACTGAAAAGTCTATCTTTTGTATGAACATCTTTTAGTGCATATAAGATCCACATATCACATGATCATTGTTTATATTTTTATGGGTTAAGCAATATTGGTTTAATACTTTACATTGTAGATAACATGGTGTGTGGTGTCACATGGAGAGATCATTTTTCTTATAAGTAAAGGCACATGATGGCTTTGGACAAACCATGGAATGGTTTTGTGATTGTATTATACTCTTGACCATAGAATCACACTAGTGCACTTTGTGTGTATTGAGCAGGACCGACTTAGAGGTGATTCGATTTATTGCTAACTACATAATCGAATCGAACCTCAGATATTATTTAGTACATGCTCTTAATCCCGATATAATAACGGGCACATATACTTAGTACTCATCTCTTTGATTTATTAATGGGCGAGATTTATAGATTAAATCGATAGGCTAGGTAAGTTGGGAGATGATATTATTTATATGGTGTGCCATTAATTATAGGAGGAAACCGTGTCCTATATATTAGGATGATGATGTCCCCTTGAGGAGCTCATAAGGTTCATCATGTAAACCCTGTAGGTGGACTTGGTCCGACATGATGAAAAGGTTGAGTGGTACTACTCAAGGAGTAAGATGTTGATTAATTAATGGTCAATAAATTAATTAATCGACGAACATTCAAGATCTTAAATACGGGGAGAAAATGTACAAATAATATATGGAGTCCATATTATCATATGGGGGTTGGTGAGGCAGATCAATGATGATCCTTTAGTGGATTGGATCATCATTAGTGGATCGGACTTTATGTGGGCTTGATCCATGGGTGGCCAAGATCCAACTCCTCCTCATGGTCCCTAATGTAGCCTATTAACACCTCATGAAGTTTAGATCCAATGGATAGAAACAAAACTCTAAGATCCATAGGTAGAGATTAAATCTCTAAGATCCGACGGTTGAGATTAAATCTCTAGATCCGACGGTTGAGATTAAATCTCTAGATCCGACGGTTGAGATTAAATCCCTAGAACCAATGGAGGAGATTAATTCATGACTTATCCCTAACTCTATAAAAGGAGGGCATGGGAGTTGGCGTGAACTATCATCAAGGTGAGCTAGGTTTTGGGCGGCAAGAGAAGGAATCCTAGTTGAGATAGGATTAGGGTTAGGGTTTGGAGGCTAGGGCGGCACCAAATAAGGAAGGTGATTGTTTCTTCTTCTTCCTTCATTGGCCGGCGTCCAGATTGTTTTCCAGCCCTCTTCCAGCCTTTGGCCGGCAGCCAAGCCTCTCTTTTCCTTCTCCTTAGGTGGTGGAAACAAGATATAGGGCTTCCCTTGGTGTCTTGGCCGGATTCCACCTCAAACATCTCCTTCTAGTTGGCCGGCGGCAAGGAGTTTGTCTGCTCCTTGTTGGTTGGTTTTAGGGAGAAGAAAAACCTTGTTTCTACTCTTCCTCTTGCTTTGGAAGAGCAAGGTAGTTGATTTGCGATCTAGGAGCTTCGACTTTTGGTAGATCATCGCCCACACGACGTCCAAAAGGAGGAAGGTCATACATTAGAAGATCGAGAGGTATACCTATTCTTTTTTCTCTTTTTGTTACTTGCTTGTATTTGTTTTTAAATTATGAGCATGTTATAAATCTATAAATGGCTAAATAATACTTGGATCTCGAGCATAAACACGAAATCCGGTGATCCGGACATCGTCTATTCCGCGGCTACTCGTAGAATAGAGGATGGTCGCTTGAACAACGAGTTTGTTCAAGTGACCTCTCTAAACGAATAGCACGACAATGACTTGGTTGTTTAGGCAATCCCTTTTGTCTAGGATTATTTTTTTTTAATCTGGGGACATCAAAGGGATCGCCATGGACAAGCTACCGATGTGAAGTGGGAAGCGAAGTTTCCCCTCACGGACTCGATAAGCAAAACCCTTCAATTGGTATCAGAGCCAAGGTTTCCGATTTTGTGTGTTGAGGATTCGGTTAATTTTTATGCACTTTTCATATATTATATGTGCCGGATAATAGTAGAATATGCGTTGTTTAACTCTTTGGTTGTAGGCATAAGATCCGACTATTATGGCCATATGTGTGTATATGATTGTATGTGTGTAAATATTTATTTTGTTGAATCCTCGGGGTTGACGAGGCTAGTATTTAGTTTTTGTAAATTAAATACGGCATTGTTTAGCCACTCTTTATTTTATTTTACTTTCGATCTAAATTTCATGTACACTCTCTCGTGGAGTATAAGATCGATGGATATAAATTAAAATAGGTTTTAGTCTCGGCTCGGATCTCCGGATGGCTCGTACATGGCGTAGGAGGAGCGGACGAGATGGCAATGCGATGGGAGTCATATTGATGACAAAAGCCATAATAGTTGGAAAATAATTTATTTTTCATATTTATTGCTTTTTGTTTGATATGCATGTCATAGACTAGGAAAATTCCTCAATTTCAAAATACTAAGTGGGAGAGGGAATTTTTAAAATTCCCACGGTCTCCATTACGATTTGACAAGTGATGCAAACAAACTTGCGCATCGGCTCTGAGTGCCTTCCTCTTTATCGGATGAGTTTGTTTACGGATCACAAGGTCGAATATGGTTATAGGATATTATTAAGGAGCGTGTGTACTTGCCCATCGTAAGGCATATAACCCGAGATAATTACCTTGGTACCGAGTAATGGTGAACACTTAGATACAAATATAAGTATCCTCCCCATCGGAGTCACTGCTTTTATTTGTAGGGCCAAAGAGGAACCAACTATTAATTTTACTTGTCAAAAAGTTAGGTTGATAAGATAGTAAAATTAATGGTTAAAACCTCCTCTTACAAATGTAGAATTCGTATATGTCCACAAATACGATATTCTCGGTGTTTTGAGGTGTTGGTTGATTTTAAAATTTTATTGTTTGAGGAATCAATAATTTTTTGAAATCTAATGTTTTGATTTATGTGATTCTTAGGTTTTCTTTCAAAATGACTTTCAACCCACTTGCTGTGATACTGAAATAGAACAAACTTATTGGACCCAACTATGTAGATTGGAAGAGGAATCTAGACATTGTCTTGACTGTTGAGGAATACAAATATGTACTCCTCGAAGAGTGCCCTCCCAAGCCTGCAGATGATTCTGGGGAAAAGGAGAGAGAGAGCTATAAGAAGTGGATTAAGGCCGATGAGATGGAGCGGTGTTACATTTTGGCATCTATGTCAAATGTACTGCAACATCAACATCAAGCCATGTCCACTGCATATGATATGATGCTCAATCTCAAGGAGCTTTTCAGACACCAGAATCGGGCTGCGAGGCAAGAGGCCATGATAAACTTGATGACGACCACCATGATCGAGGGAACACCCGTGAGGGATCATGTTCTCAAGATGAAGGCTCATTTGAATGAGCTGGAAGTCCTAGGAGCTGAGATCGATGGGGAAACCCAGGTCGATATCATACTCCAGTCTCTACCTATGAGTTTTGAGCAGTTTCGCCTGAACTACAACATGAACAAGAGGTTGTATTCGTTGGCGAAACTTCTGACAGAACTCTAGGCGGCAGAGGGACTATTTCGTCAGAGTGCTCAGGCGCATGCCGTGGTGACCCAAAAGGTTTCTACTTCTAAGTCGAAAGGCAAGAAGAAGAAGAAACAAACTGGGGCGAAGGCGGTGGGAGGTACTCAGGGAGGAGTGAAGAAGCCGAAAGACAAGTGCTTCACTTGTAAGTAGACTGGACACTGGAAGAAGGACTGCCCCAACAGCAAGAACAAAGGTATATCTTTTGGTCTAGTCGTTGAAACATGTTTAGTGGTGTTATCTACCGGCACATGGTGTGTAGATACGGGAGCCACTTATCATGTCTGCAATACTTTGCAGGGGTTCCAGAAAACCAGACGACTGGCTGAGGGGGAGATTACCATGTACTTGGGCGATGCCACGAAGGTGGCGGCTGTTGCAGTGGGAGATGTTCATTTATCTTTTGAGAAAAATAAACTTTTGGTTCTTAAGAATTGCCTTTATGTACCCTTATTTAGAAAGAATTTAATTTTGGTTTCTAAATTGTTTATGGATGGATATTCTATTTCATTTAATGACAGAGTTGTTATAAGAAGGAATAGGGACATTATCTGTTCGGGTGCATTGATAGGAAATTTGTACACACTTGAACCAAAACCTCCCACGATGCAATTTGAAGTTAATAACTCATCTTCTAATTCCAATAAGAGAAAAGAACCTTCGAAGATGAACCAAACATATCTTTGGCATCTTAGGCTTGGTCACATTAACCTAAGTAGAATTCAAAGGTTGATAGCTAATGGACCTTTGGGTTCATTAGTGGTGGAGGATCTCCCAACCTGTGAATCTTACTTGGAGGGTAAGATGACCAAGAGGCCTTTTAAGGCCAAGGGGTATAGAGCCAAAGATGTGTTAGAATTGGTTCATTCTGATTTGTGTGGTCCTATGTCTATCCAGGCTAGAGGTGGTTTTGAGTATTTCGTCTCTTTTATAGATGATTACTCAAGATATGGATACATTTACTTGATGTTCCGCAAGTCTGAATGCTTTGACAAGTTCAAAGAATTCAAGGCTGATGTGGAGAAACGTCAAGGTAAAAGTATCAAGACACTACGATCTGATCGTGGGGGTGAGTACCTCTTGAGAGAGTTTAGGATCTACTTATCAGAGGTTGGGATTGAATCCCAATTGACTGCACTTTCACACCCCAGCAGAATGGTGTAGCAGAGCGAAGGAATAGGACTCTTATGGAGATGGTTAGATCGATGATGAGTTATTCTGACTTGCCAGATTCGTTCTGAAGATATGCTCTAGATACGGTGGTGTACATTCTGAACTTGGTTCCATCTAAATCAGTGCCTTCTACTCCCACAGAGTTGTGGACTGGGTGAAAGCCTAGTCTAAGACATATTCGGATATGGGGGAGTCCAACACATGTGTTGAAGCCTAGTCTTTAGTACCACCGGTATAAGAGGATATACCACATGTCACTGCACCGCGTGTCACAGAGGATACACAGGTGATACCTCGTCGTAGTGGGAGGGTTGTGAGACAACCTGATAGATTCATGTTCTTGGGAGAATCTTATGATTTAGTCCTTGGCGAACATGAACATGATCCCTGGACATATGACGAGGCAATCCAAGATAAAGATGTAGTATCTTGGCAAAGTGCAATGAATGTTGAGATTGAATCTATGGATTCAAATCAGGTCTGGGAGATAGTAGAACCATTCGATTGTGTAAAAACCATTGGGTGCAAGTGGATCTACAAGAGAAAGAGAGGAATAGATGGGAAGGTTGAGACCTTCAAAGCGAGGCTTGTTGCGAAAGGGTATATTCAGAAAGAGGGTATCGATTATGAGGAGACCTTTTCGCCGGTAGCCATGCTTAAGTTTATCCGGATTCTCTTATGCATAGCAGCTTATATGGATTATGAGGTGTGGCAGATGGATGTCAAGACAGCTTTCCTTAATGGAAGTCTTGAGGAAAACATCTACATGAAGCAACCAGAGGGATTCATTGCTAAGGGCAAAGAGCATCTTGTATGTAAGCTTAATCGGTCCATTTATGGATTGAAACAAGATTCGAGGTCTTGGAACATCCGCTTTGATGAGGTGATCCAGTCTTATGGATTTATTCAAAGTCCGGATGAGTCTTGTGTATACAAGAGATGTGACGGAAACGTAGTGGTATTTCTTGTACTATACATAGATGACATTTTGTTGATTGACAACAATATCAAGGTGTTATCGGATGTAAGGGTATGGTTGTCCAAACAGTTTGATTTGAAGGACTAGAGACAGGTGGGACACATCCTTGGGATCAAGGTTATAAGGGATCGCAGGAAAAGGATGTTGTGCTTTTCCCAAGCTTCATACATAGACATGATTATGGAAAGTTTTAGCATGCAGAACTCCAAGAAGGGTTTTCTACCTTTCAGGCATGGAGTTCCTTTATCTAAGGAGATGTGTCCTAGATCATCTGAGGAGATAGAGGAGATGAAGGTGGTTCCTTATGCTTTGGCAGTAGGAAGCCTCATGTATGCGATGCTTTGTACGAGACTAGATATCTGCTTTGCCGTGGGCATGGTCAATAGATATCAGAGTAATCCAGGACAGGGACATTGGACTACGGTAAAGCATATATTGAAGTACCTAAGAAGGACTAGGGATTATATGCTGGTTTACCGGGCAGACCAATTACTCCTTGTGAGTTACACGGATTCTGACTTCCAATCAGATAGGGATAACAGTAAGTCTACCTCAGGTTTTGTGTTTACTTTGGAAGGTGGAGCCATTGTATGGAGGAGTGTCAAGCAGAAGTGCGTGGCGAACTCCACCATGGAAGCTGAGTATGTGGCGGCCTCTGAGGCGTCCAAAGAAGCTGTATGGCTCAAGAACTTCCTGATGGACTTGGATGTGATTCCTGGTTTGCCCAGAACTATCACAATTTATTGTGATAATAGTGGTGCAGTTGCAAACTCGAAGGAACCATGAGCCCATAAGGCTTGTAAACACATAGAGCACAAGTACCACCTGATACGAGAAATCGTAAAGAGAGGAGAAGTTGCTATGGCCAAGATTGCATCGGAGGATAACCTGGCAGATCCTTTCACTAAGGCCCTTCTTGCGAGAGCTTTTGATTGGCATGTGGAGGGAATGGGGATCAGATGTATGGAAATTTATGGACAGCATAGTCTTTTAGTATAAGTGGGAGATTGTAGGGATATATACTGAAAAGTCTATCTTTTGTATGAACATCTTTATTTTGAAATAAGAATCACATGATCATTGTTTGCATATTTTTATGGTTATGCAATATTGTCTAATACTTTACATTATAGATAACATGGTGTGTGGTGTCACACAGGAGATCATGTTATCGACCCCTTGAAAAGTATAAGTAAAGGCTCACAACCGAGATGGCTTTGGACAAACCATCGGAATGGTTGTAGTGTGATTTGGTATTGGTTTGTCTTGACCATAGAATCACACTAGTGCACTTTGTGTGTATTGAGCAGGACCGACTTAGAGGTGATTCGATTTATTGTTGACTACATAATCGAATCGGACCTCAGATATTATTTAGTACATGCTCTTAATCCCGATATAATAACGGGCACATATACTTAGTACTCATCTCTTTGATTTACCAATGGGCGAGATTTATAGATTAAATCGATAGGCTCGGTAAGTTGGGAGATGATATTATTTATATGGTGTGCCGTTGATTATAGGAGGAAACTGTGTCCTATATATTAGGATGATGATGTCCCCTTGAGGAGCTCATAAGGTTCATCATTTTTTTTTTATGAAAGGTAAATATATATATCATCAAGAAAAGCACCATCGTACAAAATCCCATAACGCATTCTCATGTCATGTCTGACGATGTGTCATATCTGAGATGCATCGTGGGTCCAAAGATGGAGGGGTGTACATGTGCTCTCATAGGTACCTCGGCTCTCGTGCATACTAGCTCACTCATGGGTACATGATCTCCTCATACGTGGCTGCACACCCTGTAGCTTCCACGTTCCCTTTGCCCATGCATGTTATTCCTCTGTGCCCATCATCATGGGTACGTGAACTCATGGGTACATGAAATCAGCACATACGGTTGCGCGTCCTGCTGCATCCACATTCCCTTTGTCCATGCCTGCTATCCTTCCGTGTCAGATGTTTATCACTTTTGGCAAGTGACCAACCATCAACGGTTTTGTCGTGTCTTTACCGTAGCCGTTCACAACGGATAAGGTTCATCATGTAAACCCTGCAGGTGGACTTGGTCCGGCATGATGAAAAGGTTGAGTGGTACTACTCAAGGAGTTAGATGTTGATTAATTAATGGTTAGTAAATTAATTAATCGTCGGATATTCGAGATCTTAAACACGGGGAGAAAATGTATAAATAATATATGGAGCCTATATTATCATATGGGGGTTGGTGAGGTAGATCAATGATGATCCTTTAGTGGATTGGATCATCATTAGTGGATCGGACTTTATGTGGGCTTGATCCATGGGTGGCCAAGATCCAACTCCTCCTCATGGTCCCTAATGTAGGCTATTAACACCTCATGAAGCTTAGATCCAATGGATTGAAATAAAACTCTAAGATCCATAGGTAGAGATTAAATCTCTAAGATCCGATGATTGAGATTAAATCTCTAGATCCGACGGTTGAGATTAAATCCCTAGAACCAATGGAGGAGATTAGTTCATGACTTATCCCTAACTCTATAAAAGGAGGGCATGGGAGTTGGTGTGAACTATCATCAAGGAGAGCTAGGTTTTGGGTGGCAAGAGAAGGAATCCTAGTTGAGATAGGATTAGGGTTAGGGTTTGGAGGCTAGGGCGGCACCAAATAAGGAAGGTGATTGTTTCTTCTTCTTCCTTCATTGGTCGGCGTCCAGATTGTTTTCCAGCTCTCTTCCAGCCTTTGTCCGGTAGCCAAGCCTCTTTTCTCCTTCTCCTTAGGTGGTGGAAACAAGATATAGGGCTTCCCTTGGTGTCTTGTCCGGATTCCACCACAAACATCTCCTTCTAGTTGGCCGGCGGCAAGGAGTTTGTGTGCTCCTTGTTGGTTGGTTTTAGGGAGGAGAAAAACCTTGTTTCTACTCTTCCTCTTGCTTTGGAAGAGCAAGGAAGGAAGATTTGCGATCTAGGAGCTTCAACTTTTGGTAGATCGTCGCCCACATGACGTCCAAAAGGAGGAAGGTCATACATTAGAAGATCGAGAGGTATACCTATTCTTCTTTCACTTTTTGTTACTTGTCTTGTATTTGTTTTTCAATTATGAGCATGTTATAAATCTGTAAATGGCTAAATAATACTTGGATTCCGAGCTTAAACACGAAAACCAGCGATCCGGACATCGTCTATTCCGTGGCTACTCGTAGAATAGAGGATGATCGCTTGAACAACGAGTTTGTTCAAGTGACCTCTCTAAACGAATAACATGACAATGACTTGGTGGTTTGGGCAATCCCTTTTGTCTAAGATTATTTTTTTTTTAATCTGGGGACATCGAAGGGATCACCAAGGACAAGCTATTGAGGTGAAGTGGGAAGCGAAGTTTCCCCTCACGGACTCGATAAGCAAAACCCTTTAGTATATTGGTCCATTTGAGATTTTGGAGAGGATCGGAGCAGTCGCTTATCGCTTAGCGCTACCACCCTCTTTAACGGGTATTCATGATGTGTTCCATTTGTCCATGCTGAGGAAGTATGTGCCAGACTCTTCACATATTCTGTCAGAGGGGTCAGGTTCCATTCAACCTGATGCTACTTACGCGGAGGTTCCGGTACAGATTCTGGATCACAAGGAACGACAATTGCGGAATAAGGTTGTGCGACTTATCAAGGTCGGATGGAGTCACCAAACCAACGAGGAGGCTACTTGGGAGCTTGAGGAAAAGATCAAAGCTCAATACCCCCACCTGTTTACTTAAGGTACGTGAGATATATTTCCAGTACTTGTGGTATCTCTTACTCATTATGCATTTGAGTAGGAAATTTGTGGACCAAATTTTTATTAGTGGGGGAGAATGTTAAATACGGAAAATTTAACATACTAAATTAAATGGCCAAAGAATTAAGAAAAATTAATCTTGGAAATTTTTCGGGATTTAAACGGAGCCTGTACGAGATAATTACGGGGATAAAATAAAGATGCTTTGGTGGAATCTATTTAAGGGAGTTAATAGGTGATATTAACCTAAAGTTTCAAATACCTAAACCTAGGTTTAGTTTTCCCGATTTGCGCCGCACCCCTCCTTTCTCCGTGATTTTTCCCCTTCGCGGCGGTTTCCGCGATAACTTCTTTTTCCCCCGCCACGCCTGCCCTCTTCCTCATGCATTTCTCTCACGATTTTTTTTCCTCGCGCCCGTAGCCATCGCTTCTTCCTCGCACCCGTAGCCACCGCAACTAGCAACCATGATTTCCGATCACCGCTGCTTGTCATCCGACACCAAGGTCGCGCCACCATCGCTGCTCATGCGAACGCCCCTCTGTGTGCTCGTCGCCCACGAGCACAGCCATTGCGATGTGTCCGCAGCCACAAGACAGTCGCCGCGGGTGCCCTCTTCCCCGTTGTTTGCCGTAGCCGGTCGACCTCCCACACGCTCAACACCGTGCACCCTCCTTTGCCACCGTCGGCCAGCCTCCGCCACCCTGAGCGGCCGCATCGAGGAAATATTGTCGAGGGGAGCTTCCCATTTCTGGTATATACCTAGTTTTCCTCTTGTTTCCTTTCTGTTCAGTGATTCCATGGGCTGTGGTGATCAAGAGTGGGCATTGGGTTCGGGTAGTGAGACATGGGCAGTGGTCGGCAAGTTGAACGGAGGGATGGAGATGGGGTTGGCTGTGAGGTTCTGTTTAGGGATGTAAATGGCTGTAATGTTAGTAATATATGAGAGATGTCCTAAGGCAATTGCCTTATGTATAAACCATTTATATGATAAATGAAGATTCACTATTTAAGTATACATGTTTCATGTATTTGATTGGATCTTAAACTCATTAACTGAATGTCCACGATGCGATTCACAGCATGAGAGAATTTGTGATTGGATCACAACTAGTGAGTATCTCTACATGTGTAATTGTGATGTATCGGAATTATCCCTAGTCGATGAATTGATGGATTTGGACACCATCAATTCTGTCGAGACTAGCACGAGGTATACTCCTTGGTGTATCCAAGCAGCTGATTCTCACTGGCTGGAGACATTGTTATGTCCGGAGTTAATCGTGGATGCTAGTTATGGTAACTAGTTCATTGGAGTGACCAGCCGTAAGACTTCATATGGTTCTCTGCATATATAGATATGTCAATGAAGTTCTTACTGTGGCTTAAGTGTGATGTTCCTTTGACTTGCGGTATTCAAGTCATCTTGATCATGGAGACTTATGCTTTGACATCTTAAGCAAACATCTCTAAGGAGATGTGGACCCGGGATGATTGGGTATAAGTCGAAGTGATCGAAGGTGTTTGAATAGCCTATAAAGGATTCACCACTCCTTGCGAGGAGATGTATACCCATGGCCTCTCGTCGGATTGTTACTAAAGTCTTTGGCCAAAGCATTACATGTTTAGAGTAAGGTACTCTTCGATACATGTGGAGTAACTAGAATCCGTAGGATGAGGAAATGACACTTGGGCTAGGTGTGACGTAGTCAGCCTAGTGGGGACTGACACAATAGACCATGTCCTGAACCAAGTGGGTATAAGATTAGTGAAGGGAATGGGGCACGAATCATTCGAGTTGCTGAAGGGTTTCAGAAATAGTTCTGGATCAACCGTTGATCTTTTCGGTTAATTGGGGATCATGATGTACTTCTAGGTGCCACTCATGATCGTTCTATAATTAATGGTTAATTATAGACGGCCAACATAAACCGAGAACCTATTTGGTCACACGCACAACGAGCGTAATCCAAAGGATTTAAAACGAGCTTGAGAATGAGATTCTCGCATCGAGAGAAACTAGGTTTGGTTGGACCAAACATAAAGCGAGCATGAAATCGTTTCAGTCGCAATGGAAGCGTGGATGGGCCGTGTCTTATGAAGACATAATGGATGAACCAAAATGGTTTGGTTCTAATCCAATGGAGGGGAATAAACCAAAGGGTTTGGTTTATTTTAAACGAATGAACCAAAAGTTGGTTCGGTTCATTTTAACTTAAAATAAACCATCATGGTTTGGTTTATTTTAACTTATCTTAATGGAGCGGGTTAACGGGCCTAATGGTTATGATTAAATAACCATTAAGAGAATTAGTTCTCTATAAAAGAGGGCTTAATGGATAATTAAGCCCTAATCCAAACCCTAGCTTGGAGTTGCCGCCCAACCTAGTTGTGTAGCCCAACCTCCATTGCCGCCCAGCTTGTTGTGCTGCCGTCTAGCTCCTTGCTGGCGTCCACGCTTCAGCCGGTGAACCCTCCGGCGACCCTCCGGTGATCTTCCTAGGCCTCGGTGAAAAGGTGAGCACTTGGCTTCCTTGTTTTGGCCGGCGCCTACTCCTCCACGAAGCTGTCCAGTCGTTTGGATGGCGATTAGAGCTCCGACAGCGGCTAACTTACCGGGGATTCGATCTCCGGTAATCCTCTGAGGTGGAGGACGAAGGATTCGTCAATTGGTTGACGAATACCTCTCCGGAGAAGCGAGTTTTGAGAACTCGTATTAGGATCCGAATTTGGATTCGGATCGTGATCATCTCTCGATCACATCATCTTCAACACGAGGCTAGTAACCCGTACTAAGACGAAGCTCGTGGCTTAGCGAAGTCATCCCGAGGAACTCGGCGTGGATACGGATAGAGACGATTCTAGCGAGGATCGTTCCGGTTGATGTCGTTCCCGCTACACGTCATACGAAAGGTATAACGTAGATAAATTTCTTTTTATTGCAAATTTAAATTTACGGTTATGTCTACACTTGTTGTAATATGCATGCGTGTATTATGTGTGTTGTAATAAATAAGAGTATTTATTATTTTTATTGCTTCCGCTGTGTTCATGTTTACGAAACATGATCGAACACACACGCCGCGGTGCCGGAAACCCAACAGTGGTATCAGAGCCCAGGTTGTGTTTCGACATAATCGTAAAAATGGTTTTGCGATAGTCATAATGTATTTCTGGAAATTTTCTAATTTTGGAAATTTAGAAGTATTTATGGAAATTTTTCAATTTTGGAAAGTCTAGAAGTATTTATGGAAATCTTCCACTTTTGGAAAGTTGGAAGTATTTATGGAAATTGATATTTTCCATAAATAAAATATTTGATTAGATTCTGGAAATTTGTTTCCTAATTTAATCATGATTTGATTTGGGAAATCAAATCTTAAAATATTTTATTTCCATAAGTAGTTTTAATGATTTAGGAAATTGGTTTCCTAAATAGATTTTCCTTAATCAAATAATTCCATGAATAAAATATGTGATTAGATTTGGAAATTTGTTTCCTAATTTAATTATGATTTGATTTGGAGAATCAAATCTTAAACATATTTTATTTCCATAAATAGTTATGACATATAAGGAAATATATACATGATATAATTGTATGCCATGTAATTGCATTAGATGCATAACATTATGCCATGCGTGTCGTGACATGTAGATGTATGCCATGTATGCCATGCCATGTAGATAATAGTTATTTGCATGCAAAGAGGATGAGACATAAAAACCCTTAAACAATATTAAAGCCTACACCTTCCATTAATATGGTTAGAACCAGAGTTCCGTTTCTTGTTTGGGTTGTTGGACTCTCTCCAAGCCCGGCTCGAACCCGAATATGTTCAAACCATGGAATATTTTAATACTAATATGGTAAGAGTCAGAGGTCAATCGTTAGCTTTGGTTGTTGGACTCTCTCCAAGCTGGGCTAATTGGTTAAATGCGCTCTAACCATATTAAAACTATTTCCCGATTAATGGGTTGGCTTTAACCTGGAGCATCGGCTTGTTGGACTCTCTCCAAGGTCGATGTAAAGGGAGGTGAAGTTGGGTGCTATGCATATGATGCATACTTGTTAATGTGTTAACAACCCGATGTATGTGTGAACATTCAATTAGTTGATAGCACATAGTTGCATATCGTGATATGCAATCGTATAGAAGATACCTACCGTGTAGTTATGAATGGCTTGTTGGACTCTCTCCAAGGTTGTTCATAACTATGATGGATATCAGCCCATTCGGAGATGGACCTACGATCTCCCGAAGTGATTTTGGGGTTTTTGAAATTCGAAAAATGAATGGGATTTATAAATGTATATTGATGCATTTTAAAAATCATCTTTCTCATATATGCTCGTTTTGTATTTCTAAGATTGATCATGATGTCTTTGAATTTGCGTTCCATTTTGGATTCGAATAAATTGACTGGGCCGAACTTTTTGGACTGACTTAGAAACTTAAGAATTGTTCTCAAGGTGGAAAGGCTTACGAATGTCCTCGAAGCGTCTCTTCCCGCCCGTCCTAGTGACAATGCAACTCTGGACCAATTGTTGGCCTATCAGAAACATGTGAATGATTCTGAAATGGTGAGTTGCATCATGCTAGCCACGATGGAACCCAAGCTACGAAAGCAGCATGAGCATATGGATGCTCATATCGTAGTCCTTCATCTTTGTGAGTTGGTTGATGAGCAAGTGAGATTCGAAAGGTTCGAAGTCTCAAAGTTCCTCTTCACCTCTGAGATGCTAGAAGGTTCATCTGTGGTACTGCTCAATATGCTGAAGATTGTGGAGTCTTCTGAGAAGCATGAGTAGGGGACGGTGCTGTTAGTTGATTCCTCGAAGAAAGGTTCTAAGAGGAAGTCAAAGGAACAGCAGAAGGGAAAGAAGAGAAGGGCTAAGAAGGTAGAACTAGCACAAAAGGAAACTTGCCATCATTATGGCAAGGAGAGCCATTTGCGAAGAAAGTGCAAGATTTATCTTGAGTCCGTGAAGAAGGATAAGGCATCGGATGCCCCATCTTCTTCAGAAATCTTCTTTATTGATTGTCATTCTATTTCCTCAGACACTTGGGTATTTGATACTGGGTGTGGCTCACATATATGTAATGACATACATGGGCTAAGGAATAGAAGAAGACTCGTCAAGGGAGAGTCAAATTTACGTGTTGGGAATGGAGCAACGGTTGCTGCACTCGCCATCGGAACGTATTTGTTGGAACTCCCTGTAGGACTTGTCTTAGAACTGGACAATTGCTTTTATGTTCCTTCTTTGATAAAGAACATCATTTCTATTTCTTGTTTAAATAGAAATGGGTACCATTTGACTTTTAGTAACAATTGTTGTTACATAACTTTGAATGGAGTTCTTTAAGGGACTGGAACTTTAAGCAATGGTGTTTATACGTTGGACGTATCCAGTGATATTTTCAATATCGAAGCGAGCAACAAGCGTGCTCGAAAGGATAATCAAATAGACTCCTATATATGGCATTGTCGTCTTGGCCATATAAGCAAGAAACGCATGTCCGAATTACACTGATGTGGAATTCTGGAATCGTTTGAATTGGATTCATACGATACATGCGAATCATGCTTAAAAGGCAAGATGACTAAGTTACCTTTTACTGGAAAGGGTGAACGAGTGGGAGAGTTACTAGGACTAATACATACTGATGTATGTGGACCTATGTCAACTCGAGCATTAGGAGGCTATAGCTACTTCATTACCTTCACCAATGATCACTCACGGTTTGGGTATGTGTTCTTGATGAAACACAAGTCTGAAGCCTTTGAAAGGTTCAAAGAATTCAAAAATGAAGTAGAGAAACAACATGAAAAGAGTATTAAAATATTTTAATCGGATCGAGGTGGTGAATACTTAAGTCAAGAGTTTCTTGATTATCTAAGAGACAATGTTATATTGTCTCAATGGACTCCGCCATATACACCACAGCATAATGGTGTATCTGAGAGGCGTAACCGGACCTTGTTGGACATGGTCAGGTCAATGATGAATCATGCGACTCTTCCCAAGTCCTTTTGGGGCTATGCACTTCAGACAGCTGTTTACTTGTTAAACAGAATGCCTACCAAGGTAGTCTCAACTACTCCATATGAGATATGGAATGGTAAGAAACCTTATGTATCTTACTTGAAGATATGGGGTTGTCCTGCTTATGTGAAGCGGACTGTATCAGACAAATTGGATGCTAAGTCTGATAAATGTCTATTTGTTGGATACCCTAAGGAAACAAGGGGTTACCAATTCTATCATCCTGTGGAACAAAAGGTGTTTGTTTCAAGGCATGCTGTGTTTCTAGAGAAAGAGTTTCTCTTGCAAGAAAATAGTGGGAGTGTCGTCGAGCTTGAGGAGGCTCGAGAGACTCAAATATACATTAATGAGATACCTGGTGAAGCACAACAGCCGACAACTCATAGTGATGAGCAATCGGCTGGACCTATTGTAACACCACATCTTCGTAGATCTGGTAGAACACGCAATATTCATGAGAGATATGGATTTCTCGTAAGTGAATCGAACGACGTGTTACTCATTGATGATGAGGAGCCTACCAGTTATGAAGAAGTGCTGACAAGTTCAGAAAGGGATAAGTGGCTTGGTGCCATGAAGTCGGAAATGGATTCCATGTATGAAAACCAAGTTTGGAACTTGGTTGACCCACCTGAAGGGATAAAGCCTATAGGGTGCAAGTGGGTTTTCAAGAAGAAAACCGACATGGATGGTAATGTGATTACCTATAAGGCTAGATTGGTGGCGAAAGGATATCGTCAAAAATAAGGTGTTGATTATGACGAAACCTATTACTTTGTAGCTATGCTTAAATCCATTCGGATGCTCGCCATAGCGGCTCATTATGATTATGAGATATGGCGATGGATGTGAAAACAACTTTCCTTAATGGAAACCCGCCGAGGACGTGTATATGAATCTGACTGAGGGTTTCACATCGGTTGATAAAACCAAGGTATGCAAATTGCGACGGTCCATTTATGGATTGAAGCAAGCATCCAGAAGCTGGAATATCCGTTTTGATGAGACAATCAAAAGGTTTGATTTCTCACAAAATCCAGACGAACCTTGTGTGTACAAGAAGGTTAGTGGGAGTGCAGTCGTGTTCCTAGTATTGTATGTCGATGACATATTACTTATAGGAAACGATGTCTCAATCTTACAGTCAATGAAGGTTTGGTTATCCAAGACATTCTCCATGAAAGACCTGGGAGAAGCAACCTACATCTTCGGGATTAAGATGTATAGAGATAGATCAAAACGGTTGCTTGGTCTTTCGCAGTCTACATATATAGACCGAGTGCTAAAGAGGTTTAGCATGTCGGAATCCAAGAAAGGTTTCTTACCCATCAGGCATGGGGTACACCTTTCGAAGTCTATGTGTCCGCGCACAGAAGACGAGAGGATTTGCATGAGTAAGATTCCCTATGCATCCGCAATAGGATCTATCATGTATGCTATGTTATGTACGAGGCCCGATGTATCGTATGCTCTGAGTGTCACGAGCAGATACTAGTCTGATCCAGGAATGGATCATTGGGTGACTGTTAAGATGATCCTTAAGTACTTAAGAAGAACTAAGGATACATTCCTAATATATGGAGAAGGGTACATGGTGATACGTGGGTATACGGATGCCAACTCCAGACAGACAAGGATGATTCCATGTCTTTGTCTGGGTATGTATTCACCTGGAATGGAGGCGCAATAAGTTGGAAAGGTTCCAAGCTTGACACTATAGCGGATTCTGCCACTAAGGCAGAATACATTGCAGCTTTGAAGCAAAGAAGGAAGCGGTTTGGATCAAGAAGTTCATCTCTGAACTTGATGTGGTCTCATCAATGATCCAAACATGTGCTTCGCCGCTATCATCTTATCAGAGAGATCATCAGTAGGAACGAAATACAAATCGAGAAAATTCCCACTGAAAGGAACTTAGCGGATCCCTTGACTAAAGCATTACCTCAAAATAAGTTTGAGGGTCATGTTCGAGCTTATGGTATTGGATACCGTAGCGATTGGCATTAGGCCAAGTGGGAGTCTGTTAGTAATATATGAGAGATGTCCTAAGGCAATCGCCTTATGTATGAACCATTTATATGATAAATGAAGATTCACTATTTGAGTATACATGTTTCATGTATTTGATTGGATCTTAAACTCATTTACTGAATGTCCACGATGCGATTCACAGCATGAGAGAATTTGTGATTGGATCACAACTAGTGAGTATCTCTACATGTGTAATTGTGATGTATCGGAATTATCCCTAGTCGATGAATTGATGGATTTGGACACCATCAATTCTGTCGAGACTAGCACGAGGTATACTCCTTGGTGTATCCAAGCAGCTGATTCTCATTGGCTGGAGACATTGTGATGTCCGGAGTTAATCGTGGATGCTAGTTATGGTAACTAGTTCATTGGAGTGACCAGCCGTAAGACTTCATATGGTTCTCTGCATATATAGATATGTCAATGAAGTTCTTACTATGGCTTAAGTGCGATGTTCCTTTGACTTGCGGTATTCAAGTCATCTTGATCATGGAGACTTATGCTTTGACATCTTAAGCAAACATCTCTGAGGAGATGTGGCCCCGGGATGATTGGGTATAAGTCGAAGTGATCGAAGGTGTTTGAATAGCCTATAAAGGATTCACCACTCCTTGCGAGGAGATGTATACCCATGGCCTCTCGTCGGATTGTTACTAAAGTCTTTGGCCAAAGCATTACATGTTTAGAGTAAGGTACTCTTCGATACATGTGGAGTAACTAGAATCCGTAGGACGAGGAAATGACACTTGGGCTAGGTGTGACGTAGTCAGCCTAGTGGGGACTGACACAATAGACCATGTCCTGAACCAAGTGGGTATAAGATGAGTGAAGGGAATGGGGCACGAATCATTCGAGCTGCTGAAGGGTTTCAGAAATAGTTCTGGATCAACCGTTGATCTTTTCGGTTAATTGGGAATCATGATGTACTACTAGGTGCCACTCATGATCGTTCTATAATTAATGGTTAATTATAGACGGCCAACATAAACCGAGAACCTATTTGGTCACACGCACAACGAGCGTAATCCAAAGGATTTAAAACGAGCTTGAGAATGGGATTCTCAGACCGAGAGAAACTAGGTTTGGTTGGACCAAACATAAAGCGAGCATGAAATCGTTTCAGTCGCAATGGAAGCGTGGATGGGATGTGTCTTATGAAGACATAATGGATGAACCAAAATGGTTTGGCTCTAATCCAATGGAGGAGAATAAACCAAAGGGTTTGGTTTATTTTAAACGAATGAACTAAAAGTTGGTTCGGTTCGTTTTAACTTAAAATAAACCATCATGGTTTGGTTTATTTTAACTTATCTTAATGGAGCAGGTTAACGGGCCTAATGGTTATGATTAAATAACCATTAAGAGAATTAGTTCTCTATAAAAGAGGGCTTAATGGATAATTAAGCCCTAATCCAAACACTAGCTTGGAGTTGCCGCCCAACCTAGTTGTGCCGCCCAACCTCCATTGCCGCCCAGCTTGTTGTGCTGCCGTCTAGCTCCTTGCCGGTGTCCAAGCTTCATCCGGTGAACCCTCCGGCGACCCTCCGGTGATCTTCCTAGGCCTCGGTGAAAAGGTGAGCACTTGGCTTCCTTGTTTTGGCCGGTGCCTACTCCTCCACCAAGCTGTCCAGTTTTCTGGACAGCTTCTTCTCCTCTCGTCGGAGCGTCGTTTGGACGGCGGTTAGAGCTCCGACAGCGGCTAACTTACCGGGGATTCGATCTCCGGTAATCCTCTGAGGTGGAGGACGAAGGATTCGTCAATTGGTTGACGAATACCTCTCCGGAGAAGCGAGTTTTGAGAACTCGTATTAGGATCCGAATTTGGATTCGGATCGTGATCATCTCTCGATCACGTCGTCTTCAACACGAGGCTAGTAACCCGTACGAAGACGAAGCTCGTGGCTTAGCGAAGTCATCCCGAGGAACTCGGCGTGGATACGGATAGAGACGATTCTAGCGAGGATCGTTCCGGTTGATGCCGTTCCCGCTACACGTCATACGAAAGGTATAACGTAGATAAATTTCCTTTTATTGCAAATTTAAATTTACGGTTATGTCTACACTTGTTGTAATATGCATGCGTGTGTTGTGTGTGTTGTAATAAATAGGAGTATTTATTATTTTTATTGCTTCCGCTGTGTTCATGTTTACGAAACATGATCGAACACACACATGCCGCGGTGCCGGAAACCCAACATGTAAATGGGCTTATTTTGGGGTTTTGGCTGGTTTTGAAGGAGGGTGTGATTATAGAAGGTGTTTCGGGTTGTTCATGGGTTGTGAAGGTTTGTCACAGGTTGTGAACGGCTGTGAATAAAGTTGTGATTGGGTTGATGTCTGTTGTACGATCATAAGTGGTATGTTATGTGAGCTGTGAATGGTTCCGAATGTGTTTTTATATGTGAGGTAGCTATTTGGGTTTTGGCTCCGTCCCGCGGATGGTGAATTTGAGTCAAGAGGTGTTGTACGAGTGTGATTGGAGGGATGGTCATGGGTCCTATTATTGTGTGGATATATGATGGCAGTGAGTGGTCGGCTAAGGGGATAGTTTAATCCATTAGGTTTTGGACTTGATATTAGGGTTGGCAACATAATCTAATTATAATATGTTTTATGCAGGTTTCGGTCACGAGGTAGCTCCACGGGCGTGACGATTTCTTTTTTTGGGCATTTTATCAGGCGAGTATTTTGACTTATCTTTTAGATATAGTCATGTTGATATGCTAGTTAGTTATAACTTGCAATAATTTTCATGTTTATCTGCCTTGTATATTTTTGTGCCTATTTGATACATGCATTTGATCAGTTTATAATTATACCTTCCTTGTTTTACTTGGATCATTGATATGTACCTATTGGTTGTGCATATTATTCGGATATGTATTTTAGTTGGTATTACATGCTTTAGTATCATGCACCATCATGCATGATTGCATGCTGGCTGGATGGGGTTCCTTTGTACTTGAGCCCGCAGCCAGTTACATGGTCTGTACACGCTGTCACTCATGGGTTAGTGGTATATCAGGAGGGTGTGTGCAGTAGCTCTGTCAGGCTCCTCTGGTCCGCTCATGGGTAGCGATGAGGCAGTGTGGTAGCGAGCAGGGATCCCTCCTCTGGTCTGCGACACCGGGAGATGAGAGCTTTGCTCCCCCACACTATTTAGGGCAGGAGGATAGGTGTACTCCGACAGCTTCCTGTCCACTCGGTCACTCAGGAGCAGTGATAACAGAGTGCACAGTTGTCATAGCCCTACCCACTCGGCTTCACCTCTTAGGTGGCCGCATCGGAGGCTCATTGGCTCCCATGTCCCCGGATTAAAATTTTCACTAATGAAAGAATTAATCCGGATGGGATGAGCTTGCTTAGCACAACCTATTCGTCGTCGTGCTAACAACTTGAGTGGTCGCTTGAACAAACTAGTTGTTCAAGCAACACAACTCTTCTAGTTGGTTAGCCGCGGAAGAGACGACGGATGGATCGCCGGTTTTTGTGTTTGTCTTCGGGGTCCATGATTATACAATATATATTCATACACACACATGCATAATCAAAACAAATAAGAACATGCTCAGATCTGTACATAAAGTTAAAATAACTTTATACCTCACGATCTTCTACCGTATGTCCTATCCTTCTCGTGGACGACGTGTGGACGAAGTTCCTCCACGAGTAGAAGCCTTCTAGATCGCTTTCTTCTCTACCTTGTTCGCTGCGAACAAAGAGAAGAACTCACAAATACCTTTCCTATCTAGAACCCACCAAATTAGGGAATTTGGTGCAACCGCCGGCCAAGGAGTAATGGATGATGCGCCGGCCAACTTCAAGAAGTGTTGCCGCCGGCCACTTTGGAAAATAGGGAGGAGGAAGAGAATCGGCCACCAATGGGAGGAGAACCGCCGGCTAAGGAAGAAGAGAAAAGCCTTGAGGTTGGGCGCCGGCCAAGTATTGATGGTGCAAGTTGGGCGCCTACAACAACTAGAAGGAAGAAGATGGTTGCCGCCCACTTTTGCTCCAAACCCTAGCCGCCCACCTCTCCAAGAGCCAAACCCTAATATCAAAACCAATTCTTAATTTTTTTTTTTTATCTTGCCGCCCAACCCTAAGCATCTATTTATAGAATAGGGCTTAAGCCTTCTTTAATCTTCACCGTCGGATCTAGGGATTTAATCTCCACCGTCGGATCTAGGGTTTTATCCCAACCGTCGGATCTAGGGATTAATCCCAACCATCGGATCTAGGATTTCATCCCAACCGTCGGATCTAAGGTTTCATCCCAACCGTCGGATCTAGGGTTTTATCCCAACCGTCGGATCTAGGGATTTAATCTCAACCGTCGATTCTAGGATTTCATCCTAACCATCGGATCTAGGGATTTAATCCCAACCGTTGGTTCTAGGGTTTCATCCAACCATCGGATCTAGGGATTTAATCCCAACCATTGGTTCTTGGTTTTGTTTTACATTCTTGGATCTAGACTTCACAAGGATTATATTAGGCTACGATAGGGACCATAAGGAGGAGTTGGGTCTTGGCCACCCGATGGATCGGAACCACACAAACTTGATCCATCAATGATGTTCCATTCCACTAGAGGATCATCATTGAACTACCTCACCAACCCCCATAAATCAATATGGGCTCCATATATTATTTGTACATTAATCTCCCCGTGTTTAAGATATCGAATGTCCGTCAATTAATTGATTTACTGACCATCAATTAATTAACATCTAATTCCTCGAGTAGTACCACTCAACCTTATCATCATGTTGACTAAGTCAACCAGCTGGGTTTACATGATGAACTTTATGAGCTCCTCAAGGGGACATCATCAACCTAATATATAGGACACGGTTTCCTCCTATAATCAACGGCACACCATGTAAATAATATTATTTCCCAACTTACCGGGCATATTGATTTAATCCATCTAAATCTCACCCACTGGTAAATCAAAGAAATAAACAATAAGTACATGTGCCCGTTATTATATCGATTAAGAGCATGTACAACATAATATCCGAGGTCCGATTCAATCATGTAGTCAAGACTTAAATCAATCACCTCTATGTCGGTCCCGCTTAATACACCTAAGTGTACTAGTGTAACTCTATGTTCAAGACAAAACAATACCAAGCTACACTACAACCATGCCAATGGTTTGTCCAAAAACCATCTTGGTTGTGAGCCTCTACTTATATTCTACAAGGGACTGATAACATGATCTTCTGTGCCACACCAAGCACCATGTTATCTAAAATCTAAAATATTAGACAATATGCACACATATATAATGAATATATAAAATGCAAACAATGATCATGTGATTCTTATTTCAAAATAAAATGTTCATACAAAAGAGCTAGGCTTTCAAAGATACATTCCAACAATCTCCCACTTATACTAAAAGACTATGCCATCATCACTCCGCCATACATCCGATCCCCATGTCCTCCACATGCCTATCAAACGCTACCGGAAGGGCCTTAGTGAATGGATCCGCCAGTTATCCTCTCGATGCAATCTTGGCGACAACAACTTCTCCTCGCTTACGATCTCTCAGATGAGGTGGTACTTGCGCCTATGTGTTTACTCGCTTTATGGGCTCGTGGTTCCTTCGAGTTTGCAATCGCACCAATCGTTATCACAATAAATTGTGATAGTTCCGGGCAAACCAGAATCACATCCAAGTCCATCAAGAAGTTCCCGAGCCATAGCGACTTCCTTGGCGCCTCGAGGTCGCCACATACTCAACTTCCATGGTAGAGTCCGCCACGCATTTACACTCTCCTCCATACTATGGCTCCACCTCCAAAAGTAAACACAAACCCCGAGGTAGACTTACTTGTCCCTATCTGATTGGAAATCCGAATCCGTGTAACCCACAGGGACTAATTGATCTGCCCGGTAAACCAGCATATAATCCCTAGTCCTTCTCAGGTACTTCAATATATGCTTTACCGCAGTCCAATGTCCCTGTCCAGGATTACTCTGATATCTGCTAACCATGCCCACGGCAAAGCAGATATCCGGTCTCGTACATATCATAGCATACATAAGGCTTCCTACTGCCGAAGCATAAGGAACCGCCTTCATGTCCTCTATCTCCTTTGATGTTCTGGGACACATCTCTTTAGATAAAGGAACTCCATGCCTAAAAGGTAGAAAACCTTTCTTGGAGTTCTGCATGCTAAAACGAGCAAGGATAGTGTCAATGTATGAAGCTTGAGACAAGCACAACATCCTTTTCTTGCGATCCCTTATAACTTTGATCCCAAGGATGTGTCCCACTTCTCCCAAGTCCTTCATATCAAACTGTTTGGACAACCATACCCTTACATCTGATAACACTTTGATATTGTTGCCAACTAAAAATATGTCATCTACGTATAGTACAAGAAACACCACTACGTTTCCGTCACATCTCTTGTATACACAAGGCTCATCCGGACTTTGAATAAATCCATATGATTGGATTACCTCATCAAAGCGGATGTTCCAAGATCTAGAAGCTTGCTTCAATCCATAAATGGACCGATTAAGCTTACATACAAGATGCTCTTTGACTTTAGCAATGAATCCCTCTGGTTGCCGCATATAGATGTTCTCTTCAAGACTTCCGTTAAGGAAAGCTGTCTTGACATCCATCTGCCATATCTCATAATCCATATGAGCTGCTATAGATAAGAGAATCTGGATAGACTTAAGTATAGCTACCGGTGAAAAGGTCTCCTCATAATCGATACCCTCTTTCTGAGTATACCCTTTCGCAACAAGCCTAGCTTTGAAGGTCTCAACCTTCCTGTCTACTCCTCTCTTCCTCTTGTAGATTCACTTGCATCCAATGGTTTTTACACCATCGGGTGGCTCTACTAGCTCCCATACCTGATTAGAATCCATAGATTCTATCTTTGAATTCATTGCTCTTTGCCAAGATACTGCATCTCTATCTTGGATTGCCTCGCCATATGTCCAGGGATCAGGTTCATGTTCACCAGGGACTAAGTCCGAAGACTCTCCCAAAAACATGAATTTGTCGGGTTGTCTAACAACCCTCCCACTACGACGAGGTGCCTCCTGTGTATGCTCTGTGACACGCGGTGCAGTGACTTGTGGTGTCTCCTCTTGTACCGGTGAATCAAGTCGGACTTCATCTCCTCAAGAACAATTCCTACTCGTGGGCTTGTGGTTCATCACATAGTCTTCCTCTAGAAACTGCATTCGTGACTCACGATCACCTTCGATCTCTAGGACTATAGGAAGGTCCTCCAATAGCAATACGTAACTGGAAACGAAGTAAAGCGCATTTCTGCACGAGATTCCAACTTACCAAAGATCTCCCTTCAAAGACATGTGGACTACCCCAAACCGAATATGTCTTAGACTAGGCTTTCACCCACAACTCGGGAGTAGAGGGCACCGACTTAGATGGAACCAAGTTCAGAATGTGTGCACGCTTCCAGAGCAAACCCCGTAACTAATCGTGTAACTCGTAATAACTCATCATAGATCCGACCATCTCCATAAGAGTCCTATTCTTCGCCTCCGCCACACCATTCTCGGGTGTGCCAAAGTGACAATTGGGATCAATCCCACTCGATAAGTAACTCCTAAACTCTCCCAAGAGGTACTCACCACGATCAAATCGAATGTCTTGATACTTTACCTTGACGGTTCTCCACATCACCTTGAATTCTTTGAACTTGTCAAAGCATTGGACTTTGGCGCATCAAGTAAATGTATCCATACCTTGAATAATCGTCTATAAAAGAGATGAAGTATTCAAAGCCACCTCTTGCCTCGATAGACATAGGACCACACAAATCGAATGAACAACTTCTAACACATCTTTGCTCTATACCCTTGGCCTTAAAAGGCCTCTTGGTCATTTTACCTTCCAAGCAAGATTCGCAGTTGGGAGATCCTCCACCACTAATGAACCCAAAGGTCCATCGCTATCAACCTTTGAATTCTACTCAGGTTAATATGACCAAGCCTTAGATGCCAAAGATATGTTTGGTTCATTCATGAAGGTTCTTTTCTCTTATTATATTTAGAAGATGAGTTATTTACTTATTTGCATCATGGGAGTTTTTGGTTCAATAGTATATAAATTGCCAACCAATGTACTGAACAGATAATCTCCTATTCCTTTTATAACCACTTTGTCATTAAAAGAAACAGAGTATCCATCCATAAACAATTTAGAAACTGAAATTAAATTCTTTCTAAAAGTAGGTACATAAAGACAATTTCTCAAAACCAAAACTTTATTCCTATCAAAAGATAAATAAATGTCTCCCATCGCAATAGCCGCCACCTTTGAAGCATTGCCTATGAAGACGGTAATCTCTCCTCACCTAGTCGTTTTCGAACCCTTGCAAAGTATTGCAGACATGATCGCTGGCTCTCAGATCTACACACCGTGTAATCGTAGATAACACCGCTAAACATGTTTCAACAACTAAACAAGAAGATATACCTTTGTTCTTTGGCGAGGACACCGCCTTCCAATGTCCACCGCTTATAAGTGAAGCACTTGCCTTTCGGCTTTTCACTCGCCGAGGTCCCATCGCCACCTTCTTCGCTCCACCTTGCTTCTTCTTCTTCTTACCTTTGGTTTGGAGGAAGAAACCTTACGAGCGACCATGGCTTGAGAACTACTGAAAAAAGCCCTCTCTGCCTGGAGTTACGTAAGCTCCGCCAACGAATACAACCTTTTGTTCATGTTGTAGTTGAGGCGGAACTGCTCAAAACTCCTAGGCAGAGACTGGAGAATGATATCGACCTGGGTTTCCCCATCGATCTCAGCTCCTAGGACTTCCATCTCATTAAGATGAGCCATCATCTTGAGAACATGATCCCTAACGGGTGTTCCCTCGATCATGGAGGTCGTCATCAAGTTTCTCATTGCCTCCTACCTAGCCGCCCTACTCTGATGTCCGAAAAGTTCCTTGAGATTGAACATCATGTCATAAGCTGTGGCTATGGCCTGATGCTGATGTTGCAGCACATTTGACATAGATGCCAAAATGTAACACCGCACCATCTCATCTGCCTTAACCCATTTCTTATAACGTTCTATCTCCTTTTCATCAGAGTCATCGGAGGGCTTAGGAGGACAGACCTCGAAGAGTACAAATTTGTACTCCTCCGCAGTTAGGACAATATCCAGGTTTCTTTTCCAATCAATGTAGTTTGGACCAGTAAGTTTGTTTTCTTTTAAAATCACAGCAAAAAGGTTGAAAGCCATTTGTAAATCCTAAAAATCACAATGATCAAAATATTAGATTTCAAATATTATTGATTCCTCAAAAACAATAAAATTCCAAAATCAACCAACACCTCAAAACACCGAGAATATCGCATGCCACGATAGTGTGGACGTATACGAATTCTACATTTGTAAGAGGAGGTTTTACCCATTAATTTTATTATCTTGTCAACCTTACTTTTTGACAAATAAAATTAATAGTTGGTTCCTCTTTAGCCCTACAAATAAAAGCAGTGACTCCGATGGGAAGGATACCTTTATTTGTATCTAAGTGTGCACCATTACACGATACTAAGGGAATTATTTCGGATTATGTGCCTTACCGATGGGGAAGTACACACGCTCCTAAATAATTTCCTATAACCATTATTTGACCTAGTGATCCGCAAACAAACCCATCCGATGGGGAGGAAGGCACTCAAAGCCAACGTGCAAGTTTGTTGCATCACACGTCAAATTGTAATGGAGGCCGTGGGAATTAATTAAAATATCCCTCTCCCACTTAGTAAATTGAGATCGAGGAATTTTAAACATACACAACATGCATATAAAACAAATAAGCAATAAATATGGAAAAACAGAATTTTTTCCAACTATTATGGCATTGTCCTCCAATATGCATCCCGTCGTGTCGCCACCTCGTCCGCTCCACCTTTTCCCGTGTGCAAGTCACCAAAGATATCCGAGCCGAGATAAATCATTTTATTTACATCCATCGATCCTATACTCCACGAAGGAGTGTACAAATAATCTAGATCGAAAGTAAACTAAAATGATCGGCTAAACAATGCCGTATTTAATTACAAAAATTAAATACTAATCTAGCCTCACAACCCCGAGGATTCAAATAATAAATTTTTACACACATCCATTCACATACACACACATGGCCATAATAGTGGATCTTATGCCTGCAACCAAAGAGTTAAACTACGATATCCTACTATTATCCGCACATATAATATATGAAAATGCATAAAATTAACTGAATCCTAAACACACAAAACCGAAACCGATGGCTCGATACAATTCTTGGGTAGGCGCGCATCGGAGGCTCATTGGCCCATGTCCCGGATTAAAATTTTCACTAATGAAAGAATTAATCCGATGGGATGAGCTTCCTTAGCACAACCTATTCGTGCGTCGTGCTAACAACTTGAGTGGTCGCTTGAACAAACTAGTTGTTGAAGCAACACAACTCTTCTAGTTGGTTAGCCGCAAAAGAGATGACGGACGGATCACCGGTTTTTGTGTTTGTCTTCGGGGTCCATGATTATACAATATATATTCATACACACACATGCATAATCAAAACAAATAAGAACATGCTCAGATCTGTACATAAAGTTAAAATAACTTTATACCTCACGATCTTCTACCGTATATCCTATCCTTCTCGTGGACGACGTGTGGACGAAGTTCCTCCACGAGTAGAAGCCTTCTAGATCGCTTTCTTCTCTACCTTGTTCGCTGCGAACAAAGAGAAGAACTCACAAATACCTTTCCTATCTAGAACCGGCCACCAAATTAGGGAATTTGGTGCAACGGAGTAATGGATGATGCGGCCAACTTCAAGAAGTGTTGTCCGGCCACTTTGGAGAATAGGAGGAGGAAGAGAACCGGCCACCAATGGGAGGAGAACCACCGGCTAAGGAAGAAGAGAAAAGCCTTGAGGTTGGGCGCCGGCCAAGTATTGATGGTGCAAGTTGGGCGCCGGAAACAACTAGAAGGAAGAAGATGGTTGCCGCCCACTTTTGCTCCAAACCCTAGCCGCCCACCTCTCCAAGAGCCAAACCCTAATTCCAAAACCAATTCTTAATTTTTTTTTTTTTATCTTGCCGCCCAACCCTAAGCATCTATTTATAGAATAGAGCTTAAGCCTCCTTTAATCTCCACCGTTGGATCTAGGGATTTAATCTCCACCGTCGGATCTAGGGTTTTATCCCAACCATCGGATCTAGGGATTAATCCCAACCATCGGATCTAGGATTTCATCCCAACCGTCGGATCTAAGGTTTCATCCCAACCGTCGGATCTAGGGTTTTATCCCAACCGTCGGATCTAGGGATTTAATCTCAACCGTCGATTCTAGGATTTCATCCTAACCATCGGATCTAGGGATTTAATCCCAACCGTTGGTTCTAGGGTTTCATCCAACCATCGGATCTAGGCATTTAATCCCAACCGTTGGTTCTAGGTTTTGTTTTACATTCTTGGATCTAGACTTCACAAGGATTATATTAGGCTACGATAGGGACCATAAGGAGGAGTTGGGTCTTGGCCACCCGATGGATCGGAACCACACAAACTTGATCCATCAATGATGTTTCATTCCACTAGAGGATCATCATTGAACTACCTCACCAACCCCCATAAGTCAATATGGGCTCCATATATTATTTGTACATTAATCTCCCCGTGTTTAAGATATTGAATGTCCGTCAATTAATTGATTTACTGACCATCAATTAATTAACATCTAATTCCTCGAGTAGTACCACTCAACCTTATCATCATGTTGACTAAGTCAACCATCTAGGTTTACATGATGAACTTTATGAGCTCCTCAAGGGGACATCATCAACCTAATATATAGGATACGGTTTCCTCCTATAATCAACGGCACACCATGTAAATAATATTATTTCCCAACTTACCGGGCATATTGATTTAATCCATCTAAATCTCACCCACTGGTAAATCAAAGAAATAAACACTAAGTACATGTGCCCGTTATTATATCGGGATTAAGAGCATGTACAACATAATATCCGAGGTCCGATTCAATCATGTAGTCAGTACTAAATTGAATCACCTCAATGTCGGTCCTGCTCAATAC
Source organism: Wurfbainia villosa (assembly GCA_025175895.1). Lineage (NCBI taxonomy): Eukaryota > Viridiplantae > Streptophyta > Magnoliopsida > Zingiberales > Zingiberaceae > Wurfbainia > Wurfbainia villosa. The sequence goes on along the minus strand of CM045987.1, from coordinate 81,443,765 downwards.
ACCTAAGTGTACCAGTGTAACTCTATGTTCAAGATAAAACAATACCAAGCTACACTACAACCATGCCAATGGTTTGTCCAAAACCATCTTTGTTGTGAGCCTTTACTTATATTTTACAAGGTACTGATAACATGATCTTCTGTGCCACACTAAGCACCATGTTATCTACAATGTAAAATATTAGACAATATGCACACATATATAATGAATATATAAAATGCAAACAATGATCATGTGATTCTTATTTCAAAATGAAATGTTCATACAAAAAGAGCTAGGCTTTCAGTATACATTCCAACATCACCATCGCGTGTGAGGCGGCTGACTGGCGTCAGGGGTGACCATGTCATTTGCATCGCATGCATTTTGCATGGATGACATTTGTATTGTGTTTGCTGCATTTTGATTGCTGACTTGGATGTTGCATATGATTTCCATGCATACAGGATACATATTTCTATATGGTCTGACGACTTTATTTCTTCTAGTATGGCACATGCTCCTATATCAGGATAGGAGATTCAGATAAGTATAATCTTTTTGTATTTCTTTCTTGCATATCCTATATATGAGACTGTACGTACATGATTATTATTGTTAGTTATATCTTACTTTGCATATCGATTATTATCCGTTGAGTTCATTGAACTTACCCCATTGTTTTATATCTATTTCAGGATGAAGCTATTAGGAGAGTCCAACTGCCAAACCCCCCCCCCCTTGTCATGATAGTCTATTAGTTATTTAACTTATGGTTTTGGATTTGGACTAGAAGATATGTTTAGGTCTCATGTTTGATTTATGTACTCGCCATGTTTTGGTATGTTTTTATGGACCTTTATTCGGATTTTTATTGGATTAGATTTGGTTGAGTATTCCTGCCCAGATGGCAGAAGGGGTAAGTCTAGATGTGATAGACTTTTGGTTATTTCCTTTGATTGTTGGCCTGAGGCCTATTTATGACCTGCGTGTGTTGTTTGGATTCCGATGTTGTTGACCGATGTATAGTGGTTGTATAGGCCTTGTATGCAAGATTGGTATTGTCACCCGTACAGGGGAGATGCTGCAGAGGACAGCTCCCCCTACAGGAGTCGCATATGGCATGCATGGACAGGAGTATTCCAGTGCCCGTACGATGTCACAGGGTTCTATTTTAGGACCTCAGTATCAGGTGCAACCCCAGCCATTGGTACAGTACCAGTCACAACATCAGCCACTGATTCAGTATCAGCTGCAACCCCCGCCGCTAGTTCAGGATCAGCCGCAGCTACCCGTACAATACTAGTCACAGCCTTCGTATCAACCTTCATATCATCCTTCATATCAGTCTTCGTATCAGTCTTAGGCCCAGACACAGCCACCTCTGGCAGTGCTACCACCTCCACCTCCACCGGAGACTGGGAGAATTCATGCGATTACTAGAGAGGATGCGCAGCGAGCCAGCGAATCCATTTTCTGCAGTACGATTTCTCTATATGCATTTTCAGCTATTGTGCTAATTGATACTGACAGTTCGCATTCATTTATTTCTCGTGCATTTATGAGAGAGATTGGTAGACTACCTACTATTAGATCACAGTGATTAATCGTCTCCCTACTGTTCGGTGATACGTTGGACGTTAACCAGGAGGTTCGAGGATGTCCCTTAGATTTTGGTAACATTATATTTACTGTAGATTTATTGGTACTGGACATGGTCGAGTTCGACATTATCCTTTGCATGGATTGGCTATCAGCATATCATGCCACAGTTGATTGTCAGACGAGGGTGGTTACATTCAGACCTCCGAACCAACCCTCGTGGGATTTCACTGACATCCGGGACGATGACATATCGACCATTTCTGCGATTCAGGCTCAGAAGCTTTTATTATAGGGTTGCCAGGGTTTTCTATTATCTATGATCAATGTAGAAGACAGTGGTGACTCTCAGATCACTGACATTCCTATTGTCCGAGAATATCTGAATGTCTTTCCAGAGGAGTTACCGGACCTTCCTCTCAGAAGGTAAGTGGAGTTCATGATTGAGTTAATTCCTGGGATGTCATCGGCATCGAAAGCTCCTTATCATATTGCCCCGAGAGAGTTTGATGAGTTAAAGGTTCAGCTCCAGGAACTTTTGGACAGAGGTTTTATTCACCCTAGTGTATCACCCTTGGGTTCTCCGGTTCTCTTCGTGAAGAAGAAAGACGGTTCGATGAGATTTTGAATCGACTACTGGCAGTTGAACGCCGTCACTATCAAAAATAAATATCCCCTACCACGTATTGAGGATTTGTTTGAGCAGCTCAGAGGTACATCAGTATATTCTAAGATTGATCTGCTGTCCAGATATAATCAATTAAGGCTTAGAGACTCAAACGTTCAGAAGACAACGTTCTGTACCAGATATGGACACTATGAGTTTTTGGTAATGCCATTTGGGCTTACCAATGCTCCAGCGGTATTCATGGATTTGATGAACCATAAATTTATGGATTTCCTAGATCGGTTCGTCATTGTCTTTATTGATGACATTTTGGTATATTCTCGTTTCGAGGAGGAACACGCGAAGCATCTTCGCCTTGTTTTGGATAGGCTACGATAATGACTATATGAAAGTTCAATAAGTGCACATTCCGTTACCTCACGGTTTTCGGGACATGTGGTTTCTAGTAGAGGCATTTCAATTGGACCCCGTAAGATCGAGGTCTTACCAGCTTGAGAGCAACCAAATCGCTCAGAGGTTCGCAGTTTCTTAGGCTTGGCCGGTTATTACAGACGGTTCGTTGAGGGTTTCTCGAGCATCGCTATGCCATTGACATGCCTTACCAGGAAGGGCATGAAGTTCACATGGTCAGAGGCTTGCAAGACCAGTTTCCAAGAGTTGAAGAAGAGATTGGTGTCAGCACCGATTCTGGTATTGCCATCAGGGGATGACGATTTCTTCCTTTATACTTATGCGTCTATCCAGGGTTTAGGTGCAGTATTGATGCAGCACGGCAGGATGGTCTCTTATGCTTCTCGCCAGTTGAAGGAGCATGAGAAAAACTACCTAGTACATGATTTAGAGTTAGTTGCAATTATCTTTGCCTTGAAGATTTGGAGGCATCATCCGTATGGTATTACGTTTGAGATTCTCATTGATCATAAGAGTCTCAAATATCTATTTATGCAGAAGGAACTCAATCTCTGACAGAGGAGATGGATGGAGTTCCTGAAGGATTATGACTGTACCATTAGCTACCACCTAGGGAAAGCCAATGTGGTTGCCGATGCACTTAGCCGGAAGTCCCGAGGGACTTTAGCTTCCTACCGAGTTTTATTCATGGATTTGATTCAGAGTTTCTCTGAGTTGTGCCTTGAGGAGCAGGGACCGACAAAGCAGGGCATTCTGGTTACCATGGTTGCTCAGTCGTCTATCCGGACGAGAGTCCGGGAGGCTCAGGGCAGTGATCAACATTTACAGTTCATTGGTAGTCAGATAACCTCTGGACAGCAGACTGAGTTCACCCGAGATGATGAAGGTATAATTTATTTCCGGGGTATATTATGCGTACCTCAGTCTCACCCGGTTATGGAGGAGTTACTTCAGGAGGCTCATCGCTCTCGATTTGCGATCCACCCAGGCGGAACCTACATGTATCGAGATTTAAAGAGTTTGTATTGGTGGAACGACATGAAGAAAGACATCGCAAATTTTGTGGCGAGATGCCTAGTCTGTCAGCAGGTGAAGGTTGAGCACCAGTGACCAGCCGGATTACTTCAGAGGATTCCTATTCCTGAGTAGAAGTGGGATCACATTACCATAGATTTTGTGGTGGGTTTGCCTAGGACACGTCAAGGCCATGACGCAATTTGGGTAGTCGTAGACCGACTAACCAAATCCCCGCACTTCTTAGCGATTCGGAAGACCAACTCTTTTGATCGTTTGGCAGAGTTATATTGTCGGGAGATCATCAGATTGCATGGTGTTCTTTTGAGCATTATATCAGATAGAGATCCCCGGTTCACATCCATGTTCTGGCAGAGTCTCTAGCAGGCCTTAGGCATGCAAACTTTTTAGTATCAGATTCCATCCGCAGATGACAAATGGGAGACCATTCGCATACTCTAGAGGATTTGCTGAGGTCCTGTGTTATAGATTTTGGGGGCAACTAGGAGGACCACTTGCCATTAGTGGAATTCACCTACAATAACAGCTATCATTCGGCTATCCAAATGGCCCCGTTTGAAGCATTGTATGGTAGACAGTGTCGTACACCCACCCTTTGGGAGGAGGTTGGGGAGGCCCAGCTGCTAGGACCCCAGAGAGCTCAACATGAGGCAGAGTTGGTCCGTACTATCAGATGTAGGATGGTAGAGGCGCAGGATCGCCAGAAGAGTTATGCAGATCGGAGACAGAGACCTCTGGAGTTCTCTATTGGTGATCTTGTATTCCTGCGAGTCTCACCCACGAAAGGGGTGAAGAGGTTTGACCTCCGTGGTAAGCTAGCTCCTAGGTATATTGGTCCGTTTGAGATTTTGAGAGGGCCATGCTTATCGCTAGTGCTACCACCATCTTTTGACGGGTATTCATGATGTGTTCCATGTGTCCATGCCGAATAACTTCTTTTTCCCCCACCGCGCCTGCCCTCTTCCTCATGCCTTTCTCTCACGATTTCCTCTTCCTCGCATCCATAGCCACCTCTTCTTCATCGTTCCCATAGCCACCGCAACCAGTAGCCACGATTTTCGGTCGCCGCTGCTTGTCGTCCGACACCAAGGTCGCGCCGCCGTCGCTGCTCACGTGAACGCCCCTGTGCGCACTTGTCGTCTACGAGCACAACCATCGTGACGCGTCCGCAGCCACGTGATGTCATCGTGGTGCCCTCTTCCCGTTGCGCCGCAATGGCCGACCTCCCACACGCTAACACCGCGCGCCTCCTTTGCTGCCGACGATCACCTCTTGGCTAGCCTCCGCCGCCTTGAGCGGCCGCACCGAGGAAATATTGTCGAGGGGAGCTTCCCATTTCTGGTATATACCTAGTTTTCCTCTTGTTTCCTTTCTGTTTAGTGATTCCATGGGCTGTGGTGATCAAGAGTGGGCATTGGGTTTAGGTAGTGAGACATGGGCAGTGGTCGGCAGGTTGAACGGAGGGATGGAGATGGGGTTGGCTGTGAGGTTCTGTTTAGGGATGTAAACGGCTGTAAATGGGCTGATTTTGGGGTTTTTGTCGGTTGTGAAGGAGGGGGTGATTATGGAAGGTGTTTCGGGTTGTTCATGGGCTGTGAAGGTTGTTCACAGGTTCTGAACGGCTGTGAATAAGGCTGTGATTGGGTTGATTTTGGTTGTACGATCATAAGTGGTATGTTAAGTGAGCTGTGAATGGTTCCGAATGTGTTTTGATCTGTGAGGTAGCTATTTGGGTTTTGGCTCCATCCCGCGGATGGTGAATTTGAGTAAATAGGTGTTGTACGAGTGTGATTGGAGGGATGGTTATGGGTCCTATTATTGTGTGGATATATGATGGCAGTGAGTGGTCGGCTAAGGGGATAGTTTAATCCATTAGGTTTTGGACTTGATATTAGGGTTGGCAACATAATATAATTATATTATGTTTTATGCAGGTTTCGGTCACGAGGCAGGTCCACGGGCGTGACGATTTCATTTTTCGGGCATTTTATCAGGCGAGTATTTTGACTTATCTTTTAGATATAGTCATGTTGATATGCTAGTTAGTTATTGGTTGCAATAATTTTCATGTTTATCTGCCTTGTATGTTTTTGTGCCTACTTGATACATGCATTTGATCAGTTTATAGTTATACCTTCCCTGTTTTACTTGGATCATTGATATGTACCTATTGGTTGTGCATATTATTCGGATATGTATTTTAGTTGGTATTACATGCTTTAGTATCATGCACCTGTTGGGTTTTTCCGAGCCGCAAAAACCGCTTTTTGCGTTGCGGAAACCTCGGAAGCCCCGGCCACGGATCCGTGCGAAGTATAAAAATTATAATTACATGTATGTGCTTACAAAAATCCTAGATCTACCTTAGATCTAAGAGGTTAGAACGTTACCCTCGTAGCGACGCCCTTCTCTTATCCCGCTCGTCCAAAAGTCCGCCGGAACTCGAGAGTGTCAAGTGCACACTCCTCTATGGTATCCACACAAGCAATAGGTGGAGAAAAAGACACTTGAGTGTGCTAGCACTCCTCTATGGTGTCTCGGCAAGATGAGGTTGGAGAGGGAGAGCTTGAGAGAAAAATTCCCAAGGAAGAAGATGAAGTTAAGAGTGTGTAACTCACCAAATGAATTCTCCACCCATAACCCCAAAGTGGCCGGCCACTTCATGGAGGGGGGGTTACATGCATGCATGTAACTCCCATGACCCTTGGTCTCCCTCATGATGTGGCACCAATTGACCAAGTAAATGATGATGTGGAGCATCATCATTGGCCGGCCATGCCTAGTCATCATCATGACATGGCATTTGGTCAAGTCAAACTTGACCTTTCATCTTCCCTCTCAAGTCAAGTCAAACTTGACCTCTAATCTCCCATGGTTGATCAAATCTAACCACTTGACTCAAGTCAATTTAATATAATGAATCTCTATTCATTAATTTAAATTGATTTGATGAATCAAATCTCAATTAGACTCATTCAACACTTGAATCAACTTGAGTCTAACTCAATTAGTCTAATTTGGATTACTCTTAATCCAATTTGGTTCATCCCATGAACCTAATCCTCATGGTTCATCATATGAACCTAATCTCCATCTAATTGCTCTTATGTGTGTGACTTATAGGTTCTTGTAACGCTGGCAATGTCCCTAAACCGATTTAGGAACATAAGCAATGAGCGGTATCTAGCAACACATCATCATTGCTACCAAGTTACAAGAATGTTGAGCTCAACATCACCTTTGTGACTACTAATTGTGACTCACAATATGTGACAATGTCCTCTATCCTTGACATCTAGATTGACCAATCGAGGCATAGACCGTGTCATCCTTGCACAATCTAAGTCTTGAACTCCAAGTAGACTCACTCTAATCAAATGAGCTCAATATCTCATATTGACTCATTTGGGCATGGCCATGCACTTCGTGGTCTCACTCTATCAAGAATATCGATGTCACCCCCGTCATATAGGAGGGATAGATCCCATCTACATCACTCACATCCCTCCGCATAATTCGTTACATACCCAGTAATCGCCTTTATAGTCCACCCATTTACGGGTGACGTTTGACGAAGCCAAAGTATGCAACTCCTTATGTAGGGAACCATGGTGACTTCAGGTCTAAGGACTAATAGTCATACTAATAGCCACATGAGAAAGTATATGACACTCATATAACGATCCATGATACTTTCTCATGGCGGGTCATTCAGTATACATTCTCCAATGCATACCCATGTGTCAACTTGATATCTCATATCCATGACTTGTGAGATCAAGTCATCTTGTTGACCTACATGCTAGTCTCTACGTATTAACATTGTCCCTGAATGTTAATACTCGACTAGGATTGATTAAGAGTAGTGTTCTCTATATCATCTCATTATCGATTCAACCAATCGATTGATATAGATAAGAACCTACTACTCAAGGACATTATTATATTTAGTTATTTGGCACCAATACAAGTAAATATAATAACCATGCCTTTATAAATAGGAATATGATACAATAAAGTCCATACAACAATCATCATATGATTGGCTCTAGGGCTTTCACTAACAATCTCCCACTAGCACTAGTGCCAATCACCGTAGTATCTAATACCAAATGACCTAGTGTGACCATCATGCTTTTTCTGTGCCAAAGCCTTGGTCAAGGGATCTGCGATGTTAGCCTCTGTGGGTACTCTGCAAATCTTCACATCTCCTCTATCGATGATCTCTCGAATGAGATGGAAGCGCCGTAGTATGTGTTTGGTCCGCTGGTGTGAGCGAGGTTCCTTAGTTTCAGGTAATCGCTCCATTGTTGTCACAATAGAGCTCTATAGGATCTGCAATGCTAGGAACCACCCCAAGCTCAGTAATGAACTTGCGGATCCAAATCGCTTCCTCACGCTTCATATGCAGATATATACCTCTATTGTAGAATCAAGAATCGTGGTCCTCGCCAACTCTTCCACCACGGCCACTACCATTCAAGCAAAACACGAACCCCGATCGCGATCTAGTAATCATCCCGGCCGGGCTGAAGCCGGCATCATCAGAACCCTTACAGACTAGCTCTCATCGCCTCCAAATATCAAGAAATATTCTTTAGTCCTTCTCAAGTACTTAAGAATATTCTTGACTGCTATCCAGTGACGCTCACCTGAATCTGACTGGTATCTACTCGTCATGCTCAAAGCATACGAGACATCAGGATGAGTACACAGCATGACATACATGATAGATCCTATAGCAGATGCGTAAGAGATCTTATCCATGCGGTCTCTCTCCTCTCTAGAAGAGGGACTTTGAGTCTTCGAAAGACTCACACCATGTGACATCCCAGGTCCTTTCTTGGAATTCTCGCATGGCAAACCAAGTAATACTGTGTCGATGTACTCGACTTAGGCCAAGCAATCTCTTAGATCTATCTCTATAGATCTTGATGCCTAGAATATAGGTCGCTTCACCTAAGTCCTTCATTGAGAAGCACGTCCCCAGCCAAGTCTTCACAGACTGTAGCGAAGGGATGTCATTCCCAATGAGCAGTATGTCATCCACATACAATATTCCCATTAACCCTCTTGTAGACACAGGGTTCATCTTCATTCTTGATGAAACCAAACTGTTTGATCGCATCATCGAATCGAAGATTCCAGCTCCGAGAAGCTTGCTTTAGCCCATAAATGGACCTTTGCAGCATACCTTCCCAAAGATGTCGTGGATCTACAAAACCCTCGTGTGTGTCATGTACACATCCTCGAGTAAGTTTCATTCGTAAACGCGGTTTTGACATCCATCCGCCAGATCTCATAATCGTGGTATGTCGCAATAGCAAGCAAGATCCGAATGGACTTAAACATCGCCATCGAGAAAAGGTTTCATCATAGTCAATACCATGAATTTGCTTGAAACCTTTAGCCACCAATCGCCCTTATAGGTATGCGTAAGTCCATCCATGTCTTTTTCTCCTAAAGACCCACTTACACCCAATGGGTTTGACCCCTTTAGGTGGATCAACCAAAGTCCATACTTGGTTAGTGTACATGGATTCCATCTCGATCTCATGGCTCTAGCCATTTCTCATAACTGGCTCATCACAGCCTTCCTCGATAGGAGGTAGGCTCATTCTCAATGAGCATAACGTCATCATGGTCGACAAGAGAAATGAGTATCTCTCAGCCGACGACGCACGATCGACTGCAAGAGGTAGGTCTGAATGTGGTTGTTCCACAACTCTTTGTGCAACAACCTCATCACCCACAACACTTTGTGGTTCCTGTTCAATCTCCATCAAGGCCTCAGTGCTATGGTCCTTATCTTGAATTTCTTCAAGATCGAAGGTACTCCCACTAGTTTTTCTAGAAACAAAATCCCTTTCTAGAAAAACCCCAGTCTTTGCCACAAACACTTTGTGCTGACTGGGAATGTAGAAGTAATATCCCTTAGTATCCTTGGGATATCCAACAAAATAGCACCTATCAGATTTGGGTCCCAGTTTGTCTGAGACTTGACGTCGAACGTAAGCCTCACAACCCCAAATCCTCATAAAAGACATCTTGGGATTTTTCCCTATCCATATCGTATATGGTGTCTTTACCACAGCCTTGGATGGTACACGGTTAAGGGTAAAGGTCGCTGTGGTCAGAGCATATCCCCAAAAGGATATAGGAAGATCTGTGACTCATCATAGATCGTACCATATCCAATAGTGTATGATTCCTCCTTTCGGATACACCATTCCACTGTGGTGTTCCAGGAGGAGTGAGTTGGGATAGAATCCCACACTCAGCTAGATAGTCACGAAACTCATGGCTAAGGTATTCACCACCTCGATCCGATCAAGTATCTTAATACTCTTGCCAAGTCGGTTTTGTACTTCATTCTTGAATTCTTTGAACTTTTCAAAGGATTGATTTATGTGTCATAAGATACACATAACCATATCTATCAAGTCATCAAGAATGTAATGAAGTACCAGAACCACCTCTAGCAAGAACATTGAAAGGACCACATACATCACTATGTATAAGTCCTAACAAATCTGCTCTATCGCTATGTCCACTAAAGGGAGTCTTGGTCATCTTGCCTAAAAGGCAAGACTCACATGTCTCATATGATTCAAAATCAAATGAGTCTAGCACCATCCTTATGGAGCCGAGATGTTTACTCTCATTTATGTGACCTAAGCGACAATGCCGAGAGATAGGTTTGGTTCAACTCATTTGACTTGAACCTCTTGGTACTTATGTTATAGATAGGGCTCTCTAAGTCTAGAAAGTAGAGTCCGCTCATTAGAGGTGCACTACAATAGAACATATCATTTAAATAAATCAACAATATTTGTTCTTTATTATAAATGAAAAACCTTTCTTGTCCAAACAAGAAATCAAATGATGTTCTTAGTTAAGGCACATACATAACAACATTCATCTAATTCTAGTACAAGCCCAGAGGGTAGAGATAGATCATAAGTTCCTACAAAGAATAAAGAAGAACCCTTGCTCCATTGCCTACTCGTAGGTTCACCTCGCCCTTTGTCAATGCCCTGCTATTTCTCAGCCCCTGCACATTGCTACAAATGTGAGATGCACATCCGGTATCTAATACCCATGATGAAGAAATAGATAGATTGACTTCTATAACATTTATACCTGAAGTAGAAGTCTCACTTCTCTTCTTCTTAAGATCTTCCAGGTATGCATGCTCAGCTACGCTTCGTTGTCCTGCTTTCCTAAGAAGCAAGCCCCTTCCTTGGCTATCCCTCCTTTGGGTTTAAGTTCTTTGCCTTTGCCCTTGGCTTGGGACTTTCCCTTACCTTTAGGCTTGCCCTTGCCTTTCTTCTTCTGCACCATCAAAATGGCGTCAGATTTACCCTTCTTAAGGTTAAGCTCTGCAGTTCTCAACATGCTGAGCATTTCAGGCAATGGCTTATCAATTTCATTCATGTTATAATTCATGACAAATTGATTGAAGGCTTGTGGCAAAGATTGCAAGATTAGGTCAGTGGCCAGCTCTTGGCCAAGTGGGAATCCCAGCCTTTGTAGGTTTTCTACGTACCCAATCATCTTGAGTACATATGTACCTACGGGAGTCCCTGTTGGGTTTCCGGCACCGCGGCGTGTGTGTGTTCGATCATGTTTCGTAAACATGAGCACAGCCGAAGCAATAAAAGTAATAAATACTCCTATTTATTACAACACACACAACACACGCATGCTATTACAACAAGTGTAGACATAACCGTAAATTAAAATTGCAATAAAAGGAAATTAAACTACGTTATACCTTTCGTATGACGTGTAGCGGGAACGGCATCAACCGGAACGATCCTCGTAAGAATCGTCTCTATCCGTATCCACGCCGAGCTCCTCGGGATGACTTTGCCAAGCCACGAGCTTCGTCTTCGTACGGGTTACTAGCCTCGTGTTGAAGACGACGTGATCGAGAGATGATCACGATCCGAATCAAAATTCGGATCCAAAATGAGTTCTCAAAACTCGCTTCTCCGGAGAGGTATTCGTCAACCGTTTGATGAATCCTTCGTCCTCCACCTCAGAGGATTACCGGAGATCAAATCCCTGGTATGTTAGCCGCTGTCGGAGCACTAACCGTCGTCCAAACGACGCTCCGACGAGAGGAGAAGAAGCTGTCCAGAAAACTGGACAGCTTGGTGGAGGAGATAGGCGCCGGCCAAAACAAGGAGACAAAAGCTCACCTTGATGCCGAACCATTTAGGAGATCACGGAGGGTCGCCGGAGGTTCACCGGCTGAAGCTTGGTCGCCGGCAACAAGTTGGAAGGCTGCACCAAGCTGGGCGGCAACAAGATGTTGGGCGGCCACAATAGATTGGGCGGCAACTAGGTGTTGGGCGGCAACTAGATGATGATTAGGTTTAGGGTTAGGGTTTAATCCCTATTTTATAGAGAACTAATTCTCTTAATGGTTAATGGATCATATCCATAAAGCCCGTTAACCCGCTCCATTAAGATAAGTTAAAATAAACCAAACCATGATGGTTTATTTTAAGTTAAACGAACCAACCAACTTTTGGTTCATTCGCTTAAAATAAACCAAACCCTTTGGTTTATTCTTATCCATTGGATTAGAACCAAACCATTTTGGTCCATCCATTATGTCTTCATAAGACACGCCCATCCACGCTCCATTGCATCAAACAATTTCATGCTCGCTTATGTTTGGTCCAACCAAACATAGTTTCTCTCGGTCCGAGAATCCCATTCTCAAGCTCGTTTTAAATCCTTTGGATTACACTCGTTGTGCGTGTGACCAAATAGGTTCTCGCTTTATGTTGGCCGTCTATAATTAACCATTAATTATAGAACGATCATGAGTGGCACCTCGTAGTACATCATGATCCCCAATTAACCGAAAAGATCAACGGTTGATCCGTAACTATTTCAAACCCTTCAAGAGCTTCGAATGAATCGTGCCCCATTCCCTTCACTCATCTTATACCCACTTGGTTCAGGACATGGTCTATTGTGTCAGTCCCCACTAGGCTGACTACGTCACACCTAGCCCAAGTATCATTTCCTCGTCCTACGGATTCTAGTTACTCCACATGTATCGTAGAGTACCTTACTCTAAACATGTATTGCTTTGGCCAAAGACTTTAGTAACAATCCGACGAGAGGCCATGGGTATACATCTCCTCGCAAGGAGTGGTGAATCCTTTATAGGCTATTCAAACACCTTCGATCACTTCGACTTATACCCAATCATCCCGGGTCCACATCTCCTTAGAGATGTTTGCTTAAGATGTCAAAGCATAAGTCTCCATGATCAAGATGACTTGAATACCGCAAGTCAAAGGAACATCGCACTTAAGCCACAAGAAGAACTTCATTGACATATCTATATATGCAGAGAACCATATGAAGTCTTACTACTGGTCACTCCAATGAACTAGTTACCATAACTAGCATCCACGATTAACTCCGACATCACTATGTCTCCCCAAAGGAGAATCACCGCTTGATACACCAAGGAGTATACCTCGTGCTAGTCTCAACAATCGATGGTGTCCAGAATCCATCAATTCATCGACTAGGATAATGATACATCACAATTACACATGTAGAGATACTCACTAGTTGTGATCCAATCACAAATTCTCTCATGATGTGAATCGATCGTGACATTCAAGAAATGAGTTTAAGATCCAATCAAATACATAAAACATGTATACTCAAATAGTGAATCTTCATTTATCATATAAATGGTTCATACATAAGGCATTGCCTTAGGACATCTCTCATATATTACTAACAGACTCCCACTTGGCCTAATGCCAATCGCTACAGATCCAATACCATAAGCCAACATGACCCTCAAACTTACTTTGAGGTAATGCTTTAGTCAAAGGATCCGCTAAGTTCCTTTCAAAGGGAATTTTCTCGATTTGTATTTCGCTCCTACTTATGATCTCTCCGATAAGATGATAGCGCGGCTACACATGTTTGGATCGTTGATGAGACCTTGGCTCTTTCGTCGTAATTGCTCCATTGTTGTCGCAGAGACCAGTATTGCTTCAACAATGGCCGAATCACACCAAGTTCATGAACGAACTTCGATCCAAACCGCCTTTCGCCGCTCCGGCCGCAATATATTCTCGCCTCGCTGGTAGAATCCGCTACGCCTCTTGTTTGGAACTTTTCCAACTCATCGCGCTCTATTCAAGGTGAACACGATCCGCATCGAGACCTAGAATCATCCTTGTCCGTCTCGAAGTCCGCATCCGATACCCGCGTGATCACCATGTCCCCTTCTCCATATATTAGGAACACATCCTTAGTTCTTCTCAAGTACTTAAGGATCGCCTTAATACCTACCCAATGATCCATTCCTCGATCGGATCGGTATCGCTGACACTCGTGAGCATACGATACATCGGGCCTCGTGACATAACATAGCATACATGATAGATCCTATCATGGATGCATAGGAATCTTACTCATGCAAATCCTCTCGCCTTCCGCGGCGCGACATATAGACTTCAAAGGTGTACCCCATGCCCGATGGGGCGATAACCTTTCTTGGATTCCGACATGCTAAACCTCTTAGCACTCTGGCCTATATATGTAGATCCGCGAAAGACCAAGCAACCGCTTCGATCTATCTCTATAGATCTTAATCCCAAGGATGTAGGTTGCTTCTCCTGTGTCTTTCATGGAGAATGTCTTGGATAACCAAACCTTAATCGATCAGAAGATTGACACATCGCTTCTATAAGTAATATGTCATCGACATACAATACTAGAACACGATCGACTCCCACTAACCTTCTTGTACACACAAGGTTCTCGATTTTGTGAGAAATCAAACTTTTGATCGTCTCATCAAAACGGATATTCCAGCCTCGATGCTTGCTTCAATCCATAAATGGATCGCCGCAATTTGCATACCTTGGTTTTATCAACCGATGTGAAACCTCAGTCAGATCATATACACGCCCTCGAGCAAGTTGTTTCCATTAAGGAAAGTTGTTTCACATCCATCCGCCATATCTCATAATCATAATGAGCCGCTATGGCCGTGAGCATCCGAATGGATTTAAGATAGCTACAAAGTAATAGGTTTCGCCATAATCAACACCTTGCTTTTGACGCATATATCCTTTCGCCACCAATCTAGCCTTATAGGTAATCACATTACCATCCATGTCGGTTTTCTTCTTGAAAACCCACTTGCACCCTATAGGCTTTATGCCTTCAGTGGGTCAACCAAGTTCCAAACTTGGTTTTCATACATGGAATCCATTTCACTTCATGGCACCAAGCCACTTATCCCTTCTCAACTTGTCAAGACTTCTTCATAACTAGGCTCTCATCATCAATGAGTAACACGCCGCTCGATTCACTTACGAGAATCCATATCTCTCGTGAATATTGCGTGTTCTACCGTGATCTACGAAGATGTGGTGTTACAATAGGTCCAAATTGATTGCTCATCACTATGAGTTGTGCTTCACCAGGTATCTCATCAATGTCTATTTGAGTCTCTCGAGCCTCCTCAAGCTCGACGACACTCCCACTGTTTTCTTGCAAGAGAAACTCTTTCTCTAGAAACACAGCATGCCTTGAAACAAACACCTGTTGTTCCACAGGATGATAGAATTGGTAACCCCTTGTTTCCTTAGGGTATCCAATAAATAGACATTTATCAGACTTAGCATCCAATTTGTCTGATACAGTCCGCTTCACATAAGCAGGACAACCCCATATCTTCAAGTAAGATACATGAGGTTTCTTACCATTCCATATCTCATATGGAGTAGTTGAGACTACCTTGGTAGACATTCTGTTTAACAAGTAAACAGCTGTCTGAAGTGCATAACCCCAAAAGGACTTGGGAAGAGTTGCATGATTCATCATTGACCTGACCATGTCCAACAAGGTCCTAAGCACGCCTCGTGATACACCATTATGTGGTGTATAGGGCGGAGTCCATTGAGACAATATGCCATTGTCTCTTAGATAATCAAGAAACTCTTGACTTAAGTATTCACCACCTCGATCCGATCGAAGTATTTTAATACTCTTGTCATGTTGTTTCTCTACTTCATTTCTGAATTCTTTGAACCTTTCAAAGGCTTCAGACTTGTGTTTCATCAAGAACACATACCCAAACCGTGAGTGATCATCGGTGAAGGTAATGAAGTAGCTATAGCCTCCTAATGCTTGAGTTGACATAGGTCCACATACATCAGTATGTACTAAACCTAGTAACTCTCCCACTCGTTCACCTTTTCCAGTAAAAGGTAACTTAGTCATCTTGCCTTTTAAGCATGATTCGCATGTATCGTATGAATCCAATTCAAACGATTCCAGAATTCCACATCGGTGTAATTCAGACATGCGTTTCTTGCTTATATGGCCAAGACGACAATGCCACATATAGGAGTCTATGTGATTATCCTTTCGAGCACGCGTGTTGCTCGCTTCGATATTGAAAATGTCACTGGATACGTCCAACGTATAAATGCCATTACTCAAAGTTCCAGTTCCATAAAGTACGCCATTCAAAGTTATATAACAACAATTGTTACTAAACGTTAAATGGAAACCATTTCTATTTAAGTAGGAAATAGAAACAATGTTCTTTATTAGAGAAGGAACATAATAGCAATTGTCCAGTTCCAAGACTAGTCCACTAGGGAGCTTCAGCAAATAAGTTCCGATGGCGTAGCACTAACCTTTGCTCCATTGCCAACTCGCAAATTTGACTCTCCTCGACAAGTCTTCTTCTATTCCTTAGCCCCAGATGTCATTACATATATGTGAGCTACACCAAGATCCAATACCCAAGTGTCTAAGGAAATAAAATGACAATCAATAACGAAGATACTCAAGAGGATGGGGCATCTGATGCCTTCTTCTTCTTCATGGACTCAAGATAAATCTTGCGCTTTCTTCGCCAAAGGGCCTTCCTTGCACACAAGTGATGGCAAGTGCCCTTTATACTGGTTCCGCCTTCTTTGCCTTTTTCTTTCCTTTCTTCTCGTTTCTTTTGCCTTCCTCTTAGAACCTTTCTTTGAGGAATCAACTAATAGAACCGCCTTCTCCTCATGCTTCATGAAGGCTCCACATGCCTTCAAAGATATTGAGGAGCTCGAATGGTGGATTCCAATTTGTTCATCCGATAGTTCATCACAAATGCTGAGAAACTCTTGGGCAAACAATGCAGAATTAAGTCAATACTTAACTCATGATCCATCACAAAACCGAGGGTAGCTAGCCGCTCGATGTACCCGCTCATCTTTAGCACAAACCGCATTTACAGACAACCTTCTTGCATCTTCGTGGTGAAGAGGAGCCTAGAGACCTCGAACCTTTGGATCTCGCTTGCTCATCGAACAACTCATGAAGATGGAAGACCATAGTGTTAGCATCCATATGCTCATGCCGCTTCGCACTGTGTACCATCGCCGCTAGCATGATGCAACTCGCCACCAGACCGCCACATGCTTCGATAGACCAACATTTGGTCCGAGTTGCATCGCCCTTAGGACGGTCCAGAAGAGGCTCTTCAAGGACATATGCAAGCTTTTCCGCCTTGAGAACAATTCTCGTGTTTCTAAGCCACCCAAGAAGTTAGGCCCATCGGTTTGTTCAATCCAAAATAGTGCGCAAATTCAAAGACGTCATGATCAATTTATTGACCTAGAAATACAAAACGAGCATATATGAGAAAATGATTTTAAAATGCATCAATATACATTTATAAATCCCATTCATTTTTCGAATTTCAAAAAACCCCAAAATCACTTCGGGAGATTGTAGGTCCATCTCCGAATGGGTTGATATCCATCATAGTTATGAACAACCTTGGAGAGAGTCCAACAAGCCATTCATAACTACGACGGTAGGTATCTTCTATACCGATTGCATATCATGTATATGCAACTATCACAATGTGCTATCAACTAATTGAATGTTCACACATACATCGGGTTGTTAACACATTAACAAGTATGCATCATATGCATAGCACCCAACTTCACCTCCCTTTACATCGACTCGAGAGAGTCCAACAAACCGATGCTCTGTGTTAAAGCCAACCCATTAATCAGACATAGTTTTAATATGGTTAGAGCGCATTCAACCAATTAGCCCAGCTTGGAGAGAGTCCAACAACCAAAGCTAACGATTGACCTCGACTCTTACCATATTAGTATTAAACTATTCCATGGTTTGAACATATTCAGTTCGAGCGGGCTCGAGAGAGTCCAACAACCCAAACAAGAAATAGAACTCTGGTTCTAACCATATTAATGGAAGGTGTAGGCTTTAATATTGATTAAGGGTTTTTATGTCTCATCCTCTTTGCATGCAAATAACTATTATCTACATGGCATGGCATACATGGCATACATCTACATGTCACGACACGCATGGCATAATGTTATGCATCTAATGCAATTACATGGCATACAATTATGTCATGTATATTATTTCCTTATATGTCATAACTATTTATGGAAATAAAATATGTTTAAGATTTGATTCTCCAAATCAAATCATAATTAAATTAGGAAACAAATTTCCAAATCTAATCACATATTTTATTCATGGAATTATTTGATTAAGGAAAATCTATTTAGGAAACCAATTTCCTAAATCTTTAAAACTACTTATGGAAATAAAATATTTTAAGATTTGATTTCCCAAATCAAATCATGATTAAATTAGGAAACAAATTTCCAGAATCTAATCAAATATTTTATTTATGGAAAATCTAAATTTCCATAAATACTTCCAACTTTCCAAAAGTGGAAGATTTCCATAAATATTTCTAGACTTTCCAAAATTGAAAAATTTCCATAAATACTTCTAAATTTCCAAAATTTAGAAAACTTCCAGAAATACATTATGACTATCGCAAAACCATTTTTACGATTATGTCGAAACACAACCTGGGCTCTGATACCACTGTTGGGTTTCCGGCACCGCGGCGTGTGTGTGTTCGATCATGTTTCGTAAACATGAGCACAGCGGAAGCAATAAAAATAATAAATACTCCTATTTATTACAACACACACAACACACGCATGCTATTACAACAAGTGTAGACATAACCGTAAATTAAAATTGCAATAAAAGGAAATTAAACTACGTTATACCTTTCGTATGACGTGTAGCGGGAACGGCATCAACCGGAACGATCCTCGTAAGAATCGTCTCTATCCGTATCCACGCCGAGCTCCTCGGGATGACTTCGCCAAGCCACGAGCTTCGTCTTCGTACGGGTTACTAGCCTCGTGTTGAAGACGACGTGATCGAGAGATGATCACGATCCGAATCCAAATTCGGATCCAAACGAGTTCTCAAAACTCGCTTCTCCGGAGAGGTACTCACAACCGCTGACGAATCCTTCGCCTCCACCTCAGAGGATTACCGGAGATCAAATCCCGGTATATGTTAGCCGCTGTCGGAGCACTCAACCGTCGCCCAAACGACGCCCGACGAGAGAAGAAGCTGTCCAGAAAACTGGACAGCTTGGTGGAGGAGATAGGCGCCGCCAAAACAAGGAGACAAAAGCTCACCTTGATGCCGAACCTTTAGGGGATCACGGAGGGTCGCGGAGGTTCACGGCTGAAGCTTGGTCGCCGCAACAAGTTGGAAGGCTGCACCAAGCTGGGCGGCAACAAGATGTTGGGCGGCCACAATAGATTGGGCGGCAACTAGGTGTTGGGGCAACTAGATGATGATTAGGTTTAGGGTTAGGGTTTAATCCTATTTTATAGAGAACTAATTCTCTTAATGGTTAATGGATCATATCCATAAAGCCCGTTAACCCGCTCCATTAAGATAAGTTAAAATAAACCAAACCATGATGGTTTATTTTAAGTTAAAACGAACCGAACCAACTTTTGGTTCATTCGCTTAAAATAAACCAAACCCTTTGGTTTATTCTTATCCATTGGATTAGAACCAAACCATTTTGGTCCATCCATTATGTCTTCATAAGACACTGCCCATCCACGCTTCCATTGCGACTGAAACAATTTCAAGCTCGCTTTATGTTTGGTCCAACCAAACATAGTTTCTCTCGGTCTGAGAATCTCATTCTCAAGCTCGTTTTAAATCCTTTGGATTACACTCGTTGTGCGTGTGACCAAATAGGTTCTCGGTTTATGTTGGCCATCTATAATTAACCATTAATTATAGAACGATCATGAGTGGCACCTAGTAGTACATCATGATCCCCAATTAACCGAAAAGATCAACGGTTGATCCAGAACTATTTCTGAAACCCTTCAGTAGCTCGAATGAATCGTGCCCCATTCCCTTCACTCATCTTATACCCACTTGGTTCAGACATGGTCTATAGTGTCATCCCTCACTAGGTCGATTCACGTCACACCTAGCCCAAGTATCATTTCCTCGTCCTACGGATTCTAGTTACTCCACATGTATCGAAGAGTACCTTACTCTAAACATGTATTGCTTTGGCCAAAGACTTTAGTAACAATCCGACGAGAGGCCATGGGTATACATCTCCTCGCAAGGAGTGGTGAATCCTTTATAGGCTATTCAAACACCTTCGATCACTTCGACTTATACCCAATCATCCTGGGTCCACATCTCCTTAGAGATGTTTGCTTAAGATGTCAAAGCATAAGTCTCCATGATCAAGATGACTTGAATACCGCAAGTCAAAGGAACATCGCACTTAAGCCACAGTAAGAACTTCATTGACATATCTATATATGCAGAGAACCATATGAAGTCTTACTACTGGTCACTCCAATGAACTAGTTACCATAACTAGCATCCACGATTAACTCCGGACATCACTATGTCTCCAGCCAGTGAGAATCAGCTGCTTGGATACACCAAGGAGTATACCTCGTGCTAGTCTCAACAGAATTGATGGTGTCCAGATTCATCAATTCATCGACTAGGGATAATTCCGATACATCACAATTACACATGTAGAGATACTCACTAGTTGTGATCCAATCACAAATTCTCTCATGCTGTGAATCGCATCGTGGACATTCAGTAAATGAGTTTAAGATCCAATCAAATACATAAAACATGTATACTCAAATAGTGAATCTTCATTTATCATATAAATGGTTCATACATAAGGCGATTGCCTTAGGACATCTCTCATATATTACTAACAGTCCCTTCTTGCATTTTGGACCCAAATAATGCCTTAGAGACTTCATATCTCTCATGCCTAGCTTGTCCTTGATATAGTTGACGAAGATGTCCAACCATATCATAAGCATTCATGAACTCGTGTTGCTTCTGAAGCTCAGAGTTCATGGTCGCGAGCATTAGACATGACACATCTAATGCATCATCTTGATGCTTCTTGTAAGCATCTTTGTCACCGCGAGGCATTGGCGCAGGAGGTGCCTCGAATGGGCTGCCCAGACGCATTGCCTTCCTTTCTTGGGTGAGAATACTCTCAAGTTCTGCACTACCCAGAAATTTGCTCCATTGAGCTTGTCCTTCTCAAGGATGGATCGCAGAGAGAGAGTGTTCGTGTTTGTTGACATAGTAATCTACATCATACAATGCAGAGGATTAATATCATATTCCTTTTATCATTTAATTAGGCCTTTAATCAAATGATGCTCCCACTAAATTATAGGAATTTTGTAGAATCGAGTTATGGATGTGGTCAAACCACTTTTACTAGATTCATACAAACTAGCTATAATTCTTGCGGGACAAGATCCACATCATACTAAGCCTTGAGTTAGCTTTGGCTAAATCGCCCAAGACTTAGTATGATCGGTGGGTAACACATTACCGATTACATCTCTATGCAACTCTTGTTTATAGGATTAAAACCCACATTTACAAAAGACCTTGAGTTAGCTTTGGCTAAATCGCCCAAGATTTAGTGTAAATGCGATCTTAACCTATCTTTCCAACGATTGGAATATGCCTATAGTTCTACTCGATCCAATTGAGTTAACTAGTTTTGCTCAATCTAATTGAGCTTACTCTAACCCGAGTCATGATAGGCGGGACCAAGATTGTCCCTCCGCACCCTACCAAGATAATATGCGTTGCTCTGCTTTGGCAGATTCAACAACAACAAATGATCGAGGTAGTGATGGGTATCAAGGCTCGGTAGGCATTTTCGAGTTGATTCGATTATGATCTAATCTAATCGTAATGTGTATCTTATACGCATTTAGGCCTTTATTATCCTATATTAGCATGCATCATATACATACATTAATTATTCTAGCATGCATCATATACATACAAGAAAATTAACCTAGCATGCATCATATACATACAAACATGTTTCTACTAGCATGCATCACATACATACAAGCAAAATCAATTAAATATACATATATATATATCAACATATATATATATCATTAAATGTGATATAGTCATGGCTCTACTACGATCTTCTCAAGCCAATGAGAAGATCGGACGGTCAACCTAAGGCTAGCGGCTTCTCCAAGCGCTTCCTTTGACCGCCATGTGTCGTCGTCACCCTTCTCGTAAGCTCGTCTTCAAGTGGACTTTCCACCGCTCCATTTTTGTACATTACAAATACGAAACTCGAGTTATATTCGAGTCTAAAACTATTTACAACTAGAATATTAAAAGAATAGGCGCGACGCGCAGGTCGCAAACACTTTACAACACGCACAACCACAAAACGGCACGCAGGCCGTATTATGAATTACAACACACTTAATCCAATCCAATTGGGTTATTGGGCCATGACAATCACAGAATTATACATAATTATAAATTATGTATTTTTACAGAAATTTCTATAATTTTTCCTAATTTATTTCGAATTTATGAGTCAACTCTCCGTAACGGTCCCGCTAAGCGGTTTCCGGGCGCGATCGCTGGGACATGACCCCTTTCGGGATAGGGCAGCGCCTCACTCGCAAAAATAAACTTCGCGAGTGTCCTACAATGATCTTACAGCCACTTAAGTCGCTGTCCCAAAAACCTAAAGCGAGAACTCCGATTCGAGAGTTTTTCTCGACGGTTGAAGCCTACGAGTGTCCCAACACTCGTTGCTTCGACTCTACGAGAAAAATACCCAAAAATTCTATAAAATAAGAAAATTTACAGAAACATATAAATCTGTAATTTTTATATCTAATATAAAAACTACAAAAATGAAACACATACATGCTTCGCACGTGGCTCTGATACCACTGTTGGGTTTTTCCGAGCCGCAAAAACCGCTTTTTGCGTTGCGGAAACCTCGGAAGCCCCGGCCACGGATCCGTGCGAAGTATAAAAATTATAATTACATGTATGTGCTTACAAAAATCCTAGATCTACCTTAGATCTAAGAGGTTAGAACGTTACCCTCGTAGCGACGCCCTTCGCTTATCCCGCTCGTCCAAAAGTCCGCCGGAACTCGAGAGTGTCAAGTGCACACTCCTCTATGGTATCCACACAAGCAATAGGTGGAGAAAAAGACACTTGAGTGTGCTAGCACTCCTCTATGGTGTCTCGGCAAGATGAGGTTGGAGAGGGAGAGCTTGAGAGAAAAATTCCCAAGGAAGAAGATGAAGTTAAGAGTGTGTAACTCACCAAATGAATTCTCCACCCATAACCCCAAAGTGGCCGGCCACTTCATGGAGGGGGGGTTACATGCATGCATGTAACTCCCATGACCCTTGGTCTCCCTCATGATGTGGCACCAATTGACCAAGTCAATGATGATGTGGAGCATCATCATTGGCCGGCCATGCCTAGTCATCATCATGACATGGCATTTGGTCAAGTCAAACTTGACCTTTCATCTTCCCTCTCAAGTCAAGTCAAACTTGACCTCTAATCTCCCATGGTTGATCAAATCTAACCACTTGACTCAAGTCAATTTAATATAATGAATCTCTATTCATTAATTTAAATTGATTTGATGAATCAAATCTCAATTAGACTCATTCAACACTTGAATCAACTTGAGTCTAACTCAATTAGTCTAATTTGGATTACTCTTAATCCAATTTGGTTCATCCCATGAACCTAATCCTCATGGTTCATCATATGAACCTAATCTCCATCTAATTGCTCATATGTGTGTGACCCTATAGGTTCTTGTAACGTTGGCAATGTCCCTAAACCGATTTAGGAACATAAGCAATGAGCGGTATCTAGCAACACATCATTGCTACCCAAGTTACAAGAATGTTGAGCTCCAACATCACCTTTGTGACTACTAATTGTGACTCTCACAATATGTGACAATGTCCCTCTATCCTTGACATCTAGATTGACCAATCGAGGCATAGACCGTGTCATCCTCGGTACAATCTAAGTCTTGAACTCCAAGTAGACTCACTCTAATCAAATGAGTTCAATATCTCATATTGACTCATTTGGGCATGGCCATGCACTTCGTGGTCTCACTCTATCAAGAATATCGATGTCACCCCCGTCATATAGGAGGGATAGATCCCATCTACATCACTCACATCCCTCCGCATAATTCGTTACATACCCAGTAATCGCCTTTATAGTCCACCCATTTACGGGTGGCATTTGACGAAGCCAAAGTATGCAACTCCTTATGTAGGGAACCATGGTGACTTCAGGTCTAAGGACTAATAGTCATACTAATAGCCACATGAGAAAGTATATGACACTCATATAACGATCCATGATACTTTCTCATGGCGGGTCATTCAGTATACATTCTCCAATGCATACCCATGTGTCAACTTGATATCTCATATCCATGACTTGTGAGATCAAGTCATCTTGTTGACCTACATGCTAGTCTCTACGCATTAACATTGTCCCTGAATGTTAATACTCGACTAGGAATGATTAAAAGTAGTGTTCTCTATATCATCTCATTATCGATTCAACCAATCGATTGATATAGATAAGAACCTACTACTCAAGGACATTATTATATTTAGTTATTTGGCACCAATACAAGTGAATATAATAACCATGCCTTTATAAATAGGAATATGATACAATAAAGTCCATACAACAATCATCATATGATTGGCTCTAGGGCTTTCACTAACAGCACCATCTTGCATGATTGCATGCTGGCTGGACGGGATTCCTTTGTAGTTGAGCTCGCAGCCAATTACATGGTCTGCACACGCTGCCACTCATGGGTTAGTGGTACATCAGGAGAGTATGTACAGTAGCTCTGTCAGGCTTCGCTGGTCCGCTCATGGGTAGCAATGAGGCAGCGTGGTAGCGGGAATGGATCCCTCCTCTAGTCTACGACACTGGGAGATGAGAGCTTTGCTCCCCCACTCTGTTTGGGGCAGGAGGATAGGTGTACTCCGACAGCATCCTATCCACTCAGTCACTCAGGAGCAGTGATGGCAGAGTGCAATGTTGTCATAGCCCTACCCACTCGGCTTCACCATCTCGTGTGAGGCGGCTGACTAGCGTCAGGGGTGACCATGTCATTTGCATCACATGTATTTTGCATGGATGACATTTGTATTGTGTTTGCTGCATTTTGATTGCTGACTTGGATGTTGCATATGATTTCCATGCATACAGGATACATATTTGTATTTGGTCTGACGACTTTATTTCTTCTAGTATGGCACATGCTCCTATATCAGGATAGGAGATTCATGTAAGTACAGTCTTTTTGTATTTCTTTCTTGCATATCATATATATGAGACTGTACGGGCATTATTATTATTGTTAGTTATATCTTACTTTGCATATGGACTATTATCCGCTGAGTTCATTGAGCTTACCCCATTGTTTTATATCTATTTCAGAATGAAACTATCAGGAGAGTCCAGCTTCCAAACCCCCCCCCCCCGCTCGTCGTGATAGTTTATTAGTTATTTGATTTATGGTTTTGGATTTGGACTAGAAGATATGTTTAGGTCTAGTGTTTGATTTATGTACTCGCGGATGTTTTGGTATATCCTTATGGACCTTTATTCGGATTTTTTTTCGATTGGATTTGGTTGAGTATTCCTGCCCAGATGGCAGAAGGGGTAAGTCTAGATGTGATAGACTTTTGGTTATTTCCTTTGATTGTTGGCCTGAGGCCTATTTATGACCTGTGTGTGTTGTTTGGATTCCGATCGTGTTGACCGATGTATAGTGGCCGTGTAGGCCTTGTATGAAAGATTGGTATTGTCACCTGTACAGGGGAGATGCTGCCGGATTTTCATCTGGCGGGGACTCCCTAGGGACGTGACATCCTGAGCCATTATGAGCTGTCCCCCTTCCACTTGGATGATCCCGTCGTCATAGGTAGGGTATTAACAATACTTTATATACAATGTCTGCTAATTCTTATTACCATTGTCTATTGCTCTAGATGCTTTGTATTGCAGATGACCTGATGCAGAGGGCTAGGAACAACACGGAGAAGGCCCTGACCACTAAACCCCAAGGATAATGGGCAAGGTGAGAATCCTCGATTCTCCCCCCTTCGCCACCCAAAAAACTATTTTTGCGCAAGGGGGTGCTACCAGCTCCTCAACTCTCCCAGCAACCTCCTCCTCTCATTCCCCTAGCCCACCTCCTCTCCTACTTCGCTGACGCCACCACCTTGTTGAAGGTCGAAGCTTCACTTCCCTTTTCAACTTGGTCACTTATGCATAACTTGGTCACTTATTATAGAAAACGGTTTTGAAATGCCTAGGGACAAGTCCAACAAGTGGTATCAGAGCCGAGGTCGCTCTTCAAGGACTAACCGCCGCGAGAGTACTACAAGATGGCCGGCTACAACCTTCAACCACCCAAATTCGAAGGAGACTTTCTATGGTGGAGAAGAAAAATGGAGGTATACCTAGAAACCGATTTTGATTTTATGATTATTATAGAAAACAGTTTTGAAATGCCTAGGGACAAGTACAACAAGCCAATTGAGAAGTCAAAATGGACCCAAGACCAAATCAAAGACTTCAAGACAAATCTCAAGGTAATCAAGTTGATTAGTGATTTGTTACCTAACACTATTTTGTCTAGATTGGGTGATTATAGGGATGCAAGGGAATTATGGAATAAGGTAATGAAATTCCAAGAAAATTCCCAATCGGCACAAGTAGAGGAGAATGTCGAAGAAGAATCACCATCCATTTTTGAAGATGTGGATGACTTGGTGGAGACCTCCACCTCTAGCGTTGAGGGGGAGGAAAGGATTTCAATTCCGGAGCAAGATCAAAATGAAGCTTCTACCTCCGAAAGAAGTGAAGAGGCCTCCACCAACTCCCTAGGTAACTCAAGTGTTGTTATTTTAAATAAAAATCACATAATATGCTTTGAGTGTAGGGAGAAAGGGCACTACAAGAGTAAATGCCCAAAATTGGCTAAGGAAAAGGCATCAACATCAAAAGTCAATCCAAAGTCAAAGGATGCCGGTGTTCCCAAAATCAAGAGCAAAGAGCACATTGTGTGCTTTAAATGCAACCAAAAGGGACACTATCGAAGCCAATGCCCTAGGGGGAGGAAGAAAGGGCAAGAAGGTGCAACTCATGTAGGGGGAGCTCCTAAAGCTAACCCTAAGGTAAATTTATTTAATGCACCTTTAATTCCTAGAGTTAAAAAGGATGCTAAGAATTATTTTAGCTCTCTTGCTATTGTTAATGAAAAGCATGCCAGGAGAAACAATAAGGTTTATTGCTTAGGTGCCAAGCATGCTCATATGACTAAAGACAAACCTAGGACTCATAATTCTAGAAATATCTTGCCTAGTGAGTCAATTAGGAGAGTAGAAGAAAATTTGGGTATTAATCCCAAAAAGTCTAGGCACATGCCTAAGAAGAAGAGGCCTTCCCAAAAACCTAATGAAAATTCAAAAATGGGAAAATTAGAGCTAGAGAACCAAGTCTTGAGGTCAAGACTTGAGAGAATGGAGAAAGCCCTTAGAATCATAGAAAATTCAATTCTAGGGTCTAATGCCCAAAAGTCAAGACCTAAGGTTCAAAAATGGTCTACGGGCAAGGAAGGTTGGGGTCACAAACCTAAGCCCAAGAAGACTTATCATAATGTTCCATTTAATTATGGAACTATTTCTAGGTCTAGGAAAACCAAGGCTAATAGGGAAGTCATCCCTAAGACTAGTCATGGTGTGTGCTTAGTGGCTAAGGACTTAAGGAAAACCAAGAAAGCCACTAAGAAGGTCAATGGAGGAGTCACCTCTAGAGTTGACCCAAGTAAGACCCATTTGACTAAGGTTTCAAAGCCAAAAAGGGTCATTAGAAAGGTATCTAGGGAAGTTATCCCTAGGGAATACCTTGTTAACCCAAGGAGCTCCAATAGATATTGGGTTCCTAAGAGCGTGATTGATTCACGCTAAATGGGTTAGGGTGTGTCAACCCTAAGTGGATGGGTGGTTAACCTAGCCATTGTGAGTTGACACATTAGGGTGTGCCAATATGGTTTGAGAAGTTAAAAATGATTTAAATTGGCACAATTAGGTCATAGAAGTCATGGTGTGCCATTTTGGGTTTTTTTTTGGCACACTAGGGAGATGAATGGCATCAAGGCAAAATTGGTTTAATCTCTAGAAATGGCAAATTGATTTTAACACTTAGGTATTATATACCTTAGTATATTTTAGTTGCCATGATTTGTTTGACTTGCCATGTCATGACATCATCTTCATTCTTATCTATAAAAATGTCATGATCATGTTTAGATTTATATTTAGATGTCATGTATGCCTAGATCTCATTCACATGCCATGACATCATGATATTGGCATATGGTTTTACTTATATCATATCTATGCCATAATCATCATCATGCATAAATTAAAATGAAATTAAGGAGTATGGCATCATTTGATGGGAATCAAATAATATTGCCTAGAAATATGCATGAGAACATAAACAAAACAAAACAAAACCCACATCTCACAAAAATTTGACTTGTATGTGTTTTACACATCTAGATATTGGTGAGATGTTTAGGAAAAAGAAAATAAAGGTTTGAAAAACATTTTGAAAACATTTTGAAAAACCTTGGTGAAGCCTATCTTTTGATAGCTATCACCATTGAATGGGATGATACAAAGAGGGCTCTTTATTGAAGCTTTTCTTAAATTTTAGACTTTGTATCAATCTTCTAATTTAATGGGTAAAATAATTTTCCAATATTTTTTACCCATAGTGTTTATGATAAGTAATATACATACCAAATTTCAAGAATTTTAAACTTATGTATATTTACTTATGGATTTTGGAAATTCATTTGAATGTCAAAATCAGAATATATCGATCGCCATGGATGGCAATGATCGATGTGGGGTGGCAACGATCGATTGATTTCAGTCGACTACCCAAGCTGATTTCGGGTAAATCTTGTTGGTTAGGCCCATGTTTAGCTAGGTTAAGGTCCCCTAACCACTCCTAACCCTAGGATATGCTTGGGAGAGTATTAGAGAGGGTGGAAATCCATTGGATATGGATTAGGAGTTGGGTTGAGGGTGAGTATCAATTTTAAGGTGGATGAGAGTTCATTGTTGAACTTTGCCTTAATTTTGTTTGGTTTAATGTTCCTATTGGCTTAGGGACTCTCCAAGGACATTATTGGTGCAATGGTCAAGGGGGAGCAAGCCTCTAGGGGGAGGTATCCATCATGGGAAGATGGATGTGTATTTCCTCATGGGAGGAAAATTGGGTTGCCTCTCTTTAAGTGTTATGGGATCACTAGAAAGATTGTAGGCATGTGTTCCTCCAAGGGAGAGATTGTAAGATCTCATTGGGATATGAGACATTCATACCCTTGGGGAGGACCTTTTTGATGTAGTGTCAAAAAGGGGGAGAAGTTACCAAGTTACCAATTAGGGTTCGTTGGAATTCTCATTGGGATATGAGAATTGCCAATATGGGAGAATTGGTAGACTTGAGATGGTAGTTTTGTCAATCATCAAAAAGGGGGAGATTGTTGGTGCAATCAGCCCAGCAGTACCTTGATGGTATTTTGATGATAGACAAAACTCATGACATGGGATTGTCATGGGAAAGTCCAACATGGTGTTGGCATGGAAAATCCAAGCATGGAGCTTGGTGTGGGAAAGTCCAACATGGGATTGGCATGGGAAATCCAAAGCATTGCGAAGTCGTGCGCTTGGTGCTTGGTGAGAAATGCATTGTGAAGCCGTGCGCTTGGTGCATATGGGAAGTCTTAAGGACTTGGTAAGTTCACTAGGCTCGGGGTCCTTGAGTCGGTGAAGGATGGCATTGCGAAGCCGTGCGCTTGGTGCATCCGAGGGACCGCCGGACGGGGAGCGAATGGAGTGAGCCCAAAGGGAAGCATACTTCTAGGGTATGAGACGCGAAGGATGGCGTTGCGAAGCCGTGCGCTTGGCGCATCCGAGGGACGTAGGCCGAGGGAAGAGAGCTTCGGTAGGGAACTCCATGAGGGATAAGGTGGACTTGGCCAAGTAACTAAGACTGAGTGTCGAAGGCTCAAACTTGATGTTTGAGGGTTTACCCGACGGTCGGATACTCAAACAACTTGGTGTTTGAGGTTTTGCCAGACATCAGTCGATTGGCATAGGTGTCGGTTCGACTGATCCAAGTCGACTAGGGTTCGACTGGTGTAAGGCTAGGGTTTTGTGCTCGGCAGTCGACTGCCATGGACTTGCAGTCGACTGATATCGACAGCAGTCGACTACCGAGGGATGGCAGTCGATTGATGGGAGTGTCGCGAGCACAGAACGCTCCGTAGCCGATCGGCCGATCGATGGGCATCATCACGATCGGGTAGGTGATCCGCTTGGAACTTGTCCGACGTGGATCCGCCGCTGTGAGACAATCTACAGGGCAATGATCGGGCCTTTGGCATCGATCGCTAGGTGCGAAAATAGCTCGATGCAGGTTATAAAAGGAGCTCGAGATGGAGGTTTTTGCAATGGTTTTTATGGAGCTATTGGAGGGGAATTGCTGCTGCATTCCAGTCCTTCAAGAGCCAATCAAAGCAAGCAACAAGCAAAGCGATCAAAGCAATCGGTGAAAGTTTTCTTGTGTATTATATTTGTGTATTTGCTTATATTTCTATATTACATTGTAATTGCTTGTGAGAGGTTTCTCCACCTCCGATGTGTTGTCGAGAAGGAGTGTTATAGTTAGTGCCGCGCACATAACTAGAGGTCGGTGAGCTCGCCCGTGGAGTAGGAACCATTCGCTTCCGAACCACGTATATCTTGTGTTGTGTGATTGTGTATTGTTAGTTTCATTATTATTGTTATTCCGCTGCGTATATTAACGACAATTGTAGATAAGCACACGAGAACAAACGAATTACGACATCCAACGAACGAGGGTTATTCACCCCCCTCTAGCCGGCAGTACCGATTCTCCAACACTATCTAGCGCCGACCACCAAGCCACCAAACTTGATGTTGCCGCCGGCCAAGGAGAGGAAGATGGAAGAAGTGGGCGCCGGCCAACAAGAGGAGCTCTTGTTGCCACCGGCCAAGGAAAAAGAGGATGAGGGTGGCGCCGGTGAAGGAGAACCAAGAGACAAACCCTAGGTTGCCGCCGACCAAAAGAAGAACTCCTTAGGTTGCCGCCCAAGAGAAGCCAAACCCTATAACTTCTTATGGTGCCGCCCAATGCCAAAAACCCTAATCTCCAAGATTTTCCACGCCCAAGCCTTTGACCCTGATTTATAGATTTTGCCCAAGCCTTCTTTTAATCGTGTCTGTTGGATCTAGGTTTCATGAGAGTTTAAATAGGCTACAATAGGGACCATGAGGAGGAGTTGGATCTTGGCTACCCAATGGATCGGACCCACATAAAATCCGATCCATTAATGATAATCCATTCCACTAGAGGATTATCATTGATCTACCTCACCAACCCCCATAAATAAATATGAGCTCCATATATTAATTGTACAAATATCTCTCAATGTTTAAGATATCGAATGTCCATTAATTAATTAATTTACTGACAATTAATTAATCAACATCTAACTCCATGAGTAGTACCACTCAACCTCATCATCATGCTGGACCAAGTCCACCTGCAGGGTTTACATGATGATCCTTATGAGCTCCTCAAGGGGACATCATCATCCTAATACATAGGACACGATTTCCTCCTATAATCAATGGCACACCATGTAAATAATATCATTTCCCAACTTACCGAGCCTATCGATTTAATCTATAAATCTCGCCCATTGGTAAATCAAAGAAATAAATACTAAGTACATGTGCCCATTATTATATCGGGATTAAGAGCATGTACACCATAATATCTGAAGTCTGATTCAATTATGTAGTCAGCAATAAATTGAATCATCTCTAAGTCAGTCCTGCTCAATACACAAAGTGTACTAGTGTAATTCTATGGTCAAGACAAACTAATACCAAATTACACTACAACCATACCAATGGTTTGTCCAAAACTATCTCGGTTGTGAGCCTCTACTTATAATCTACAAGGAACTGATAACATGATCTTCCGTGTGACACCATACACCATGTTATCTACAATGTAATGTATCAGACAATATGCATAATCATAAATATACAAACAATGATCATGTTATTCTTATTTCAAAAATAAAGATGTTCATACAAAGAATAGACTTTTCAGTATACATCCCAACACTTGTCATCTCCGATCTAGTTGAGGAGGACATCCAGTCCCCTAGCATCCTTCCCGCCATCCCGAGGGAGCATCTTCCCGCACTACCTACCCCTTCCCTTCCTCCTTCTTCGG
The DNA here is from genome assembly GCA_025175895.1 of Wurfbainia villosa. Taxonomy (NCBI): domain Eukaryota; kingdom Viridiplantae; phylum Streptophyta; class Magnoliopsida; order Zingiberales; family Zingiberaceae; genus Wurfbainia; species Wurfbainia villosa. Next base: position 81,411,451 of record CM045987.1, on the reverse strand, counting down.
GCATGGAAATCGATCCTCCCATGTCTCCTTCTTCTCTGACCGCATCCCCCGACTTACCTCATCCCACTTTCCCACTTCCGGATTCTTCTCCTCTTGATCCCTTCTCACTCGGGGAAGAACCCCCCTTTCCCATGGGGGATATCCTTCCTCTAATCCCTCCTACTATCTGTTAGACTATCCGAGCCGGAAAAACTATTTTTTTGCATTGCAGAAACCTCGGAAGCCGGCCACAGATCCGTGCAAAGATAAATAAAAATTTCATGTACATGTTTATATACACTAGATCTACCTTAGATCTACATGGGAAGAGTGTTACCTTTGTAGCGATGCCCTTCGCTTATCCCGCTCATCCAAAAGATTGCCAGATCTCGTAGAGTGTCAAGTGTACACTCCTCTACATGTATCCACACAGACAAAAAGTGGAGAGAACCACTTAGAGTGTGCTAGCACCCTCGGGAGGTCTCGACAATGGAGGAGAGGGAGAGAAGTGGAGAGGAGAAGGAAGAAGAAGACTTGAATTCCTCACTTAATTCCCTTTGGCCGACCACTTAATGGAGTTTAAAAACATCCATGTAATACCAAGAGCCATGGCTCTTGGTCTTCCTCAAGAGGTGGCACACCATGATGTGTCCATGATGATGTGGAACAACATCAATGGCCGGCCTTATGCCAAGTCACCATAAAGTGGCATTTGGTCAAGTCAAACTTGACCCTTCATCTTCCCTCTCAAGTCAAGTCAAACATGACCTCTTATCTCTCATGGTTGATCAAATCTAACCTTTGATTCAAGTCAATTTAATTTAATGAATCTCTATTCATTAGTTTAAATTTACTCAATGAATTAAATCTAAATTAGACTCATTCAACACTTGAATCAAATTGAGTTCAACTCAATTAGTCTAATTTGGATTACTCTTAATCCAATTTGGTTCATCACATGAACCTAATCCTCTTGGTCCATCATATGTACCTAATCTCCATCTAATTTCCCTTTGTGTGTGATCCTATAGGTTCTTGTAACGTTGGCAATGCTTCTAAACTGATTTAGAAACATAAGCAATGAGCGGTATCTAGCAACACATCATTGCTACCCAAGTTACAAGAATGTTGAGATCCAACATCACCTTTGTGACTACTAATTGCGACTCTTACAATATGTGACAATGTCCCTCTATACTTGACATCTAGATTGACCAATTGAAGCATAGACCGTGTCATCCTTTGTACAATCTATATCTTGAACTCCAAGTAGACTCATTCTAATCAATTGAGCTCAATATCTCATATTGACTCATTTGGGCATGGACATACACTTAGTGGTCTCACTCTATCAAGAATCATGATGTCACTCCCGTCATTTAGGAGGGATAGATCCCATCTACATCACTCACATCCCTCCGCATAATTTGTTACATACCCAATAATCGCCTTTATAGTCCACCCATTTACGGGTGACATTTGACGAAGCCAAAGTATGCAACTCCTTATGTAGGGAACCATGGTGACATCAGGTCCAAAGACTAATAGTCATACTAATAGTCACATGAGAAAGTATATGACACTCATATAACAATCCATGATACTTTCTCATGGCGGGTCATTCAGTATACATTCTCCAATGTATACCCATGTGTCAACTTGATATCTCATATCCATGACTTGTGAGATCAAGTCATCGAGTTAACCTACATGCTAGTCTCTTCGCATTAATATTGTCCCTGAATATTAATACTTGACTAGGAATGATTAAGAGTAGTATTCTCTATACCATCTCATTATCGATTCTACCAATCGATTGATATAGATAAGAACCTTCTACTCAAGGACGCTATTATACTTAGTTATTTGGCACCAATACAGGCAAGTATAATAACCATAAAGAAATGCCTTTATAAATATATATAGGAATATGATACAATAAGTCCATACAACAATCATCACATGATCGACTCTAGGGCTTTCACTAACAATCTCCCACTAGCACTAGTGCCAATCACTGTAGTATCTAATACTCAATGACCTAGTGTAACCATCATGCTTTTCCTGTGCCAAAGCCTCGGTCAAGGGATCTGCGACGTTAGCTTCTGTGGGTACTCTACAAATCTTCACATCTCCTCTATCGATAATCTCTCGAATGAGATGGAAGCGCCGTAGTACGTGTTTGGTCCGCTGGTTTGAGCGAGGTTCCTTAGCCTACGCAATCAATCCATTATTGTCACAATAAAGCTCTATAGGATCTTCTATGCTAGGAACCACCCCAATCTCAGTAATGAACTTGTGGATCCAAACTACCTTCTTTGTTGCCTCTGATGCAGCAATATACTCGGCCTCTATTGTAGAATCAACAACTGTGTCCTGCTTCAAACTCTTCCAGCTCACAGCGCCACCATTCAAGCAAAACACGAACCCTGACTGCGATCTATAATGATCCTTGTCAGTTTGGAAGCTGACATCACTGTAACCCTTTACAGCTAGTTCCCCATCGCCTCCAAATATCAAGAAATATTCTTTAGTCCTTCTTAAGTACTTAAGAATATTCTTGACCACTATCCAGTGACGCTCACCTAGATCTGACTGGTATATGCTCGTCATGCTCAAAGCATATGAGACATCAGGACGAGTACATAGCATGACGTACATGATAGATCCTATGGCAGATGCATAAGGGATCTTATCCATGCGGTCTCTCTCCTCTTTAGAAGAGGGACTTTGAGTCTTCGAAAGACTCACACTATTTGACATCGGTAGAAATCTCTTCTTGGAATTCTGCATGGTAAACCATAGTAATACCGTGTCAATATATGTACTCTAACTTAGGCCAAGCAATCTCTTAGATCTATCTCTATAGACCTTGATGCCTAGAATACAGGCTACTTCACCTAAGTCTTTCATTGAGAAACACTTCCCCAGCCAAGCCTTCACAGACTGTAGTGAAGGGATGTTATTCCCAATGAGTAGTATGTCATCCACATACAATACAAGGAAGATAATTGTGTTCCCATTAACCCTCTTGTAGACACAGGGTTCATCTTCATTCTTGATGAAACCAAACTGTTTGATTGCATCATCGAATCGAAGATTCCAGCTCTGAGAAGCTTGCTTTAGCTCATAAATGGACCTTTGCAGCTTGCATACTTTGCCAGTATGTTGTGGATCTACAAAACTCTCAGGTTGTGTCATGTACACATCCTCAAGCAAGTTTCCATTCAGAAATGCAGTTTTGACATCCATCTGCTAGATCTCATAATCGTGGTACGCTGCAATAGCAAGCATGATCCGAATGAACTTAAACATCGCAACTAGAGAAAAGGTTTCATCATAGTTAATACCATGAATTTTCTTGAAACCTTTAGCCTCCAATCGACCCTTATAGGTTTGCATAAGTCCATCCATGTCAGTCTTTCTCTTAAAGACCCACTTACATCCAATGGGTTTGACGCCTTCAGGTGGATCAACCAAAGTCCATACTTGGTTGGTGTACATGGATTCCATCTTGGATCTCATGGCCTCTAGCCATTTCTCAGAATTTGGGCTCATCACAGCTTCCTAATAGAAGGTAGGCTCATTCTCAACGAGCATAACGTCATTATGGTCAGACAAGAGATATGAGTATCACTCAGGATGATGACGTACCCTATCAGACCTGCGAAGAGGTAGGTCTACCTGAACAGGTTGTTGTTCCACAACTCTTTGTGCAACAATCTCATCATCCATAGCACTTTATGGTTCCTGTTCAACCTCCATCTCGGCCTCAGTGCTATGGTCCATATCTTGAATTTCTTCAAGATCGAACGTACTCTCACTAGTTTTTTTAGAAACAAAGTCCCTTTCTAGAAATACCCCAGTCTTTGCCACAAACACTTTGTGCTGACTGGGAATGTAGAAGTAATATCTCTTCGTTTCCTTGGGATATCCAACAAAATAGAACTTATCAAATTTGGGTCCTAGTTTGTCTGAGACTTGATGTCAAACGTAAGCCTCACAACCCCAAATCCTCATGAAAGATATCTTGGAATTTTTCCTTGTCCATATCCTATATGGTGTCTTTATCATAGCTTTGGATGGAACATGGTTAAGTGTGAAGGCTGCTATGTCTAGAGCATATCCTCAAAAGGATATAGGAAGATCTGTGTGACTCATCATAGATCGTACCATATCTAATAGGGTACAATTTCTCCTTTCGGATACACCATTCCACTGTGGTGTTCTAGGAGGAGTGAGTTGGGATAGAATCCCACACTCAGCTAGATAGTCATGAAACTTATGGCTAAGGTATTCACCACCTCGATCTGATCGAAGTATCTTAATACTCATGCCAAGCTGGTTTTGTACTTCATTCTTGAATTCTTTGAACTTTTTAAAGGATTTTGACTTATGTGTCATCAGATACACACAACCATATCTACTGAAGTCATCAGTAAATATAATGAAGTACCTATAACCACCTCTAGCAGCGACATTGAAAGGGCCACACACATCACTATGTATAAGTCCTAACAAGTCTGTTGCTCTTTCGCTGTGTCCACTAAAGGGAGTCTTGGTCATCTTGCTTAGAAGGCAAGACTCGCATGTCTCATATGATTCAAAATCAAATGAGTCCAGCAACCCATCCTTATGGAGCTGGGATAAGCGACTCTCATTTATGTGACCTAAGTGACAATGGCAGAGATAGGTTTGGTTCAACTCATTTGAATTGAACCTTTTGGTACTTATGTTATAGATGGGGTTCTCTAAGTCTAGAATGTAGAGTCCGTTCATTAGAGGTGCACTACAATAGAACATATCATTTAAATAAATGGAATAATATTTGTTCTTTATTATAAATGAAAAACCTTTCTTGTCTAAACAAGAAACTGAAATGATGTTCTTTGTGAGAGCAGGCACATAACAAGATTCATCTAATTCTAGTACAATCCCAGAGGGCAGAGATAGAAAATAAGTTCCTACAGCAACATCAGCAACCCTTGCTCCATTGCCTACTCGTAGGTCTACCTCGCCCTTCGTCAATGCCCTGCTATTTCTCAGTGCCTGTACATTAGTACAAATGTGAGAAGCACATCCGATATCAAATACCCACGATGAAGAAATAGATAGATTGACTTCTATAACATATATACCTGAAGTAGAAGTCTCACTTCTCTTCTTCTTAAGATCTTCCAGGTATCCTTTGCAGTTTCGCTTCCAGTGACCGATCTGACTGCAGTGGTAGCATTCACCTTCCTTGGCAACCCCTCCTTTAGGTTTTAGCGTCTTGCCTTTGCCCTTGGCTTGGGACTTTCCCTTACTTTTAGGCTTGCCCTTGCCTTTCTTCTTTTGCACCATCAAAATGGAGTTGGGCTTTGCCTTCTTAAGGTTGAGCTCAGCAGTTCTCAACATGCTAAGCATCTCAAGTAGTGGCTTATCAATTTCATTCATATTTTAATTCATGACAAATTGATTGTAACTTTTTGTCAAGGATTGCAAGATCAAGTCAGTGGTCAGTTCTTAGCCAAGTGGGAATCCCAACCTCTGTAGGTTTTCTATGTAACAAATCATCTTGAGTACATATGGACCTACGGGAGTCTCATCTTACATCTTGCACTGAAATAGTGCCTTAGAGATCTCGAATCTCTTGTGCCTTGCTTGTCCTTGATAAAGTTGACGAAGATGTTCAACCATATCAAAAGCATTCATCAACTTGTGTTGCTTCTGAAGCTCAGAGTTCATGGTCACGAGCATGAGGCATGACACATCTAATACATCATCTTGATGCTTCTTGTAAGCATCTTGGTCAGCTCGCGAGGCAGTGGTAGGAGGTGTTTCTAGAATGGGCTGCTCCAGGACGTACAATTTTTTTTATTGTTTGAGAACAATTCTCAGATTCCTGTACCAGTCTAGGAAATTAGCTCCATTGAGCTTGTCCTTCTCAAGGACAGAATGCAGGGAGAGAGTGTTCGTGTTTGACGACATGACAATCTACAGCATAAATAATGCAGAAAGTAAATATCATATTCCATTTATCATTTAATTAGTCCTTTAATTAAATGATGCTCCCACTGAATTATAGGACTTTTATAGAATCGAGTCATGGAAGTGATCAAACCACACTACTATATTCATACCAACTAGCTATAATTCTCACGGGACAAGATCCACATCATACTATGCCTTGAGTTAGTTTTGGCTAAATCGCCCAAGACTTAGTATGGTCGGTAGGTAACAAATTACCAATTACATCTCTATGCAACTCTTGTTATAGGATCAAGATCCACATTTACAAAAAACCTTGAGTTAGCTTTGGCTAAATCGCCCAAGATTTAGTGTAAATGTGATCTTATCCTATCTTTCCAACTGTTGGAATATGCCTATAGTTTTACTCAATCCAATTGAGTTAATTATTTTCACTCAATCTAATTGATCTTATTCTCACCCAAGCTTTGATAGGCGGGACCAATATTGTCCCTCCACACCCTACCAAGATAATATGCATTGCTCTGCTTTGGCAGATTCAACAATAACAAATGATCGAGGTAGTGATGGGTATCAAAACTTGGTAGGCATTTCGAGTTGACTTGATTAAGATCTAATCTAATCGTGAATGTGTATCATATACGCATTAAGGCATTAATTACCCTATACTAGAATGCATCACATACATACAAGCAAAAACAAATATATATATATATATATATATATATACTAATTAATTAATTTGTGATGAGGTCATCGCCCTACTACGATCTTCTCAAGCCAATGAGAAGATCGGATGGTCAACCTAGGGTTAGCGACTTCTCCAAGCGCCTCCTTTGACCGCCATGTGTCGTCGGCACCCTCCTAATAACTCCGTCTACAAGTGGACCTTCTACCGCTTCATTTTGTACATTATAAATATGAAACTCGAGTCACATTCAAGTCTAAAATCTATTTACAATAGGAATATAATAAGAGAGGCACGACGTGCAGGTCGCATATCATATACAACATGCACAACACAAAAATGGTGCGCAAGCCGTATTATGAATTACAACATAATTTTATCCAATCACATTGGGGGTTTTGGGCCATGACCATCACAATATTATACATAATTCTAAATCATGTATTTTACATAAATTTCTATAATTTTCCTACATTTTTTTTCCAATTTTATGAGTCACAACTCCGTAGCGGTCTCGCTAAGCGATTTTCGAGTGCGATCGCGGGACAATGCCCCTTGCGGGGTTAGGGGCAGCGCTCCTTCTCGCAAAATGAATCTCGCGAGTGTCCCATCTTGATCTTACAATACCTTAAGTCTCTGTCCCAAAAGACTAAAGCGAGACTTTGTCATTTCGGAGAGTTTTTCTCAGTGGTTGAAGCCTACAAGTGTCCAAACACTTGTTGCTTCGACTCTACGAGAAAAATACTTACAAAAATCTATAAAATTAGGAAAATTATATAAACTTATAGATCTGTAATTTTTCATATATAATATAAAAATTACAAAACAAACAAGTATATGCTTCACACGTGGCTCTGATACCATTGTTAGACTATCCGAGCCGTAAAAATTGCTTTTTTGCATTGCGGAAACCACGGACGCCGGCCACGGATCTGTGCGAAGATAAATAAAAATTTCATGTATATGTTTATCTACACTAGATCTACCTTAGATCTACATGGGAAGAGTGTTACCCTTGTAGTGATACCCTTCGCTTATCCCGCTCGTCCAAAAGGTTGCCGGATCTCGTAGAGTGTCAAGTGTACACTCCTCTACACGTATCCAGACAGACAAAAGGGGGAGAGAACCACTTAGAGTGTGCTAGAACCCTTGGGAGGTCTCAGAAATAGAGGAGAGGGAGAGAAGAGGATGTAGGTATGTATACTGAAAAGTCTATCTTTTGTATGAATATCTTTATTTTGAAATAAGAATCACATGATCATTGTTTGCATATTTATATGGTTATGCAATATTGTCTAATACTTTACATTGTAGATAACATGGTGTGTGGTGTCACATGGGAGATCATGTTATCGGTTCCTTGAAAAGTATAAGTAAAGGCTCACAACCGAGATGGTTTTGGACAAACCATCGGAATGGTTGTAGTGTGATTTGGTATTGGTTTGTCTTGACCATAGAATCACACTAGTGCACTTTGTGTTTATTGAGCAGGACCGACTTAGAGGTGATTCGATTTATTGCTGACTACATAATCGAATCGGACCTCAGATATTATTTAGTATATGCTCTTAATCCCGATATAATAACGGGCACATATACTTAGTACTCATCTCTTTGATTTACCAATGAGCGAGATTTATAGATTAAATCGATAGGCTCAGTAAGTTGGGAGATGATATTATTTATATGGTGTGCCGTTGATTATAGGAGGAAATCGTGTCCTATATATTAGGATGATGATGTCTCCTTGAGGAGCTCATAAGGTTCATCATGTAAACCCTGCAGGTGGACTTGGTCCGATATGATGAAAAGGTTGAGTGGTACTACTCAAGGAGTTAGATGTTGATTAATTAATGTTAAGTAAATTAATTAATCGACGGACATTCGAGATCTTAAAGACGGGGAGAAAATGTACAAATAATATATGGAGCCCATATTATCATATGGGGGTTGGTGAGGTAGATCAATGATGATCCTTTAGTGGATTGGATCATCATTAGTGGATCGGACTTTATGTGGGCTTGATCCATGGGTGGCCAAGATCCAACTCCTCCTCATGGTCCCTAATGTAGCCTATTAACACCTCATGAAGCTTAGATCCAATGGATAGAAACAAAACTCTAAGATCCATAGGTAGAGATTAAATCTCTAAGATCCGACGGTTGAGATTAAATCTCTAGATCCGACGGTTGAGATTAAATCCCTAGAACCAATGGAGGAGATTAATTCATGACTTATCCCTAACTCTATAAAAGGAGGGAATGGGAGTTGGCGTGAACTACATCAAAGAGAGCTAGGTTTGGGCGGCAAGAAAAGGGGAATCCTAGTTGAGATAGGATTAGGGTTAGGGTTTGGAGGCTAGGGCGGCACCAAATAAGGAAGGTGTTGTTTTCTTCTTCCTCCTTCATTCGCCGGCGTCCAGCAGCCTTTCCAGCCTTTTCCCAACCCTTGGCAGGCGGAAAAAGCCTCTCCTCTCTTCTTCGTAGGTGGTGGAAACAAGATATAGGGCTTCCCTTGGTGTCTTGATTGTTTTCAATCATCTTCTCCACCTTCTAGTTGGCCGGCGGCAAGGAGATTGTATGCTACTTGTTGGTTGTTTTTAGGGAGGAGAAAAACCTTGTTTCTACTCTTCCTCTTGCTTTGGAAGAGCAAGGAAGGAAGATTTGTAATCTAGGAGCTTCGACTTTTGATAGATCGTCGCCCACACGATGTCCAAAAGGAGGAAGGTCATACATTAGAAGATCGAGAGGTATACCTATTCTTCTTTCTCTTTTTGTTACTTGCTTGTATTTGTTTTTCAATTATTAGCATGTTATAAATATGTAAATGGCTTAATAATACTTGGATCCCGAGCATAAACACGAAAACTAGCGATCCGGACATCGTCTATTCCTCGGCTACTCGTAGAATAGAGGATGGTCGCTTGAACAACTAGTTTGTTCAAGTGACCTCTCTAAATGAATAGCACGACGATGACTTGGTGGTTTGGGCAATCCCTTTTGTCTAGGATTAAATTTTTTTAATCCGGGGTCATCGAAGGGATCGCCATGGACAAGCTACCGAGGTGAAGTGGGAAGCGAAGTTTCCCCTCACGGACTCGATAAGAAAAACCCTTCATTTGGTATCAGAGCCAAGGTTTCCAGTTTTGTGTGTTTAGGATTCGGTTAATTTTTATGCACTTTTTCATATATTATATGTGCTGGATAATAGTAGGATATGCGTAGTTTAACTCTTTGGTTGCAGGCATAAGATCCGACTATTATGGCCATATGTTTGTATGTGATTGTATGTGTGTAAATATTTATTTTGTTGAATCCTCGGGGTTGACGAGGCTAGTATTTTGTTTTTGTAAATTAAATACGACATTGTTTAGCCACTCTTTATTTTATTTTACTTTCGATCTAGATTTCATGTACACTCCCTCGTGGAGTATAGGATCGATGGATGTAAATTAAAATAGCTTTTAGTCTCGGCTCGGATCTCTGGATGGCTCGTACATAGCGTAGGAGGAGCGGACGAGATGGCGATGCGACGGGAGACATATTGATAACAAAAGTCATAATAGTTGGAAAATAATTTTATTTTTCATATTTATTGCTTTTTGTTTGATATGCATGTCGTAGGCTAGAAAATTCCTCATTTTCAAATTACTAAGTGAGAGAGGGATATTTTTTATAAATTCCCACGGCCTCCATTACGATTTGACAAGTGATGCAAACAAACTTGCGCGTCAGCTCTGAGTGCCTTCCTCCCCATCGGATGAGTTTGTTTGCGGATCACAAGGTCAAATATGGTTATAGAAAATTATTAAGGAGCGTGTGTACTTGCCCATCGTAAGACACATAACCCGAGATAATTACCTTGGTACCAAGTAATGGTGAACACTAAGATACAAATATAAGTATCCTCCCCATCGGAGTCACTGCTTTTATTTGTAGGGCCGAAGAGAAACCAACTATTAATTTTACTTGTCAAAAAGTTAGGTTGACAAGATAGTAAAATTAATGGGTAAAACCTTCTCTTACAAATGTAGAATTCGTATACGTCCACACTATCGTGGCATACGATATTCTCGGTGTTTTAAGGTGTTGGTTGATTTTGAAATTTTATTGTTTGAGGAACCAATAATTTTTTGAAATCTACAGTAATGATCTATGTGATTCTTAGGATTTTCAAAATTGACTTTCAGTCCACTTATTTTGATACTAAAGGAAAAAAACTTACTGTACATAATTATGATGATTGGAAAAGAATATATATATTGTCTTATCTGCTAAGGAGTACAAGTATGCACTCTTCGAAGAGTGTCTTCAAGCCATGGTTGCTCAAAAAGGTTTCTACTTCTAAGCCGAAAGGCAAGAAGAAGGAGAAACAAGGTGGAGCAAAGGTGGTGGTAGGATCTCAGGGAGGAGTGAAGAAGCCGAAAGGCAAGTACTTCACTTACAAGCAAGATGGACATTGGAAGAAGGACTGTCCCAATCCAAAGCAGAACAAAGATATATCCTTTGGACTAGTCGTTGAAACATGATTAGCGGTGTTATCTACCGGCACCTGGTGTGTAGATACGGGAGCCACTAATCATGTCTGCAATACTTTGCAGGGGTTCCAGGAAACCCGACGACTAGCTAAAGAGGAGATTACCATTCACTTGGGCAATGCCATGAAGATGGCGGCTATTGCAGTGGGAGAAGTTTTATTTATCTCTTGAGAAAAATAAAACTTTGGTTTTGGAAAATTCCCTTTATGTACCTTTATTTAGAAAGAATTTAGTTTCAGTTTCTAAATTGTTTATGGATGGATATTCTATTTCTTTTAATGACAGAGTTGTTATACAAAGGAATAGGGAGAATATCTATTCAGGTACATTGATAGGAAATTTATATACACTTGAACCAAAACCACCCACGATGTAAATTGAAGTTAATAACTCATCTTCTAATTCCAATAAGAGAAAAGAACCTTCAAAGATGAACCAAACATATCTTTGGCATCTTAGGCTTGGTCACATTAACCTAAGCATAATTCAAAGGTTGATAACTGATGGACCTTTGGGTTCATTAGTGGTGGAGGATCTCCCAACCTGTGAATCTTGCTTGGAGGGTAAAATGATCAAGAGTCCTTTTCAAGGCCAAGGGGTATAGATCCAAAGATGTGTTGGAATTGGTTCATTCTGATTTGTATGGTCCTATGTCTATCCAGGCAAGAGGTAGTTTTGAATATATCATCTTTTTCATAGATGATTATTCAAGATATGGATGACACTACGATCTGATCGTGGTAGTGAGTACCTCTTGGGATAGTTTAAGAAATTACTTATCAGAGGATGGGATTCAATCCCAATTGTCTGCACCTAGCACACCCCAGCAGAACGGTGTAGCAGAGCGAAGGAATAGGACTCTTATGGAGATGGTTAGATAGATGATGAGTTATTCTAAGTTGCCAGATTCGTTTTGGGGATATGCTCTAGATACAGCAGTGTACATTCTGAACTTAGTTCCATCTAAATCAGCGCCTTCTACTCCCATAGAATTGTGGACTGGGCGAAAGTCTTGTCTAAGACATATTCGAATATGGGGGAGTCCAGCACATGTGCTAAAGGCAGATGCTGGTAAGTTGGAACCTCGTATAGAAGTACGCATGTTCGTTGGCTATCCCAGGAGAATGAAGGGTGGATTGTTTTATAGTCCTAGAGATCAGAGGGTGATCGTTAGCACGAACGCCAGATTTCTAGAGGAAGACTATGTGATGAGCCACAAGCCCAAGAGTAAAATTGTTCTGGAGGAGTTAAAAGGGGAAGTCACTTCTTTAGTACCACCGGTAAAAGAGGATATACCACATGTCACTGCACCATGTGTCACAGAGGATACACAGGTAATACCTCGTCGTAGTGGGAGGGTTATGAGATAGCCTGATAGATTCATGTTCTCGGGAGAATTTTCTAATTTGGTCCCTGGCGAACATGAACCTGACCCCTGGACATATGATGAGGCAAATCAAGATAAAGATGCAGCATCTTGGCAAAGTGCAATGAATGCTGAGATTGAATCTATGGATTCAAATCAGGTTTGGGAGCTAGTAGAACCACCCGATGGTATAAAAACCATTGGATGTAAGTGGATCTACAAGAGAAAGAGAGAAATAGATGGGAAGGTTAAGACCTTCAAAGCGAGGCTTATTGCGAAGGGGTATACTCAGAAAGAGGGTATCGATTATGAGGAGACCTTTTCGCCGGTAGCCATGCTTAAGTCTATCCGAATTCTCTTATGCATAGTAGCTCATATGGATTATGAGGTGTGACAGATGGATGTCAAGACAACTTTCCTTAATGGAAGTCTTGAGGAAAACATCTACATGAAGCAACCAGAGGGATTCATTGCTAAGGGCAAAGAGCATCTTGTATGTAAGCTTAATCGGTCCATTTATGGATTGAAACAAGCTTCGAGGTCTTGGAACATCCGCTTTGATGAGGTGATCCAATCTTATGAATTTATTCATAGTCTTGTGTATACAAGAGATATGACGGAAACATAGTGGTATTTCTTGTACTATACGTAGATGACATTTTGTTAATTGGTAACAATATCAAGGTGTTATCGGACGTAAGGGTATGATTGTCCAAACAGTTTGATATGAAGGACTTGGGAGAGGTGGGACACATCCTTGGGATCAAGGTTATAAGGGATCACAGGAAAAGGATGTTGTGCTTATCTCAAGTTTCATACATAGACACGATTATGGAGCGTTTTAGCATGCAGAACTCCAAGAAGGGTTTTCTACCTTTCAGGCATGGAGTTCCTTTATCTAAAGAGATGTGTCCTAGATTATCTGAGGAGAAAGAGGAGATGAAGGCAGTTCCTTATGCTTCGGGAGTAGGAAGCCTCATGTATGCGATGCTCTGTACGAGACTAGATATCTACTTTGTCGTGGGCATGGTCAGCAGATATCAGAGTAATCCAGGATAGGGACATTGGACTACGATAAAGCATATATTGAAGTACATGAGAAGGATTATATGCTGGTTTACCGGGTAGACCAATTACTCCCTATGGGTTACACGGATTCCGACTTCCAATCTGATAGGGATAACAGTAAGTCTACCTCAGGTTTTGTGTTTACTTTGGGAGGTGGAGCCATTGTATGGAGGAGTGTCAAGCAGAAGTGCATGGCGGACTCCACCATGGAAGCTGAGTATGTGGCGGTCTCTGAGGCGGCCAAAGAAGTTGTATGACTTAGGAACTTCATGATGGACTTGGATGTGATTCCTGGTTTGCCTAGAACTATCACAATTTATTGTGATAATAGTGGTGCAGTTGCAAACACGAAGGAACCACGAGCCCATAAGGCTAGTAAACACATAGAGCGCAAGTACCACCTGATACAAGAAATCGTAAAAAGAGGAGAAGTTGCTGTGGCCAATATTGCATCAGAGGATAACCTAGCAGATCCTTTCACTAAGGCCCTTTCGGCGAGAGCTTTTGATAGGCATGTGGAGGGAATGGGGATCAGATGTATGACACTTTGTGGAAAACATAGTCTTTTAGTATAAGTGGGAGATTGTAGGGATGTATACTGAAAAGTCTATCTTTTGTATGAACATCTTTATTTTGAAATAAGAATCACATGACTCATTTACTGGATGTCTACGATACGATTCACAGCCTGTTGGGTTTTCGGCACCGCGGCGTGTGTGTGTTCGATCATGTTTCGTAAACATGAGCACAGCGGAAGCAATTAAAATAATAAATCTATATTTATTACAACACACACAACACACGCATGCATATTACAACAAGTGTAGACATAACCGTAAATTAAAATTTACAATAAAAGAAAATTATCTACGTTATACCTTTCGTATGACGTGTAGCGGGAACGGCATCAACCGGAACGATCCTCGTAAGAATCGTCTCTATCCGTATCCACGCCGAGCTCCTCGGGATGACTTCGCTAAGTCATCTTGATCATGGAGACTTATGCTTTGACATCTTAAGCAAACATCTCTAAGGAGATGTGGACCCGGGATGATTGGGTATAAGTCGAAGTGATCGAAGGTGTTTGAATAGCCTATAAAGGATTCACCACTCCTTGCGAGGAGATGTATACCCATGGCCTCTCGTCGGATTGTTACTAAAGTCTTTGGCCAAAGCATTACATGTTTAGAGTAAGGTACTCTTCGATACATGTGGAGTAACTAGAATCCGTAGGACAAGGAAATGATACTTGGGCTAGGTGTGACGTAGTCAGCCTAGTGGGGACTGACACAATAGACCATATCTTGAACCAAGTGGGTATAAGATGAGTGAAGGGAATGGGGCACGATTCATTCGAGCTACTGAAGGGTTTCAGAAATAGTTCTGGATCAACCGTTGATCTTTTCGGTTAATTGGGGATCATGATGTACTACTAGGTGTCACTCATGATCGTTCTATAATTAATGGTTAATTATAGACGGCCAACATAAACCGAAAACCTATTTGGTCACACGCATAATGAGTGTAATCCAAAGGATTTAAAACGAGCTTGAGAATGGGATTCTCAGACCGAGAGAAACTAGGTTTGGTTGGACCAAACATAAAGCGAGCATGAAATCGTTTCAGTCGCAATGGAAGCGTGGATGGGCCGCGTCTTATGAAGACGTAATGGATGAACCAAAATGGTTTGGTTCTAATCCAATGGATGAGAATAAACCAAAGGGTTTGGTTTATTTTAAACGAATGAACCAAAAGTTGGTTCGGTTCGTTTTAACTTAAAATAAACCATCATGGTTTGGTTTATTTTAACTTATCTTAATGGAGCGGGTTAACGGGCTTTATGGATATGATCCATTAACCATTAAGAGAATTAGTTCTCTATAAAATAGGGCTTAAACCCTAACCCTAAAAAAAAATGAAGTTGTTGCCGCCCAACATGTTGTTGCCGCCCAACATGGTGTTGCCGCCAACTTCATGGAGCTGCTGCCACCTCCTTTCCGCCGGCATCCAAGCTTCAGCCGGCGATGCTCCGGCGACCCTCCGGTGATCTCTTGTGGGTTCGGTGATAAGGTGAGCTCCACATCTCCTTTGGCCGGCCTCTATTCCTCCACCAAAAGCTGTCCAGTTTTTCTGGACAGCTTGTTTCTTTGTTGTCGGAGCGTCGTTTGGACGACGGTTAGTGCTCCGACAGCGGCTAACTTACCGGGGATTTGATCTCCGGTAATCCTCTGAGGTGGGGGATGAAGGATTCGTCAAACGGTTGACGAATACCTCTCCGGAGAATCGAGTTTTGAGGACTCGGTTTTGGATCCGAATTTCGATTCGGATCGTGATCATCTCTCAATCACGTTGTCTTCAACACGAGGCTAGTAACCCGTACGAAGACGAAGCTCGTGGATTAGCGAAGTCATCCCGATGAGCTCGGCGTGGATACGGATAGAGACGATTCTTACGAGGATCGTTCCGGTTGATGTCGTTCCCGCTACACGTCATACGAAAGGTATAACGTAGATAATTTTCTTTTAATGCAAATTTTAATTTACGGTTATGTCTACACTTGTTGTAATATGCATGCGTGTGTTGTGTGTGTTGTAATAAATATATATTTATTATTTTAATTGCTTCCGCTGTGCTCATGTTTACGAAACATGATCGAACACACACACGTCGCGGTGCCGAAAACCCAACAGGCTGTGAATCGTATCGTGGACATCCAGTAAATGAGTTTAAGATCCAATGAGTATGTATTCGTGTGTTGTAAAATATGAGAGATGTCCTAAGGCAATCGCCTTATGTATGAACCATTTATATGATAAATGAAGATTCACTATTTGAGTATACATGTTTCATGTATTTGATTGGATCTTAAACTCATTTACTGGATGTCCACGATACGATTCACAGCATGAGAGAATTTGTGATTGGATCACAACTAGTGAGTATCTCTACATGTGTAATTGTGATGTATCGGAATTATCCCTAGTCGATGAATTGATGGATTTGGACACCATCAATTCTGTCGAGACTAGCACGAGGTATACTCCTTGGTGTATCCAAGCAGCTGATTCTCACTGGCTGGAGACATAGTGATGTCCGGAGTTGATCGTGGATGCTAGTTATGGTAACTAGTTCATTGGAGTGACCAGCCGTAAGACTTCATATGGTTCTCTGCATATATAGATATGTCAATGAAGTTCTTACTGTGGCTTAAGTGCGATGTTCCTTTGACTTGCGGTATTCAAGTCATCTTGATCATGGAGACTTATGCTTTGACATCTTAAGCAAACATCTCTAAGGAGATGTGGACCCGGGATGATTGGGTATAAGTCGAAATGATCGAAGGTGTTTGAATAGCCTATAAAGGATTCACCACTCCTTGCGAGGAGATGTATACCCATGGCCTCTCGTCGGATTGTTACTAAAGTCTTTGGCCAAAGCATTACATGTTTAGAGTAAGGTACTCTTCGATACATGTGGAGTAACTAGAATCCGTAGGACGAGGAAATGATACTTGGGCTAGGTGTGACGTAGTCAGCCTAGTGGGGACTGACACAATAGACCATGTCCTGAACCAAGTGGGTATAAGATGAGTGAAGGGAATGGGGCACGATTAATTCGAGCTACTGAAGGGTTTCAGAAATAGTTCTGGATCAACCGTTGATCTTTTCGGTTAATTGGGGATCATGATGTACTACTAGGTGCCACTCATGATCGTTCTATAATTAATGGTTAATTAAAGATGGCCAACCTAAACTGAGAACCTATTTGTCACACGCACAACGAGTGTAATCCAAAGGATTTAAAATGAGCTTGAGAATGGGATTCTCAGACCGAGAGAAACTATGTTTGGTTGGACCAAACATAAAGCGAGCATGAAATTGTTTCAGTCGCAATGGAAGCGTGGATGGGCCGTGTCTTATGAAGATATAATGGATGGACCAAAATGGTTTGGTTCTAATCCAATGGATGAGAATAAACCAAAGGGTTTGGTTTATATTAAACGAATGAACCAAAGGTTGGTTCGGTTCGTTTTAACTTAAAATAAACCATCATGGTTTGGTTTATTTTAACTTATCTTAATGGAGCGGGTTAACGGGCTTTATGGATATGATCCATTAACCATTAAGAGAATTAGTTCTCTATAAAATAGGGCTTAAACCCTAATCCAAGCACCCTAATTAGAGTTGCCGCCCAACCTAATTGTGCCGCCCCCTCCATCTTCTCTCCTAGTCGGCGCCAACCCTAGGTGTGCCGCCGCCCACTTTGTGCCGTCCAAGTCATTTCCGGCGACCAAGCTTCAGTCGGTGAACACTCCGGCGACCCTCCGGTGATCTCTTGTGGGTTCGGTGATAAGGTGAGCTCCACATCTCCTTTGGCCGGCCTCTATTCCTCCACCAAAAGCTGTCCAGTTTTTCTGGACAGCTTGTTTCTTTGTTGTCGGAGCGTCGTTTGATGACGGTTAGTGCTCTGACAGCGGCTAACTTACCGGATATTTGATCTCCGGTAATCCTCTGAGGTGGGGGACGAAGGATTCGTCAAACGGTTGACGAATACCTCTCCGGAGAAGCAAGTTTTGAGAACTCGTTTTAGGATCCGAATTTGGATTCGGATCGTGATCATCTCTCGATCACGTCGTCTTCAACACGAGGCTAGTAACCCGTACGAAGACGAAGCTCGTGACTTAGCGAAGTCATCCCGAGGAGCTCGGCGTGGATACGGATAGAGACGATTCTTACGAGGATCGTTCCGGTTGATGCCGTTCCCGCTACACGTCATACGAAAGGTATAACGTAGATAATTTTCTTTTATTGCAAATTTTAATTTACGGTTATGTCTACACTTGTTGTAATATGAATGCGTGTGTTGTGTGTGTTGTAATAAATATAGATTTATTATTTTAATTGCTTCCGCTGTGCTCATGTTTACGAAACATGATCGAACACACACACGCCGCGGTCCTAAACCCAACAAAGGTATCGTGAGCCCAGGTTGTGTTTCGACATAATCGTAAAAATGGTTTTGCGATAGTCATAATGTATTTCTGGAAATTTTCTAAATTTTGGAAATTTAGAAGTATTTATGGAAATTTTTCAATTTTGGAAAGTCTAGAAGTATTTATGGAAATCTTCCACTTTTGGAAAGTTGGAAGTATTTATGGAAATTGATATTTTCCATAAATAAAATATTTGATTAGATTCTGGAAATTTGTTTCCTAATTTAATCATGATTTGATTTTGGAAATCAAATCTTAAAATATTTTATTTCCATAAGTAGTTTTAATGATTTAGGAAATTGGTTTCCTAAATAGATTTTCCTTAATCAAATAATTCCATGAATAAAATATGTGATTAGATTTGGAAATTTGTTTCCTAATTTAATTATGATTTGATTTGGAGAATCAAATCTTAAACATATTTTATTTCCTTAAATAGTTATGACATATAAGGAAATTATATACATGACATAATTGTATGCCATGTAATTGCATTAGATGCATAACATTATGCCATGCATGTCGTGACATGTAGATGTATGCCATGTATGCCATGCCATGTAGATAATAGTTATTTGCATGCAAAGAGGATGAGACATAAAAACCCTTAATCAATATTAAAGCCTACACCTTCCATTAATATGGTTAGAACCAGAGTTCTGTTTCTTGTTTGGGTTGTTGGACTCTCCAAGCCCTCGAACTGAATATGTTCAAACCATGGAATAGTTTAATACTAATATGGTAAGAGTCAGAGGTCAATCGTTAGCTTTGGTTGTTGGACTCTCTCCAAGCTGGGCTAATTGGTTGAATGCGCTCTAACCATATTAAAACTATGTCCCGATTAATGGGTTGGCTTTAACCGAGCATCGGCTTGTTTGACTCTCTCCAAGGTCGATGTAAAGGGAGGTGAAGTTGGGTGCTATGCATATGATGCATACTTGTTAATGTGTTAACAACCCGATGTATGTGTGAACATTCAATTAGTTGATAGCACATTGTGATAGTTGCATATACGGGATATGCAATCGGTATAGATGATACCTACCGTCGTAGTTATGAATGGCTTGTTGGACTCTCCAAGGTTGTTCATAACTATGATGGATATCACCCATTCGAGATGGACCTACAATCTCCAAGTGATTTTGGGGTTTTGAAATTGAAAATTGAATGGGATTTATAAATGTATATTGATGCATTTTAAAATCATTTTCTCATATATGCTCGTTTTGTATTTCTAGGTCAATAAATTGATCATGACATCTTTGAATTTGCGCACTATTTTGGATTCGAACAAACTGACTGGGCCTAACTTCCTGGACTGGCTTAGAAACCTGAGAATTGTTCTCAAGGCGGAAAAGCTTGCATATGTCCTTGAAGAGCCTCTTCCTGACCGTCCTAAGGACGATGCAACTCCAGACCAAATGTTGGTCTATCAGAAGCATGTGGCAGATTCTGAGCTGGCGAGTTGCATCATGCTAGCGGCGATGGTACCTGAGCTGCAGAAGCAGCATGAGCATATGGATGCTAACACTATGGTCTTCCATCTTCATGAGTTGTTCGATGAGCAAGCGAGATCCGAAAGGTTCGAGGTCTCTAGGCTCCTCTTCACCACGAAGATGCAAGAAGGTTCGCTCAGAGTGCAGTTTGTGCTAAAGATGAACGGGTACATCGAGCAGCTAGCTACCCTCGGTTTTGTGATGGATCATGAGTTAAGTATTGACTTAATTTTGCATTGTTTGCCCAAGAGTTTCTCGCAATTTGTGATGAACTATCGGATGAACAAATTGGAATCCACCATTCCCGAGCTCCTCAATATGCTGAAGACTGTGGAGCCTTCTGTGAAGCATGAGGAGAAGGCGGTTCTGTTAGTTGATTCCTCAAAGAAAGGTTCTAAGAGGAAGGCAAAATAACAGAAGAAAGGAAAGAACAAAAAGGCAAAGAAGGCAGAACCAGCGCAAAAGGGCACTTGCCATCACTGTGGCAAGGAAGGCCACTGGCAAAGAAACTGCAAGATTTATCTTGAGTCCATGAAGAAGAAGAAGGCATCCGATGCCCCATCCTCTTCAGGTATCTTCGTTATTGATTGTCATTCTATTTCCTTAGACACTTGGGTATTGGATACTGGGTGTGGCTCACATATATGTAATGACATACAGGGGCTAAGGAATAGAAGAAGACTTGTCAGAGGGGAGTCAAATTTGCGAGTTGGCAATGGAGCAAAGGTTGCTACGGTCGCCATCGGAACTTATTTGCTGAAGCTCCCTAGTGGACTAGTCTTGGAACTGGACAATTGCTATTATGTTCCTTCTCTAATAAAGAACATTGTTTCTATTTCCTGCTTAAATAGAAATGGTTTCCATTTAACGTTTAGTAACAATTGTTGTTATATAACTTTGAATGGCGTACTTTATGGAACTGGAACTTTGAGTAATGGCATTTATACGTTGGACGTATCCAGTGACATTTTCAATATCGAAGCGAGCAACACGCGTGCTCGAAAGGATAATCACATAGACTCCTATATGTGGCAATGTCGCCTTGGCCATATAAGCAAGAAACGCATGTTCGAATTACACCGATGTGGAATTCTGGAATCGTTTGAATTGGATTCATACGATACATGCGAATCATGCTTAAAAGGCAAGATGACTAAGTTACCTTTTACTGGAAAAGGTGAACGAGTGAGAGAGTTACTAGGTCTAGTACATACTGATGTATGTGGACCTATGTCAACTCAAGCTTTAGGAGGCTATAGCTACTTCATTACCTTCACCGATGATCACTCACGCTTGGGTATGTGTTCTTGATGAAACAAAAGTCCAAGCCTTTGAAAGGTTCAAAGAATTGTAAATGAAGTAGAGAAACAACATGACAAAAGTATTAAAATACTGATCGGATCGAGGTGGTGAATACTTAAGTCAAGAGTTTCTTGATTATCCGAGAGACAATGGCATATTGTCTCAATGGACTCGCCTATACACCACAAAGATAATGGTGTATCCGAGAGGCGAATCGACTATGTTGACATGGTCAGTCAATGATGAATCATGCGACTCTTCCCAAGTCCTTTGGGGTTATGCACTTCAAACACCAAGCTTACTTGTTAAATGTAATGCCTACTAAGGTAGTCTCAACTACTCCATATGAGATATGGAATGGTAAGAAACCTCATGTATCTTACTTGAAGATATGGGGTTGTCTCGCTTATGTGAAGCATGATCGCATAAACCGGATGCTAAGTCAGATAAATGTCTATTTATTGGATACCCTAAGGAAACAAGGGGTTACAAATTCTATCATCCTGTGGAACAAAAGGTGTTTGTTTCAAGGCATGCTGTGTTTCTAGAGAAAGAGTTTCTCTTGCAAGAAAATAGTGGGAGTATCGTCGAGCTTGAGGAGGCTTGAGAGACTCAAATAGACATTGATGGGATACCTGGTGAAGCACAACAGCCGACAACTCATAGTGATGAGCAATCGGCTGGACCTATTGTAACACCACATCTTCGTAGATCTGGTAGAACACTCAATATTCCTGAGAGATATGGATTTCTCGTAAGTGAATCGAACGACGTGTTACTCATTGATGATGAGGAGCCTACCAGTTATGAAGAAGTGCTGACAAGTTCAGAAAGGGATAAGTGGCTTGGTGCCATGAAGTCGGAAATGGATTCCATGTACGAAAACCAAGTTTGGAACTTGGTTGACCCACCTGAAGGCATAAAGCCTATAGGGTGCAAGTGGGTTTTCAAGAAGAAAACCGACATGGATGGTAATGTGATTACCTATAAGGCTAGATTGGTGGCGAAAGGATATCGTCAAAAACAAGGTGTTGATTATGACGAAACCTATTTGCCTGTAGCTATGCTTAAATCCATTCGGATGCTCCTGGCCATAGCGGCTCATTATGATTATGAGATATGGCAGATGGATGTGAAAACAGCTTTCCTTAATGGAAACTTGATCGAGGACGTGTATATGATACAGCATGAGGGTTTCACTTCTGTTGATACAACCAAGTTATTCAATTTGCGACGATCCATTTATGGATTGAAGCAAGCATCCAGAGTCGGAATATCCGCTTTGATGAGACGATCAAAAAGTTTGATTTCTCACAAAATCCGCAAACCTTGTGTGTACAAGAAGGTTAGTGGGAGTGCAATGTTCCTAGTATTGTATGTCGATGACATATTACTTATAGGAAACGATGTGTCAATCTTACAATGCTAAGGTTTGGTTATCCAAGACATTCTCCATGAAAGACTGGGAGAAGCAACCTACATCCTTGGGATTAAGATCTATAGAGATAGATCAAACGGGTTGCTTGGTCTTTCGCAGCTTCATATATATAGACCGAAAAAGCAAAGAGGTTTAGCATGTCGGAATCCAAGAAAGGTTTCCTACCCATCAGGCATGGGGTACACCTTTCGAAGTCTATGTGTCCGCGCACAAAAGACGAGAGGATTTGCATGAGTAAGATTCCCTATGCATCCGCAATAGGATCTATCATGTATGCTATGTTATGTACGAGGCCCGATGTATCGTATGCTCTGAGTGTCACGAGCAGATACCAGTCCGATCCAGGAATGGATCATTGGGCGGCTGTTAAGACGATCCTTAAGTACTTGAGAAGAACTAAGGATGTGTTCCTAATATATGGAGAAGGGTACATGGTGATACGTGGGTATACGGATGCCAGCTCCAGACAGACAAGGATGATTCCATGTCTCAGTCTGAGTATGTATTCACCGGGAATGGAGGCGCAATAAGTTGGAAAGGTTCCAAGCTTGACACTATAGCGGATTCTGCCACTAAGGCAGAATACATTGCAGCTTTGGAAGCAGCAAAGGAAGCGGTTTGGATCAAGAAGTTCATCTTTGAACTTGATGTGGTCTCATCAGCGATCCAAACATGTGCTTCGCCGCTATCATCTTATCAGAGAGATCACAGTAGGAACGAAATACAAATCGAGAAAATTCCCACTGAAAGGAACTTAGCGGACCCTTTGACTAAAGCATTACCTCAAAGTAAGTTTGAGAGTCATGTTAGAGCTTATGGTATTGGATACCGTAGCGATTGGCATTAGGCCAAGTGGGAGTCTGTTAGTAATATATGAGAGATGTCCTAAGGCAATCGCCTTATGTATGAACCATTTATATGATAAATGAAGATTCACTATTTGAGTATACATGTTTCATGTATTTGATTGGATCTTAAACTCATTTATCAATGTCCACGATACGATTCACAAGATGAGAGAATTTGTGATTGGATCACAACTAGTGAGTATCTCTACATGTGTAATTGTGATGTATCGGAATTATCCTAGTCGATGAATTGATGGATTTGACACCATCAATTTCCGAGACTAGCACGAGGTATACCTTGGTGTATCCAAGCAAATGATTCTCACCGGCCGGAGACATAGTGATGTCCGAGTTGATCGTGGATGCTAGTTATGGTAACTAGTTCATTGGAGTGACCACCGTAAGACTTCATATGGTTCTCTCGCATATAGATATGTCAATGAAGTTCTTACCGCGGGCTTAAGTGCGATGTTCCTTTGACTTGCGGTATTCAAGTCATCTTGATCATGGAGACTTATGCTTTGACATCTTAAGCAAACATCTCCGAGGAGATGTGGACCCGGGATGATTGGGTATAAGTCGAAATGATCGAAGGTGTTTGAATAGCCTATAAAGGATTCACTACTCCTTGCGAGGAGATGTATACCCATGGCCTCTCATCGGATTGTTACTAAATTCTTTGGCCAAAGCATTACATGTTTAGAGTAAGGTACTCTTCGATACATGTGGAGTAACTAGAACTGTGAGGACGAGGAAATGATACTTGGGCTAGGTGTGACGTAGTCACCTAGTGGGGATCGGGACACAATAGACCATGTCCTCAACCAAGTGGGTATAAGATGAGTGAAGGGAATGGGGCACGATTCATTCGAAGGGTTTCGTAAATAGTTCGATCAACCGCTGTTTTTTTTTTGCTAATTGGGGATCATGATGTACTACTAGGTGCCACTCATGATCGTTCTATAATTAATGGTTAATTATAGACGGCCAACATAAACCGAGAACCTATTTGGTCACACGCACGAGTGTAATCCAAAGGATTTAAAACGAGCTTGAGAATGAGATTCTCAGACCGAGAGAAACTATGTTTGGTTGGACCAAACATAAAGCGAGCATGAAATTATTTCAATGCAATGGAAGCGTGGATGGGCCGTGTCTTATGAAGACATAATGGATGGACCAAAATGGTTTGGTTCTAATCCAATGGATGAGAATAAACCAAAGGGTTTGGTTTATATTAAACGAATGAACCAAAGGTTGGTTCGGTTCATTTTAACTTAAAATAAACCATCATGGTTTGGTTTATTTTAACTTATCTTAATGGAGCGGGTTAACGGGCTTTATGGATATGATCCATTAACCATTAAGAGAATTAGTTCTCTATAAAATAGGGCTTAAACCAACCTCTCCATCTTCTCTCCTAGTCGGCGCTAACCCTAGGTGTGCCGCCAGCTTTTGTAGCCGTCAAGTCATTGCCGGCGACCAAGCTTCAGCCGGTGAACACTCCGGCGACCCTCCGGTGATCTCTTGTGGGTTCGGTGATAAGGTGAGCTCCACATCTCCTTTGGCCGGCCTCTATTCCTCCACCAAAAGCTGTCTAGTTTTTCTGGACAGCTTGTTTCTTTGTTGTCGGAGCGTCGTTTGACGACGGTTAGTGCTCCGACAGCGGCTAACTTACCGGAGATTTGATCTCCGGTAATCCTCTGAGGTGGGGGACGAAAGATTCGTCAAACGGTTGACGAATACCTCTCCGGAGAAGCGAGTTTTGAGAACTCGTTTTAGGATCCGAATTTGGATTCGGATCGTGATCATCTCTCGATCACGTCGTCTTCAACACGAGGCTAGTAACCCGTATGAAGACGAAGCTCGTGACTTAGCGAAGTCATCCCGAGGAGCTCGGCGTGGATACGGATAGAGACGATTCTTACGAGGATCGTTCCGGTTGATGTCGTTCCCGCTACACGTCATACGAAAGGTATAACGTAGATAATTTTCTTTTATTGCAAATTTTAATTTACGTTTATGTCTACACTTGTTGTAATATGCATGCGTGTGTTGTGTGTGTTGTAATAAATATAGATTTATTATTTTAATTGCTTCCGCTGTGCTCATGTTTACGAAACATGATCGAACACACACACGCCGCGGTGCCGGAAACCCAACAGCAGATCCTTTCACTAAGGCCCTTTCGGCGAGAGCTTTTGATAGGCATGTGGAGGGAATGGGGATCAGATGTATGACACTTTGTGGAAAGCATAGTCTTTTAGTATAAGTGGGAGATTGTAGGGATGTATACTGAAAAGTCTATCTTTTGTATGAACATCTTTATTTTGAAATAAGAATCACATGATCATTGTTCGCATATTTATATGGTTATGCAATATTGTCTAATACTTTACATTTAGATAACATGGTGTGTGGTGTCACATGGGAGATCATGCTATCGGCTCCTTGAAAAGTATAAGTAAAGGCTCACAACCGAGATGGTTTTGGACAAACCATCGGAATGGTTGTAGTGTGATTTGGTATTGGTTTGTCTTGACCATAGAATCACACTAGTGCACTTTGTGTGTATTGAGCAAGACCGACTTAGAGGTGATTCGATTTATTGCTGACTACATAATCGAATCGGACCTCAGATATTATTTAGTATATGCTCTTAATCCCGATATAATAATGGGCACATATACTTAATACTCATATCTTTGATTTACCAATGGGCAAGATTTATAGATTAAATCGATAGGCTCGGTAAGTTGGGAGATGATATTATTTATATAGTGTGTCGTTGATTATAGGAGGAAACCGTGTCCTATATATTAGGATGATGATGTCTCCTTGAGGAGCTCATAAGGTTCATCATGTAAACCCTGCAGGTGGACTTGGTTCGACATGATGAAAAGGTTGAGTGGTACTACTCAAGGAGTTAGATATTGATTAATTAATGGTCAGTAAATTAATTAATCGTCGGACATTCGAGATCTTAAACACGGGGACAAAATGTACAAATAATATATGGATCCCATATTATCTTATGGGGGGTTGGTGAGGTAGATCAATGATGATCCTTTAGTGGATTGGATCATCATTAGTGGATCGGACATTATGTGGTCTTGATCCATGGGTGGCCAAGATCCAACTCCTCCTCATGGTCCCTAATGTAGCCTATTAACACCTAATGAATCTTAGATCCAATGGATAGAAACAAAACTCTAAGATACATAGGTAGAGATTAAATCTCTAAGATCCGACGGTTGAGATTAAATCTCTAGATCCGACGGTTGAGATTAAATCCCTAGAACCAATGGAGGAGATTAATTCATGACTCATCCCTAACTCTATAAAAAGAGGGCATGGGAGTTGGCGTGAACTACATCAAAGAGAGCTAGGTTTGGGCGGCAAGAAAAGGGGAATCCTAGTTGAGATAGGATTAGGGTTAGGGTTTGGAGGCTAGGGCGGCACCAAATAAGGAAGGTGTTGTTTTCTTCTTCCTCTTTCATTGGCCGGTGTCCAGCAGCCTTTCCAGCCTTTTCCCAACCCTTGGCTGGTGGCAAAAGCCTCTCCTCTCTTCTCCTTAGGTGGTGGAAACAAGATATAGGGCTTCCCTTGGTGTCTTGATTGTTTTCCATCATCTTCTCCACCTTCTAGTTGGCCGACGGCAAGGAGATTGTATGCTCCTTGTTGGTTGGTTTTAGGGAGGAGAAAAACCTTGTTTCTACTCTTACTCTTGCTTTGGAAGAGCAAGGAAGGAAGATTTGCGATCTAGGAGCTTCAACTTTTGGTAGATCGTCGCCCACACGACGTCCAAAAGGAGGAAGGTCATACATTAGAAGATCGAGAAGTATACCTATTCTTCTTTCTCTTTTTGTTAATTGCTTGTATATGTTTTTCAATTATAAGCATGTTATAAATCTGTAAATGGCTTAATAATACTTGGATCCCGAGCATAAACACGAAAACCAGCGATCCGGACATCGTCTATTCCGTGGCTACTCGTAGAATAGAGGATGGTCGCTTGAACAACTAGTTTGTTCAAGTGACCTCTCTAAACGAATAGCACGACGATGACTTGGTGGTTTGGGCAATCCCTTTTGTCTAGGATTAAATTTTTTTAATCCGGGGACATCGAAGGGATCGCCATGGACAAGCTACCGAGGTGAAGTGGGAAGCGAAGTTTCCCCTCACGGACTCGATAAGCAAAACCCTTCAGAGGAGAGGAGAAGGAAGAAGAAGACTTGAATTCCTCACTTAATTCCCTTTGGTCGGCCACTTAATGGAGTTTAAAAACATCCATGTAATACCAAGAGCCATGGCTCTTTGTCTTCCTCATGAGATGGCACACCATGATGTGTCCATGATGATGTGGAACATCATCATTGGCCAACCTTATGCCAAGTCACCATGAAGTGGCATTTTGTCAAGTCAAACTTGACCCTTCATCTTCCCTCTCAAGTCAAGTCAAACTTGACCTCTTATCTCCCATGGTTGATCAAATCTAACCTTTGATTCAAGTCAATTTAATTTAATGAATCTCAATTCATTAGTTTAAATTGACTCAATGAATCAAATCTAAATTAGACTCATTCAACACTTGAATCAAATTGAGTCCAACTCAATTAGTCTAATTTGGATTACTCTTAATCCAATTTGGTTCATAACATGAACCTAATCCTCTTAGTCCATCATATGAACCTAATCTCCATCTAATTGCCCTTTGTGTGTGATCTTATAGGTTTTGTAACGTTGGCAATGCTCCTAAACCGATTTAGAAACATAAGCAATGAGCGGTATCTAGCAACACATCATTGCTACCCAAGTTATAAGAATGTTAAGATCCAACATCACCTTTGTGACTACTAATTGTGACTCTCACAATATGTGACAATGTCCCTCTATCCTTGACATCTAGATTAACCAATTGAGGCATATACCGTGTCATCCTCTGTACAATCTATATCTTGAACTCCAAGTAGACTCACTCTAATCAAATGAGCTCAATATCTCATATTGACTCATTTGGGCATGACCATGCACTTAGTGGTCTCACTCTATCAAGAATCATGATGTCACTTCTGTCATATTGGAGGGATAAATTCCATCTACATCACTCACATCCCTCCGCATAATTTGTTACATACCCAGTAATCGCCTTTACAGTCCACCCATTTACAGGTGACGTTTGATGAAGCCAAAGTATGTAACTCCTTATGTAGGGAACCATGGTGACTTCAGGTCCAAGGACTAATAGTCACATGAGAAAATATATGACACTCATATAATGATCTATGATACTTTCTCAAGACGGGTCATTTAGTATACATTCTCCATTGCATACCCATGTGTCAACTTGATATCTCATATCCATGACTTGTGAGATCAAGTCATCAAGTTGACCTACATGCTTGTCTCTTCGCATTAATATTGTCCCTGAATATTAATACTTGACTAGGAATGATTAAGAGTAGTATTCTCTATATCATCTCATTATCGATTCTACCAATCGATTGATATAGATAAGAATCTTCTACTCAAGGAAGCTATTATACTTAGTTATTTGGCACCAATACAAGTAAGTACAATAACCATAAAGAAATGCCTTTATAAATATATATAGGAATATGATACAATAAGTCCATATAACAATCATCACATGATCGACTCTAGGGCTTTCATTAACACTATCACCCTCGGATATGTACTCAAGATCCACAATACACAGGAAGTGAAACTATTCGCTTAGTCGAGCGTACACACCCCCTTTGAATGTATGCGTAAAAATTTATCAGAGGTATCTTCTCTTACCCTCACCTAAAATATCTTGGTATTTAACTCTAAAATATTTCTTCTCCTTACATAGGTGGTCACCAACTATAATGAAGCGACCCAACATTTAGCTGACTACCAATCCACTATTGAAGCTCGCCATAGTGCCTCCCAAGTCCAACAGAAAAAACTAATTCAGCAGCTAGCTGAAAGCAAACAGCGGGAGGCTATTTTAGCTGTCCGTTGCGAAGAACTGAAGACTTAGTTGGCGGCAGCAGGGCGTGAAAAAGAAGATGCCCACAAAGAAAGTGATGCCCTTCAACTCCAACTATTCCTACAAACCGAAAAGATTTAGCATGTCAATGCCCTAGCCTAGGAATTGTCAGAGTATCAGGTTGAGCTCCGAGAAATGCAAGTCAGGAAATCTGAGTCCTCGGCTGAACTACTGAAGGCTCGTTCAATTATCAAGACTTTGGAGGCCTCCCTAACATCAAGTCGGACACAACTAGAGGGCCTCTCCTCTAAAGCATCTATACTTCCTGGGGCTCTAACAGAAATAACAGAACAACTACGAGCATTACAATGAGAGCATGCTCAAGCCATGATTTCTATGGGCCAACATGCTATAGTTGTCGCCAAAGAGAGGGATGAACTAAAGACTTCTCTTGCTACAGAGAAAACGTGATAGAAATAATGAGAAGAAGAGTTGTTAACCAAATTTGGTGGCAAAAGCAGCTGAGTTATTCATTTTGGGTTTTAAGGGGCCTAATAAACAATATGCTTCACATGGGCATCCTCCTTCGGGCACAAATATTGGTTATTTGAGCATGGAAACAACCATAGATGAGTACCCGGATAGTATTTTTGAATTGTGAAGCTTCATGTCTCTGAATTGTAACAAATGCCCGTGAATTATATGAAGTAATGAGTTTTTGTGAAGTAACCTGCATTTCATTCTTTTTCCAAAATGTTGAGTCTTCACTATTTTGATAGTTATATTCTTCATGTCGACTGGATACCTCCCTTTTCTCATATTCAACTCCCTTTGGCTAGAATCTTTCTCGGTGCCAGTCGACTGATACTCTGCCTCCATAGGAGCTACTCTGACTATCTTAAAAATAATGTACCTTCATATTATCCTGAGCCATTCCTCCAGCAAACGAGATCCACTTCGGCTAGGCTACTTTGCACCACAGTCGGATCATACCTGATTAGACCCTATCCCTTTGGCCAAGTGAGAACATGACCAGTCACCTCACTATCAATGCCCTTACTATTCCCAACACTAACCCATCAGTTACCCTCCTCATTCTGTACTCCTTTTCTTTTTCAAGAAAGGAAAATTAATGCTCCTTCCTTTCTATAAATATTTCCCATGAGCCTTTCTGTCTTCATATTACTCCCATGGCCTCCTCCTCACCCCCATTTAGCATAAGCTCTGATACAAACTAGGCTCACGATCTAGATACCCATTCTATAGCAACTTTGACATATCGACTTCTACCCCCTCGAAGCCCCATTGACACAATGGCTCCATGCTCTAGGAGGTCCTTCCAATTTCCTTTCCCTTCCTTCGACCATCGCTTATGGAATCCTCCAACATCTCAGCAGCAACCTCCAACAGATCCCCCTCCTCCACCGGCTAACATTCCTTCTCCTCCACCGATTGACATTCCGCCTCCTCCGATAGTTTAACCACCCTACTTAGAAGGAGAGTCTTCTGTTGACTCTTCTAGTACTTTTCGATCTCTGTAACCAAGAATGTCTCTATTGGCAATATCATTTGGTTTATATATATAAAAGAGAAGAATATTAAATTCAACATAACTGCCATAGTCGTCAAAAATATTCCTTGCATGATGACCACTTTAATGTTTGATCCATCATAGAAGACCAGTAGTGTATAGTAGAATTAGAAAGTATCACAAGAAGACCACTGTATCACGATTGGATTACACCCGCCAAATATTTACCTCTTCTGTAGGATATGAACGGTCATCTCACCATTAATGCATCAACTACCCCCTCATATTCCCATCTTATCAACCTTTACTTTCCTTCTTTTCCAAGAAGATTAATTAATACTCCCTTCTCCTCTATAAAAACTTCTGGCAATGTCTTTTGCCCGTATACTCCTTCATTCTTCTACCTTCCGAATGACAAACCTTTCAAATCAAGAAAGAAAACCTCTTTCCCTTGATCCCCTTATAGCAAACCAGCAACGCATATAGGAGCTAGAAGATTTAGTGAGAGATTTGAGGAGTCGATTGCAGTTATCTTCCACTCGTAACTACTCCCTATGCCAAGAACTGGCCGTGACTCAACGAGCCCTATCAAGACTCAAGTTCATTAACTAGTCTCATGTCAGACAACTTCTTGCCATGTCAGATCACCACATGGTCCTGGCTCTACCTCCAGAGAGAGTCATCCACGAAGCCTCCTAATTTTCATTTTACTAGAGTGTATTTTCTTTTCCTCTCTTAAGAAGTAATGAATGTAACCTTACTCTGCAGTAATATAATTCTAAATTTTGAGAAATGAAAAAGTGTACATCTTCTCACTAAAAACTGACTCTCTGAGATAAGTAAAATATCATAACACCACCCTTCAAGGTAGAAGGAACAACAGAAAATCATCAGTCTCACATTGATGCCCCCTTCTTTCTCCTGGGGGTCTATGATTTTTCTGTTGGGTTTCCCTGACACCGCAGTGAGTGTGTGTTCGGACATGTTTCGTAATCATGTGCACAATGGAAGAATTAAAAGCAATAAATCTAATTTATTACAACACAAACACCACACACATGCAAGATACAATATATGTAGACATAATCACAGTTTCAAATTTTTCAATAAAAGGAAATTATGCTAGTTATACCTAACGTATCACGTGCAGCGAGAATGACATCAACCGGAGCAACTCACGCTAGAGTTGCCTCTATCCGTATCCACGCCGAGTACCATCGGGATAGCTTCGCCAAGTTACGAGCCTCATCTTCGTAGGAGTCACTAGCCTCGTGTCGAAGACGATGTGATCGAGAGAAGATCACAATCCGAATCAAAATTCGGATGCAAAAATGAGACCCCAAAACTTGCTTCTCCGAAGAGGTATTCGTCAACCGATTGACGAATCCTTGGTCCTCCACCTATGAGGATTACCGGAGATCCAATTTCCGACAAGGAAGTCACTGTCGGAGCTCCAAACGCCTTCCAAACGATGCTTCAACAAGAAGGAAACAAGCTGTCCAAAAACTCGATAGCTTGGTGGAGGACTTGGCGCCGGCCAAAGGAAGAGGGTTGGCTGGTCCTTGGTCACCGTTGCCAAGGATGGTCGCCGGAGGATCGCCGATAGTAGATGGACGTGGGCAGCACAAGGTTGGACGGTGGCACAAGCTTAGGTGTGGCTTCTTTGGGCAGCGGCAAGGAGAAGAGAGGGAGAGGAGAGGAAGAGAAGTTTCCAAAAATAAAACTTAGGGATCTCCAAACCTCTAGCCACGCTTTTATAGATCACGTGTTTCTTAACCATCAAGAAACCTTCTTCTTAGAGTTATTGGTTCCTAACCAAAACCCATTAACCCACTCCAATAACTTAAGTTAAAATGAACCAAACGAGTTGGTCTATTTTAAGTTAAAACGAACTAAACCAACTTTGGTTCATTCGTTTAAAACAAACAAAACCACTTTGGTTTATTTTCCACCATTGGATTAGAACCAAACCAATTTGGTTCATCCATCATGTCTTCGTAAGACTCGGCCTATCCATGCTTCCGTTGCGACAGAAATAATTTCATGCTCGCTCCTTGTTTGGTCCAACCAAACCTAGTTTCTCTCGATCTAAGAATCTCATTCTCAAGCTTGTTTTAAATTCTTCAGATTACGCTCGTTGTGCATGTGACCAAATAGGTTACCGGTTTATGTTGGCCGTATATAATTAACCATTAATTATATAATGATCATGAGTGGCACCTAGTAGTACATCATGATCCCCAATTAACTGAAAAATCAACGGTTGATTCAAGAACCATTTCTGAAACCCTTCAGAAGCTACAATGAATCGTGCCCCATTCCCTTCACGCATCTTATACTTACTTGGTTCATGATATGGTCTATTGTTTCAGTCCCCACCAGGCTGACTGTTGAGTTTCTGGCACCACGATGAGTGTGTGTTCAAACATGTTTCGTAAACATGTGCACAACGGAAGAATTAAAAAGACAAATCTAATTTATTACAACACACACATCACATGCATGCATAGTACAACATATGTAGACAAAATTGAAATTTCAAATTTTGCAATAAAAGGAAATTACTCTAGTTATACCTGACGTATCACGTGCAGCGGGAATGACATCATCCGGAGCGACTCTTGCTAGAATCCCCTCTATCTGTATCCACGCTGAGTATCGTCGGGATGGCTTCACAAAGCCACGAGCCTCATCTTCCTAGGAGTCACTAGCCTCGTGTCGAAGACGATGTGATCGAGAGAAGATCACAATCCGAATCAAAATTCGGATTCGAAAATGAGTCCCCAAAACTCGCTTCTCCGGAGAGGTATTCGCCAACCGATTGATGAATCCTTGGTCCTCCACCTATGAGGATTACCAGAGATCAAATCCCCGGCAAGGTAGACGCTGTCGGAGTTCCAAACGTCGTCCAAACGATGCTTCGACACGCAAGGAAACAAGCTGTCCAAAAAACTGGACAACTTGGTGGAGGATTTGCGCCGGCCAAAGGAAGAAGGCTGGTTGCACCTTGGTCATCGGAGCCAAGGGGTGTCACCAGAGGTTCGCCGGCAACAGCAGGTGGCCGGCGGCAGCTGGTGGCATCGGCGACTGCAGCTGTAAGAGGCACCAGTAAGGTTGGGCGGCGACCTTGTTGGGCGGCAACAAGGAGAAGAGAGGGAGAGGAGAGGAAGAAAAGTTTTTCCAAAAATAAAACTTAGGGCTCTCCAAAAACCTAACCGCGTTTTTATAGAGCCTGTGTTTCTTAACCATTAATAAAACTTCTCCTTAGAGTTATTGGTTCATAACCAAAACCCATTAACCCGCTCCAATAACTTAAGTTAAAATAAACCAAATCGAATTGGTCTATTTTAAGTTAAAACGAACCTAACCAACTTTGGTTCATTCGTTTAAAACAAATCAAACCCCTTTGGTTTATTCTCCACCATGGATTAGAAATAAACCAATTTGGTTCATCCATCATGTCTTCATAAGACTCAGCCCATCCATGCTTCAATTGTGACTGAAACAATTTCATACTCACTCCTTGTTTGGTCAAACCAAACCTAGTTTCTCTCGATCTAAGAATCTCAATCTCAAGCTCGTTTTAAATCCTTCGGATTACGCTCGTTGTGCGTGTGACCAAATAGGTTCTCGGTTTATGTTGGTCGTCTATAATTAAAAATTAATTATAGAACGATCATGAGTGGCACCTAGTAGTACATCATGATCCCCAATTAATTGAAAAATCAACGGTTGATCCAGAACCATTTCTGAAACCCTTCAGCAGCTACAATGAATCGTGCCCCGTTCCCTTCACGCATCTTATACCCACTTGGTTGAGGACATGGTCTATAGTGTCAGTCCCCACTAGGTCGACTACATCACACCTTGCCCAAGTATCATTTCCTCGTCCTACGGATTCTAGTTACTGCACATGTATCCAAGAGTACCTTACTTTAAACATATAATGCTTTGGCCAAAGACTTTAGTAACAATCCAACGAGAGGCCATGGGTATACATCTCCTCGCAAGGAGTGGTAAATCCTTTATAGGCTATTCAAACACCTTCGGTCACTTCAACTTATACCCAATCTTCCTGGGTCCACATCTCCTCAGAGATGCTTGCTTAAGATGTCAAAGCATAAGTCTTCATGACCAAGATGACTTGAATACCACAAGTCAAAGGAACATCACACTTAAGCTACAGTAAGAACTTCATCGACATATCCATAAATGCAGAGAACCATATGAAGTCTTACAGTTGGTCACTCCAATGAATTAGTTACCATAACTATCATCCACGATTAACTCTGGACATCACAATGTCTCCGGCCAGTGAGAATCAGCTACTTGGATACACCAAAGAGTATACCTCATTCTAGTCTCGACAGAATTGATGGTGTCCAAATCCATCAATTCATCGACTAGGGATAATTCCAATACATCACAATTACACATGTAGAGATACTCACTAGTTGTGATCCAATCAAAAATTCTCTCATGCTGTGAATCGTATCGTGGACATTCAGTAAATGAGTTTAAGATCTAATCAAATACATGAAAACATGTATACTCAAATAGTGAATCTTCATTTATCATATAAATGGTTTAAACATAAGGCGATTGCCTTAGGATACCTCTCATATATTACTAACAAACTCCCACTTGGCCTAATGTCAATCGCCATGGTATTTAATACCATAAGCTCTAACATGACCCTCAAACTTTGAGGTAAGACCTTAGTTAAAGGATTCGCTAAGTTCCTTTCAGTGGGAATCATATCGATTTGTATTTCCTTCCTACTTATGATCTCTCTGATCAAAATGATAGCGGTGAAGCACATGTTTGGATCATTGATGAGACCACATCAAGTCCAGAGATGAACTTCTTGATCCAAACCACTTCCTTTGCTGCTTCCAAAGCTGCAATGTATTCTGCCTCAGTGGAAAAATCTGCTATAGTGTCTTGCTTGGAACCTTTCCAATTTATTGAGCCTCCATTCATGGTGAACACGTACCCAGACTGAGACCTGGAATCATCCTTGTTTGTTTGGAAGCTGGCATCCGTATACCCGTGTATCACCATGTCCCCTTCTCCATATATTAGAAATACATCCTTAGTTCTTCTTAAGTACTTAAGATCGTCTTAACAGTCGCCCAATGATCCATTTCTTGATCAGACTGGTATCTGCTCGTGACACTCAGAGCATACAATACATGGGGCCTCGTACATAACATAACATACATGATAGATCCTATTGTGGATGCATAGGGAATCTTATTCATGCAAATCCTTTCGTCTTCTGTTCGTAGACACGTAGACTTCGAAAGGTGTATCCCATGCCTGATGGGTAGGAAACTTTTCTTGGATTCCAACATGCTAAATCTCTTTAGCACTCGATCTATATATGTGGACTACGAAAGACCTAGCAACCGATTCGATCTATCCCTATAGATCTTAATCCCGAGGATGTAGGTTGCTTCTCCCAGGTCTTTCCTGGAGAATATCTTGGACAACCAAATTTTAATTGACTGTAAGACAGAAACATCATTTCCTATAAGAAATATGTCATCAACATACAATACTAGGAACACGATTGCACTCCCACCAACCTTCTTGTACACACAAGGTTCGTCCGAATTTTGTGAGAAATCAAACTTTTTAATTGTCTCATCAAAATGGATATTCTAGCTCCTGGATGCTTGCTTCAGTCTATATATGGACCGTCGCAGTTTGCATACCTTGGTTTTATCAACCGATGTGAAACCCTCAGGTTGTATCATATACACGTCCTCGAACAGGTTTCCATTAAGGAAAGTTGTTTTCACATCCATCTTCCATATCTCATAATCATAATGAGCCACTATGGCTAGGAGCATCCGAATAGATTTAAGCATAGCAACAGGTGAATAGGTCTCATAATAATCAACACCTTGCTTTTGACGATACCCTTTCGCCACCAATCTAGCCTTATAGGTAATCATTACCATCCATATCGGTTTTCTTCTTGAAAACCCACTTGCACCCTATAGTCTTTATGCCTTCAGGTGGGTCAGCCAAGTTCCAAACTTGATTTTCAAACATGGAATCCATTTTCGACTTCATGGTGTTAAGCCACTTATCCCTTTCTGAACTTTTCAGAACTTCTCTTAGATAATCTAGAAACTCTTGACTTAAGTATTTACCAACTCGATCTGATCGAAGTATTTTAATACTCTTGTCATGTTGTTTCTCTAGTTATTTTCTGAATTCTTTGAACTTTTTAAATGCTTCAGACTTGTGTTTCATCAATAACACATACCTAAACCGTGAGTGATCATCGGTGAATGTAATGAAGTAGCTATAGCCTCCTAGAGCTTGAGATGACATAGGTGTACATACATCAATATGTATTAGACCAAGCAACTCTCCCACCCATTCTCCTTTTTTTGTAAAAGGTAACATAGTCATCTTGCCTTTTAAGCATGATTCACATGTATCGTATGCATCCAATTCAAATGATTCTAGAATTCCACATCAGTGTAATTCAGACATGCATTTCTTGCTTGCATGGCCAAGATGACAATGCCACATGTAGGAGTCTAATTGATTATCTTTTCGAGCACGCTTGTTGCTCGCTTCGATATTGAAAATGTCACTGGATATGTCCAACGTATAAATACCATTGCTCAAAGTTCCAATCCCATAAAATACTCCATTCAAAGTTATGTAACAATAATTGTTACTAAAAGTTAAATGGTACTCATTTCTATTCAAACAAGAAATAGAAATGATGTTCTTTATCAACGAAGGAACATAAATGTAATTGTCCAGTTCTAAGACAAGTCCTGTAAGGAGTGTCAAAAAATACATTTTAATGGCAAGTACAACAACCTTTGCTTCATTCTCAACACGTAAATTTGACTCTCCCTTGACGAGTCTTCTTCTATTTCTTAGCCCATGTATGTCATTACATATATATGAGCCACACCCTGTATCCAATACCCAAGTGTTTGAGGAAATAGAATGACAATCAATAATGAAGATATTTGAAGAAGATGGGGCATATGATGCCTTATTCTTCTTCACGGACTCAAGATAAATCTTGCAGTTTCTTCGCCAATGGCCCTCCTTGCCATAATTATGGCAAGTGCCCTTTTGAGCTGGTTCTGCCTTTTTAGCCTTTTTCTTCTTCCCCTTCTGTTGTTCCTTTGACTTCCTCTTAGAACCTTTCTTCGAGGAATCAACTAACAACATCGTCCCCTACTCATGCTTCTCAGAAGGCTCCACAGTCTTCAGCATATTGAGCAGTACCACAAATGAATCTTCTTGCATCTCAGAGGCGAAGAGGAGCTTGGAGACTTCGAACCTTTCAAATCTCACTTGCTCAACAAACAACTTATAAAGATGAAGGACTATGGTATGAGCATCCATATGCTCATGCTGCTTCTGCAGCTCGGGTACCATCGTGGCTAGCATGATGCAACTCACTAGTTCAGAATCACTCACACGTTTCTGATAGGCCAACAATTGATCCATAGTTGCGTCATCACAAGGACGGGCGGGAAGAGGCTCTTTGAGGACATACGCAAGCTTTTTCACCTTGAGAACAATTCTCAAGTTTCTAAGCAAGTCCAAGAAGTTCAGTCCAGTTAATTTTTTTTCGAATTCAAAATAGAGCGCAAATTCAAAGACATCATGATCAAGCGATTAATCTAGAAATACAAAATGAGCATATATGAGGAAGATGATTTAAAATGCATCAACATACATTTATAAATCTCATTCATTTTTCGAATTTCAAAAACCCCAAAATCACTTCGGGAGATCGTAGGTCCATCTCTGAATGAGCTGATATCCAACATAGATATGAACAACCTTGGAGAGAGTCCAACAAGCCATTCATAGCTATGATGGTAGGTATCAAATATATTGATTGCATATCACATATATACAACTATCACAATGTGCTATCAACTAATTGAATGTTCACACATACATCGGGTTGTTAACTCATTAACAAGTATGCATCATATGCATAGCACCCAACTTCACCTCCCTTCAAATCGACCTTGGAGAGAGTCCAACAAGCCGATGCTCCTGGTTAAAGCCAACCCATTAATCAAGAAATAGTTTTAATATGGTTAGAGTGCATTCAGCCAATTAGCTCGGCTTGGAGAGAGTCCAACAACCAAAGATAACGATTGACCTCTGACTCTTACCATATTAGTATTAAACTATTCCATGGTTTGAACATATTCGGGTTTTAGCCGGGCTTGAAGAGAGTCCAACAACCCAAACAAGAAACAGAACTCTGGTTCTAACCATATTAATGAAAGGTGTAGGCTTTAATATTGAGTAAGGGTTTTTATGTCTCATCCTCTTTGCATGCAAATAACTATTATCTACATGACATGACATACATGACATACATCTACATGTCACGACAAGCATGACATAATGATATGCATCTAATGCAATTACATGACATACAATTATGACATGTACAAAATTTCCTTATATGTCATAACAATTTATAGAAATAAAATATGTTTGAGATTTGATTCTCCAAATCAAATCATGATTAAATTAGGAAATAAATTTCCAAATCTAATCACATATTTTATTTATGGAAAGTGTTAATTAAGGAAAGTCAAATTTATTTTAGGAAACAAATTTCCTAAATTGTCAAAACTATTTATAGAAATAAAATATATTTTAGATTTGATTCCCCAAATCAAATCATGATTAAATTAGGAAACAAATTTTCAAATCTAATCAAATATTTTATTTAAGGAAAGTGTTAATTTCCATAAATACTTCTAAACTTTCCAAAAGTAGAAGATTTCCATAAATACTTCTAAACTTTTCAAAATTAAAAAATTTCCATAAATACTTCTAAACTTTCCAAAAGTAGAAAATTTCCATAAATACAATTACGACTATCGCAAAACAATTTTACGATTATGTCAAAACATAACCTGGGCTCTGATATCACTGTTGGGTTTCCGACACTGCGGTGAGTGTGTGTTCGAACATGTTTCGTAAACATGTGCACAACGGAAGAATTAAAAAGCAATAAATCTAATTTATTACAACACACACATCACTCCCATACATAGTACAACATGTGTAGACATAATCTCAATTTAAAATTTTGCAATAAAATGAAATTACTCTAGTTATACCTGACGTATCACGTGCAGCGGGAATGACATCAACCGGAGCGACTCTTGCTATAATCACCTCTATCCGTATCCACACCGAGTATCGTCGGGATGGCTTCACAAAGCCACGAGCCTCATCTTCGTAGGAGTCACTAGCCTCGTGTCGAAGACTATTTGATCGAGAGAAGATCACAATCCGAATCAAAAATCGGATTCGAAAACGAGTCCCCAAAACTCGCTTCTCTGGAGAGGTATTCGTCAACCGATTGACGAATCCTTGGTCCTCCACCTATGAGGATTACTGGAGATCGAATCCCCGGTAAGGTAGCCACTGTCGGAGTTCCAAACATCGTCCAAATGATGCTCAGACACACAAGGAAACAAGCTGTCCAGAAAACTGGACAGCTTGGTGGAGGATTTGCGCCGGTCAAAGGAAGAAGGTCGGCTGCACCTTGGTCACTGGAGCCAAGGGGTGTCGCCGGAGGGTCGCCGGAGGGTCGCCGGCATCAGCAGGTGGCGGGCAGCAGCTGGTGGTGTCAACGGCAGCAGCTGCAAGGGGCGGCGGCAAGGTTGGGCGGCAACAAGGAGAAGAGAGGGAGAGGAGAGGAAGAAAAGTTTTTCCAAAAATAAAACTTAGGGTTCTCCAAAAACCTAACCGCGTTTTTATATAGCCCGTGTTTCTTAACCATTAAGAAAACTTCTCCTTAGAGTTATTGGTTCATAACCAAAAATGATTAATCCGCTCCAATAACTTAAGTTAAAATAAACCGAACCAACTTTGGTTCATTCGTTTAAAACAAACCAAACCCCTTTGGTTTATTCTCAACCATTGGATTAGAGCCAAACCAATTTGGTATATCCATCATATCTTCATAAGACTCAATCCATCCATGCTTCCATTGCGACTGAAACAATTTCATGCCCGCTCCTTGTTTGGTCCAACCAAACCTAGTTTCTCTCAATTTGAGAATCTCATTCTCAAGCTCATTTTTAATCCTTCGCATTATGCTCGTTGTGCTTGTGACCAAATAGGTTCTCGATTTATGTTGACTATCTATAATTAACCATTAATTATAGAACGATCATGAGTGGCACCTAGTAGTAAATCATGATCCCCAATTAATCGAAAAATCAACGGTTGATCAAGAACCATTTCTGAAACCCTTCAAAAGCTATAATGAATCATGCCCCGTTCCCTTCACGCATCTTATACCCACTGTGTTCAGGACATGGTCTATAGTGTCAGTTCCCACTAGGTCGACTACGTCACACCTAGCTCGAGTATCATTTCCTCGTCCTACGGATTCTAGTCATTGTATATGTATCCAAGAATACCTTACTCTAAACATGTAATGCTTTGGCCAAAGACTTTAGTAACAATCCGACAAGAGGCCATGGGTATACATCTCCTCGCAAGGAGTGGTGAATCATTTATAGGCTATTCAAACACCTTCGGTCACTTCGACTTATACCCAATCATCCCGGGTCCACATCTCCTCAGAGATGCTTGCTTAAGATGTCAAAACATAAATCTTCATGACCAAGATGACCTGAATACCACAAGTCAATGGAACATCGCACTAGAACTTCATTGACATATCCATATATGCAGAGAACCATATGAAGTCTTACAGCAGGTCACTCCAATGAACTAGTTACCAAATCTAGCATCCACGATTAACTCCGGACATCACAATGCTCCAGCCAGTTAGAATCAGCTGCTTGGATACACCAAAGAGTATACCTCGTGCTAGTCTCGATATAATTGATGGTGTCCAAATCCATAAATTCATCGACTAGGGATAATTACAATACATCACAATTACACATGTAGAGATACTCACTAGTTGTGATCCAATCACAAATTCTCTCATGCTGTGAATTGTATCGTGGACATTCAGTAAATGAGTTTAAGATCTAATCAAATACATGAAAATATGTATACTCAAATAGTTAATCTTCATTTATCATATAAATGATTTAAACATAAGGCGATTGCCTTAGGACACCTCTCATATATTACTAACACTGACTACGTCACACCTAGCCTAAGTATGATTTTCTCATCATTCGGATTCTAGTTACTGCACATGTATCTAAGAGTACATTACTCTAAACATGTAATGCTTTGGCCAAAGACTTTAGTAATAATCCAACGAGAGGCCCTGAGTATACATCTCCTCACAAGGAGTGGTGAATCCTTTATAGGCTATTCAAACACCTTCGGTCACTTCAACTTATACCCAATCATCCCGGGTCCACATCTCCTTGGAGATGCTTGCTTAAGATGTCAAAGCATAAGTCTTCATGACCAAGATGACTTGAATACCACAAGTCAAAGGAACATCGCACTTAAGCTACAGTAAGAACTTCATTGACTTATCCATATATACAGAGAACCATATGAAGTCTTACAGCTGGTCACTCCAATGAACTAGTTACCATAACTAGCATCCACGATTAACTCCGGACATCATAATGTCTCCAGCCAGTGAGAATCAACTGCTTGGATACACCAAAGAGTATACCTTGTTCTTCTCTCGACAGACTTGATGGTGTTTGTTATTTCATAAAACATGAATCAACTTATTACATGGAAGAAACCCTATTTATATCCAAAGTTAGGGCCTATTCAAAGGGAAAAATCAAATTCTATCCTAAGAATAAATCAAACTCTATCCTAAAAAACAAATAATTATCCCTAACATATTTAGGGATAACAAATTATCCCTAATCATATTTATAATATTCTAACACTCTCCCTCAAGATGGAGCATATAAATTATATGCACCCAGCTTGTTACATATGTAGTCAATTTGGGGACCTCTCAGAGACTTAGTAAACATATCTGCTAGCTGATCTTGCGAGTTAACAAAAATAGTAGATATTTCTCCAGATATGACTTTCTCTATGATAAAGTGACAATCGACTTCAATATGCTTTGTCCTCTCATGAAAAACTAGATTTGACGCGATATGCATGGCAGCCTGGTTATCACATATGAGTGACATTTGTGTAACATCTCCAAACCTTAGCTCCCGAAGCAATTGTTTGAGCCATATAAGCTCTTGACTGGCTATGGCCATAGCTCGATACTCTTTTTCTGCACTGGATCTCGCCATAACATTCTGCTTTTTTATTTTCCAAAAAACAAGGTTACCTCCGATAAATATACAAAACCAAAGGTGGATCTCCTATCAATGGGAGATCCTGCCCAATCTACATCAGAATACCCTATGACTCGAGTATGTCCTTTATTTTCGAACAAAAGACCTTTTCCTAGAGCGTCTCTGATATATCGAACAATGCGAATCACAACATCCCAATGTTCTTTACATGGAGAGTTGAGAAA
Source organism: Wurfbainia villosa (assembly GCA_025175895.1). Classification (NCBI taxonomy): domain Eukaryota; kingdom Viridiplantae; phylum Streptophyta; class Magnoliopsida; order Zingiberales; family Zingiberaceae; genus Wurfbainia; species Wurfbainia villosa. Next base: position 81,367,780 of record CM045987.1, on the reverse strand, counting down.
CTGACTTACTACACTTACTGCAAACGAGATATCTGGACAAGTAATAGTAAGGTAGCTTAGTCTCCCTACCAATCGCCTGTATCGTTCGAGATCTGGTAGAGGCTCCCTCTGATTTGGCAGGAGCTTGACATTAGGATCCATAGGGTTGTCAATTGTCTTTGAGTTTAACATTCCTGTTTCTTCTAGAATATCCATTACATACTTCCTTTGGGATATAATGATCCCATTTCTGGACTGTGCTACTTCTATCCCAAGAAATATTTAAGTTTACCGAGATCTTTTGTTTGGAAATGTTTGAAAAGATGTTGTTTCACCTGTGAAATCACGAGATGATCACTACCTGTGAAATCCCGAGATGATCACTACCTGTGATGACAATATCATCAACATAAACCACTAGATAGATGCAACCAGTAGATGAGTGGCGATAAAAGGCAGAATGGTCAGCCTCGCTCCGAGTCATGCCGAACTGTTGAATTACAATACTGAATCTACCGAACCATGCTCTGGATGACTGCTTGAGACCATATAAAGATTTTTGCAAGCAGCATACAAGACCATAAGACTCCCCCTGAGCAAAAAAATACGGAGGTTGCTCTATGTAGACTTCTTCGAGTATGTCACCATGTAAGAACGCATTCTTGATGTCCAACTGATAAAGAGGCCAGTATTGAATCGCAGCAATGGACATGAATAGGCGTATCGAAGACATCTTGGCAACAAGGGAAAAGGTGTCCCCATAATCCAATTCGAAGATCTGAGTATAGCCTTTAGCAACAAGATGAGCCTTAAGTCGATCAACCGTTCCGTCTGGACCAACCTTCACTGTATATACCCATTGACAACCAACAACTGACTTTCATGGTGGTAGAGGAATGAGGTCCCAAGTTCCATAGCTCCGTAAGGCACTCATTTCGTCCAGCATAGTCTGTTTCCATCTTGGATGGGCAAATGCATCCTGAAGAAGGAAACCAGGTTGACTACATCACACCTAGCCCAAGTATGATTTCCTCGTCCTTCGGATTCTAGTTAGCGCACATGTATCCAACAGTACATTACTCTAAACATGTAATGCTTTAGCCAAAGACTTTAGAAACAATACAACGAGAGGCCTTGGGTATACATCTCCCCACAAGGAGTGGTGAATCCTTTATAGGTTATTCAAACACCTTCGGATACTTCGACTTATACCCAATCATCCAGGATCCACATCTCCTTGGAGATGCTTGCTTAAGATGTCAAAGCATAAGTCTTCATGACCAAGATGACTTAAATACCACAAGTCAAAGGAACATCGCACTTAAGCTACAGTAAGAACTTCATTGACATATTCATAAATGCAGAGAACCATATGAAGTCTTACTGCTGGTCACTCCAATGAACTAGTTATCATAACTAGCATCCACGATTAACTCCGGACATCACAATGTCTCTAGCCAGTGAGAATCAGCTGCTTGGATACACCAAAGAGTATGCCTTATGCTAGTCTCAATAGAATTGATGGTGTCCAAATCCATCAATTCATCGACTAGGGATAATTCCAATACATCACAATTACACATATAGAGATACTCACTAGTTGTGAACCAATCACAAATTATCTCATGCTGTGAATCATATTGTGGACATTCAGTAAATGAGTTTAAGATCTAATCAAATACATGCAAATATGTATACTCAAATAGTGAATCTTCATTTATCATATAAATGGTTTTAACATAAGGCGATTGCCTTAGGACACCTCTCATATATAACTAACATTTTCTTCTTTTCAAGAAATGACTTTGTACTCGAGTCAATCATAGAAACATTTTTTCGCCTTCCGACTCCTTCAATCCACCACCACATGGGGATAATAGCTTCGGCTATCGCCGAACTGTAAAAAATAGTGATGATCTGACCTAGGGCTTCGCATTATTAGATCAGAATGAAATTTGTACTCCTGTCACAATGCATCTTCCTCGAACCCAACTCCTCCGATCCACCACCACTTGGAGATAAGAGCTTCTACTGAGGCCAGGCTATAAAAAAAAGACAATCTGACCTTGAACTCAACTCCTCTGATCCACCACAACACAGGGATAAGAGCTTTGGATGAGGCCAAGCTATAAAAATAGTGACAATCTAACCTAGGGCTTCGCCTGGTCAGATCGGAATAATATTTTGCTTCCGTCATCTTCAACAGTGCTTCTACTTTGAACCCAACTCCTCCGATCCACCATCACATGGGGATAAGAGCTTTGGTTGAGGCCAAGCTATAAAAATAGTAACGATCTGACCTAGGGCTTCGCTTGGTCAGATCGGAATAATTTTTTGCTTCCATCATCTTCAACAGTACATCTACCTTGAACCCAACTCCTTCGATCCGCCACCACACGGGGATAAGAGCTTTGGCTGAGGCCTAGCTATAAAAATAGTGATGATTTGACCTAGGGCTTCACCTAGTTAGATCGGAATAATTTTTTACTTCCGTCATTTTTAATAGTGCATCTACCTTAAACCTAACTCCTCAAATCTGCCATCACACGAGGATAAGAGCTTTGGCTGTGGCCAATCTATTAAAATAGTGATGATCTGACCTATGACTTCACCTGGTCAGATTGGAATAATTTTTTTGCTTTCATAAACTTCAATAGTGCATCTACCTTGAATCCAACTCCTCCGATCCACCATCACACGGGGATAAGAGCTTTGGTTGAGGCCAAGCTATAAAAATAGTGACGATCTTGTTAGAATGTATACTGAAATCCTAGCTCTTCTTGTATGAACATTTTATTTTGCTTATGTCATCTTCAATAGTGCATCTACCTTGAACCCAACTCCTTTGATCCGCCACCACACGGGGATAAGAGCTTTAGCTATCGCCAAGATATCAGAAAGTGTGACGATATAATCTAAGGCCTTGCCTTCTCAGATCGGAATGATTTTTTTTCTTCCGTCATCTTCCATAATGTATTTACCTTAAACCCTACTCCTTCGATCCGCCACCGCTTGGGGATAAAAGCTTCGGCTCTCACCGAGTTGTCAGAAAGTGTGACGATTTGATCTAAGGCCCTACCTTCTCAGATCGGAATGATTTTTTTTCTTTCATCATCTTTCACAGTGTACTTACCTTAAACCCAACTCTTCTGATTCTCCACCGTACGGGGATAAAATCTTCGGCTATCACCGAGCTACAAAAATAGTGATGATCTACTCTAAGGCCTTGCCTTGTTAGATCGGGATGAATTTTTTAACTTTCGTCATCCTCCACAGTGTACTTACCTTAAACCCAACTCCTTTGATCCACCACCGCACGAGGATAAAAGCTTCGGCTATCACCGAGCTACAAAAATTGTGACGATTTGCTCTAAGGTCTTACCTTGTCAGATTGGGATGAATTTTTTTACTTCCGTCATCTTCCACAGTGTACTTACCTTAAACCCAACTCCTCTGATCCACAACGGCATGGGGATAAAAGCATCGGCTATCACCGAGCAACAAAAATATTGAAGATCTGCTCTAAGGCATTGCCTTGCCAAATCAGGATGAATTTTTTACTTCCATCATCTTCCATAGTGTACTTACCTTAGACCCAACTCATCCGTCCCGCCACTGCACGGGGATAACAACTTTGGCTATCACCGAGCAACAAAAATAGTGATGATCTACTCTAAGATTTTGCCTTGTCAGATCGAGATAAATTTTTTTACTTCCGTTATCTTCCACAGTGTACTTACCTTAAACCTGTTGGAACGTCGGTGGCCGGCTAGAGGGGGGTGAATAGCCTTTCTTTCGTGTACGGTGGAGATCGTTCTTTGATTGACTACGAATATGATTAGCGCAACAGAGTAATAAAAGACAATAAAAGAGGCAATGCTAACAAACCGATATAACATGGTTCACGACCCTTGACACTAGTCCACGACCCGATTCGCCTAAGGTGAATCACGCCTATAACACTTCCACTAATCTCTCCTTTGCATAAAGCTAGGTGGAGGTAACCTTTCTTACAAGAATTCTCTCCTCTTATAATAAGATGAAATTAAACACAAGGAAGAGGAGGAAAATCATTTTGGGCACTTGGGAGATGTTTAGCAATGAACCATTAACCATCCCAAGTCACCCAAGGCCCCTTCTTATAGGGAAGACCCATTCTTCCCATTGGGCGCCTAGCAGTCGACTGATGTCTCGATCAATCGACTGCCACCATAGCCATTGCCCTCTAACGACTTCTTCCACGTTAGATTTAAACCAACGGCTCCCACACCAGTCGACTGATCTTCCCATCAGTTGACTAATGGAGCCATCAATCGAGTGGTCAACGCGATCACTCATTCGCTTCGTACGAAACCCTCGACATAAGTCATTGCTCCCTTTGGCGATCGGTGATGGAGCTATCCACCGCCGCGGTGCGATTGGCTTTTGGCAGTTCGACTCGAACACTAGTCGAGTCTCCAGTTGACATGGAGCAGTTGACTGCCATATCATGGAAGTCGACTGATGTCGGGAAAACCCATCCGACACTTAGCCAATTGGCCAAGATCACCTAAGAGTTACCCCGTCCTGGGTTACAATCGCTCTCATTCCTTTGAGTCCCTCGCATTTGATGTTCTCTTCGTCCGACCACATCCCTCAGATGCGCCAAACGCATGACTTCATAGCGCCATCCTTCGTGTCTCGCCCTGAAGTCTACATCCTTCGGCTTCACTCCAATGCTCCTCATTCGGCGGTCCCTCAGATGCACCAAGCGCACGACTTTCGTAATACATCTTTCAACGACTCAAGGACCGAGTCATGAGATGGTGAATCTTGCCAATGCTCCATCCATGTGCGAATTACTAAGTTCTGCATGACTTCAACGCACATATCAAATCCATAATAATCCTAACTTAAACCCTTTGCTACACATATCAAAACCACATCACATGGGTTGATTGCTCTAACAATCTTCCCCTTTTTGATATGTGGCAATCCGTTTAAGTTAGGTAAAACATAAACACAAAAACATAAGGCAAGAAAACATGTAAATAACATGATTATAAAAACTCCCCCATAAACATGCAACTCCCCCTTAAGACATGTTAACTCTTCCCTTAGCATGATTAATTTAAACTCACCATTTCTCCCCCTTTGACACCATCAAAAACATTATACAAATGTTATACATGCATGACATCAAGTCTAATGGAAGAAAATATCAAAATTAAGTTCAAAACTTGATAAACAGGTTCTTGTGTGCTCTGCAGATACATCGATCATTGCTATCGGCATGGCATCGCTCAATAAAACTAGTTTTCTGATTTTCGGAACGAAATTAAAAAATGCATCAATAATTCTAGAAATTCCAAAAAATCATGAAATTTTGCAAACATATTTTTTATGAGTTCCTCTATTAGTGAAAAATTGTTTTTCATGAAAATTCATTTTATTTTTGAAAATTAGGCAAAAACTCAAATGTTGCAAAATGTCTAAAGTTTGTATCATCTTTAAAGCCTAGTTTTTCCTTGAAACTTTTCAAAACATGAACTCACTATTTATAAAACATGAAATATTTTTAAATTATTTAAAATATCCAACTATGATCTATGGGCAATATGTCCATTGATTAAACATTTGCTTTCCCCATAGTTGGTCTATTATTTCTATCATGATACATCTAATGACCCATCAAAAATGTTATAATCATAAGTGAGTCATTTGTATCATCCTATCATCTCACTCATTTCTATGTTCTCAATCAAGTTAGCCTTATAGTGGGATGTGAGATGTTCCTAAAGGTATTTACACTTAAGCAAAATTTCATGCATTTCTTCCCATGGTTAAGTGTCATGCAACCTAAAACCACCTAACATGATCATAAAAGCATGTATTATCAATCATGATCAAATGTTATCAATAATTTCATTTCATGATAAAAAATCAAATATTATTATAATTCCATATTATGATCATATTATCATCACCCAACACTTAATTCAAAAACTACCACCCTCATCCTTACAAATCAACCATTTTACATGATATAAGTAAATCCACTCATGGTTGACTATCCTAGGGTTTTCCTAACCCTTAAGGATGGACTTGGGTACCCAATACAAATTCTTCCCAATAGGGTTCACCAAGTATTCTTTAGGGATCCATTTCCTAGCTACCATTTTATTTTTAGCTTGACCCCTAGCAATTAGGCAATGGTATGCCTTTTCATTTTTATTTCCCTTATAACCTAGGCCTTTTTTTTTAATTAAAACTTGCCCTTTGGCTCCCAATAATCATGTTTAGGGTGTTGGAGACAATTGTGAATTTTTTTAAGGTCTTTGTTAAATGATCTACCTTTTCCCTTAGGGCCTTATTTTCCTCAATACATGCATTATTTACATTAAACGACATATAATCATCATGTGAGCATGTATTATCAAAGCTAGAAGAGGCATTATCATTAATATTTAAACATGCTTTTTTTAGCTTTTCTTCTAGGGCCTTAATTTGATCAAGCATGCATTTATTCTTTTTCTTAGCCCTAAATAAATCCCTAGTAAGGCTAGAAATCATGGAAACAATTTTCTTAAAAGAAAGATTCGTTACCATAGTTTCCATGTCTTCTTCCTCCGATTCCAATGAAGATGAAGATGAAGCTCCCCCTTCACTTGAGCTCTCCTCACTAGAACTTCTTTCTTCTTGCTCAGAGGAGGAGGTGGAATCCAGGTCTTCTATGGCCATTAGGGCAAGGCTTGTGAAGGCTTCTTCTTCATCCGATGAGGATGATGGTGAAGGTTTTGCGGAACTGAAGCTCTGATACCACTTGGAGGTAGGAAACTTCGCTTCCCACTTTAACACGGTCGCTTGTTCATGGCAATCCCATCTACGTCCCCGGATAAAAAAAAATTATCCTTGACAAAGATGGATTACCCAAGCTACCGTTCCATCGTCGTGCTATTCGATTAGAGTGGTCACTTGAAAAAACTTGTTGTTTAAGCAACCTACCTCTATTCTTCGAATAGCCGCGGAATAGACGATGTACGGATCGCCGGTTTTTGTGTTTGTATTCGGGGTCCAAGTAAATTAGCCACTTAACAAAAACATACAACATACAAAGAAACAAAAGGAAAGAAAAACAAGATTTATACCTCTTGTTTACCTTAAGGTCTTCTATCGTATGTCGTATCCTCCTCTTGGACGGTGCGTGGGCAACGATCCTCCAAGAGATGAAGCCTCCTAGATCACGATCTTCCTTTCCTTGCTCGCTCCGAACAAGAGGAAGTATAGAAACAAAACTCTTCTCCTACTTAGAACCAATCATCAAACTCCAAGCCAGATGTTTTCCATTGGCCCAAAGAGAGAACAAGGAGTATGGGCGGCGACCAAAAGCTCCAAGGGAAGAGACCCTAGGTCTTGCTGCCGGCCAAGGAGAAGAGGAAGAGAGTTGGGACGCCGACAAAGGATGAGAGGAAGAAGGGAGGCGCCGGCCAAAACCCTAGGAAATAGATAAAGCTTTGCTGCCCAAGGAGGAGAGGAAACCCTAGCCGCCCAATGCCTCTCCAAGCTCTAGCTGCCCAAAACCCTAATCCCTCTTCTATCGCCTTGCCGCCCACCCATATGCATCCTTTTATAGAGCCAGGCTTAAGCCTCCTTTTAATCTCCACTGTTGGTTCTAGAGATTTAATCTCAACCGTCGGATCTAGAGATTTAATCTCAACCGTCGGTTCTAGAGATTTAATCTCCACCGTCGGATCTTAAGATTTAATATCCTCCATTGGATCTAGAGATTTAATCTCCACCGTCGGATCTAGAGTTTCATTTTCCATCATCGGATCTAGGCTTCATGAGGGTTTTAATAGGCTACGATAGGGACCATGAGGAGGAGTTGGATCTTGGCCACCCAATGGATCAAACCCACATAAAGTCCGATCCATTAATGATAATTCATTCCACTAGAGGATTATCATTGATCTACCTCACCAACTCCCATAAGTTACTATGGGCTCCATATATTATTTGTTCATATATCTCTCCGTGTTTAAGATCTCGAATGTCCGTCGATTAATTAATTTATTGACAATTAATTAATCAACATCTAACTCCATGAGTAGTACCACTCAACCTTATCATCATGTCAGACCAAGTCCACCTGCAGGGTTTACATCATGAACCTGAGGAAAAGGGTGGAAGCATTGCAACAAGCAGAATACTTATTCTATTTACAGTGTGCCAAACATGAATATATGCGGGATGTTGACAGAAATAACTCCTATTTTCATGCACTAGTTAAAAGAAACAATAAGAGGAGGGAAGTAACAGCGGTTGAAAAGAGTAATGGGGAGCATACGAGCTCGCATGAGGAAGTAGTGAGAGAGTTCCTACAATATTTTCAGGGACAGCTGGGAGAGCATGGAAGCAGAAGTCAATATCAAGGTGCCTGCATGGAGTTTGGTAGGAAGCTAACGGAGACACAGCAATTGCGAATGGTCAGGATTCGAACAGAAGCAGAGATCAAAGATGCATTATATGGGATCGGGGATCTCAAAGCTCCAGGACTAGACGGGTATAACTCAAAATTTTTCAAGCACTTGTGGGATACTGTCAAGCACGATGTGGTAGCTGCTATCACGGAATTCTTTGAGAATGGCCAGCTACTCAAAACATGGAACCACACCCTAATTGCCCTGGTACCTAAGTCTCAGCATTCGAGTAAAGTGCAAGATTACAGACCAATCTCATGCTGTTCAGTGATCTACAAAGTAATCAGCAAAATCTTAGCCAGCAGAATTACAGAAATTGCTGATCACCTCCTGAATCCGGCGCAAACTGCTTTTGTTCATGGTCGTTGCATATCGGATAACATCCACCTTGCCCAGGAATTGATGCGAAGTTACACAAGGAAAAGAATTTCTCCGAGATGTATACTGAAGGTTGATCTACAAAAGGCCTTTGATTCTGTGAACTGGGAATTTTTGCAGGATGTCCTCCGATCGCTGCAGTTTCCGGATAGATTTATAGAATGGATTAAGGAATGTGTCACCACCACTTCTTTCTCAGTAATTATCAACGGGAACATGCACGGCTACTTTGTAGGAGGCAGAGGACTCAGGCAAGGGGACCCCCTATCCCCATATCTCTTTGGCATGTGTATGGAATATTTATCCAGGCTACTAGACAAACAAACCTGCAGGTCAGATTTTCACTTCCATCCTAAGTGTGAGGAACTAAGGATAGCGCATTTAGTATATGCTAATGATTTGCTGCTTCTGGGGCGTGGGGATGAATCGACGATTAAGGTGCTAATGGAGTGCCTATCACAGTTTGCAGGAATGGCAGGGTTGAATGCGAACATGGCAAAATCTAACATCTTCCTGGCAGGAGTTCATACGACAATCAAGGAGAGACTGTTGGCTATCACTGGTTCCGTGAAGGCGCATGCCTTCTGAGATATCTGGGGTTCTCATTGCATCAAAAATCGAGAATTTCAGACTATAGTGCGCTCACAGACACACTGGACAGGCAGATAAAAATCTGGCCAAGAAACACGCTCTCATATGCAGGGAAAAGTCAGCTCATTACCTCGGTCCTTTAGGGTGTCGAAAGCTACTGGATGTCCATATTTCCGCTGCCGATAGGAGTCATTGAAAAAATCTATAGCACCTGCAGAGCGTTCATGTGGACAACCAAAAACCCTCCAATAGCATGGCGAAATGTAAACCAAGGAGGAGGGAGGCATGGGACCGCAAGAACTGAAAGCTCGAATCTAGCCCTCTAGCAAAGTTCAAGGAGGACACATTATGGATTCGATGGGTACATTACATACATAGATGGAGGAGAAATATGGGAATGAAGCAAACACAAGGACTCACCCCTTATCAAGACACTTATCTACATCAAGGATAAAATACTAGTCTCTGTGGGAGATAAGGAGCAAGCAGCGCAGTTACTTACATCATGGTTCAGGCAAAGGAATAAAGGAACACGAAGTGCATATGATTTTTTTCGAGAAAGAGGGGGAAAGAAGCCATGGGCTGCAACGGTATGGCATAAAGACATACAACCAAGTCATGCCTTCACCCTATGGATGCTGGCCAAAGGTAAAATCCCTGTGCGAGCAAGACAGGAATTTCTGGAGGACAGGCAATGCATTTTCTGTGGCCAGGAGGAAGAGACAATAGATCATCTGTTTTTTCAATGTGCACCGATCAAGCAAGTATGGGGGCGAGTCCGGCGATGGCTGAAGATGAGAACGGAAATGAACACATGCCGCCACATGCTCAGAATCTTCAGAACAAGATACAAAAGGGCCACTGACATGAATCGATTTAGGAACCTTGGCATGGCAGGAATGATCCACCTATTATGGAGAGCTCGAAATGCAAGCAGGTTTGAAGGAGAAAGATTTGATGGAGACTTGCTCTACAGGAAGATCCAGATACATGTTTTCAGAATAGCGGAGAACAAAAGGATCCAATACCCACCGGGAATAACATGAGAGTATTTAAGTTCTTTTATATTTTTCCTTTTTTTCCTTTTTTTCTTTTTTCCTTTTGGTGGATTTCTCTTTCTTTGTTCTGTTTATTTTCTTCGGTTTTGTCTTTGTCCAGGGCACTCCTCGCCCTGGAAATCCTTACACTAGAGCGTTGGTTTGCTCTGGAAATCCAAAAAAAAAAAAAAAAAAATTCAGGGTAATTTTTGGCGCTAAGGAGGGGCTGGCAGGGCGGTTTAGTTCAGGGTGGTTTTTGGTTTAGAGTTGTTTTCTTCCAGAGTGGTTTTGATAAAGGACGGTTTTTCCAGGGCGGTTTTTCCAGGGCGGTTTCCAGTTTGGGTGCAAAGGAGTGGCTGGCAGGGTGGTTTAGTTCAGGGTAGTTTTTGGCACAAAAGAGTGGCTGGCAGGGTGGTTTTTCCAGGGCGATTTTCCAGGGCGGTTTCAAGGCCAGGGTGGTTTCTCAGGCTAGTGTTAGCTCAAGGGGGTCTTGGGCCAGGCAGTATTGTGACAGGGTGGTTTCACGTAACTCCAGGGCGGTTCGCCCAATCCAGAGCATCAGAGCAGTATTGCCTCAAGGTGGTATTACCCCAGGGCGGTTTTGCGCAAATTCATATTCCAGAGAAATCAGAGTGATTTGAGGGCAAGGCGGTTTAACGCAACTCCAGGGCGGTTTTGGCACGGCAGAGCGATTTTGGAAAATTCAGAGCGGTATGAATTCCAGGGCGGTTCGCCCAATCCAAAGCATCAGAGCAGTATTGCATCAGAGCAGTATTGCCTCAGGGTGGTATTTTCCCAGGGCGGTTTTGCGCAAACTCAGATCCCAGAGAAATCAGAGCGGTATGAGGGCAGGGCGGTTTAACGCAACTCCAGGGCGGTTTTGCCCAATCCAGACCACCAGAGCGGTATTGCGCCAGGGGAGTGTTGCGCAAAGATAAACCCCCCCAGGGCGCCTCTGCCCAGGGCGGTTTTACGTAAGGACAAGCCCCCCAGGGCAGGTTTAGAGTGGTTTTGCCATGGCAGTTCTGCCAGGGCAGTGTTGCTCAAAAAAATAAATAAATAAATAAATAAAAAAATTAAAGGTGAAGGGGCAGCCAATAATAGCCTCTCTAGTCCGGAGCAAACGGCTGCGGTAAAGACACTTTAAATCCGTTTACGGCTGAGGCTTGGCCAATAAGCCTAGTAGAGGTGAATAGGCCCACCTGAATGGCCTATCTAGTCCGTAGCAAACGGCTGCGGTAAAGACAAGGCAAATCCGTTGAAGGTTGGCCACTTACCAAAAGTGGCGAATATTGGATGGTTATCACACAAGAGTGACGGCAACGAAGGACATGGATGGACAACACATAAAGAAACACATGAATGGTGAAGACAAGGAGATAACACGGATGAGAGAAAGGAAATGTGAGATGGACTTGCACTCTGCAAGAGGGAAAGGTGGACTATGTATGCATGTATGAGTGTATGTACTCATGAGAGAATTAGTACACATGAGAGGTTGGGTACCCACGTGAGCACATGTACGCCCCTTGATACACCTCAGATCTGACACATCGTCAGACATGACATGAGTGTGTACTTAAGGATTTTGTATGATTGTACTTTTCTTGATGATATATATTTACCTTCATCAAAAAAAAAATCATGAACCTTATGAGCTCCTCAAGGGGACATCATCATCCTAATATATAGGACACGATTTCCTCCTATAATCAACAACACACCATATAAATAATATCATTTCTTAACTTACCGAGCCTATCGATTTACTCTATAAATCTCGCCCATTGGTAAATCAAAGAAATGAATACTAAGTATTTGTGCCCGTTATTATATCGGGATTAAGAGCATGTACAACATAATATCTGAGGTCCGATTTGATTATGTAGTCAGCAATAAATCAAATCACCTTTATATCGGTCCTGCTCAATACACACAAAGTGTACTAGTGTAATTCTATGGTCAAGACAAACCAATGCCAAATTACACTACAACCATACCAATGGTTTGTCCATAACCATATTGGTTGTAAGCCTTTACTTATACTTTACACGGAACTGATAACATGATCTCCCGTGTGACACTACACGCCATGTTATCTACAATGTAATGTATTATACGATATGCATAACCATAAATATGAAAACAATGATCATGTGATTCTTATTTCAAAAATAAAGATGTTCATACAAAAGATAGAATTTTCAGTATACATCCCAACAATCTCTCACTTATACTAAAAGACTGTGCTGTCCTCATACTGCCATACATCTGATTCTCATTCCCTCCACATGCCTATCAAAAGCTCTCGCTGAAAGGGCCTTAGTGAAAGGATCTACCAGGTTATCCTCTGATGTAATCTTGGCCACAGCAACTTCTCCTCGCTTTACGATTTCTCATATCAGGTGGTACTTGCGCTCTATGTGTTTACTTGCCTTATGGGCTCGTGGTTCCTTCGAGTTTGCAACTGCACCACTATTATCACAATAAATTGTGATAGTTTTGGGCAAACCAGGAATCACATCCAAGTCTATCAAGAAGTTCATGAGCCACACAACTTATTTGGCTGCCTTAGAGGCCGCCACATACTCAGCTTCCATGGTAGAGTCCGCCACACATTTCTACTTGACACTCCTCCATACAATGGCTCCACCTCCCAAAGTAAACACAAAACCTGAGGTAGACTTATTGTTGTCCCTATCTGATTGGAAGTCGGAATCTGTGTAACCCACAGGGAGTAATTGGTCTGCCTGGTAAACTAGAATATAATCCCTAGTCCTTCTCAGGTACTTCAATATATGTTTTACCGCAGTCCAATGTCCCTGTCCTGGATTACTCTAATATCTGCTAACCATGCCCACGGTAAAGTAGATATCCTATCTCGTACATAGCATAGCATACATGAGGCTTCCTACTGCCGAAGCATAAGGAACCGCCTTCATCACCTCTATCTCCTTTGATGTTCTAGGACACATCTCCTTAGATAAAGGAACTCAATGCCTGAAAGGTAGAAAACCTTTCTTGGAGTTCTGCATGCTAAAATGATCCATAATGGTGTCTATGTATGAAGCTTGAGATAAGCACAACATCTTTTTCTTGTGATCCCTTATAACCTTAATCCCAAGGATGTGTCCCACTTCTCCCAAGTCCTTCATATCAAACTGTTTGGACAACCATACCCTTACGTCCGATAACACCTTGACATTGTTGCCAATTAACAAAATGTCATCTACGTATAGTACAAGAAATACCACTACATTTCCATCACATCTCTTGTATACACAAAACTCATCCGGACTTTGAATAAATCCATAACACTAGATTACCTCATTAAAGCGAATGTTCCAAGACCTAGAAGCTTGCTTCAATCCATAAATGGATCAATTAAACTTGCACACAAGATGCTCTTTACCCTTTGCAATGAATCCTTCTGGTTGCTTCATATAGATGTTTTCCTCAAGACTTCCATTAAGGAAAGTTGTCTTGACATCCATCTGCCATACCTCATAATCCATATGAGAAGCAATACATAAGAGAATCCGGATAGACTTAAGCATGGCTACTGGAGAAAAGGTCTCCTCATAATCGATACCCTCTTTCTGAGTATACCCATTCGCAACAAGCCTCGCTTTGAAGGTCTCAACCTTCCCATCTATTCCTCTCTTTCTTTTGTAGATCCACTTGCATCCAATGGATTTTACACCATTGGGTGGTTCTACTAGCTCCCAGACCTGATTTGAATCCATAGATTCTATCTCAGAATTCATCGCACTTTGCCAAGATACCGCATCTTTATCTTGGATCGCCTCGTCATATGTCCAGGGATCAGGTTCATGTTCGCCAGGGACCAAATCAGAAGATTCTCCCAAGAACATGAATTTATCAGGCTGTCTAACAACCCTCCCACTACGACGAGGTATCACCTGTGTATCCTCTGTGACATGTGGTGCAGTGACTTATGGTTTATCCTCTTGTACCGGTGGTACTGAAGCAGTGACTTCCCCTCTTAATTCCTCCAGAACAATTTTACTCATGGGTTTGTGGTTCATCACATAATCTTCCTCTAGAAATTTGGCATTCGTGCTAACGATCACCCTCTGATCTCTAGGACTATAAAACAAACAACCTTTCATTCCTCTAGGATAGCCAACAAACATGTGCACTTCTGTATGAGGTTCCAACTTACCAGCATCTGCCTTCAGCACATGTGCTGGACTCCCCCATATCCGAATATGTCTCAGACTAGGCTTTTGTCCAGTCCATAATTCTATGGGAGTAGAAGGCACTAATTTAGATGGTACCAAGTTCAGAATATACACTGCTAGATCTAGAGCATATCCCTAGAATGAATATGGCAACTCAGAATAACTCATCATCGATCTAACCATCTCCATAAGAGTCCTATTCCTTTGCTCTGCTACACCATTTTGCTGGGGTGTGCCAAGTGTAGATAATTGGGATTGAATCCCAGCCTCTGATAAGTAATTCCTAAACTCTCCTAATAGGTACTCACCACCACGATCAGATCGTAGTGTCTTGACACTTTTACCCTGACGTTTCTCCACATCAGCCTTAAATTCTTTGAACTTGTCAAAGCATTCAAACTTGCGGCGCAACAAGTAAATGTATCTATACCTTGAATAATCGTCTATAAAAGAGACAAAATATTCAAAACCACCTCTTGCCTGGATAGACATAGGACCACATAAATCAGAATGAACCAATTCCAACACATCTTTGGCTCTATACCCCTTGGCCTTAAAAGGCCTCTTGGTCATTTTACCCTCCAAGCAAGATTCACAGGTTGGAAATCTTCCACCACTAATGAACCCAGAGGTTTATCAGCTATCAACCTTTGAATTCTGCTAAGGTTAATATGACCTAGCCTTAGATGCCAAAGATATGTTTGGTTCATCTTCGAAGGTTCTTTTCTCTTTTTGAAATTAGAAGATGAGTTATTCACTTCTATTTGCATCGCGGGAGCTTTTGGTTCAAGTATATATAAATTTCCTATCAATGCACCAGAACAGATAATCTCCCTATTCCTTTTTATAACAACTCTGTCATTAAAAGAAATAGAATATCCATCCATAAATAATTTAGAAACCGAAATCAAATTCTTTCTAAATAAAGGTACATAAAGGAAATTCTTAAGAACCAAAACTTTATTCTTCTCAAAAGACAAATAAACATCTCCCACTGCAACAGCCGCTACCTTCGTAGCATCACCCAAGTAAATGGTAATCTCCCCTTCAGCTAGTCGTCTGGTTTCCTGGAACCCCTACAAAGTATTGCAGATATGATCAGTGACTCCCGTATCTACACACCATGTGCTGGTAGATAACATCGTTAAACATGTTTCAACGACTAGACCAAAAGATATACCTTTGTTACGTACGGTTGGGGCGTCCTTCTTCCGATGTCGATCACTTGCGGTGAAGCACTTGCCTTTCGGCTTCTTCACTCCTCCCTGAGATCCTCCCGCCACCTTTGCCCCAGCTTGTTTCTTCTTCTTCTTGCCTTTCGCTTAGAAGTAGAAACCTTTTGGGAAACCATGGCTTGTGCCTGAGCACTCTGACGAAATAGCCCTTCTACCCCCTGGAGTTCTGTCAAAAGCTCCGCCAACGAATACAACCTTTTATTCAAGTTGTAGTTTAGGCGAAATTGCTCAAAACTGCTAGGTAGAGACTTGAGAATGATATCGACCTGGGTTTCTCCATCGATCTCAGCTCCGAGGACTTCCAGCTCATTCAAATGAGGCATCATCTTGAGAACAAGATCCCTCACGGGTGTTCCCTCGATCATGGTGGTCGTCATCAAGTTCCTCATGGCTTCCTGCCTAGCAGCCCGATTCTGGTGTCCAAAAAGCTCTTTGAGATTGAGCATCATATCATAAGCAGTGGGCATGGTTTGATGCTGATGTTGCAGTACATTTAACCAACGACTTATGACTGATGCTACATTTGACATAGTCTTAGCACCCCCGACTCTGATACAAATTGTTTGATGCTGATGTTGTAGTACATTTAACCTAGTTCGGAGGATGATTAAGAGCCGAAAATGACTCGTCACTCAACCCAAGGAAGGTAAATCTAAAGCTAGTTCTAACATTTGGTGTTATGAATGCAACAGGTTCGGACTGTAGGGATTTCTATATGCCAAATAGCATATGCGCAATGGAAAAATTAGGATCCCTTCCTAGTGATCCTTCCGAAAGAAAACCTCGTACAAAATAAATTTCTCTAAAACCAAACCTATCTTATAGGAGAGGATTACCTTTGTTGCGTGCCCTTGTTAATCCCGCTTTTCCTTTTGGTTTGTTGGATCTTTAGCACGTTCAAATGTCCGTGCCTCTATACGTATCCACACGAGCAAGCTCTTGTCTCACAAAAGAAAAACTAGAAGGGCTCTCCTTTACTTCTTGCTAGAGAAGTCCCTAAAGGAGAGGAAGCTAGGGAAAAAGAGAAGGGAAGAAGAAGACTACTCTTCTTGCTAGCCTACACTCACAAAACCACACAACCAAAGCTTCCACCAAGCTCTCAAGCTCTCACACAACCACAATCACTCTTTGGCCGGCCACTCCATGGAGTCTTTTATAGGGTTGGAAAAACCCTTTCACCTCCTACCATTCAATGCAATCCATTGCATTGAGACACCTTGTTTGGCCGGCCACTTTAAGGAGACAAAAACCACTTTGTCTCCTTCCACCTTATCTAGCTTAGGTGGCATGATTATGTGGCATGCTTGTGTGGCATTCATGCATGTTGAATTAATCTTATTAATTCAATAAGCTTATGTTATCATATTGAATTAATCTCATTAAATCAATAAGGTAACATATTGAATTAATCTCATTAAATCAATAAGCTAAAATTCTCATTAAGCTTAAAGTCAAAAAACCATTTTGTACTTAAGCTTATTCCCAAATTATTCTAGTCAAACTAGAATGCACTAATTCTTCTAATCATCATGCTCTTTATGTGTGACCCTATAGGCTCTCATAACGTTGGCAGTGGATCTAAACTCTTTTAGATACACAAGCAATGAGCGGCATCTAGCAATACATCATTGCTACCCAAGTTACGAAATAAGTCAAGATCCGACTAACCTTTCCGTGACTACTATAATGTATGACCGTGTCCTTCTATCCTTGATATCAGATTGACCAATGAGGCATAGACCGTGTCATCCTCGATCAATCTATGTGTTTCTTGATCCCTGAGTAAACTAACTCAAACAAATGAGCTCAATATCTCATATTGACTCATTTGAGCATGGCCATGCGTTTTAGTAGTTCTACTCAATCAAGGGGCCCACCGATATCACTCTCGTCATATGAGAGGGATAGATCCCATCTACATCACTCACATCCCTCCGCATAATTTGTTATATACCCAGTAATCGCCTTTATGGTCCACCCTGTTACGGGTGACGTTTGACGATACCAAAGTACATAATTCCTTATGTAGGGAACCGTAGTGACTTCAAGTTCGAGGACTATTCATACCAATAGTCACATGAGAAAGTTTATGACACTCATATAACGATCCATGAAACTTTCTCATGGCGGGTCAGTTCAGTATATATTCTCTAATATATACCCATGTGTCAACTTGATATCATATATCCATGACTTGTGAGATCAAGTCATCAATTGACCTACATGCTAATCTTTATGTATTAATATTGCCCTTGCATATTAATACTTGACTAGGAACATTTAGGAAAGTGTTCTCTACAGCCTCTCATAATCAATTCTCCCAATTGATGTGCTGTAGATAAGAACCTACTTTTCTAGGGCATTATTATATTTAATTTAGCTGGCACAAGCAAGATGTAAATATAATAACCAATCCTTTGCCTTTATTGAATATGATACAAAATGTTCCCTTTTCAACCATCACATGATTGGCTCTAGGGCTATAACTAACAATCTCCCACTAGCACTAGTACCAATCACTATGATATCTAATACCTAGTGACCTAGTGTGACCATCATGCTTCCTCTGTGCCAAAGCCTTGGTCAATGGATCTGCGATGTTAGCTTACATGCCAGATACTCTGCATATCCTCACATCTCCTCTATCGATGATCTCTCGAATGAGATGGAAGCGCCGATATGTGTTTGGTCCATTGATGTGATCGAGGTTCCTTAGCTATGCAATAGCCCCATTGTTGTCACAATGAGGTCTATTGGATGCTGTAATGCTAGGAACTACCCCAAGTTCATCGATGAACTTGCGAGCCAAACAGCCTCCTTTCGCATCGACGCAGCGAATATACTCCCATTTGTAGAATCAAGAATCGTGTCCTCGCTTTGAACTCTTCCACTCACGCCTCCACCATTCAAGCAAAACACGTACCCCGATTACGATCTATAGTCATCCTTGTCTGTTTGGAAGTTTGCATCACTGTAACCCTTTACAGTTAGCTCCTCATTGCCTCCAAATATCAGAAAATATTCTTTCGTTCTTCGTAAGTATTTAAGAATATTTTGACCGCTATCCGCTGACTTTCACCGATCCGATCGTATCTACTCGTCATGCTCAAAGCATACGAGATGTCGACAGTACAAAGCATGGCGCGCATATGATAGACCCTATGGCGGATGCATAAGGGGATCTTATCCATGCGATCTCTCTCCTCCTTAGAAGAGGGACATTGAGTCTTGAAAGACTCATACCATGTGATAAAGGAAATCCTTTCTTGGAATTTTGCATAAAAGCGATCTAGCACTTTATCTATGTATGTACTGACTTAGGCCAAGTAATCTTTTAGATCTATCTCTATAGATCTTGATGCCTAGAATATAGGCAGCTTCACCTAAGTCTTTCATCGAGAAACAATTCCCTAACCACATCTTCACAGACTGGAGTGAGGGAATATCATTTCCGATGAGAAGTATGTCATCTACATACAAGACAAGAAATACAACTGTGTTCCCACTATTTCTCTTGTAGACACAAGGTTCATCTTCATTCTTGATGAAACCAAACTCCTTGATTGCATCATCGAATCGAAGATTCCAAATGAGAGGCTTGCTTTAGTCGATAAATGGACCTTTGCGTTTGCATATCTTTCAGATGCTTTGGATCTTCAAAACCCTCAGCCGTGTCATGTACACATCCTCGAGTAGCTTTCCATTCAAAAGCGGTTTTGACATCCATCCGCGATCTCATAATCGTGGTAGGCGATAGCAAGTATGATCCGAATGGATTTAAGCATCGCAACTGGTGAAAAGGTTTCATCATAGTCAATACCATGAATTTGTTTGAATCCTTTAGCCACCAATCTACCTTTATAGGTATGCTTATTACCATCCATGTCAGTCTTTACTTTAAAGACCCACTTACACCCAATGGGTTTTACCCCTTCAGGTGGATCAACCAAGGTCCATACTTGGTTAGTGTACATGGATTCCATTTCGGATCTCATGGCCTCTAGCCATTTCTCGGAATCTGGGCTCATCATAGCTTCTTGATAGGATGTAGGCTCGTCAAGATCGACAAGCAATACCTCACCGTTGTCAGTCAAGAGAAAAGAATATCTCTCGGGTTGACGACGGATCCTATCAGATCTACGAAGAGGTTGGTCTACTTGAACAGGTGTCTGCTCCACAACTCTTTGGGCAACACTTTCCTCATCCACAACACTTTGTGGTTCCTATTCATTTTCCATCGAAGCCTTAGTGTTATCATCATCTTGAACTTCTTCAAGATGAATTTTACTCCCACTAGTTTTTCTAGAAATAAATTCTCTTTCTAGAAAGATAGCATTTCTGGCAACAAACACCTTGCCAAGTGTGGGATTGTAAAAGTAATATCCCTTAGTTTACTTGGGATATCCTACAAAATAACACTTATCTGATTTGGGTCCTAGTTTATCTGAGACATGATGTCTTACATAAGCTTCACAACCCCAAATCTTTATAAAAGACATTTTGGGACTCTTCCCAGTCCATATCGTATATGGTGTCTTTTCTACGGCTTTTGATGGGACGCGATTAAGTGTGAAAGCGGCTGTCTCTAGAGCTAGTCCCCAAAAGGAAGTAGGTAGATCAGTCTGGCTCATCATTGATCGTACCATATCTAATAGAGTACGATTTCTCCTCTCAGATACACCATTCCATTGTGGTGTTCCAGGTGGCGTGAGTTGGGATATTATCCCACACTCAGCCAGGTGATCACGAAACTCTTGACTAAGGTATTCACCACCTCGATCTGATCGAAGTAGCTTAATACGCTTACCAAGTTGGTTTTGTACTTCATTCTTGAATGCTTTGAACTTTTCAAAGGATTCTGACTTATGTCTCATCAAATATAAGTAGCCGAATCTACTCATATCATCAGTGAAAGTAATAAAGTATTTATAGCCTCCTCTGGCTTCGACATTGAAAGGGCCACATACATCAGTATGTATGAGTCCTAACAAGTCCGTCGCTCTCTCGCCATGTCCACTAAATGGAGTTTTAGTCATCTTTCCTAAAAGACAAGATTCGCATACCTCATATGATTCAAAATCAAATGAGTCCAATAATCCATCTTTATGGAGTTGGGATATGCATTTTTCATTTATGTGACCTAGGCGACAGTGCCAGAGATATGTTTGGTTCAAATCATTCAATTTGAACCATTTGGTATTTACGTTATATATTGGGTTTTCTAAATCTAGAACATAGAGACCATTCATAAGTGGTGCATTACAATAGAACATTTCATTCAAATAAATGGAACAACATTTGTCCTTTATTATAAAAGAAAAGTTTTTCTTGTCTAAACAAGATACAGAAATTATGTTCTTTGTCAATGCAGGTACATATAAGCACTCCTCTAGTTCTAAGATAAGCCCAGTGGGCAAAGACAAGGAATATGTTCCTACAGCTACAGCAGCAACTTTTGCGCCATTGCCTACTCGTAGGTCCACTTCGCCTTTTGCCATTAGTCTACTATTTCTCAGTCCCTGCACATTAGTACAAATGTGATATGCACATCCGGTATCTAATACCCATGTAGAAGAAATAGATAGATTAACTTCTATAACGTGTATACCTGAGGCAGAAGTCCCACTTCTTTTATTCTTTACTTCCTCAAGGTAGACTTTGCAGTTCCGCTTCCAGTGTCCAGTCTCACCGTAATGGAAGCAGTCCCCTTCCTTAGGTACTTTACCTTTACCCTTTGAAGTGGATGAATTGGCCTTGCCTTTGGCTTGGTGCCTTTGCGCTTACCTTTGCCTTTCTTGACCATTAGTACATTACTAACTTTCTTTTTCAGATTCGGTTCAGCAGTTCTTAACATGCTGAGAATCTCAGGCAAAGGTTTATCAATTTCATTCATGTTATAATTCATGACGAATTGATTATATGCTTCCGGCAACGATTGCAGGATAACATCGGTTGCCAATTCTTGGCTCAGTGGAAAACCTAGTCTTTCAAGGTTCTCAACGTACCCAATCATTTTAAGTATGTGAGTTCCTACAGGTGTTCCTTCTTGCATCTTGCATGCAAAAAGAGCCTTAGACACTTCAAAACGCTCGTGCCTGGCTTGTCCTTGATATAGTTGTTTCAAATGCTCAACCATATCATAGGCATCCATGTTCTCATGTTGCTTCTGAAGCTCAGAGTTCATGGTTACAAGCATAAGGCATGACACATCTAATGCGTCATCTTGATGCTTCTTATAAGCATCTTTTTCAGCACGAGTGGTCGCAGGGGCAGGTATTTCAGGGGTAGACTGCTCTAGGACATACAGTTTGCGTTCTTGCTTGAGGATAATCCTCAAGTTCCTATACCAGTCAAGAAAGTTCGCTCCATTGAGCTTGTCCTTCTGTCCTTGAAGTTGAGGGGGTGTGTCGTGTTAGATGACATGGTGATCTACAACAATAAAATGCAAAATTAAGTATCATACCTAAGTCATTTAATTAGGCCTTTAATTAAATGAGGCTCCCACTAAATTCTCATAGCTTTGATATGAGCTAATCATTAATGTAGGCAAACACTTTTCGCTTACATCATTAGCTACTATTTAGCTATAAATTTATATGGGATAAAGATCCACATCATAATTCGTCTTGAGTTAGCTTTGGCTAATCGCCCAAGACGTAGTATGATTAGGTAGGCAATCTTTTGCCAATTACATCTGATGTAACTCTTTAATAGCTTTGGTTAAGTTTAGATTAGTTTAGTGTTTATTCCTAAACCAGCTTCCAGGCTGTGGCGAGGCACAGGGGCCTTCTTGGATATCGGAGCAATGACCACTTCTAAGACAAAGCTGATGTTCGGAAATCACATAAAACTAATTTTAAAACTTATGCTCAAAGCTAATATATGCCTCTACTTTCTTAACTAATTAAGAAAAACTTAATTAAGTCTTAACCAAGTTTGATAGCGGGACATCACGATTGTCCACTCTTCCAAGATAAAATGCATTGCTTTGCTTTGGCAAACCCAATAACAAATGATCGAGGAAGTAGTGAGTACCAAACTTTGGTAGGCATATCGTATTTGACTTATTAAGATATAAACTTAAACATGCATCACATACATATTAGCATACATCACATATAAGCTAAATTAACATGCATCACATACAAGTTAAACTAAGTGTGTCATGGTTATGGCCCTTATTCTACAATCTTCTCAAGCCAATGAGAAGATTGATTGGTCAACCTAGGGATAGCATCTTCTCCCAAGTGCTTCCTTTTGGTTGTCTTGTGTTGTTGACTTCCTCCTTATAACATTATCTTCCAATGGACCCTCCATCTTTGTTGTATATTACAAAAGGAGAAATACTCGAGTTACATTCGAGTCTAAAGCTAATTTTACAACAAGAATTTTAGGAGAAAGGCACGACACGTAGGCCGTATTAAGAATTACAACACACAATCACAAACTTTTTGGGACTAGGCCATAACCATGCACCATGTCAATTTTAACTTTTAAAAGACATCGGATATTTTATTATGTTTGAAAATTTGCTAATGCAATTATCAACTCATAATAAAATTCATCCTACTTCTATATCATATATAAAATAGAGAAAACTATTTTTATACGATCTTTCATAAGTGGCTCTGATACCCTGTAGGGATTTCTATATGCCAAATAGCATATGTTAACGGAAAAATTAGGATCCCTTCCTAGTGATCCTTCTGAAAAGAAAACCTCGCATAAAATAAATTTCTCTAAAACCAAACCTATCTTATAGGAGAGGATTACCTTTGTTGCGTGCCCTTGTTAATCCCACTTTTCCTTTTGGTTTGTTGGATCTTTAGCACGCTCAAATGTCCGTGCCTCTATATGTATCCACACGAGCAAGCTCTTGTCTCACAAAAGAAAACTAGAGGAGCTCTCCTTTACTTCTTGCTAGAGAAGTCCCTAAAGGAGAGGAAGCTAGGGAAAAAGAGAAGGGAAGAAGAAGACTACTCTTCTTGCTAGCCTACACTCAAAAACACAACCAAAGCTTCCACCAAGCTCTCAAGCTCTCACACAACCACAATCACTCTTTGGCGGCCACTCCATGGAGTCTTTTATAGGGTTGGAAAAACCCTTTCACCTCCTACCATTCAATGCAATCCATTGCATTGAGACACCTTGTTTGGCGGCCACTTTAAGGAGACAAAACCATTTTGTCTCCTTCCACCTTATCTAGCTTAGGTGGCATGATTATGTGGCATGCTTGTGTGGCATTCATGCATGTTGAATTAATCTTATTAATTCAATAAGCTTATGTTATCATATTGAATTAATCTCATTAAATCAATAAGGTAACATATTGAATTAATCTCATTAAATCAATAAGCTAAAATTCTCATTAAGCTTAAAGTCCAAAAACCATTTTGTACTTAAGCTTATTCCCAAATTATTCTAGTCAAACTAGAATGCACTAATTCTTCTAATCATCATGCTCTTTGTGTGTGACCCTATAGGCTCTCATAACATTGGCAGTGGATCTAAACTCTTTTAGATACACAAGCAATGAGCGACATCTAGCAATACATCATTGCTACCCAAGTTACGAAATAAGTCAAGATCCGACTAACCTTTCCGTGACTACTATAATGTATGACCGTGTCCTTCTATCCTTGATATCAGATTGACCAATGAGGCATAGACCGTGTCATCCTCGATCAATCTATGTGTTTCTTTATCCCTGAGTAAACTAACTCAAACAAATGAGCTCAATATCTCATATTGACTCATTTGAGCATGGCCATGCATTTTAGTAGTTCTACTCAATCAAGGGGCCCACCGATATCACTCTCGTCATATGAGAGGGATAGATCCCATCTACATCACTCACATCGCTCCGCATAATTTGTTATATACCCAGTAATCGCCTTTATGGTCCACCCTGTTACGGGTGATGTTTGACGATACCAAAGTACATAATTCCTTATGTAGGGAACCGTAGTGACTTCAGGTTCGAGGACTATTCATACCAATAGTCACATGAGAAAGTTTATGACACTCATATAACGATCCATGAAACTTTCTCATGGCGGGTCAGTTCAGTATATATTCTCTAATATATACCCATGTGTCAACTTGATATCATATATCCATGACTTGTGAGATCAAGTCATCAATCGACCTACATGCTAGTCTTTATGTATTAATATTGCCCTTGCATATTAATACTTGACTAGGAACATTTAGGAAAGTGTTCTCTACAGCCTCTCATAATCAATTCTGCCAATTGATGTGCTGTAGATAAGAACCTACTTTTCTAGGGCATTATTATATTTAATTTAGCTGGCACAAGCAAGATGTAAATATAATAACCAATCCTTTGCCTTTATTGAATATGATACAAAATGTTCCCTTTTCAACCATCACATGATTGGCTCTAGGGCTATAACTAACACGGACATGTCAAGTCGGAATGTCCGAAGCTCAAAAATAAAGCACTGAAGTTCAAGAAGGTGCTCAATGCTACGTGGGAAGAGGCATCGGAGGAAGAAGATGATGACCTCATCTTTATGGCTAAACCAACCGAATCGGAGCCGGAGTCCGAATCTGAGCAAGAATCTGAACCCGAGGACAAGTCGGACTACGAATCTCTATTCAAGACAAGCCACGGATACGCATCCGGTTCAAAAGATACTCTCAAGGTAAGTTAGTCCCTCATTAGTACTTTATACAATGCAATTAAGTTTCTAACTAGGAAGTTAGCTAAGTCCGAGTCCAAGGTCGAGACCCTATTCAAGGAGGCTAAACTCCTTAAACATGAGGTCTCCCTAACCTCTTTGACTAGTCAAGTTCAAGAGGAGGACTCAACTCGAGTTGAAAAGCTCGAAGTTGAGAACTCACTTTTGAAAAGTCAAGTCAAAGATCTTAGGAACACGTTGGAAAGATTCACTTTAGGATCCAAGGGACTTGACATCTTACTTAGATCGCAAAGGGCCGTGTATAACAAGGCCGAACTTGGGTTTAGCTCAAATATGACTAACAAGTCATATATGTCAATCTTAAGTCGAAATAGAATACATGTCCAAGCATGGGTCCCTAAGACGACTTTGATTTCTCAATTAGGATCTAATCAGTATTGGATACCCAAGGACCAAATACACTATGTGGAAAGACTATACTGATTCAATAGTCCCGAGGGAGCTAGTACAAAACTTGTTTGTGCTATTACTTAGAAATTGCATGCTTAGTCTTTTTCCTTTTCTTTTTAGAATGGTTAGATAGGGATTATAACTTGTCAATACTTGATAACATAGTACCAGGATGCGGCGAGATGATAGTACACTAGGAAAGCGAAGTCTTGGGTACTCGAGCTAGATAAGGCATATATAGTTATGTTCACTTGACCGAGTGGAACTAGCTGAAGCTACCTCACCGTATCCTAGACTAGTTAGACCAGGAAGTGATCTTAAGTGAGTCAAGTTACTATTTTCTCAAAATTGGCTTTGTTTAAGGAAGTGGTCATTTTTTCGATCAAAGAAGGCCCCTGTGCCTCGCCACGACATGGAAGCCAAGATCTTGAAGAGGTGACTTGATGAGCTTAGGGTCAAATCCGAATCTAACTCAAGGTTGACTAGTTTCGATTCATTTAAATTAATCAAGTAAAATTGAAGTCATCTCACAAGAACACATAAGGATAACATGTTTGATCATGTAGAAATGGGTGAGATGATCTAGGTCTAATAATCAAGTAAACTACTCTATTTAAAATCAATATCATAACCATAACTACCTTGCATGTAGGTTCAATGGATGTTGGATAGTGGTTGCTCTCGACACATGACTGGGGATCAACTTAAGTTTTCAAAGCTTCGATTCAAACGATAAGGATCGGTAGCCTTTGGAAACAACGGATAGCTCAAAATCATCGGATCAGGTGATATTGAGCTCAACTCAAATTTTATCATTCAAAATGTTCTACTAGTTGAAAATTTCGAATATAATTTACTTAGCGTAAGTCAGTTGTGTGATAATAACTATAAGGTCATATTTCTAGAAAATGAATGCGTAATTAAAACAAATGAAACCTCTAAAACAATCCTTAAAGGAACTAGGAATAGAAACATCTATACTATTAATCTACCTAACTCCTCAACCAAGTGCCTTATGACACAACAAGAGGAATCTTAGTTGTTGCACCGATGACTCGGTCACTCGCACCCAAGACTTGTCCACAAGATGAGTCAGAGTGGCTTTGTTAGAGGTTTGCCCAACCTTAACAACTTAGACAATAAAATTTGTAATGCTTGTCAACAAGGTAAACAATCTAAGACACAACATCAACTAACTAATCAAGAACGAACCGAAAGTGTTCTTGAGCTCCTACATATGGATCTATTCAATTCACATGGAGCTAAGTCACTTAATGGTAGTCAATTCTACTTAGTCATAATTGAGTTTCTTTCTAGGACTACAAATTAAACAAACTAAGGATGGAATATATTTACATCAATAAAAATATACTAGGGAATTAATTAAACGCTTTGGAATGCAAGATGCCAAAACCATCAATACACCCATGGCAACTAATGTCAATATAGGAGAGGACTTAGAAGGAAAGCCCATCGACCTAAAATACTATAGGAGTGCGATAGGGAGTCTTCTATACTTAACCGCGAGTCGAGCCGACATTTTATTCAAGGTAAGTATGTGCGCAAGGTTTTAAACCTGTGCCAAGGAGTCTCACCTAACCCTAGTCAAGCGTATCCTTAGGTATTTAAAGGGCACGCTAAGCGTAGGTATTTGGTACCCTAGATCTACCGAGTTTGAACTAATCGGCTATTCAGACTCGAACTATGCCGGCAGTAAACTCGATAGAAAGAGCATGAGTGGTTGTTGTCAGCTTCTCGGCTCAAGTCTAGTGAGTTGGTGCAGTAGAAAGCAACATTGTGTTGCCTTATCTACCACCTAAGCCAAATACATCGCAATGGGTGAGTGTGTGGCTCAACTTCTTTGAATGAAGCACACTCTCCAAGACTTTAACTTAAACTTCAACAATATTAAAACTCACATAGATAATATTAGCTCCATCAACCTAACAAAAAATCCTATTTGCCATTCTAAGACCAAACATATAGAAGTTAAACACCACTTTATTCGAGAACATGTAGCTAACGGAACCATCAAACTCGAATATGTGGAATCCAAGTCAAACCTAGCTGATATTTTTACCAAGCCACTACCCGAAGCCGAATTTAGTCTACTAAGATGAAAATTAGGCATGTGCGTAATAGAGTAGGACCTACATTCTTTTTATATACTCTAGTATTCACTTTTCTTTTTATGTTAATGGAACTAGCTTAGGGCTCACCCTAGATATTATACACCTATAGATTTAAGGAGCCAATACATCTCACAACACATAAGACTAATGTGTTTGTGTACTTAGCCACGTAGATGGGCGTGAGATGTTACGACCTTACTCCTAGTTCCAGATGTAAAGCTAGTGCATCGCCATGAACCACGGAGTATAATCATATATATATTAACCGACTCTGTCCAGAACTTATTGATCATTCATATCAATCAAGTCAAATAAGAGTTGAACATTCAAATAGATGAACTTATTTTTAGTATATTATTTTCAAAATAATATGGAACATGCTTGGACTTGGAACTTAAACTTAATACTTATATTTTTAAAACCCACTCTTTCCGATTTATGGAAAAAGGGGGAGAAAAGGACAAAGTTAAGGAATGACTTTTTGATAACATAACTTAGTAACTTAATTCTATATTCTTATGGCCAAAAGTTAATGTTTTACTTAACGTAATGTTGGCAAATTTATTTGTTGAGAAAGGGGGAGAAAGGCCAAGTTAAGGAATCTTCTTAACTTAAACTTATTTTTAATACTAAGGCCAACTTTAAGTAATTATTAATTACTTAAACTCTTCCTAAGTAGCAAACATCAAGGGGGAGGGTTAAGACCTTCTTTCAAGACTAACCCTCGGTCAAGGGGGAGGTTTCCTCAAGGAGGAGTACTTGAAAGAAAGTCTCTATTACTCCTACTTAATTTTTAATTCTTCATACATGAAATGGTGCTCGCCGACAAGGATGGTGACACACATTGCTTCGGGGCCGATAATTTCCATGTGGCAATACGTAATTGAACTTTGATTATAGAAAACGATACAAAGTTAAGCTCATTTTGTTATCTCACGAGCTAAATCAAGTGTGCAGAAAAGTGCTAAAGCCAGAGCTGAAGGTCAGCGACACCCAGAGGGAGACGTGGTGGTCAGGCGACATCGGGATGACTTCGGAGGGAGCCGAAGGAATTAGGTGGAAGACCAGAAGCAGAAGCTACAAGGTAAATGTTGAGGTAAGCTCGTGTGAGTGAGCACAAGGTGTAGGGAAATCTCGTATGCCAAATGGCATATGCGCAACGGAAATTAGGATCCCTTCCAAGTGATCCATGCGAAAGCAAACTCATATAAAATAAATTTCTCTAGACCAAACCTATCTTATAGGAGAGTTCTACCTTTGTTGCGTGCCCTTTGCAAATCCCGCTTTTCCTTTCGGTTTGTTGGATCTTTAGCACGTTCAAGTGTCCGTGCCTCTATACGTATCCACACGAGCACGCTCTTGTCTCACAAAAGGAAAACTAGAAGAGCTCTCCTTTACTTCTTGCTAGAGAAGTCCCTAAAGGAGAGGAAGAGAGGGAAAAGGAGAAAGGAAGAAGAAGACTCCTCTTCTTGCTAGCCTACACTCACAAACCCACACAACTAAAGCTTCCACCAAGCTCTCTCACAACCACAACACCAAAAACCCCCTATGGCCGGCCACTCCATGGAACCTTTTATAGGGTTGGAAAAACCCTTCCACCTCCTTCACATTCAATGCAATCCATTGCATTGAGACACACTCAAAAAGGATTTGGCTTCCTTGTTTGGCCGGCCACTTAAGGAGACAAAACCATTTTGTTTTCTTCCACCTTAACTAGCTTAGGTGGATGCTTAGGTGGCATGCTTATGTGGCATGCTTATGTGGCATTCTTATGTGGCATTCATGCATGTTGAATTAATCTTATTAATTCAATTAAGCTTATGTTATCATATTGAATTAATCTTATTAATTCAATTAAGCTTATGTTATCATATTGAATTAATCTTATTAAATCAATAAGGTAACATATTGAATTAATCTCATTAAATCAATTAGCTAAAATTCTCATTAAGCTTAAAGTCCAAAAACCATTTTGTACTTAAGCTTATTCCCATATTATTCTAGTCAAACTAGAATACTCTAATTTCTCTAATTATCATGCTCTTTGTGTGTGACCCTATAGGCTCTCATAACGTTGGCAGTGGACCTAAACTCTTTTAGATACACAAGCAATGAGCGGCATCTAGCAATACATCATTGCTACCCAAGTTACGAGATAAGTCAAGATCCGACTAACCTTTCCGTGACTACTATAATATATATGACCGTGTCCTTCTATCCTTGATATCAGATTGATCAATGAGGCATAGACCGTGTCATCCTCGATCAATCTATGTGTTTCTTGATCCCTGAGTAAACTAACTCAAACAAAAGAGCTCAATATCTCATATTGACTCATTCGAGCATGGCCATGCGTTTTAGTAGTTCTACTCAATCAAGGGGCCCACCGATATCACTCCCGTCATATGGAAGGGATAGATCCCATCTACATCACTCACATCCCTCCGCATAATTTGTTACATACCCAGTAATCGCCTTTATGGTCCACCCTGTTACGGGTGACGTTTGACGATACCAAAGTACATAACTCCTTATGTAGGGAACCGTAGTGACTTCAGGTCTAAGGACTATTCATACCAATAGTCACATGAGAAAGTTTATGACACTCATATAACGATCCATGAAACTTTCTCATGGCGGGTCAGTTCAGTATATATTCTCCAATATATACCCATGTGTCAACTTGATATCATATATCCATGACTTGTGAGATCAAGTCATCAATTGACCTACATGCTAGTCTTTATGTATTAATATTGCCCTTGCATATTAATACTCGACTAGGAACATTTAGGAAAGTGTTCTCTACAGCCTCTCATAATCAATTCTGCCAATTGATGTGCTGTAGATAAGAACTATAATAACCAATCCTTTGCCTTTATAGAATATGATACAAAATGTTCCCTATTCAACCATCACATGATTGGTTCTAGGGCTTTAACTAACACAAGGAAGGTCATATCCTCTGTACGGGGACATTCTTAGGCGACGATCAGACCAAGACCTCCCATGGAAGGTCTGAGTCGAGATTGAATGGTATATGGTCATTTAATTTACTTATATTAACTGTATTTTCGAGCTAACTCTTCGTTGCAGCTGGAAAACTTGCCATCAGTCGACTGAGGGCTTGTATCAGTCGACTGATTCATCTAGCAACTGATTGGTAAGGGTAGCAGTCGACTGTTGGTCAAGGATCAGCTTTGAGGAGAGTCAAATCTTATCTCCATTTTTGAATGGATAAGAGGCTTGCTCTCATTAGTTGAAGATCTGAACATCTAGGGTTTCCAAGGCTATACAAGTAGGGGTTCTCTACCCCATTTCCATCATCAAAAGCTCTCCAAAAAGCCTCCGCTACGATACTCTTCTATGACGACCTTATGACGACGAAGTTCTACCGCATCTCCGATGACAAGCGCCTAACTTTCATTACTTTAATAGTCGTTGGTATTTTCTTTATTGTTGTCCTTAAATCTGTATTTATTGTATTTTAATCGTAACAAGGAGAGGGGGAGTGTCCCTCTACCTTGAGCTTTTTCATATCGATTGTATTCGCATACTCCTACCTCTAATGAGGAGGAGTGTTTTTAGTGTTTTGCCCTTCGTACGCGGTCTAGGACCGTTAGGGCCTTGGACTAGTAGCCGAAGGCTGTGAATCAAGTAAAAACAAACGAGTAATATTTTCTTTCCGCTACATTTACTCTTACTCGCATTTTATAAACGAACGAAAAGTGTTTTGTGTTATTCACCCCCCTCTAGTGCTCAAATTGATCCAACAGAAACCCTCGACATCAGTCGGCTGCTCCCCTTGGCAGTCGACTGATGGAGCTAGCAGTCGACTGCCATGAGTTAGAAGTCCACTGTTCAGCCAGAAGTTCAACTCAAACACCAGTCGAGTCTCCAGTCGACTTGGATCAGTCGATTGTCATATCATGGCAGTCGACTGATGTTGGGAAAACCCATCAGACACTTAGCCAATTGGCCAAGATCACCTAAGAGCTACCCCATCCCGGGTTACAATCGCTCATTCTCATTCCCTTGGAGTCCCTCGCCTTTGAAGTTCTCTTCGTCCAGCCATGTCCCTCAGATGTGCCAAGCGCACGGCTTTGCAGCGCCATCCTTCGCATATCGCCCTAAAGTCTACTTCCTTCAGCTTCACTCCAATGCTCCTCGTTCGGCGGTCCCTCGGATGCACCAAGCGCACGGCTTCCGCAATGCATCTTTCATCGACTCAAGGACCGAGTCATGAGATGGTGAATTTTGCCAATGCTCCATCCATGTGCGAATTACTAAGTCCTATATGACTTCAATGCACATATCATATCCATAACAATCCTAACTTAAAACCTTTGCCACACACATCAAAACCACATAACATGGGTTGATTGCTCTAACAAAACCCAACTCCTCCGATCCGCCACCGCACAAGAATAAAAGCTTCGGCTATCACCGAGCTATAAAAATATTGACTATCTGCTCTAAGGCATTGCCTTGTCAGATCGAGATGAATTTTTTTACTTTCGTCATCTTCCATAGTGTACTTACTTTAAACCTAACTATTTCGTCTCGCCACTGCACGGGGATAAAAGCTTTTGCTATCACTGAGCTACACAAATTGTGACGATCTTCTCTATGGTTTTGCTATGTCAAATCGGGATGAAAATTTTTACTTCCATTATCTTCCACAGTGTACTTATCTTAAACCCAACTCCTCCGATCTGCCACCGCACGGGAATAAAAGCTTCAGCTATCACCGAGCTACAAAAATATTGATGATCTGCTCTAAGGCATTGCCTTGTCAGATCGGGATGAATTTTTTACTTCTGTCATCTTCCACAGTGTACTTACCTTAGACCCAACTCCTTCGCTCCACCACCGCATGAGGATAAAAGCTTCGACTATCACCGAGTTGTAAAAAGAGAATAAAGGCTCCACCCACCAATAAATCACGTCTAAAACTTCTTTAAGGCCCATTCCCTTGCCCATGGGCCCGATTATCTTTCTCAAACGAGAATATACTTCCTTCCTTTAAATTTGACTTCTTGCCTTCCCCTTCTTCATCTTCCGCTCTTCTTGTCTTCGAAACCCTTTCCCCATTTTTGCGCAGCGCAAAGATTCTTCTTCTTTCCCCTTGCATCACCCTCCAACCCTTCCTTCCTTTTGACAAAATGAAGGCTTGCTTGATGTCCAATCCTCAACCCACCAGGACTTCTTGCCAACTATCTGGTCCTCCTAACCCATCTGGACTTCTTGCTAGTTGTCCAACCCTTCTGGCCCAACTAGACTTCTTTCTAGTTGTTCGGTCTTCTCGACCCAACTGGATTTCCTGCCTGATGTCAGGTTCTCTTGATGCAGACATGGGAGCTCCACTTCCTTCGTTCGAGGTTCATGGCTTGACATGGACCATGGCTCTGATACCAAATGTTAGTGCCTATAAGATCCACATATCTCCACAATGATATGATATTGTACACCTTGTGCCCAAGCCCTCATGGTTTTATTTTTGGGTTTTACCCAAAAGGCCTCATACCAATGGAGATATCTTTTTATCTTATAAGCACATGATCTTTTCCATGTCTTAGCAATGTGGGACTTTAATTGTATTCCCTATACTCCCAACACTTCCTTCTTAGCATAACCTACTCCTTCCTTGATAACATCATTTTCTACTGCCCCCAGTCTTCTACCACCAATCTCCCACAAATATTGCCATATTTCCCATCCCCATCTATGCTGTCACCAAACCCTAGCCTTTCCTCCTCTTCGCCCCCACTTCTATGCGACCCGGTGCCACCCCCAACATTCTTACATATAAAAACTAGACTTCGAGGAGCAGTGCATCGATGAATTCAAGAAGAAGATGCCTCTACTCTTGGCCCCTCTTCTTCATTCACTTGACCTTCAACCACTGAACTGACTCTTGTAGTGATGTTTCTTGTACTATAGTCCGGATGAGTCTTGTGTATACAAGAGATGTGATGAAAATGTAGTGGTATTTCTTGTACTATACGTAGATGACATTTTGTTGATTGGCAACAATATCAAGGTGTTATCGGACATAAGGGTATGGTTGTCCAAACAGTTTGATATGAAGGACTTGGGAGAGGTGGGACACATCCTTGGGATCAAGGTTATAAGGGATCGCAGAAAAAGGATGTTGTGCTTATCCCAAGCTTCATACATAGACACGATTATGGATCGTTTTAGCATGCAGAACTCCAAGAAGGGTTTTCTACCTTTCAGGCATGGAGTTCCTTTATCTAAGGAGATGTGTCCTAGATCATCTGAGGAGATAGAGGAGATGAAGGCGGATCCTTATGCTTCAGCAGTAGGAAGCCTCATGTATGTGATGCTATGTACGAGACTAGATATCTGCTATGCCGTCGGCATGGTCAGTAGATATCAGAGTAATCCAGGGCAGAGACATTGGACTGCGGTAAAGCATATATTGAAGTACTTGAGAAGGACTAGGGATTATATATTGGTTTACCGGGCAGACAAATTACTCCCTATGGGTTACATGGATTCCGACTTCCAATCTGATAGGGATAACAGTAAGTCTACCTCATGTTTTGTGTTTACTTTGGGAGGTGGAGCCATTGTATGGAGGAGTGTCAAGTAGAAATGTGTGGCAGACTCTACCATGGAAGCTGAGTATGTGGCAGCCTCTGAGGCAGCCAAAGAAGTTGTGTGACTCAGGAACTTTCTGATGGACTTCGATGTGATTCCTGGTTTGCCCAGAACTATCACAATTTATTGTGATAATAGTGGTGCAGTTGCAAACTCGAAGGAACCACGAGCCCAAAAGGCTAGTAAACACATAGAGCGCAAGTACCACCTAATACTGTAGGGATTTGCTTCGGAGGCTCATTAGCTCCCATGTCCTCGGATTAAAATTTTCACTAATGAAAGAACTAATCCGGATGGGATGAGTTTTCTTAGAACAACCAATTCGTCGTCGTGCTAACAACTTGAGTGATCGCTTGAACAAACTAGTTGTTCAAGCAACACAACTCTTCTAGTTGGTTAGCCGCAGAAGAGACGACGGACGGATCGTCGGTTTTTGTGTTTGTCTTCGGGGTCCAAGATTATACAAAATATATACAATTGCACACTTGTATAATCAACACATAAAAGAACATTCTTAGATCAGAAAATAAAGTTGTAAAACTTTTATACCTCACGATCTTCTACTGTATGTCCTATCCTCCTCGTGGACGACGTGTGGGTGAAGATCCTCCACGAGTAGAAGCCTTCTAGATCGCGTTCTTCCCTTCCTTGTTCGCTGCGAACAAAGAGAAGAACCAAATAAAACTTCTCCTTTCTAGAACCGGCCACCAAGCCAAAGAGCTCGATGTAACCGCCGGCCAAGGAATGAATGGATGAAGCGCCGACCACCAATGTATGGAGAACCGCCGGCCACCTTGGAGCAAAAGAGGAGTGAACGCCGGCCAACCTTGAAGAGAGGTTGCCGCCGGCCAAGGAATAAGAGAGGGAACAATGAGGATGGGCGCCGGCCAAGACTTGTTGGAAGAAGATGGGCGCCGGCTCCTTATGACAATGTTGCCGCCCAAGCCTTAGCTTCCAAACCCTAGCCGCCCAACCTTAAACCCTAACTCCTTGATCATCCTTGCCGCCCAACCCTTAGCCTTCATTTTATAGAGTTAGGCTTAGGCCTCCTTTAATCTCCACTGTCGGATCTAGGGATTTAATCTCCACCGTCAGATCTAAGGTTTTATCCCAACCGTCGGATCTAGGGTTTCATCCCAACCGTCGGATGTAGGGATTCATCTCAACCGTCGAATCTAGGGTTTCATCCCAACCATCGGATCTAGGGATTTACTCCCAACCGTTGGTTCTAGGGTTTCATCCCAACCATCGGATCTAGGGATTTAATCCCAACCGTTGGTTCTAGAGTTTTGTTTTACATCCTTGGATCTAGACTTCATGAGGATTATATTAGGCTACGATAGGGACCATAAGGAGGAGTTGGATCTTGGCCACCCGATGGATCGGAACCACACAAACTTGATCCATCAATGATGTTCCATTCCACTAGAGGATCATCATTGAACTACCTCACCAACCACATAAATTAATATGGGCTCCATATATAATTTGTACATTCATCTCCCCATGTTTAAGATATCGAATGTCCGTCAATTAATTGATTTACTGACCATCAATTAATTAACATCTAACTCCTCGAGTAGTACCACTCAACCTTATCATCATGTTGACTAAGTCAACCAGCTGGGTTTACATGATGAACCTTATGAGCTCCTCAAGGGGACATCATCAACCTAATATATAGGACATGATTTCCTCCTATAATCAACGACACACCATGTAAATAATATCATTTCCCAACTTACCGGGCATATTGATTTAATCCATCTAAATCTCACCCTCTGTTAAATCAAAGAAATAAATACTAAGTACATGTGTCCGTTATTATATCGGGATTAAGAGCATGTACAACATAATATCCGAGGTCCGATTCAATTATGTAGTCAGCAATAAATTGAATCACCTCTATGTCGGTCCTGCTCAATACACCTAAGTGTACTAGTGTAACTCTATGTTCAAGACAAAACAATACCAAGCTACACTACAACCATACCAATGGTTTGTCCAAAACCATCTTGGTTGTGAGCCTCTACTTATATTCTACAAGGGACTGATAACATGATCTTCTGTGCCACACCAAGCACCATGTTATCTACAATGTAAAATATTAGACAATATGCACACATATAATAAATATATAAAGTGCAAACAATGATCATGTGATTCTTATTTCAAAATAAAAATGTCCATACAAAAAGAGCTAGGCTTTCAGTATACATTCCAACAATCTCCCACTTATACTAAAAAACTATGCTGTCATCACACTGCCATACATCTGATCCTCATGTCCTCCACATGCCTATCAAACGCTTTCGCTGGAAGGGCCTTAGTGAATGGATCCGCCAGGTTATCCTCTGATGCAATCTTGGCGACAGCAACTTCTCCTCGCTTTACGATCTCTCGTATAAGGTGGTACTTGCGCTCTATGTGTTTACTCGCCTTATGGGCTCGTGGTTCCTTCGAGTTTGCAACTGCACCACTGTTATCACAATAAATTTTGATAGTTCTGGGAAAACTAGGAATCACATCTAAGTCCATCAAGAAGTTCCTAAGCCATACAGCTTCCTTGGCAGCCTCAGAGGCTGCCACATACTCAGCTTCCATGGTAGAGTCCGCCATGCATTTCTGCTTGACACTCCTCCATACTATGGCTCCACCTCCAAAAGTAAACACAAACCCCGAGGTAGACTTACTCTTGTCCCTATCTGATTGGAAATCCGAATCCGTGTAACCCACAGGGACTAATTTATATGCCCGGTAAACCATCATATAATCCCTAGTCCTTCTCAGGTACTTCAATATATGCTTTACCGCAGTCCAATGTCCCTGTCCAGGATTACTCTGATATCTGCTAACCATGCCCACGGCAAAGCAGATATCTGGTCTCGTACATAGCATAGCATACATGAGGCTTCCTACTGCCGAAGCATAAGGAACCGCCTTCATGTCCTCTATCTCCTTTGATGTTTTGGGACACATCTCTTTAGATAAAGGAACTCCATGCCTAAAAGGTAGAAAACCTTTCTTGGAGTTCTGCATGCTAAAACGAGCAAGGATAGTGTCAATGTATGAGGCTTGAGATAAGCACAACATCCTTTTCTTGCGATCCCTTATAACTTTGATCCCAAGGATGTGTCCCACTTCTCCCAAGTCCTTCATGTCAAACTGTTTGGACAACCATACCCTTACGTCTGATAACACTTTGATATTGTTGCCAACTAACAAAATGTCATCTACGTATAGTACAAGAAACACCACTAAGTTTTCGTCACATCTCTTATATACACACGGCTCATCCGGACTTTGAATAAATCCATATGACTGGATTACCTCATCAAAGCGGATGTTCCAAGATCTAGAAGCTTGCTTCAATCCATAAATGGACCAATTAAGCTTACATACAAGATGCTCTTTGCCTTTAGCAATGAATCCCTCTGGTTGCCGCATATAGATGTTCTCCTCAAGACTTCCGTTAAGGAAAGTTGTCTTGACATCCATCTGCCAAATCTCATAATCCATATGAGCAGCTATAAATAAGAGAATTCGGATAGACTTAAGCATAGCTACCGGCGAAAAGGTCTCCTCATAATCGATGCCCTCTTTCTGAGTATACCCTTTCACAACAAGCCTAGCTTTGAAGGTCTCAACCTTCCCGTCTACCCCTCTCTTTCTCTTGTAGATCCACTTGCATCCAATGGCTTTTACACCATTGGGTGGCTCTACTAGCTCCCAGACTTGATTAGAATCCATAGATTCTATCTCTGAATTCATCGCTCTTTGCCAAGATACCGCATCTCTATCTTGGAGTGCCTCGTCATATGTCTAGGGATCAGGTTCATGTTCACGAGGGACTAAGTCCGAAGACTCTCCCAAAAACATGAATCTCTCGGGTTGTCTAACAACCCTCCCACTACGACGACGTGCCTCCTGTGTATGCTCTGTGACACGCGGTGCAGTGACTTGTGGTATCTCCTCTTGTACCGGTGGTACTGAAGTCGGGACTTCCCCTGTCAACTCCTCAAGAAAAATCCTGCTCTTGGGCTTGTGGTTCATTACATAATCCTCCTCTAGAAATCTGGCGTTCGTGCTAACGATCACCCTCTGATCTCTAGGATTATAAAACAAACCACCTTTCGTTCCCTTAGGGTAGCCAACAAACATGCACACTTCTGTACGAGGTTCCAACTTACCAGCATCAGCCTTCAGCACATGTGCTGGACTCCCCCATATCCGAATATGTCTCAGACTAGGCTTTCACCCAGTCCATAATTCTACAGAGGTAGAAGGTACTGATTTAGATGGAACTAAGTTCAGAGTATACATTGTCGTATCCAGCGCATACCCCCAGAACGAAACAGGTAACTCATAATAACTCATCATCGATCTGACCATCTCCATAAGAGTCCTATTCCTTCGCTCCGCTACACCATTCTGTTGGGGTGTGCCAGGTGCAGACAATTGGGATTGAATCCCAGCCTCTGATAAGTAATTCCTAAACTCTCTCAAGAGGTACTCACCACCACGATCAGATCGTAGGGTCTTGATACTCTTATCTTGACGGTTCTCCACATCAGCCTTGAATTCTTTGAACCTGTCAAAGCATTCAGACTTGTGGCACATCAAGTAAATGTATCCATATCTTGAATAATCGTCTATAAAAGAGATGAAATATTCAAAACCACCTCTTGCCTAGATAGACATAGGACCGCACAAATCAGAATGAACCAATTCTAATAGATCTTTGGCTCTATACCCCTTGGCCATGAAAGGCCTCTTGGTCATTTTACCTTCCAAGCAAGATTCGTAGGTTGGGAGATCCTCCACCACTAATGAACCCAAAGGTCCATCAGCTATCAACCTTTGAATTCTGCTTAGGTTAATATAACCAAGTCTTAGATGCCAAAGATATGTCTGGTTCATTTGCGAAGGTTCTTTTCTCTTATTAGACTTAGAAGATGAGTTATTGACTTCTATATGCATCGTGGGAGTTTTCGGTTCAAGTGTATATAAATTGCCAACCAATGTACCAGAACAGATAATCTCCCTATTCCTTTTTATAACCACTTTGTCATTAAAAGAAACAGAATATCCATCAATAAACAATTTAGAAACTGAAATTAAATTTTTTCTAAAAGTAGGTACATAAAGACAATTTCTCAAAACCAAAACTTTATTCCTATCAAAAGATAAATAAACGTCTCCCACTGCAATAGCCGCCACCTTTGTAGCATTGCCCATGAAGACGGTAATCTCTCCCTCAGCTAGTCGTCGGGTTTTCTGGAACCCCTGCAAAGTATTGCAGACATGATCAGTGGCTCCTGTATCTACACACCAGGCACTGGTAGATAACACCGCTAAACATGTTTCAACAACTAAACAAGAAGATATACCTTTGTTCTTTCGGCGAGGACAGTCCGCCTTCCAATGTCCAGTCTGCTTGCAAGTGAAGCACTTGCCTTTCGGCTTCTTCACTCCTGCCTGAGGTCCCACTGCCACTTTCTTTGCTCCACCTTGCTTCTTCTTCTTCTTACCTTTCAGTTTAGAGGAAGAAAACTTTTGAGCGACCATGGCTTGAGCACTTTGACGAAAAAGCCCCTCTGCCGCCTGGAGTTCTATCAGAAGCTCCGCCAATGAATACAACCTCTTGTTCATGTTGTAGTTGAGGCGGAACTGCTCAAAACTCCTAGGCAGAGACTGGAGAATGATATCGACCTGGGTTTCCCCATCGATCTCAGCTCCGAGGACTTCCATCTCATTAAGATGAGCCATCATCTTGAGAACTTGATCCCTAACGGGTGTTCCCTCGATCATGGTGGTCATCATCAAGTTTCTCATCGCCTCCTGTCTAGCCACCCTACTCTGATGTCCGAAAAGTTCCTTGAGATTGAACATCATGTCATAAGCTGTTGCCATGGCCTGATGCTGATGTTGCAGCACATTTGACATAGATGCCAAAATGTAACACCGCACCATCTCATCTGCCTTGATCCATTTCTTATAACTTTCTTTCTCCTTTTCATCAGAGTCATTGGTGGGCTTAGGAGGATAGACCTCGAAGAGTACAAATTTGTACTCCTCCGCAGTTAAGACAATATCCAGATTTCTTTTCCAATCAATATAGTTTGGTCCAGTAAGTTTATTTTCTTTTAATATGACAGCAAGTGGGTTGAAAGCCATTTGAAAAACCTAAGAATCACAATGATCAAAACATTAGATTTCAAATATTATTGATTCCTCAAAACAATAAAATTCCAAAATCAACCAACATCTCAAATCACCGAGAATGTCGCATGTCACGCTGTGTGGACGTATACGAATTCTACATTTGTAAGAGGAGGTTTTACCCATTAATTTTATTATCTTGTCAACCTTACTTTTTGACAAATAAAATTAATAGTTGGTTCCTATTTGGCCCTACAAATAAAAGCAGTGACTCCGATGGGGAGAATACTTTTATTTGCATCTAAGTGTGCACCATTACACGATACTAAGGGAATTATTTCGGATTATGTGTCTTACCGCTGTGGAAGTACACATGCTCCTAGATATTCCTATAACCATTATTTGACCTAGTGATCCACAAACAAACCCATCCGCAGGGAGGAAGGCACTCAGAGCCGACACACAAGTTTGTTGCATCACACCTCAAATTGTAATGGAGGCCGCGGGAATTAATTAAAATATCCCTCTCCCACTTAGTAAATT
Source organism: Wurfbainia villosa (assembly GCA_025175895.1). NCBI lineage: Eukaryota > Viridiplantae > Streptophyta > Magnoliopsida > Zingiberales > Zingiberaceae > Wurfbainia > Wurfbainia villosa. The sequence continues at coordinate 81,326,317 of CM045987.1, read as the reverse complement.
GAAAATGAGGAATTTTAAAGCATACACAACATGCATATAAAACAAATAAGCAATAAATATGGAAAAAAATAGAATTTTTTCCAACTATTATGGCATTGTTCTCCAATACGCATCCCGTCATGTCGCCACCTCGTCCGCTCCATCTTTTCCCGTGCGCAAGTCACCAAAGAGATCTGAGTCGAGATATATCATTTTAATTTACATCCATCGATCCTATACTCCACGAAGGAGTGTACAAATGATCTAGATCGAAAGTAAACTAAAATGAGCGGCTAAACAATACCGTATTTAATTACAAAAATTAAATACTAATCTAGCCTCGTCAACCCCAAGGATTCAAATAATATACATACAATCACACACAAAACAATCACATACAACCAAATAGCCATAATAGTCGGATCTTATGCCTGCAACCAAAAAGTTAGCCTACGCACATCCTACTATTATCCGGCATACTCAATATATGATATGTGCATGAAAGTAACCGAATTCAAAACACACAAAACCGGAAACCGTGGCTCTGATACCACGTGTAGGGAGTTGCTTCGGAGGCTCATTGGCTCCCATGTCCCCGGATTAAAATTTTCACTAATGAAAGAACTAATCCGGATGGGATGAGTTTCCTTAGCACAACCAATTCGTCGTCGTGCTAACAACTTGAGTGATCGCTTGAACAAACTAGTTGTTCAAGCAACACAACTCTTCTAGTTGGTTAGCCGCGGAAGAGACGACAGACAGATCGCCGGTTTTTGTGTTTGTCTTCGGGGTCCAAGATTATACAAAATATATACAATTGCATACTTGTATAATCAACACATAAAAGAACATGCTTAGATCAGAAAATAAAGTTGTAAAACTTTTATACCTCACGATCTTCTACCGTATGTCCTATCCTCCTCGTGGACGACGTGTGGGCGAAGATCCTCCATAAGTAGAAGCCTTCTAGATCGCGTTCTTCCCTTCCTTGTTCGCTGCGAACAAAGAGAAGAACCAAACAAAACTTCTCCTTTCTAGAACCGGCCACCAAGCCAAAGAGCTCGATGTAACCGCCGGCCAAGGAATGAATGGATGAAGCGCCGGCCACCAATGTATGGAGAACCGTCGGCCACCTTGGAGCAAAAGAGGAGTGAACGCCGGCCAACCTTGAAGAGAGGTTGCCGTCGGCCAAGGAATAAGAGAGGGAACAATGAGGATGGGCGCCGGCCAAGACTTGTTGGAAGAAGATGGGCGCCGGCTCCTTGTGACAATGTTGCCGCCCAAGCCTTAGCTTCCAAACCCTAGCCGCCCAACCTTAAACCCTAACTCCTTGATCATCCTTGCTGCCCAACCCTTAGCCTTCCTTTTATAGAGTTAGCCTTAGGCCTCCTTTAATCTCCACCGTCGAATCTAGGGATTTAATCTCCACCGTCGAATCTAGGGTTTTATCTCAACCGTCGGATCTAGGATTTCATCCCAACCGTCGGATGTAGGGATTCATCCCAACCGTCGGATCTAAGGTTTCATCCCAACCATCGGATCTAGGGATTTAATCCCAACCGTTGGTTCTAGGGTTTCATCTCAACCATCGGATCTAGGGATTTAATCCCAACCATTGGTTCTAGAGTTTTGTTTTACATGCTTGGATCTAGACTTCATGAGGATTATATTAGGCTACGATAGGGACCATAAGGGGGAGTTGGATCGGAACCACACAAACTTGATCCATCAATGATGTTCCATTCCACTAGAGGATCATCATTGAACTACCTCACCAACCCCCATAAATTAATATGGGCTCCATATATAATTTGTACATTCATCTCCCCATGTTTAAGATATCGAATGTCCGTCAATTAATTGATTTACTGACCATCAATTAATTAACATCTAACTCCTCGAGTAGTACCACTCAACCTTATCATCATGTTGACTAAGTCAACCAGCTGGGTTTACATGATGAACCTTATGAGCTCCTCAAGGGGACATCATCAACCTAATATATAGGACATGATTTCCTCCTATAATCAACGACACACCATGTAAATAATATCATTTCCCAACTTACCGGGCATATTGATTTAATCCATCTAAATCTCACCCTCTGTTAAATCAAAGAAATAAATACTAAGTACATGTGTCCGTTATTATATCGGGATTAAGAGCATGTACAACATAATATCCGAGGTCCGATTCAATTATGTAGTCAGCAATAAATTGAATCACCTCTATGTCGGTCCTGCTCAATACACCTAAGTGTACTAGTGTAACTCTATGTTCAAGACAAAACAATACCAAGCTACACTACAACCATACCAATGGTTTGTCCAAAACCATCTTGGTTGTGAGCCTCTACTTATATTCTACAAGGGACTGATAACATGATCTTCTGTGCCACACCAAGCACCATGTTATCTATAATGTAAAATATTACACAATATGCACACATATAATAAATATATAAAGTGCAAACAATGATCATGTGATTCTTATTTCAAAATAAAAATGTCCATACAAAAAGAGCTAGGCTTTCAGTATACATTCCAACAAATATGAGAAATCGTAAAGAGAGGAGAAGTTGTTGTGGCCAAGATTGTATCAGAGGATAACCTGGCAGATCCTTTAACTAAGGCCCTTCCGGCGAGAGCTTTTGATAGGCATGTGGAGGGAATGGGGATCAGATGTATGACAGTTTGAGGACAACATAGTCTTTTAGTATAAGTGGGAGATTGTAGGGATGTATACTGAAAAGTCTATCTTTTGTATGAACATCTTTATTTTGAAATAAGAATCACATGATCATTGTTTGCATTTTTATTGTTATGCAATATTGTCTAATACATTACATTGTAGATAACATGGTGTGTGGTGTCACACGGGAGATTATGTTATCGGCTCCTTGTAAAGTATGAGTAAAGGCTCACAACCGAGATGACTTTGGACAAACCATCGGAATGGTTGTAGTGTGATTTGGTATTGGTTTGTCTTGACCATAGAATCACACTCGTGCACTTTGTGTGTATTGAGTAGGACCGAATTAGAGATGAATCGATTTATTACTGACTACATAATCGAATCGGACCTCAGATCTTATTTTGTACATGCTCTTAATCCCGATATAATAACGGGCACATATACTTAGTATTCATTTCTTTGATTTATCAATGGGCGAGATTTATAGATTAAATCGATAGGCTCGGTAAGTTGGGAAATGATATTATTTATATGGTGTGTCGTTTATTAAAGGAGGAAACCGTGTCCTATACATTAGGATGATGATGTCCCCTTGAGGAGCTCATAAGGTTCATTAGGTAAACCCTACAGGTGGACTTGGTCCGGCATGATGAAAAGGTTGAGTGGTACTACTCATGGAGTTAGATGTGGATTAATTAATAGTCAGTAAATTAATTAATCGACGGACATTCGAGATCTTAAACACGGGGAGAAAATGTACAAATAATATATGGATCCCATATTATCTTATGGGGGTTGGTGAGGTAGATCAATGATAATCCTTTTGTAGATTGGATTATCATTAGTGGATCGGACTTTATGTGGACTTAATCCATGGGTGGCCAAAATCCAACTCCTCCTCATGGTCCCTAATGTAGCCTATTAACACCTCATGAAGCTTAGATCCAATGGATAGAAACAAAACTCTAGATCCAAAGGTAGAGATTAAATCTCTAAGATTCGACGTTTGAGATTAAATCTCTAGATCAGACGGTTGAGATTAAATCCCTAGAACCAATGGTGGAGATTAAAAGGAGGCTTATCCCTAACTCTATAAAAGGAGGACAAGGGGTTGGCGTGGAGTTTCAATCAAGGGAAGTTAGGTTTTTGGAGGTTGGCGGCAAGAGATAGGAGCTAGGGTTTGGGCTTGGGCGACACCTAATAAGGAAAGATTTCCTTGCATTCTTCTCCTTCCTCAAGCTGCTGGTTCCCCTCCATCCCTTTCCAGCCATTGGCCAATGGCCAAAGGCCCTCTTCTCCTTCTCCTTAGGTGGTGGAAATAAGATATAGGGCTTTCCCTTGGTGTCTTGGCCGATTTCCACCATAATATCTTCCTCCTTCTTGGCCGGCGGCAAGCTCCTTCTTTGGAGGTTGTTGGTTGGTTGAAAGAAGGAATAGAGCTTTGTTTCTATTCTTCCTCTTGCTCGGAACGAGCAAGGAAGGAAGATTGGCGATCTAGGAGCTTCAACTTTTGGTAGATCGTTGCCCACACGACGTCCGAAAGGAGAAAGGTCATACATTAGAAGATCGAGAGGTATACCTATTCTATATTCTCTTTTGTCACTTGCTTGTATTTGTTTTTCCAATTATGAGCATGATAAATTCTGTTTGTGGCTAAATAATACTTGGATCCCGAACATAAATACAAAAACTGGTAATCCATACATCGTCTATTCTGTGGCTACTCGTAGAATAGTGGTTGGTCGCTTGACCAACGAGTTTGTTCAAGTGACCTCTCTAAACGAATAGCACGATGATGACTTGATATTTTGGGCAATCCCTTTTGTCTAGGATTAAATTTTTTTAATCCGAAAACATCGATGGGATCGCCATGAACAAACAACCATGGTGAAGTGGGAAGCGAAGTTTCCCCTCACGGACTCGATAAGTAAAACCCTTCAGACTTGACAGATTAGGAAGACCGAACACCAGGCAGGAAGTCCAGATGAGTCATGAGACAAGACATCTGGCATGAAGACCGATTGGGTAAGGAGTGTTGGGATGTATACTGAAAGCCTAGGCTTTGTATGAACATCTTCATTTTTAAATAAGAATCACATTATCATTGTTTGCATTTTGTATATGTGCATATTGTCTGATACTTTACATTGTAGATAACATGGTGTGTGGTGTCACACAGAAGATCGTGTTATCAGTTCCTTATAGACTATAAGTAGAGGCTCACAACCAAGATGGTTTTGGACAAACCATTGGCATGATTATAGTGTAATTTGGTATTAGTTTATCCTGACCATAGAATTACACTAGTACACTTTGTGTGTATTGAGCAGGACCAATTTAGAGGTGATTCAATTTATACTGACTATATAATTGAATCGGACCTCAGATATTATGGTGTATATGCTGTTAATCCTGATATAATAACGGGCACATGTACTTAGTATTTATTTCTTTGATTTACCAATGGGCGAGATTTATGTGTTAAATCGATAAGCCTGGTAAGTTGGGAAATAATATTATTTACATGGTATGTCATTAATTATAGGAGGAAACCATGTCATATATACTAAGATGATGATGTCCCCTTGAGGAGCTCATAAGGTTCATCATGTAAATCCTACAGTTGGACTTGGTCCAACATGATGATAAGGATGAGTGGTACTACTCATGGAGTTAGATATTAATTAATTAAATTGTCAGTAATTTAATTAATTAATGGACATTCGATATCTTAAACATGGGGAGATATTTTGTGCAAATAATATGTGGAGCCCATATTTATTTATGGGGGTTGGTGAGGTAGATCAATGATGATCCTCTAGTGAAATGGATCATCATTAATGGATCAGGTTTTGTGTTGTTCGGATCCATTGGGTGGCCAAGATCCAACTCCTCCTCATGATCCCTATTGTAGCCTATTATAAATAACTCATGAAGCCTAGATCTATATAAGAGAGGGAAGAGGCTTGAGCGAAAACCAAGTTTTAGGGTTTGGAGTTGGCTTTGGGCGGCGACAACAAGTGGAAGAGGTTTAGGGTTTTTGTTTTCCTCTCTTCCTAAGGTTTAGCTGGCGCCTCTTCTTCATCTCTTTAGGGTCGGCGCTTCTTCCTTTAAGCAAAGGCCGACGCTTCTTCTTCTTCCTCACCTAGGGGTGACGACAACACAAGGAGGAAGGTTCTCTTCCTTTCTCTCCTCTCCTAGGGCCGGCGGACACCAATTCTTGGAGTTGTGGTGGTCGGTACAAGCAAGGAGAAAAGGAGGCCTTGGTGGTCGACACAAGTAAGGAGAAGAAGGGAGTTTTATCTTCCCTTGTTCGGAGCGAGCAAGGAAGGGAAGATATGAGATTTAGAAGGCTTCGACTCTTGGAAGATCGTCACCCACACGACATCTAAGAGGAGGATAGGAATACAATAGAAGATCAAGAGGTAAAATAAGAGGTATAATCTTGTTTAATTTTGATTAGTGCTCTTTTGTATTTTGTATGTTATTGATTAACATGGACCCCGATGATAAACACAAAAACTGGCGATCTGTACATCATCTATTCCACGGCTAATCAAGGAAAAGAGTTAGGTTGCTTGAACAACAAGTTTGTTCAAGCAACCACTCAAAACGAATAGCACAATGATGGATCGGTTGCTTGGGTAATCCATCTTCGTTCGGATTAATTTTGTTTTTATCCGGGGATGTGTGATAGGATCGCCATGCACAAGCGGCCGAAGAGAGAAGAAATTTTCACTTCAATTGGTATCAGAGCCATGGTTTCTGGTTTTGTGTGTTTTGGATTTGGTTACTTTCATGCATTTATCATATATTTTATGCCGGATAATAGTAGGTTGTGCGTAGGCTAACTTTTTTCTTGCAGGCATAATATCCAACTATTATGGCTATATGGATGTATGTGATTGTAATTATTTATTTGAATCCTCGGGGTTGACGAGGCTAATTAGTATTTAATTTTTGTAATTAAATACAACACTGTTTAGCCGGTCATTTTAATTTACTTTCAATCTAGATATGTTGTACACTCCTTCATTGAATATAGGATCGATGGATGTAAATTAAAATAGTTTATCTCGGCTCGGATCCCCTTATGGCTAGAGCATGGTAAAGGGAGGAGCGGACGAGGTGGTTATTGGTGCAATCGGCCCAGGTTGACTTGAGTTTGACTCGAGCAAGTACCTTGATAGTATTTTGATGTTAGACAAAACTCATGACATGGGATTGTCATGGGAAATCCAAAGCATTGCGAAGCCGTGCACTTGGTGCTTGGTGAGAAATGCATTGCGAAGTCGTGCGCTTGGTGCATTTGGGAAGTCTTGAGAACTTGGCAAGTTCACTAGGCTCGGGGTCCTTGAGTCGGTGATGGAGGGCATTGTGAAGTCGTGCGCTTGGTGCATCCAAGGGACCGCCGGACGGGGAGCGAATGGAGTGAGCCCAAAGGGGAAGCATACTTCGAGGGCATGAGACGCGAAGGATGGCGTTGCGAAGCCGTGCGCTTGGTGCATCCGAGGGACGTAGGCCGAGAGAAGAGAGCTTCGGTGGGGAACTCCATGAGGGATAAGGTGGACTTGGCCAAGTGGCTAAGACTGAGTGTAGGAGGCTCAAACAACTTGGTGTTTGAGGTTTTGTCCGACATCAGTCGACTGGCATAGGTGCCAATCGACTGCTCTAGGTCATATGGGTTCGACCAGTGTTTGACTGAACCAAGATCGGTGATCGATCACCGCCATGGGAGGGCGATCATCGTTAGAGCATTAGTCCAACCGCTTAAGGGAAGCGATCGATCGATCACACTATGCAGCACGGCATGGGAGTCGAGCTCGCCAAAGACTCGATCGATGGATGATCGATCGGTGATGGGTGCCATCAGTCGACTGATGTGTGATCCGTTGGAACTTAACCAACGTGGATCTGACCATTGTGAGACAACGGCTACGGGACCAGTCGACTGATGGTCATGATCAGTCGACTTATGGGCGCGAAAATAGCTTGACGCAGGTTATAAATGGAGCACGAGTTGGAGGATTTCGCCATGGTTTTTGTGGAGCTATTGGAGGGGAATTGCTATTGCATTCCAGCCCTTCAAGAACCAATCAAACAAGTGATCAAAAGCAATCGGTGAAAAGTATTTCTTTTGTATTGTATTTGTATTCTTGTTTGTATTTGTATATTACGGTTGTAATTACTTATGAGAGGTTTCTCCACCTCCGACGTGTAGTCGAGAAGGAGTTTAGTTAGTGTCGTGCGCATAACTAGAGCTCGGTGAGCTCACCCGTGGACTAGGAACCATTTGGTTCTGAACCATGTATATCTTGTGTTGTGTGATTGTGTATTGTTGTTAGTTTCATTATTATTGTTATTCCGCTGCGCTAACAACAATCGTAGACAAGCAACGCAACGAGAACGAGCAAATTCCGTTATCCAACGAAAGAGGGCTATTCACCCCCCTCTAGTCGGCCAATCGATCGCCAACAAGTGGTATCAGAGCCGAGGTCGCTCTTCAAGGACTAACCGCCGCGAGAGCACTACAAAATGGCCGACTTCATCCATCCACCAAAATTTGATGGAGGTTTTGCTTGGTGGAGGAAACGGATGGAGGTATATCTCAAAACCAATTTTGATTATATGATTATTGTAGAAAATGGTTTTGAGATGCCTAGGGACAAATACAACAAGCCAATTGAAAAGTCAAGGTGGACCCAAGACCAAATTAAGGACTTCAAGACAAATCTCGAGGTAATAAAATTATTTAGTGATTTGTTACCTAACAAAATTTGGTCTAGTTTGGGTGACTATAGGGATGCAAAGGAATTATGGGAGAAGATAATGAAATTTCAAGAAAACTCCCAACCGGCACATGTAGAGGATAATGCCGAAGAAGAAGCACCATCTACTTTTGATGATGTTGATGATTTGGTGGAGACCTCCACCTCTAGCGTTGAGGGGGAGGAAAGGATTTCAATTCCGGAGCAAGATCAAAATGAAGCTTCTACCTCCGAAAGAAGTGAAGAGGCCTCCACCAACTCCCTAGGTAACTCATGTGTTGTTATTTTAAATAAAAATCACATAATATGCTTTGAGTATAGGGAGAAAGGGCACTACAAGAGTAAATGCCCTAAATTGGCTAAGGAAAAGGCATCAACACCAAAAGTCAACCCAAAGTCAAAGGATGCCGGTGTTCCCAAAATCAAGAGCAAAGAGCACATTGTGTGCTTTAAATGCAACCAACGGGGACATTACCGAAGCCAATGCCCTAGGGGGAGGAAGAAAGGGCAAGAAGGTGTGACTCATGTAGGGGGAGCTTCTAAAGCTAACCCTAAGGTACATTTAAATAATGCACCTTCAATTTCTAGAATTAAAAAGCATGCTAAGAATTATTTTAGCTCTCTTGCCATTATTAATGAAAAGCATGCTAGGAGAAACAATAAGGTTTATTGTTTAGGTGCTAAGCATGTTAGTTTCTCTAAGGACAAACCTAGGACTCAAAACACTAGATCTATTTTACCTAGGGAGTCAATTAGGAGAATTGAAGAAAACTTGGGTGTTAATCCAAAGAAATCTAGGCATATGCCTAAAAAGAAAAACATTTCCCAAAAGATAAATGAAAATTCAAAATTGGGAAAATTAGAGTTAGAAAACCAAGCCTTGAGGTCAAGGCTAGAAAAATTGGAGAAGACCCTAGCAATAATATCAAATTCGGTTAAGGGGTCTAATGTACAAAAGTCAAGACCTAGAAAACAAGAAATGTCTAAGGGCAAGAAGGGTTTGGGTCACAAACCTATGTCCTACCATAATGTTCCATTTAATTATGGAACCACATCTAGGTCTAGGAAAACCAAGGCTAATAGGGAAGTCATCCCTAAGTCTAGCCATGGTATGTGTTTAGTGGCTAACACCTTAAAGAAATCAAATGTAGCCACTAAGAAGGTCAATGGAGGAGTCACCTCTAGAGTTGACCCAAGTAAGTCCCATTTGACTAAGGCTTCAAAGCCAAAAAGGGTCATTAGAAAGGTATCTAGGGAAGTTATCCCTAGGGAATACCTTGTTAACCCAAGGAGCTCCAATAGGTATTGGGTTCCTAAAAGCGTGATTGATTCACGCTAGATGGGTTAGGGTGTGTCAACCCTAAATGGATGGGTAGTTAACCTAACCATAGTAGAGTTGACACATTAGGATGTGCCAATGTGCTTGAGAAGTTTAGAATGATTTAAATTGCCACAATTAGGTCATAGAGGTCATGGTGTGCTATTTTGGGTTTTTGGCACACTAGGGAAATGAATGGTTTAAGGCAAAGTGAGTTTAATCCCTAGAAATGGCAAATTGATTTTAACACTTAGGTATTTTATACCTTAGTATATTTTTCTTGCCATGCTTTATTTGCCTTGCCATGTCATGACATCATTTTCATTTTTATCTCTAAAAATGTCATGATCATGTTTAGACTTATCCTTATATGTCATGTATGCTAAAACATCATTCACATGCCATGACATCATGATTTTAGCATATGCTCTTATTTATATTATATCTATGCCATAATCATATCATGCATATAAATAAAATGAAATTAAGGACTATGGCATGATTTGATGGGAATCAAATAATATTGCCTAGAAATATGCATGAGACCATTAAAAGAACAAAAACCCACATCTCACTAGATTAATTGCCTTGAATGTGTTTTACACATCTAGAGATAAGTGAGATGTTTAAGGAAAAGAAATTAAAGGTTTTAAAAACTTTTTGAAAACATTTTGAAAAACCTTGGTGAAGACTATCTTTTGATAGCTATCACCATTGAATGGGATGATACAAAGAGGGCTCTTTATTGAAGTTTTTCTTAAATTTTGGACTTTATATCAATCTCCTAATTTAATGGGTAAAATAATTTTTCGATATTTTTCACCCATAATGATTGTGATAAGTAATATACATACCAAATTTCAAGATTTATCAATTTATGTATATTTACTTATGAATTTTGGAAAGTCATTTCTGAAATTCAGAAAACTGCAAATAAGATTATCGATCGCCAGGAGGCCAATGATCGATGATGGTGTCACGATCCGTTTCGACGCAATGATCAAATGCTGATTTTGGGTAAACCTTGTTGGTTAGGCCTATGTTCAGCCATGTTTTGGTCCCCTAACCACTCCTAACCCTAGGACATGCTTGGGAGAGCATTAGAGAGGGTGGAAATCCATTGGATATGGATTAGGAGAAGGGTTGAGGGTGAGTATCAATTTTAAGGTGGATGAGAGTTCATTGTTGAACTTTGCCTTAATTTTGATTTGGTTAATGTTCCTATTGGCTTAGGGACTCTCCAAGGGCATTGTTGGTGCAATGGTCAAGGGGGAGCAAACCTCTAGGGGGAGGCATCCATCATGGGAAGATGGATGTGTATTTCCTCATTGGAGGAAAATTTGGGTTGCCTCTCTTTAAGTGATATGGGATCACTAGAAAGATGGTAGGCATGTGTTCCTCCAAGGGAGAGATTGTAAGATCTCATTGGGATATGAGACATTCATACCCTTGGGGAGGACCTTTTTGATGTAATGTCAAAAAGGGGGAGATGTTACCAAGTTACCATTTAGGTTTGGAATTCTCATTTGGGATGTGAGAATTGCCAATATGGGAGAATTGGTAGACTTGAGATGCTAGTTTTGTCAATCATCAAAAAGGGGGAGATTGTTGGTGTAATCGGCCCAGGTTGACTCGAGTTTGACTCGAGCAAGTACCTTGATAGTATTTTGATGATAGACAAAACTCATGACATGGGATTGTCATGGGAAATCCAAAGCATTGCGAAGCCGTACGCTTGGTGCTTGGTGAGAAATGCATTGCGAAGTCGTGCGCTTGGTGCATTTGGGAAGTCTTGAGAACTTGGCAAGTTCACTAGGCTCGGGGTCCTTGAGTCGGTGAAGGAGGGCATTGCGAAGCCGTGCGCTTGGCGCATCCGAGGGACGTAGGCTGAGGGAAGAGAGCTTCGGTGGGGAACTCCATGAGGGATAAGGTGGACTTGGCCAAGTGGCTAAGACTGAGTGTCAGAGGCTCAAACAACTTGGTGTTTGAGGTTTTGCCCGACATCAGTCGACTGGCATAGATGCCAGTCGACTGCTCTAGGTCGTATGGGTTCGACCAGTGTTCGACTGAACCAAGACTGGCTGATCAGTCGACTGCCATGGGAGGGCAGTCGACTGTTGGGAGCATCAGTCGACTGCTTAAGGGAAGCAGTCGACTGATCACACTGTGCACGGGCACAGAATGGAGTCGAGCTCGCCAGCACTCGACTGATGGATGATCAGTCGACTGATGGGTGCCATCAGTCGACTGATGTGTGATCCGTTGGAACTTAACCAACGTGGATCTGGCCGTTGTGAGACAACGGCTACGAGACCAGTCGACTGATGGTCACGATCAGTCGACTGATGGGCGCGAAAATAGCTTGATGCAGGTTATAAATGGAGAATGAGTTGGAGGATTTCGCCATGGTTTTTGTGGAGCTATTGGAGGGGAATTGCTGCTGCATTCCAGCCCTTCAAGAGCCAATCAAAGCAAGCAACAAACACGTGATCAAAAGCAATCGGTAAAAAGTGTTTCTTTTGTATTGTATTTGTATTCTTGTTTGTATTTGTTTATTACTGTTGTAATTACTTGTGAGAGGTTTCTCCACCTCCGACGTGTAGTCGAGAAGGAGTTTAGTTAGTGTCGTGCGCATAACTAGAGCTCGGTGAGCTCACCCGTGGACTAGGAACCATTTGGTTCCGAACCACGTATATCTTGTGTTGTGGGATTGTGTATTGTTGTTAGTTTCATTATTATTGTTATTCCGCTGCGCTAACAACAATCGTAGACAAGCAACGCAACGAGAACGCGCAAATTCCGTTATCCAACGAAAGAGGGCTATTCACCCCCCTCTAGCTGGCCAATCGATCGCCAACAATGGCGACACGACGGGAAGCATATTGGAAAACAAAAGTCATAATAGTTGGAAAATATTTTTTTCGTATTTATTGTTTATTGTTTGATATGCATGTTGTGTGTTTGAGAAAATTCCTCAATTTTAAATTACTAAGTGAGAGAGGGATATTTTTTAATTCTCGCGGCCTCCATTACAATTTGACATGTGATGCGAACAAACTTGCGTGTTGGCTCTGAGTGCCTTCCTTCATATCAGATAAGTTTGTTTTGCGGATCACTAGGTCAAATATGGTTATAGGAAATTTTTTAGGAGCGTGTGTACTTCTCCATTGGAAGGCACATAATCCGAGATAATTACCTTAGTATCGAGTAATGGGAAACACTTAGATACAAATAAAAGTATCCTCCCCATCGGAGTCACTACTTTTATTTGTAGGGCCGAAGAGAAATCAACTATTAATTTTATTTGTCAAAAAGTAAGGTTGATAGGATAATAAAATTAATGGGTAAAACCTCCTCTTATAAATGCAAAATTCGTATACGTCCACACTATATGGCATACGATATTCTCGGTATTTTGAGGTGTTGGTTGATTTTAAAATTTTATTGTTTGAGGAATCAATAAATTTTTGAAATCTAATGTTTTTTATTTATGTGATTCTTAGGTTTTTCAAAATGACTTTCAACCCACTTTCTGTGATTCTAAAAGAAAACAAACTTACTAGACCTAACTATGTTGATTGGAAAAGGAATCTGGACATTATCTTAACTGCTGAGGAGTACAAATATATACTCTTTAAAGAGTGTCCTCCTAAGCCTACGGATGACTCTGGTGAAAAGGAGAAAGAGAGTTATAAGAAGTGGATCAAGGATGATGAGATGGCGCGGTGTTACATTTTAGCTTCTATGTCAAATGTATTGCAACATCAGCATCAGGCCATGACTACTGCCTATGACATGATGCTCAATCTCAAGGAACTTTTCAAACACCAGAATTGGGCTGCTAGGCAGGAAGCTATGAGGAACTTGATGACGACCACCATGGTTGAGGGAACACCTGTGAGGGATCATGTTCTCAAGATGATAGCTGGAAGTCCTTGGAGCAGAGATCGATGGGGAAACCTAGGTCGATATCATTCTCCAATCTCTACCTAGGAGTTTTGAGCAGTTTCGCCTGAACTACAACATGAATAAAAGGTTGTATTCGTTGGCGGAGCTTTTGACAGAACTCCAGGCGGCAGAGGGACTTTTTCATCAGAGTTCTTAGGCTTTGGTTGCTCAGAAGGTTTCTACTTCTAAGCCGAAAGGCAAGAAGAAGAAGAAACAAGGTGTAGCAAAGGTGGTGGGAGGATCTCAGGGAGGAGTGAAGAAGCCGAAAGGCAAGTGCTTCACTTGCAAGCAGACTGGAGATTGGAAGGCGGACTGTCCCAACCGAAAACAAAACAAAGGTATATCTTTTAGTTTAGTCGTTGAAATATGTTTAGTGGTGTTATCTACTGGTACCTGGTGTGTAGATATGGGAGCCACTGATCATGTCTGCAACTCTTTGCAGGGGTTCTAGGAAGCCAGACGACTAGCTGAGGGAGAGATTACCATCTACATGGCAGATGCTATGAAGGTGGCGGCTATTACAGTGGGAGATGTTTATTTATCTTTTGATAGAAATAAAACTTTGGTTCTGAGAAATTGCCTTTATGTACTTTCATTTAGAAAGAATTTAATTTCAGTTTCTAAATTGTTTTTGGATGGATATTCTATTTTTTTTAATGACAGAGTTGTTATAAAAAGGAATAGGAAGATTATCTATTCTGGTGCATTGGTATGAAATTTATACTCTTGAACCAAAAACTCCCTCGATGCAAATAGAAATAAATAACTCATCTTCTAAATCTAATAAGAGAAAAGAACCTTCGAAAATGAACCAAACATATCTTTGGCATCTAAAGGTTAGGTCACATTAACCTGAGTAGAATTTAAAGGTTGATAGCTGATGAACCTTTAGGTTCATCAGTGGTGGAAGATTTCTCAACGTGCGAATCTTGCTTGGAAGGTAAAATGACCAAGAGGTCTTTTAAGGCCAAGGGGTATAGAGCCAAAGATGCATTAGAGTTGGTTCATTCTGATTTGTGTGGTCCTATGTCTATCCAGGCTAGAGGTGGTTTTGAATATTTTGTCTCTTTTATAGACGATTATTCAATATATTGATACATTTACTTGATGCGCTGCAAGTCTGAATGCTTTGACAGGTTAAAAGAATTCAAGGTTGATGTGGAGAAACATCAAGGTAAAAGTATCAAGACACTACGATCTGATCGTGGTGGTGAGTACCTCTTGGGAGAATTTAGGAGTTACTTATCAGAAGCTGAGATTCAATCCCAACTGTCTGCACCTGGTACACCCCAGCAGAATTGTGTGGCGAAGCGAAGGAATAGGACTCTTATGGAAATGGTTAGATCGATGATGAGTTATTCTGAGTTACCAGATTCATTCTGGGGATATGCTCTGGATACGGCAGTGTATATTCTGAACTTGATACCAACTAAATCAGTACCTTCTACTCCCACAGAATTGTGGACTGGGCGAAAGCCTAGTTTAAGACATATTCGGATTTGGGGTAGTCCAGTACATGTGCTGAAGGGAGATGCTGGTAAGTTGAAATCTCGTACAGAAGTACGTCTGTTCGTAGTCTTTCATAGAGGAAAGAAAGGTGGTTTGTTCTATAGTCCTAGAGATCAGAGGGTGATCGTCAGCACGAATGCCCGATTTTTCGAAGATGACTATGTGATGAACCACAAGCCCATGAGCAAGATTATTCTAGAGGAGTTAAGAGGGGAAGTCCCTACTTCAGTACCAACGGTACAAGAGGACATACCACAAGTGACTGCACCGCGTGTCATAGAGGATACACAGGTGATACCTCATCATAGTAGGAGGGTTGTTAGACAACCTGATAGATTTATGTTCTTGGGAGAATCTTCTGACTTGGTCCTTAGTGAACATGAATCTGATCCCTGGACATATGATGAGGCAATCCAAGATAAAGATGCGATATCTTGGCAAAGGATGATGAATTCTGAGATAGAATCTATGGATTCAAATAAGGTCTGGGAGCTAGTAGAACCACCCAATGGTGTAAAAGCCATTGGATGCAAGTGGATCTACAAAAGAAAGAGAGGATCAGACAAGAAGGTAGAGACCTTCAAAGCAAGGCTTGTTGTGAAAGGGTTTACTTAGAAAGAGGGTATCGATTATGAGGAGACCTTTTCGTCGGTAGCCATGATTAAGTCTATCTGGATTCTCTTATCTATTGCTGCTCATATGGATTATGAGGTTTGGCAAATGGATGTCAAGACAGCTTTCCTTAATGGAAGTCTTGAAGAAAACATCTATATGGAGCAACCAGAGGGATTCATTGCAAAGGGCAAAGAGCATCTTGTGTGTAAGCTTAATCATCCATTTATGGATTAAAGCAAGCTTTGAGATCTTGGAACATCAACTTTGATGAGGTAATCCAGTCATATGGATTTATTCAAAGTCTGGATGAGTCTTGTGTATACAAGAGATGTGACGGAAACGTAGTGGTATTTCTTGTACTATATGTAGATGATATTTTCCTCATTGGCAACAATGTCAAAGTGTTATCAGACGTAAGAGTATGGTTGTCCAAACATTTTGATATGAAGGACTTGGGAGAAATGGGACACATCCTTGGGATCAAGGTTATAAGGGATCGCAAGAAAAGGATGTTGTTCTTATCTCAAGCTTCATACATAGACACTATTATGGCTCATTTTAGCATGCAGAACTCCAAGAAAGGTTTTCTACCTTTTAGGCATGAAGTACCTTTATCTAAAGAGATGTGTCCTAGAACATCAAAGGAGATAGAGGAGATGAAGGCGGTTCCTTATGCTTCGACGGTAGGAAGCCTCATGTATATTATGTTATGGACGAGGCTGGATATCTGCTTTGTTGTGGGCATGGTTAGCAAATATCAAAGTAATATAGGACAGGGACATTGGACTACGGTAAAGCATATATTGAAGTACTTGAGGAGGACTAGGGATTATATGCTAGTATACCAGAAAGATCAATTACTCCCAGTGGGGTACACAGATTCTGACTTCCAATCAGATAGGGATAACAGTAAGTCTATCTCGGGTTTTGTGTTTACTTTGGGAGGTGGAGACATTGTATGGAGGAGTGCTAAGAAGAAATGTGTGGCAGACACCACCATGGAAGCTGAGTATGTGGCAGCCTCTGAGGCAGCAAAAGAAGTTGTATGGCTCAGGAACTTCTTGATGGACTTAGATGTAATTCCTGGTTTGCCCAGAACTATCACAATTTATTGTGATAAAAGTGGTGCAGTTGCAAACTCGAAGGAACCACGAGCCCGTAAGGCAAGTAAATATATAGAGTGCAAGTACCACCTGATATGAGAGATCGTAAAGCGATAAGAAGTTGCTGTCACAAAGATTGCATCAGAGGATAACCTTGAAGATCCTTTCACTAAGGCCCTTCCAGCAAGAACTTTTGATAGGCATGTGGAGGGAATAAGAATTAGATGTATGGTAGTTTGATGGCAGCATAGTCTTTTAGTATAAGTGAGAGATTATTGGGATGTATACAGAAAGCCTAGCCTTTGTATGAACATCTTCATTTTGAATATATGTCTATATTGTCTGATACTTTACATTATAGATAACATGGTATGTGGTGTCACACAGAAGATCATGTTATCAGTTCCTTGTAGAGTATAAGTAGAGGCTCACAACCAAGATGGTTTTGGACAAACCATTGACATGGTTGTAGTGTAATTTGGTATTGGTTTATCTTGACCATAGAATTACAGTAGTACACTTTGTGTGTATTGAGCAGGACCGATTTAGAGGTGATTCAATTTATACTGACTATATAATTGAATCGGACCTCAGATATTATGGTGTACATACTCTTAATCCCGATATAATAACGAGCACATGTACTTAGTATTTATTTCTTTGATTTATCAATGGGAGAGATTTATGTGTTAAATCGATAGGCCTAGTAAGTTGGGAAATAATATTATTTACATGGTGTGTCGTTGATTATAGGAGGAAACCGTGTCCTATATACTAAGATGATGATGTCCCCTTGAGGAGCTCATAAGGTTCATCATGTAAATCCTGCAAGTGGACTTGGTATAACATGATGATAAGGATGAGTGATACTACTCATGGAGTTAGATATTAATTAATTAAATTGTCAGTAATTTAATTAATTAATGGACATTCGATATCTTAAACACCAGGAGATATTTTGTACAAATAATATGTTGAGCCCATATTTATTTATGGGGGTTGGTGAGGTAGATCAATGATGATCCTCTAGTGAAATGGATAATCATTAATGGATCGGATTTTGTGTGGCTCGGATCCATTGGGTGGCCAAGATTCAACTCCTCCTCATGGTCCCTATTGTAACCTATTATAAATACCTTATGATGCCTAGATCTATATAAGAGAGGGAAGAGGCTTGGGCGAAAACTGAGTTTTAGGTTTTGGAGTTGGCTTTGGGTGGCGACAACAAGTGGAAGAGTTTAGGGTTTTTGTTTTCCTCTCTTCCTAAGGTTTAGCTGGCGCCTCTTCTTCATCTCTTTAGGGTCGACGCTCCTTCCTTCAACCAAAGGCTGACGCTTCTTCTTATTCCTCACCGAGGGCCGGCGACAACACAAGGAGGAAGGTTCTTTTCCTTTCTCTCCTTTCCTAGGGCCAGCAGACACAAATTCTTGGAGTTGTGGTGGTCGACAAAAGCAAGGAGAAAAGGAGGCCTTGGTGGTCGGCACAAGTAAGGAGAAGACGCAAGTTTTTTCTTCCCTTGTTCGAAGCGAGCAAGGAAGAGAAGATAAGAGATCTAGGAGGCTTCAACTCTTAGAAGATCGTTGCCCACACGACGTCTAAGAGGAGGATAGGAATACAATAGAAGATCAAGAGGTAAACAAGAGGTATAATCTTGTTTAATTTTGATTAGTGCTCTTTTGTATTTTGTATGTTATTGATTAACATGGACCCTGATGATAAACACAAAAACCGGCGATCCATACATCATCTATTCCGTGACTAATCGAGGATAAGAGTTAGGTTGCTTGATCAACAAGTTTGTTCAAGAAACCACTCAAATCGAATAGCACGATAATGGATAGGTTGCTTGGGTAATCCATCTTCGTCTAGATTAATTTTTTTTTATCCGGGGACGTGTGATAGGATCGACATGCACAAGCGACCGAAGCGAGAAGCAATTTTCCCTTCAAGGAGACCGGACAATCGACATGAAGTCCAGCTGGGTTAGGGAGATTGGACAGCTAGCGGAAGCCCTGGTGGGTCAGATTGGATGTAAAGTATGGAAAGTCTGGTAGGGCATCCAGCAGGTAAGCCTCAAGTGAAGAGGTGAGGCTGAGTCCTCTGTAGGGAGACAAAGATAAGCATCGATCCGACAGATAGTTTGCATGGGACTTAGATGTTGAGATCGAGCAGTATTACTACTACTATTGTATTTTATACTGTTTACTTTTACTAATCTCATTTTGCAGGGAAGAGTCGACTAAAAGGATTCCAGTCGACTGAGTATTGTCCAGTTGATTGGATACATAGTTGGCAAGATTAGCTGGTGATTGATCGAAGATATGAGAGCCCAGATGGAAAGAGTTCCAGCCGATTGGGGAGCTCCAGTCGACTGGAAAGGCAAACTTCCCGATGTGGAGTCAGGTGACTTAGAGTTGACTGGAACATGTCCAGTCGACTGGGAAGGCCGAAGTACCATATCGACGGGTTGATGTGGAGTCGACTAAAAATGACTTATAAAAGAAATGCATGACGAACTTCGAAAAGAATCCATCTACAATGTCCAAGTTATGTCTCGTGTGTTTCTCATCTGTAAGAGCTTCATCATGCTGCAATGCCACAACTCTGACACTCCGAGCTCCATTTCAAAAGCTACAAGTGTAGGTATACTTTGTATTATGCTTTACTTTAGCTTTTGTACTTTAATTTAAGAGAAGGTTACATGTTACCTTTCTCATTATCTTTTGTAAAAAGAGAACCCCTCCGAAGTCGAGTGTACTCAAGTTGGAGGGTACTGATGCACGCGATTGTGACCTCAAATCTCACGACGGAGGCTGTCGAGGACTCGAAGCGTGCCCTCACGCTCAATGCCCACAAGTGCATGGATGTCGTTAAGTAATAAAAGATTATCGATCCCAGAGGGACTGGGATTCGAATATCGATATGTTCAGTGGTTGAAATTGTTCGGAAGTAAAACTCTAAAAGGTTTCGACTTGTGAGGGTTGTCGGTGGACTATACTATATACGGTGTCACACGGAGGAATAAGGGCACGCGCTGAGGTCTTCAAAGGTGATTCTAGGACTTCACTTTCTCTTGTGTGTCGCATAACAATGTTGTCAAATTGGCGTTGTCTAGACGTTTAGCTATGGTTTTGTGGAAGGGACATCATACACTCTCCCGATAAGCCACCGCATCTACCATGAGCTATCTTCGCCTAAAAGGACGGGATAGACGGTATGAGGATGCCGAATCAATCCCTACGATGAATCGTTTTCGGTTCAATCGCATCCTTCTACCCACGGTTACAGGAGATCAGGTTTACCCCTAGGTTCCTTGTATAAAATCCCCTAAATCTTAGATACGAGGGTTGTCACCCCTCGTATCGCCTAAGCGCAGCAAGTAGAAAACCAAATACGCATAGATATAGTATAAACAACTTTAAATCGCCAAATTAAATTCAAAGACAGAATCTAACATGAACCAACATGTAATGTGCACACAAGCTACTCCCTAATCATAGAATCGAAAGAACTACTCCATGTATATAAAGGAGGAATCACAAAGCATGTACATACTCAAATATATTAGAGATAAAATGCACGAACAAAGGATTACAATGCTTTCGTGGGCTTCTCTCTGGTGTTGAAGTGCAAAGCGTGGACCTCCGACGACGTTTCTCCTCCCTGTTACGAGTTCCCGAAGCTTTTTAGGGGTTCTTGTTGGATCGAGAAGTGTCGCTAGAGGGGGGGGTAAATAGCGAGCGTAAATCTTTTCATTCGTTCGTTCGATACACGAGTAAGTACAGTAGAAAATAAAGAGACACATATATTTTTACTTGGTTCACAACCCAGCGGTTGCTACTCCAAGGCCCTAACGGTCCTAGACCGCATACGGAGGGCAAAGCACTATAACGTCTCCTCCACGTTGGAGGTAGGAGACAATGATCACAAAACTGAAAGTACGAGGATGAGGCAACAAGCCTACCTCACCTCGTTATGAATAAAAACAAAGAGTACAATAACAAAATATGTTACTTGTTGTTGCTGCTGACGAAGAAGATCATAACTTTATAGGGGATCGTTTGAATGCTAGAGTGGGGGTGAATAGCGTCGAGCTAGTGCGTGATGGAATTCGATCGCGTGTTCATCTACAAACTTTGTTAGTGCATAGAATATAGATAATAACAATAACAAAATAACACAAACACAACAAGAAGACAATCATATAACGTGGTTCGGAACCGAACGGTTCCTACTCCACGGATCGAGCTCTAAAGAGCTCTAGCGACGCCAATGCAATCACTAATCACAACTACTCCTTCTCGACACAAGTCAGAGGCGAAGAAACCCCTTACAAACTATTCTTACAACAATAAGAAATAGATACAAGCAATTACAACAATAAAATACAATGCAAGTAAAGAAAACTACTTTACAATTGCTCTTTGAAAGCTTGATCGCATGGTATCTTGAAATCAACTTGGAGACCCTGATTTGCAACAGCAAATCGCCCCAAATGCCCTCAAGAACCGCTGACATTTTCCTCTTCCACGAGCTCCCTTTAAATCTTCTACCTGTGATGGAAAATGTCGATCAGTCGATTGATCGGGACAATTAATCGACTGATGCCACTATTGTCATGAGACAACGGCTAGATCCATGCTGGAAAAATTCAACAGATCCATCATCAATCGACTGATAATGACCATCAGTTGACTGATCAAGCCATCACTCGACTGTTGGCCACAGCAGTCGAGTGAGACTCCATTCTTTGGCCGAAACACTTAGCATCAGTCGACTGATCACATGATCAGTCGACTGCTCGTCCATCAGTCCACTGCTCATCTCTGGCAATCGACTGCTAGGATACTTACCACAGTCAAACCCTAGTTGACTCTTACCAGTCGACTACCACATGGCACCAGTTGACTGGCACACCTCAAACATGAGGTTTTAGCCCAAGTATGGTTCCCCCATACTTGCTAGACCACCCTTAGCCTAGACCTAAGCCTTCTAACCACCTCCATCAGCCTCATGCCTCTCGGATCGCTCCAAGTCATCCATGACTTGTTCATCCATCGCGCTAGCCTTCAGGTGCTTCCATTAGCTATGTCATGCTAACGGTGTCTACACCGCCAAGGCAAATTGGACTTACGCTGCCAAGACTCCGCTTGGACTTTACGCCGCAAACCATTGGACTTATGCTGCCAAGACTCTCGCTTGGACTTTACGCTGCCAATATCAAATCCCTTGGACTTCTCAAATGCCAAGACTCAAGCTTGGACTTTCCCTTGTCAACCCATGTTGGACTTTCCATGCCAAGACCCATTCTTGGACTTTTCCTTGCCAAGTGTCCCACTTGGACTTTCCATGCCAAGTACCCATGACTTGGACTTTACCTTTCCAAGACCCATGCTTGGACTTTCCCATAATCACATGGTCAACCCTAGTCAACCATCAAAGTCTCCCTCGAGTCAAACTCGAGTAAGGTTAATCATAACCTGGGTTGATTGTATAAACAATCTCCCCAAAACATCAATAGACATTAATGTCAAACATCAATGTCAACTTACTTTGTCAAACATCAAAACATCACTCGAGTCAAACTCGAGTCCGGTCAATCATGACCTGGGTCGATTGCACCAACAATCTCCCCCTTTTTAATGTTTGACAAAAACTAAACAAACCATTGAGTTAGAACACTAACTCAAATCCCTTACCAATTATCCCAAATTGGTAATCTTATATTCCTCCCCCTTTTTGACATACATCAAAAAGGTTATCTCTCCAAGGAGGTCAATGTCTCATGTCCCAATGAGATCTTACAATCTCCCCCTTGGTCCAAAAATACCTAGGATGCCTACCATCTTCCTAGTGATAAGTCTCATATCACTCAAGAGAGGCAATCCTATTCACTCTTCCAATTTCCAAATTGGGTATCTCAAAATCTCATTTTCCCTCCTCATGAGGAAAAATATCATCCATCATCCCATGATGGATACCTCCCCCTAAAGGCTTGCTCCCCCTTGACCATTGCACCAACAATGTCCTTGGAAAGTCCCTAAGCCAATAGGAACTCTAAATAATCAAAAATAAGGTTCAAAGTTCAAACATGAACTCTCCACACCTTAAATTTGATACAAACCCTAAAACCTCTCCTAATCCATATCCAATGGATTTTCACCCTTTATAATGCTTCCCAAAGCATATCCTAGGGTTAGAAGTGGTTAGGGACCTTAACCGTAGCTGAACACAGGCTAAATAATCTTGTTTTCCCGAAATCAGCATTGGCAGTCGACTCTCTCAGCTACCAGTCGACTGCCACCCTCATCAGTCGACTGATAACTGAAATTTCAGAATTTCAATTATCAGAAACGGATTTTGGAAAATCATAAGTAATTCTACGTATATCGAAAAATCATGAAATTTCATACGTATATTACTTATAGTCAATACAATGGGTGAAAAATATTTGAAAATTATTTTACCCCTAAAATATCGAAATTGATACAAAATCCAAAAGTGAATAAAAACTTCTAAGTTTTGGCTCACTTTGTATCAATCTCATCAATGGTGATTGCTATCAAAAGATAGATTTCACCAAGGTTTTTCAAGAGGATTTTAAAATGTTTTCAAAACCTTATTTTGGATCATATTCCTTGAGCTCAATGTACATGACTTGTACATAAGCTTTCCCAATGATCCACCTTTAAATTAAGATAAGTTTTGGTTCAACTAGATGCAAAAACTATACACCTTGAACTCAACTCATATTCTAGCATCTCACATGTATCTAGGGTGTATAAATACACATACATGTCAATTTAATGTGAGATGTGGATTTTGTTCTCCCTAATCTAGGGTTTCATGCATTTTTCTAAGACAACCCTACTTGATTCCCTTATAAATGGGACTCCAAGTCATGTCATTGTCCTTAAATCAATTTTAGTCAATTTAAATGCATGAAATGATCATGGCATAATGATAGCAACAATTAGACATGGCCAATGATCATGATGTCATGACATATAATTAAATCTAAAAACACATGACATTTAAAACCTTAATCCTAAACATGAACATGACATATAAATGATAAAAATAAACATGATATCATGGCATGTTATATGACAAACAAAGCATGGCATATAAAAAGTATAGGTATAACAATACCTAAATTTTAATATTAATTGTCATTTGATATAATTAAATATATTTTTCCATATTATCACTTTTCTCCCTAGTGTGCCAAAAATCCAAAATGACCCACTAACCTCTAAACCTAAATTGTGCCAATTTAATTGATTTTTCATAATTCCAAAAATGTATTGGCACATCCTAAAATCTTTTAGGATCATAATATCAAATCTATTTTCAAGGTACCCATAACCTTGAAAATTGCCTAAAGTGCCACCTTTACCATGGTTGAGTTAACTACCCATCTAATCAAGGTTGGCACACCCTAAACCCATCTAGCGTGAATCAATCACGCTCTTAGGAACCCAAAACCTATTTGAGCTCCTAGGGTTAACTAGGTATTCCTTAGGGATAACCTCCCTAGATACCCTCTTAATGACCCTCCTAGGCTTGTTAGCCTTGGTCATTGTGGTCTTACCAAGGATAACCTTAGGGATTGCCTCCTAGTAACCTTCTTAGTGGTCACCCTAGGTTCCCTTGAAACCCTAGCCACTAGGCACAAACCTTGGTTACTCTTAGGGATAACTTCCCTAGTAACCTTGGTCTTCCTAGACCTAATTTGTGTTCCATAATCAAATGAAACACTATGATACGCCACTTTAGGCTTAGGTTTGTGACCCAAACACTTCTTGCACTTGGTTGACTTTTCTCTCTTTGGCCCTAGGTGTTGACTTTGAGTCCTAGACCCTTGACTTTGACCATTAGAACCTTGAAATTGATTTTGCATCTTATTGAGGGTCTTTTCAAGTTTTTCAAGCCTTAACCTCAAGGCTTGGTTCTCTAATTCTAATTGCCTAATTTTAGAATTTTTATTTAAACCTTGGGCATGGTTCTTTCTAGGCATATGCCTAGTCCATTTAGGGTTGAGACTTAGATGCTCTTGTACCTTTCTAATGGTTTCCCTAGGTAGGATTTGTCTAGAATTATTTGACCTAGGGTTGTCCTTAGGTAAAATATTTTTAGGGACATTAGTCCCAAATTTCTCCTTCTTCCTAAGGTTGACTTTCTTGGCTCTTAAGCAATATTCTCTATTTCTAGCATGCTCTTTTTGATTAATAGCAAGATTGCTAAAATTATTTCTAGCATGCTTTTTGACATTATTTGAATAAGGAGTTTTATTTATAAATACCTTAGGGTTAGCTTTGGAAGCTCCCCCTACTTGTGGTGTTCATTTTTGCCCCTTCTTCTCCCCCATAGAGCATTGACTCCGGTAGTGTCTTGGTAGTCGACATTTGAAGCAAATAATGTGCTCCTTGCTTTTGATGGTTGTTTGGGGACCTACATCCTTGACTTTTGGTGCCGGAGGAGACTTCTTAACTCTTTTCGGACACTTACTCTTGTAGTGTCCGGATTCCCTACACTAAAGCATATTATATGATTTTTATTTACAATTGGCATGCTTGAGTTACCTATGATGGTGATAGGTGCCGGAATTGGAGCTTCTTCATCTTGACCGGATGTCGAAGCTTCTTCTTGTTGCTCCAGATTGAAAATTCTTTCCTCCCCTTCAATCCTAGAGGTGGAAGTTTCTTCTACTTCTTCCACCTTCTCTTCCACCGATCCGGAAGTTGACTCTTCTTCAACTTCCGATTCCTCACTTGCTCGTGAGGATGATGAACTCTCTTCATCCTCTTCCTTATCTTCTTCTACTTGTGCCAAGTGGGGCTTCTCATTGAACTTGGCCAATTTGTCCCATAGCTCCTTGGCATCAAGATATTCACCTAGCCTAGACAAAACATCATTAGGTATCAAATCTTCTAAAAGTTTTGTTACCTTGGCTTCGGTCTTGAATTTTTGTCGTTGCTCTTGGGTCTATTTCTTCAACTTGAGGACTTATCCCTTCTTATCCCTAGGAGGTTCAAGGCCTTCTACGAGGATGAACCAATCCTCTATGTCCATCATCAAGAATGTTTCCATTCTTGCTCTCCACGCCAAAAAGTTTTCTCGATCATATGGTGGTGGAGTGTTGATATCCCATCCAAGCTTGTCTTGGAACTCTATCTTCACCCTCTAGTGTGCTCCCTTAGTTGTTAAACTTCAAGAGCAGCCTCGCTCTGATACCACTTGTAGGGGATCATTTGAACGCTAGAGGGGGGGGTGAATAGCATCGAGCTAGTGCGTGATGGAATTCAATCGCGTGTTTGTCTACAAACTTCGTTAGCGCAGTGGAATATAGATAATAACAATAACGAAATAAGACAAACACAACAAGAACACAATCATATAATGTGGTTCGGAACCGAACGGTTCCTACTCCACGGATCGAGCTCCAAAGAGCTCTAGCGACGCCAATGCAATCACTAATCACAACTACTCCTTCTCGACACAAGTCGGAGGCGGAGAAACCCCTTGCAAACTATTCTTACAACAATAAGAAATAGATACAAGCAATTACAACAATAAAATACAATGCAAGTAAAGAAAACTACTTTACAATTTCTCTTTAAATGCTTGATCTCTTGGTTGCTTGAAATCAACTTGGAGACCAATGATTTGCAATAGCAAATCGCCCCAAATGCCCTCAAGAATCGCTGGCATTTTCCTCCTCCATGAGCTCCCTTTAAAGCTTCTACCTATGCTGGAAAACGGTGATCATTCGACTGATTGGGACCATCAGTCGACTGATACCACTGTTGTCGTGAGACAACAGCTAGATCCACGCTGGAAAAATCCAACAGATCCATCATCAGTCGACTGATAATGACCATCAGTTGATTGATCAAGCCATCACTCGACTACTGGCTATAGTAGTCGAGTGAGACTCCATTCATGGCGAAACACTTAGCATCACCAATCGATCACATGATCGATCATTGCTCATCCATCGATCGATTGTCCATCTCTGCAATGCTAGGCTACTTCATGATCAAACCCTTTTGAGTCTTACCCGAATGATCGCCACATAACACCAGTCGACTAGCACATCTCAAACATTAGGTTTTAGCCCAAGTATAGTTCCCCCATACTTGCTAGACCACCTCTAGCCAAGACCTAAGCCTTTTAGCCACCTCCAACAGCCTCACGCCTCTCGGATCCCTCCAAGTCATCCATGACTTGTTCATCAATCGCGCTAGTCTTCATGTGCTTCCATCGGCTATGTCATGCTAACGGTGTCTACACCGCCAAGGCACATTGGACTTACGCCGCCAAGACTCCGCTTGGACTTTACACCGCAAACCATTGGACTTATGCTGCCAAGACTCCAGCTTGGACTTTACGCCGCCAATATAAAACCCCTTGGACTTTTCAAATGCCAAGACTCAGGCTTGGACTTTCCCTTGCCAACCCATGTTGGACTTTCCATGCCAAGACCCATGCTTGGACTTTTCCTTGCCAAGTGTCCCGCTTGGACTTTCCATGCCAAGTACCCATGACTTGGACTTTACCTTGCCAAGACCCATGCTTGGACTTTCCCATAATCACATGGTCAACCCTAGTCAACCATCAAAGTCTCCCTCAAGTCAAACTCGAGTCCGGTTAATCATAACCCTAGTTGATTGTATAAACAATATCCCCAAAACATCAACAGACATTAATGTCAAACATCAATGTCAACTTACTTTGTCAAACATCAAAACATCACTCGAGTTAAACTCGAGTCCGATCAATCATGACCTGGGTCGATTGCACCAACAAACTTGTCATTGCATCGGCGTTATGACGGTGTTGGAGCTTTGGCGTTGTAGGAGCACTTGAGAATAAACTTGATAATCTTTGGAGTTGGAATCCTCCCCTCCTTTTATAGAGTTTGGCCTCTGAATATGTCTCCTCATCTTTCAGAATAGATCACGAAGTGGTAACAAATTTTATCGCGAAGTGGTTGCGTCAAATGTTATCCATTTTGACCTAGTGCAAAGGTTGATTCATCGCTATCAGTCGACTGATGCCTCCCATCAGTCGACTGATGAGCATCAGTCGACTGCCAGCCTGGCCACTTCCCTGTAGTAAGAGGTTAGCTAAGAAAATGATAAATGCGATGATTTCTAACCGTCCGATCTCGACCTAGACCTTCCACAGGAATGTTAGGGCAATCTCTTGCCATGATTAGGTTTTGATGTGTGTGGCAAAGGGTTTAAGTTAGTTTGTTATGTTGATTTGATATGTGCGTTGAAGTCATGTAGGACTTAGTAATTCGCACATGGAGCCGTGGCGAGTTTCACATCTCATGACTCGGACCTTGAGTCGGTGAAGGATAGCTTTGCGGAAGCCATGCGCTTGGAGCATCCGAGGGACCGCCAGACGAGAAGCTTGGAGTGAAGCCGGAGGAAGTAGACTTCAAGGAAAGAGATGTGAAGGAGCATTGCAGAGTCGTGCGCCTGATGATGCCGAGGGACGTGGCCGCGAACGAAGAGAACTTCGAAGGCGAGGGACTCCGAGGGATGAGAGTGAGCGAATGTAACCCGGGAAGGGGTAGTAGCTCGTAGGTGAAACTTAGTCATTTAGCTAAGTGTCGGATGGGATTTCGACACGGATCATTGCCATGGAATGGCGATCGGTGATCTAAAATCGTCGATGGTTCGATCGGTGGTCTAATATCGTTTGAATCAAGTTGATCGATCGACTTAGGCATGGGCGGTCGGTGATGGCTAATCGATCGATGCTAAGGGACAGTAGTCGACTGATGACACTGTGCACGGGCACAAAATAGAGTCAATCTCGCGAAGCACTCGACTGATTGACATCAGTCGACTGATGGGTGCCATCA
Organism: Wurfbainia villosa; assembly: GCA_025175895.1. Classification (NCBI taxonomy): domain Eukaryota; kingdom Viridiplantae; phylum Streptophyta; class Magnoliopsida; order Zingiberales; family Zingiberaceae; genus Wurfbainia; species Wurfbainia villosa. The sequence continues at coordinate 81,297,502 of CM045987.1, read as the reverse complement.
GTTGACTGATGCCAATACCGTTGGATAGAATCCAACGTGGAAAGCGGCCATTATTGGGCAACAGCTACAGGACCAGTCGACTGATCGAGGGCATCAGTCGACTGCTCCTGTGTCAACGGGAAGAATCCCTCTTCCTCTACAAAAAGGAAGGGGATGGAGCTTTGGGAGGCTAATGCTTGAGCTCTAAACTTCTCCCAAAGTGCCATACACGATTCCCTACTCTTCTTACTTGCTTTAATTCCATTCTATTGTAAGAAGAGAGATTGTAAAGAGTTTACCTCCACCTAGCTTTGTGCAAAGGAGAGATCTAGTGGATAGATTGCGGAGTGATTCACCGTGGACGAATCGGACCGTGGATTAGCGACGTAGCCGTGAACCACGTTACATCTCGATGTTTGTATTGTTTGTTCTCATTTTTTATTTGCTTGTCTTTATTTATTTGTATTTGCATATTCCTCTTGCGCTAATCTTTGTGTAGACGAGCAAAATCTGTAAACCAACGAACGAGGGCTATTCACCCCCCTCTAGCCGGCCGTATCAATCTCTCAACAAGGAAGTCTTAGTCAGATTGCCACCTACAGTCATCCCCGTACAGAGGACACGACCTTACCATCCCTCACTCACGTGAGCTTACCTCGATACTTACTGTATAGCTCTCGCTTCCGGCCTTCCATTCGATTCCTTCGGCTCCCTTCGAAGTCACTCGAGTGTCGCCCAATCACCGCGACTTTCTCCGGGTGTCACTAGCCTTCAGCTCCAGCTTTAGTACTTTTTTGCACACTCGATTTAGCTCGTGAGATAATGATGTAAACTTAACTTTGTGTCTTTGCCATAATCAAAACACAGGTTCGATTATCTAGTGTCCCTGCACCAACAATCTCCCCCTTTTTGATCTATGGCAAACCAACACAAAGTTAAGGGAAATTAAAGCATAAAATAAGTATAGTAAATGATGAATGTCATTTCCAAAAACTTCCCCTTAACCCTAGGTGAGTTTTGAAAGAGATACTTTAGTTTTCAAAATCAAATTTTGTGTTACTCCCCCTTAACTTTCGCTCTTCTCCCCCTTTTGCCATAAATCAAAAAAAATGTTGGGGTTTTTGTATAAAATAGGGGTTTTAAAAATAATATCGTATATGCATGCATCTAGATAAATCAAATATGAGTCCAAGCATGCGTCTAGCAGTAGTTAGATAGATTGGTTCGAGGTGTGTCCCTCTGCACCAATAATCTAAAGGTTTGTAATATAACCCGTAGGGTTTGTTTGCTTTCCCCCTTAGTCAAATATATGAAGAATAAGAGATGTAGGGGGCGCTGAACTTTGGCCTAAGAGTTGTTAAGTACACTAGTTGAGAAAATAAGTAGTATTTTGAAGAGGTTATATTTCAATTATCCTTAACATCTCACCCATTTGATGTGTCTTAGAATTTGTTCACCTTATATGTTTTGTGAGATGAATTTAAATTGATTAAATATAGTCAACCTTGGGTTAGATTCGAATTTAACCTTTAGATCGTTAAGTAACTTTTCGAGAAACTGGCTTCCAGATCGTGGCGAGGCACAAGGGCCTTCTTTGATCGGAACAATGACCACTTCCTTAGACAAAGCCAAATTCAAGAAAATATCACTTAAGTCACTTAGGGTTACTTCTTGGTCTAACTAGTTTAGGATACGGTGAGGTAGCTTCAGCTAGTTCCACTTGGTCAAGTGCACCAAGCTAGATACGCCTTATCTAGCTCGAATACACGAGACTTTGTTTCCCTAACGTACTATCATCTCGCCGCGTCCTGATACTATGTTGTCAAGAGTTGACTAACTATTTTCCCTATCTAGCCATTCTAAAAATTAAAATAAAATATGCAATATTTTTGCTAAGTAAGCGGGTATACTATTTTAGTGTTAGCTCCCCCTGTACCATTGAACCAATATGGTCTATTCAAATAATGAACTTGATCCTGGGGAATCCAAAACTTATTAGTCCTTATATGTGAGTTCAATAAAACCTTTGGGACCCATGCTTGGACTTTTTAATGACTACGATTTACGATAGACATATAAGACCTATTCGTAGTCATTGACTTAAATCCGAGTCTGACTTTGTTGTACACGGCTCTTTGGGTTCCAAGTAGTCGGTTAAGGTTCTTAGATCCCAACATGAACCTTCCCAACCTAGCCTCGACCTCTTGAACTCGATCTTTCAAGAGAGAATTCTCCTCCTCAAGTTTTTCAATTTTGGTTGAGTTTCCCTCTTGAACTTGACTAGTTGAAGAGGTTAGAGTAGCCTCTTGCTTGAGGGTTTCAACCTCCTCAAGTAACGACTCAATCCTAGACTCGGACTTAGTTAATTTTCTAGTAAGCATTTTAATTGTATTTTAAAGCGTATGAATTAGTGAGCGACTAACCTTAATTTTTTCTTTTGGTCTGGCTTTGAGTTGCTTCTCGAAGTAGTCCTCGAGTTCGGAGTTGGTGTTGTAATTGGATTCGGATTCGGACTCTGACTTGAACTCCTCCAGTCTTGCCATGTAAGCTATGTCTTCTCTGTTGTCCCAAGTTGCATGGAAAGCCTTCTTTTGATTTGATTTGAATTGAGCCCTCTTTTGGTTCTTTAGTAGCCTCCTTTCTCTCCGAACGATCTTACGCACACCGTTCACTATTGCTTCCACCTCTTCGGATTCGGACTCTGATTCATCTTCGGGTTCGAGTCCATCTTCTTTCCTAGTAGGTGGCTTGCTTCTTTGTCCTGCAAGTAGAGCAATACCTCTCTCGGCCCGGACCACGTTAGTTTGCTCGTAAAGTTCAAACTCGGAAAATAATTCATCTAACCTAAGCTTCGAAAAGTCCTTAGAGACCTTGTAGGCATCGACCATGGATGCCCACAAGGTAGTCCTAGGGAAAGCATTTAAAGCATACCTTATAAGGTCCCAGTTCTCTACGGCTTGCCGGATCGAGTGAAGACCATTGACGATGTCTTGGATCTACGCATGTAGTTGGGTGGCAGTCTCGCGATCCTGCATCTTTAGATTGTACAGTTTATTTAAAAGTAAATCTCTTTTACATACCTTAGCATCGGATGTCCCTTCGTGTAGATCAATTAATTTGTTCAGAGGTCTTTGGCGCTAATGAATGGTCCGATGCGGTTGAGTTCCTCCTTGGACAAGCCGCATTGCAATATTTGGGTTGCTCTTGCATCGGCTTCGATTTGCCTCTTGGTTGCATTTGTCCACTTGTTAAAATCTAAGGGCTCCCCTTGATCATTGGTGGGTATAGCAAAGCCGGTTTGGATTATTATTCAAGTCTCGACTTGTGTTTTTTGAAATCATTTCCGTTAAAGAACGGAGGTCGGGTGGTGCTATACCCCTCAATGTGAGCCATTAAGTATCTTGCAAAACACGAATAAAAACCAAAGAGAATTCCAAGACTTGGTCTTGGATTAGTAGTGTGGGAAATAATAGGAAATAAATAGAAATAAATAAGAAGAATAAGAAACTAGCAAAAACTAGAAACTTACGACCTTCGATGTCTCCGAAAGGGTACTAAACGTTGGTTTTTGGGGCTGGAAACAGCTTGTTACGAGGGTAAAAATGTAGATCTCTTAGAGAGCTTCGATTTGATAGGTAGATCGTTTTGAGTCCACTTGTGCGAAAAGTTATGGCCATTTTACCGTCGACTACTCCAAAATAGAATACTTGCAAATACACAACCAAAAGAAGTGTACCAAGACTTCGTCTTGGATTAGTAGTGTGGGAGGAAAAAAACCTAAAAAAAAATGTGACTCGAAAAATACGAAAAGAAAACGAAAAAGTGCTACATTGGTGGTTTCACCAAATCTTAGCGCCCCCGCTCTGATACCAATTGTTGGATCGAGAAGCGTCGCTAGAGGGGGGGTGAATAGCGAGCGTAAATCTTTTTGTTCGTTCGTTCGATACACGAGTAAGCACAGGGAAAATAAAGAGACACATTTATTTTTACTTAGTTCACAACCCAGCAGTTGCTACTCCAAGCCTCTAATAGTCCTAGACCGCGTATGGAGGGCAAAGCACTCTAACGTCGCCTCCTCGTTGGAGGTAGGAGACAACGATCACAAAACTGAAAGTACGAGGATTAGGCAACAAGCTTACCTCACCTCTTTACGAATAAAAACAAAGAGTACAATAACAAAATAGGATACTTGTTGCTGTTGCCGACGAAGAAGATCAAAACTTGTCGTCGCGTCGGCGTTATGACGATGTTGGAGCTTTGGCATTGTAGGAGCACTTGAGAATAAACTTGATAATCTTTGGAGTTGGAATCCTCCCCTCCTTTTATAGAGTTTGGCCTCTGAATATGTCTCCTCATCTTTCGGAATAGATCACGAAGTGGTAACAAATTTTATCGCGAAGTGGCCGCATCAAACGCTATCCATTTTGACCTAGTGCAAAGGCTGATTCGTCGCCATCAGTCGACTGATGCCTCCCATCAGTTGACTGATGAGCATCAGTCGACTGCCCAATGTCCAGCAGTCGACTGTCAGCCTGGCCACTTCCCTACAGTAAGAGGTTAGCTCGAAAAATGATAAATGCGATGGTTTCTAACCGTCCGATCTCGACTTAGACCTTCCACAGGAAGTCTTAGTCGGATTACCACCTACGGTCGTCCCCGTATAGAGAACACGACCTTACCATCTCTCACTCACACGAGCTTACCTTGATACTTACTTTTTAGCTCTCGCTTCCAGACTTCCACTCGATTCCTTCGGCTCCCTCCGAAGTCACTCGAGTGTCGCCCGACCACCCGGCTTCCTCCGGGCGTCGCTAGCCTTCAGCTCCAGCTTTAGTACTTTTCTGCACACTCGAATTAGCTCGTTAGATAACGATGTAAACTTAACTTTGTGTCTTTGCCATAATCAAAACACAGGTTCGATTATCTGATGCCCCTGCACCAACACTTCGGTGTGCCGTCCTAGCCGTCATGCCTCTTCCCTAGGGTTTGGGAGCCCTAGGGCGACTCCCTCGTAATCTCTCACCTCTTGGATGAGTTTCCTATATATAGAGGCGGCTCCAGCTTTCCATAAATGCTTGAAAAACTCTATTTCCTTGAATTCGTGGCGCCACCACATGACCGTGTGAATATCACACGGCCTAGTCTTGTGCAAGGCTAAAAAACAGATGAAATTTCGACTGGAAATTGAGCTGGAAAAAAGGCATGATCGTGTGTTTTCACACGGCCTTGCCGTGTCTTTTCCTGGAGCCTCCATTTTGATCCATTTCGCTTCAGAAACATGCCCAAGTCTTGGGACATGGCCAGTGCGTGTTTCCTAAGGTCCGTGCTCCACAAATTGCTCCATTTTCACTCCAAAAATGCACCATTTTGCATGAAATGCTATCCTTCACACAAAAGTATAAAAAGTAGATCTCCGCACCAAATAATATGAAATGCATGCAAAACAAATAGAAATGTGCATGAAACAAACATAAAATGTAATGAGATGTGAGCGAAAACTACTCCTAAAACCCTATATATTTTGCTCACATCACTTCCCCCAGACTTAAATCTTTGCTTGTCCTCAAGAAAACCTCAGTGCCATGAAATTTTAAAAGGATATTGTTCCATACTTAGCATGTTAACTAAATATATCAAGTGGTATTTGCAATCAAAGCAAAATAGATATGTTCTAGAAATTCACTAAGTTAGCTCCTCGTGCTTGTGCTAAGCGAATCATTCTTAGGGGATACTCGTTCCATGGTGAGTTAAGTCATCATCCTATTGCTTTCCTAAGGTCTTCGACTCTTAGGCACTTACCTGCCCAAAGTGAGGGTCGTTCCCTAGATCTAGTACAAAGTCTCAAAGGCGTGCTCGGTATTGAGAGAAATTGGTAGGTGTTTCCCCAGTAACTTAACTCGGTCTCAAAGGGGCTCCTCACCATTTCCACCCACGACAACTGTTTTTTTATCCCTCATAATATTTATATATTTTTTTTCTTTTCTTTCATTTCTCTCTCTCTCTTTTTTTCTCTCTTTTTTTTCTCTTTTATTTTTCTGCTCACTGGGATTTTGATTTTTTCGAATGGGCTTACACAATCTGAGCATCTCCAGTAACTAAAATGTTAAACCTAGAGTCACCTATGGATTCCAAAGTACTAGACTATTAAGATGAATCATAACTAGGTACGTACTAGATTCTCCCTTTCAGAATGTTCAACATGTGTAGGTGTAAAAATAAAAGCTAACCAGTGTAAGTCTAGAACATTCATTAGAGCAAATAAAATAAAATAAAATAAAATACCACGAGATAAATGAAGTTAAGCTACCTATTGGAACAACTCATGTAAGTAACTTTAAAAATACTACTGAGGCAGCTTATAGATAGCAAAAACCAAGTGCTGAAAGAAACTGAACAACTTATGCATGAACAAATGAATGCTAACTAAAATACAAATATCATGAAAGAAACTACTGTTAGAAACAAAATAAATCATAACTTGGGGTCCCTCCCCTAGACTTATATGAAACAATACCTCTAATATTATGGTCGAGGGGGGAAGTCCGGTAGTCTTGGCATGTCAGGCTCCTGGTAAAACCTAGTGCTAAACCACTGATGTCACATGTACATGTGGTCGATCTGAGAGCTGGTGGATGCAGCGACCGCTCTGTGCTCCTCCTCCCGGACCCCCTATGCCTGCTGGGCACGCATATGCTACCGCATTTCCTGGCGGTAGGTGGCCTCCTCTTGGTGTCGAGCATCCTACTCTTGAAAGTAAATACAGGCCTCATCATAGAAGTCCTCGGCCCACTGGAAGTGCTCCCGTAAGCCCGTAAACTCCGCCTGTGTATAGGAGCTATGATCATCCCATCGCTGCCCCTACATTTGCTACTCAGTGGGTATGTCATCGAGGCATGATCAAAACTCCGAGAAATCAAAAGCAGAAGTACCTGCATCCTGCTCAAAAGTAGGAAAAGAAAACAGTGCAGGTGTAGGTTTTTACGTGGAGGGGCGTGACACGACCGTGTGAAATCACACGACCTGACCATGTGTGCCTCTGAAAGTCAGGGCATGACCATGTGAAAACACACTGCCTGACTGTGTGCGACTCTGGAAGTCAGGGCACGATTGTGTGAAAATATAAGGCCTTGCTGTGTGCCCTTTGTTTCTTTTCTCGTGGTGCACAGTGGTCTGATTTCTCTCACTCACTTCACCGCATAAACTTAAAATGAATTTTGTTTTTAACTAGCAATTTCTTTCTAGTCCTAATTCAAATGCAACACGCTAAATGAATATAAATCAAAGTTCAAAACAAACGAATGCAACAAACTAATAAGAAATAAACACAAAATCTAAACTTGGGTTGCCTCCCAAGAAGCGCTTTGTTTAAGGTCTTTTAGCTCGACCTTATTCCTATGTTTCATTCGATGTTTTTGAATCTTGCTTGTGGGAGAGCAAGATATTTGCTCACCTTATGCCTCTTGCCTTGTTGTCCCCCATCGCTATATCCCTTAAATCTTGCTCGTGGAGGGGCTAGATACTTTCTCACCTTTCGCTTCCTGCCTTTTGGTCCTCCATCACTATATCTTTTAAATCTTGCTCGTGGAGGGGCAAGATGCTTGGGCTCTGCTTTCCTTGGCTCGAGGTTGAACAAGCTTATCCTCAACAAATCATCAAGAGTTTGATCATAATATTCTGTTTCATCCATATGCTGTGAATAATGTAACTCACCATAAATATCCTCACCAAAAGATTGATCGGCCAATTCTATTATGTCAAATGAAATTTTATCATTACAAATCACTAAATGGGCTTCGTTATTGGTAGCTAAAGTTTCGGTGAGGGTTAAGGTAGGCTCTTCTAGACCCTTGAGGTTAGGAGGTGTTTTGATTGAAGCAATGCATAAAGGTAGGAAACTTCGCTTCCCACTTCAACTCGGTCTCTTGTTCATGGCGATCCCTTCTACGTCCCCGGATAAAAAAAATTTATCCTTGACAAGAGGGATTACCCAAGCTACCGTTTCATCGTCGTGCTATTTGATTAGAGTGGTCACTTGAACAAACTTGTTGTTCAAGCCACCAACCTCTATTCTACGAATAGCCGCGGAATAGACGATGTACGGATCACCGACTTTTGTGTTTATATTCAGAGTCCAAGTATATTTAACCATAAAAACAGAATACACAACATGTATATGATTGAAAAATAATTATAGACATGTTACAAAAGAAAATAGACAAGCGTTATACCTCTCAATCTTCTATTGTATGTTCTTCCTCCTTTTGGACGTCGTGTGGGCGACGATCTTCCAAAAGTCGAAGCTCCTAGATTACCAATCTTTCTATCCTTGTTCTCTCCGAACAAAGGAAGATCAATAACAAAACTCTTCCTCTCCTTACTTGCGCCAACCACCAAGCACCAAATTGGTGTGCGCCGGCAAAAGGAGTGGATGAAGGAGATGGATGCCGGCCAAGAGCTCCAAGGGAAGACCCTAAGCTTTGTTTCCACCGGCCAAGGAGAGGAGAAGGATGGCTTGAATGCTGGACAAGGAGAGGAGAAGCAACAAGAAGAAGAAGAGAAAGGAAATAATTTCCTTAATTGAGGCCGCCCAACACCCCTTGCTCCTTGCCGCCCAAAACCCTAGCCCCTCCTTTGATTTCTTGCCGTCCAAGCCCTAAGCCTCCTTTTATAGAGTTGGGCTCAAGCCTCCCTTTAATCTCCACCTTCGGTTCTAGGGATTTAATCTCAACCTTCGGATCTAGAGAATTAATCTCAACCGTCGGATCTAGAGATTTAATATCTACTATTGGATCTAGAGTTTTGTTTTCTACCATTGGATCTAGGCTTCATGAGGTTTTAATAGGCTACAATAGGGACCATGAGGAGGAGTTGGATCTTGGCCACCCAATGGATCAAGCCCACATAAAGTCCGATCCATTAATGATAATCCATTCCACTAGAGGATTATCATTGATCTACCTCACCAACCCCCATAAGTTAATATGGGCTCCATATATTATTTGTACAATTATCTCCCCGTGTTTAAGATCTCGAATGTCCGTCAATTAATTAATTTACTGACAATCAATTAATCAACATCTAACTCCATGAGTAGTACCACTCAACCATATCATCATGCCGGACCAAGTCCACCTGCAGGGTTTACATGATGAACCTTATGAGCTCCTCAAGGAGACATCATCATCCTAATATATAGGACACGATTTCCTCCTATAATCAACGACACACCATATAAATAATATCATTTCCCAACATACCGAGCCTATTGATTTAATCTATAAATCTCACTCATTGGTAAATCAAAGAAATGAATACTAAGTATATGTGCCCGTTATTATATCGGGATTAAGAGCATGTATAATATAATATCTGAGGTCCGATTCGATTATGTAGTCAACAATAAATCGAATCACCTCTAAGTCGGTCCTACTTAATACACACAAAGTGTAATAATATGATTCTATAGTCAAGACAAACCAATACCAAATCACACTACAACGATACCAATGGTTTGTCCAAAGCCATCTAGGTTGTGAGCTTTGACTTATATTCTACAAGGATCTGATAACATGATCTACTATGTGACACTACACACCATGTTATCTACAATGTAATGTATTAGACAATATGCATAATCACAAATATGCAAACAATGATCATGTGATTCTTATTTCAAAATAAAGATGTTCATACAAAAGATAGACTTTTCAATATACATCCCAACAATCTCCCACTTATACTAAAAGACTATGCTATCCTCAAACTGCCATACATCTGATTCCCATTCCCTCCACATGCCTATCAAAAGCTCTCGCCGGAAGGGCCTTAGTGAAAGGATCTGCCAGGTTATCCTCCGATGCAATCTTAGACATAACAACTTCTCATCTCTTTATGATTTCTCATATCAGGTGGTACTTGCGGTCTATATGTTTACTTGCCTTATGGGCTCATGGTTCTTTCGAGTTTGCAACTGCACCACTATTATCACAATAAATTGTGATAGTTCTGGGCAAACCAGGAATCACATCCAAGTCCATCAAGAAGTTCCTAAGACACACAACTTCTTTGCCTGCCTCAGAGGCCGCCACATACTCAGCTTCCATGGTAGAGTCCGCCACGCATTTCTTCTTGACACTCCTCCACACAATGGCTCCACCTCCCAAAGTAAACACAAAACCTGAGGTAGACTTACTGTTATCCCTGTCTGATTGGAAGTTGGAATACGTATAACCCACAGGGAGTAATTGGTTTGCTTAGTAAACTAGCATATAATCCCTAGTCCTTCTCAGGTACTTCAATATATGCTTTACCGCAGTCCAATGTCCTTGTCCTGGATTACTCTGATATCTGCTAACCATGCCCACGGTAAAGTAGATATCTAATCTCGTACATAGCATCGCATACATAAGGCTTCCTACTGCCGAAGCATAAGGAACCGCCTTCATCTACTCTATCTACTCAGATGTTCTTGGACACATCTCCTTAGACAAAGGAACTCCATGCCTGAAAGGTAGAAAACCTTTCTTGGAGTTTTGCATGCTAAAATGATCCATAATGGTGTCTATGTATGAAGATTTAGATAAGCACATCATCCTTTTCCTATGATCCCTTATAACCTTGATCCCAAGGATGTGTCCCACTTCTCCCAAGTCCTTCATATCAAACTGTTTGGACAACCATACCCTTACGTCCGTTAATACCTTGATATTGTTGCCAATTAACAAAATTTCTTCTATGTATAGCACAAGAAATACCACTATGTTTCCGTCACATCTCTTGTATACACAAGACTCATCTGCACTTTGAATAAATCCATAAGACTGGATTACCTCATCAAAGTGGATGTTCCAAGTGTTGGGTTTTTTCGAGCCGCAAAAACCGCTTTTTGCATTGCGGAAACCTCGGAAGCCCCGGCCACGGATCCGTGCGAAGTATAAAAATTATAATTACATGTATGTGCTTACAGAAATCCTAGATCTACCTTAGATCTAAGAGGTTAGAACGTTACCCTCGTAGCGACGCCCTTCGCTTATCCCGCTCGTCCAAAAGTTCGCCAGAACTCGAGAGTGTCAAGTGCACACTCCTCTATGGTATCCACACAAGCAATAGGTGGAGAAAACTCAACCTTGAGTGTGCTAGCACTCCTTGGTTGGTTCGGCCAAAGAGAGGGATGGGAGAGGGAGAGCATGAGAGAAAAGTTTCCAAGGAAGAAGATGAAGTAATGAGAGTAACTCTCCAAATGAATTCACCACCCATAACCCCTAAGTGGCCGGCCACTTCATGGAGGGGGGTTACATGCATGCATGTAACTCCCATGACCCTTGGTCTCCCTCATGATGTGGCACCAATTGACCAAGTCAATGATGATGTGGAGCACCATCATTGGCCGGCCATGCCTAGTCATCATCATGACATGGCATTTGGTCAAGTCAAACTTGACCTTTCATCTTCCCTCTCAAGTCAAGTCAAACTTGACCTCTAATCTCCCATGGTTGATCAAATCTAACCACTTGACTCAAGTCAATTTAATATAATGAATCTCTATTCATTAATTTAAATTGATTTGATGAATCAAATCTCAATTAGACTCATTCAACACTTGAATCAACTTGAGTCTAACTCAATTAGTCTAATTTGGATTACTCTTAATCCAATTTGGTTCATCCCATGAACCTAATCCTCATGGTTCATCATATGAACCTAATCTCCATCTAATTGCTCTTATGTGTGTGACCCTATAGGTTCTTGTAACGTTGGCAATGTCCCTAAACCGATTTAGGAACATAAGCAATGAGCGGTATCTAGCAAAACATCATTGCTACCTAAGTTACAAGAATGTTGAGCTCCAACATCACCTTTGTGACTACTAATTGTGACTCTCACAATATGTGACAATGTCCCTCTATCCTTGACATCTAGATTGACCAATCGAGGCATAGACCGTGTCATCCCTGTGACAATCTAAATCTTGAACTCCAAGTAGACTCACTCTAATCAAATGAGCTCAATATCTCATACTGACTCATTCAGTACGGCCATGCATAGCAACATGTAACTGGAATCAAGAATATCGATGTCACCCCCATCTTATAGGAGGGATAGATCCCATCTACATCACTCACATCCCTCCGCATAATTCGTTACATACCCAGTAATCGCCTTTATAGTCCACCCATTTACGGGTGACGTTTGACGAAGCCAAAGTATGCAACTCCTTATATAGGGAACCATGGTGACTTCAGGTCTAAGGACTAATAGTCATACTAATAGCCACATGAGAAAGTATATGACACTCATATAATGATCCATGATACTTTCTCATAGCGGGTCATTCAGTATACATTCTCCAATGCATACCCATGTGTCAACTTGATATCTCATATCTATGACTTGTGAGATCAAGTCATCTTGTTGACCTACATGCTAGTCTCTACGCATTAACATTGTCCCTGAATGTTAATACTCGACTAGGAATGATTAAGAGTAGTGTTCTCTATATCATCTCATTATCGATTCAACCAATCGATTGATATAGATAAGAACCTACTACTCAAGGACATTATTATATTTAGTTATTTGGCACCAATACAAGTAAATATAATAACCATGCCTTTATAAATAGGAATATGATACAATAAAGTCCATACAACAATCATCACATGATTGGCTCTAGGGCTTTCACTAACACCAAGACCTCGAAGCTTGCTTCAATCCAGAAATGGACCGATTAAGCTTGCACACAGGATGCTCTTTGCCCTTTGCAATGAATCCCTCTGGTTGCTTCATATAGATGTTTTCCTCAATACTTCCATTAAGGAAAGCTGTCTTGACATCCATCTGTCATACCTCATAATCCATATGAGCAGTAATGCATAAGAGAATCTGGATAGACTTAAGCATGGCTACCGGCGAAAAGGTTTCCTCATAATCGATACCCTCTTTCTGAGTATACCCCTTCGCAATAAGCCTTGCTTTGAAGTTCTCAACCTTCCCGTCTATTCCTCTCTTTCTTTTGTAGATCCACTTGCATCCAATGGTTTTTATACCATCGGGTGGTTCTACTAGCTCCCAGACCTGATTTGAATCCATAGATTCAATCTCAGTATTCATTGCACTTTGCCAAGATACTGCATCTTTATCTTGGATTGCCTCGTCATATGTCCAGGGATCAGGTTCATGTTCACCAGGGACCAAATCAGAAGATTCTCCCAAGAACATGAATCTATCAGGTTGTCTCACAACCCTCCCACTACGACGAGGTATCACCTATGTATCCTCTGTGACACGCGGTGCAGTGACTTGTGGTATATCCTATTGTACCGGTGGTACTGAAGAAGTGACTTCCCCTTTCAATTCCTCCAGAACAATCTTACTCATGGGCTTGTGGTTCATCACATAGTCTTCCTCTAGAAATCTGGCATTTGTGCTAACAATCACCCTCTGATCTCTAGGACTATAAAACAAACCTCCTTTCGTTCTTCTAGGATAGCCAACGAACATGCGTACTTCTGTACGAGGTTCCAACTTACCAGTATCTACCTTCAGCACATGTGATGGACTCCCCCAAATCCGAATATGTCTCAGACTAGGCTTTCACCCAGTCCACAATTCTGTGGGAGTAGAAGGCACTGATTTAGATGGTATCAAGTTCAGAATAAACACTGTCGTATCTAGAGCATATCCCCAGAACGATTCTGGCAACTCAGAATAACTCATCATCGATCTAACCATCTCTATAAGAGTCCTATTCCTTCGCTCTGCTACACCATTCTGCTGGGGTGTGTCAGGTGCAGACAATTGGGATTGAATCCTAGTCTCTGATAAGTAATTCCTAAACTCTCCCAAGAGGTACTCACAACCATTATCAGATCGTAGTGTCTTGATACTTTTACCTTAATGTTTCTTCACATCAGCCTTGAATTCTTTGAACTTGTCAAAGCATTCAGACTTGCGGCGCATCAAGTAAATGTATCCATATCTTGAATAATCGTCTATGAAAGAGATGAAATATTCAAAGCCACCTCTTGCCTGGATAGACATAGGACCACACAAATCAGAATGAACCAATTCTAATACATCTTTGGCTCTATACCCCTTGGCCTTAAAAGGCCTCTTGGTCATTTTACCCTCCAAGCAAGATTCGCAGGTTGAGAAATCTTCCACCACTAATGAACCCAAAGGTCCATCAGCTATCAACCTTTGAATTCTGCTTAGGTTAATATGACCAAGTCTTAGATGCCAAAGATATGTTTGGTTCATCTTCGAAGGTTCGTTTCTCTTATTGGAATTAGAAGATGAGTTATTAACTTCTATTTGCATCGTGGGAGCTTTTGGTTCAATTGTATACAAATTTCCTATCAATGCACCAGAAGAGATAATCTCCCTATTCCTTTTTATAACAACTCTGTCATTAAAAGAAATAGAATATCCATCCATAAACAATTTAGAAACCGAAATTAAATTCTTTCTAAATAAAGGTACATAAAGGAAATTTTTTAGAACCAAAACTTTATTCCTCTCAAAAGATAAATAAACATCTCCCACTGCAACAGTCGCCACCTTCGTAGCATTGCCCAAGTAAACGGTAATTTCCCCTTCATCTAGTCATCGGGTTTCCTAAAACCCCTGCAAAGTATTGCAGACATGATCGGTGGCTCCCGTATCTACACACCAGGTGCCGGTAGATTACACCGCTAAATATGTTTCAACGACTAGACCAAATGATATACCTTTGTTCTGTTTCTAGTTGGGACAGTCCTTCTTCCCATGTCCAGTCTGCTTGCAAGTGAAGCACTTGCCTTTCGACTTCTTCACTCGTCCCTGAGATCCTCCCACCACCTTTGCTCCACCTTGTTTCTTCTTTTTCTTGCCTTTCGGCTTAGAAGTAAAAACTTTCTGAGCAACCATGGCCTGAGCCTGAGCAAGCTATTCTGCCGCCTGGAGTTTTGTCAAAAGCTCTGCCAACGAATACAACCTCTTATTCATGTTGTAATTCAGGTGAAACTGCTCAAAACTCCTAGGTAGAGACTGTAGAATGATATCGACCTGGGTTTCCCCATCGATCTCAGCTCCAAGGACTTCCAGCTTATTCGCAGGCTTAGGAGGGCACTCTTCGAGGAGTACATATTTGTATTCCTCAGCAGTCAAGACAATGTTAAGATTCCTCTTCCAATCAACATAGTTGGGTCCAGTAAGTTTATTTTCTTTCAGTATCACAGAAAGTGGGTTGAAAGTCATTTTGAAAGAAAACATAAGAATCACATAGATCAAAACATTAGATTTCAAAAAATTATTGATTCTTAAAACAATAAAATTTTAAAATCAACCAACACCTCAAAACACCGAGAATATCGTATGCCACGATAGTGTGGATGTATACGAATTCTACATTTGTAAGAGGAGGTTGTACCCATTAATTTTACTATCTTGACAACCTAACTTTTTGACAAATAAAATTAATAGTTGGTTCCTCTTTGGCCCTACAAATAAAAGCAGTGACTCCGATGGGGAGGATACTTATATTTATATCTAAGTGTTCACCATTACTCGGTACCAAGGTAATTATCTCGGGTTTTGTGCCTTCTGATGGGGAAGTACACACGCTCCTTAATAATTTCCTATAACCATATTTGACCTTGTAATCCACAAACAAACTCATCCGATGGGGAGGAAGGCACTCAGAGTTGACGCGCAAGTTTGTTTGCATCACATGTCAAATCGTAATGGAGGCCGTGGGAATTTATAAAAATATCCCTCTCCCACTTAGTAATTTGAAATTGAGGAATTTTCTAGCCTACGACATGCATATCAAACAATAAGAAATAAATATGAAAAATAAATATTTTCCAACTATTATGGCTTTTGTCTTCAATATGTCTCCCGTCGTGTCGCCATCTCGTCCGCTCCTCCCTATGCCATGTTCAAGCGATCCGGAGATCCGAGCCGAGAAAAAACTATTTTAATTTACATCCATCGATCCTATACTCCACGAGGGAGTGTAGATGAAATCTAGATCAAAAGTAAACTAAAATAAAAAGAGTGGCTAAACAATGTCGTATCTAATTACAAAAAATTAAATACTAGCCTCGTCAACCCCGAGGATTCAACAAAATATACAATTACACACATACACACATATGACCATAATAGTTGGATCCTATGCCTGCAACCAAAAAGTTAACCTACGCACATCCTACTATTATCCGGCACATATAATATATGAAAAGTGCATAAAAATAACTGAATCCTAAACACACAAAATCAGAAACCGTGGCTCTGATACCAATTGTTAGTGCCGATAAGATCCACATATCTCCACAATGACATGATATTGTCCACTTTGGGCCTAAGCCCTCATGGTTTTGTTTTTGGGCTTCACCCAAAAAGTCTCATACCAATGGAGATATCTTTTCATCTTATAAGCACATGATCTTTTCCATGTCTTACCAATGTGGTGTTGGAATGTATACTGAAAGCCTAGCTCTTTTTGTATGAACATTTTATTTTGAAATAAGAATCACATGATCATTGTTTGCACTTTATATATTTATTATATGTGTGCATATTGTCTAATATTTTACATTATAGATAACATGGTGCTTGGTGTGGCACAGAAGATCATGTTATCAGTTCCTTGTAAAATATAAGTAGAGGCTCACAACCAAGATGGTTTTGGACAAACCATTGGCATGGTTGTAGTGTAGCTTGGTATTGTTTTGTCTTGAACATAGAGTTACACTGGTACACTTAGGTGTATTGAGCAGGACCGACATAGAGGTGATTCAATTTAGTACTGACTACATAATTGAATCGGACCTCGGATATTATGTTGTACATGCTCTTAATCCCGATATAATAACGAGCGCATGTACTTAGTATTTATTTCTTTGATTTACCAGTGGGTGAGATTTAGATGGATTAAATCAATATGCCCGGTAAGTTGGGAAATAATATTATTTACATGGTGTGTCGTTGATTATAGGAGGAAACCGTGTCCTATATATTAGGTTGATGATGTCCCCTTGAGGAGCTCATAAAGTTCATCATGTAAACCCAGCTGGTTGACTTAGTCAATGTGATGATAAGGTTGAGTGGTACTACTCGAGGAATTAGATGTTAATTAATTGATGGTCAGTAAATCAATTAATTGACGGACATTCGATATCTTAAACACGGGGAGATTAATGTACGAATAATATATGGAGCCCATATTAATTTATGGGGGTTGGTGAGGTAGTTCAATGATGATCCTCTAGTGGAATGGAACATCATTGATGGATCAAGTTTGTGTGGTTCCGATCCATCGGGTGGCCAAGACCCAACTCCTCCTTAGGGTCCCTATCGTAGCCTAATATAATCCTTGTGAAGTCTAGATCCAAGAATGTAAAACAAAACCTAGAACCAACTATTGGGATTAAATCCCTATGATCCGATGGTTAGGATGAAACCCTAGAACCAACGGTTGGGATTAAATCCCTAAGATCCGATGGTTAGGATGAAACCCTAGAATCGACGGTTGAGATTAAATCCCTAGATCCGACGGTTGGGATAAAACCCTAGATCCGACGGTTGGGATGAAATCCTAGATCCGACGGTTGGGATGAAACCCTAGATCCGATGGTTGGGATAAAACCCTAGATCCGACGGTGGAGGTTAAATACCTAGATCCGACGGTGGAGATTAAAGGAGTCCTAAGCCTAACTCTATAAAAGGAAAGCTTAGGGTTGGGCGGCATAAAAATAGATTTTCGAATTGGAGTTAGGGTTTGGCTCATCCACAAGTGGGCGGCTAGGGTTCATTGGGCGGCTAGGGTTTTGGAGCAAAGAAGTGGGCGGCAACTTTTCTTCCTTCTAGATTGTTGCCGGCGCCCATCCTCCTCCATCAAGACTTGGCCGGTGCCCATCCTAGAGGACTCTCCCTTCTTCCTTGGCCGGCGGTTCTCCTTCCATTGGTGGCCGGTGCTCTTCCTCCTCCCCTTCTCCTTGGTGGCCGGCGGCAACTCATCTTCAAGTTGGCCGGCGATTCATCCAATTGCTCCTTGGCCGGCGGTTGCACCAAATTCCCTAATTTGGTGGCCGGTTCTAGATAGGAAAGGTATTTGTTGTTTCTTATCTTTGTTCGCAGCGGAAAAGGTAGAGAAGAAAGCGATCTAGAAGGCTTCTACTCATGGAGGATCTTCGTCCACACGTCGTCCACGAGAAGGATAGGACATACGGTAGAAGATCGTGAGGTATAAAGTTATTTTAACTTTATTTACAGATCTGAGCTTGTTCTTTTATGTTTTGATTATGCATGTGTGAATTAGTAAATATATTGTATAATCATGGACCCCGAAGACAAACACAAAAACCGGCGATCCATCCGTCGTCTCTTCCGCGTCTAACCAACTAGAAGAGTTGTGTTGCTTGAACAACTAGTTTGTTCAAAGCGACTACTCAAGTTGTTGGCACGACGACGAAATGGTTGTGATAAGGAAGCTCATCCCATCCGGATTAATTCTTTCATTAGTGAAAATTTTAATCCGGGGACATGGGAGCCAATGAGCCTCCGAAGCATCCACCTTCAATTTGTATCAAAGTCAGGTTTCCGGTTTTGTGTGTTTTGGATTCGGTTAATTTTTTATGCGCTTTTTCATATATTATATGTGTCGGATAATAGTAGGATATGAGTAGTTTAACTCTTTGGTTGCAGGCATAAGATCCGACTATTATGGCCATGTGTGTGTATGTGAATGGATGTGTGTAAAAAAAAATTATTATTTGAATCCTCGGGGTTGACGAGGCTAGATTAGTATTTAATTTTTGTAATTAAACACAATTAAATATGGCATTGTTTATCCAATCATTTTAGTTTACTTTTGATCTAGATTATTTGTATACTCCTTCGTGGAGTATAGGATCAATGGATGTAAATAAAATGATTTATCTCGGCTCGAAACTCTTTGGTGACTTGCGCACGGGAAAAGATGGAGAGGACGAGGTGGCGACACGACGGGATGCATATTGGAGGACAATGCCATAATAGTTGGAAAAATTCTGTTTTTTCCATATTTATTGCTTATTTGTTTTATATGCATGTTGTGTATGATTTAAAATTCCTCATTTGCAATTTACTAAGTGGGAGAGGGATATTTTATTTAATTCCCGCGGCCTCCATTACAATTTGACATGTGATGCAACAAACTTGTGTGTCGGCTCTGAGTGCCTTCCTCCCTGAGGACGGGTTTGTTTGCGGATCACTAGGTCAAATAATGGTTATAGAAAATTATCTAGGAGCATGTGTACTTCCACAGAGGTAAGGCACATAATCCAAAATAATTCCCTTAGTATCGTGTAATGGTGCACACTTAGATACAAATAAAAGTATCCTCCCCATAGGAGTCACTGCTTTTATTTGTAGGGCCAAAGAGGAACCAACTATTAATTTTATTTGTCAAAAAGTAAGGTTGACAAGATAATAAAATTAATGGGTAAAACCTCCTCTTACAAATGTAGAATTCATTATCGTCCACACAGTGGCATGCGACATTCTCGGTGATTTGAGTGTTGGTTGATTTGAGATTTTATTGTTTTGAGGAATCAATAATTTTTGAAATCTAATATTTTGATCATTGTGATTTTTAGGATTTTCAAATGGCTTTCAACCCACTTTTTGTGATTTTAAAAGAAAACAAACTTACTGGTCCAAACTACATTGATTGGAAAAGAAACCTGGATATTGTCTTAACTGCGGAGGAGTACAAATTTGTACTCTTCGAGGTCTGTCCTCCTAAGCCCACCGATGACTCTGATGAAAAGGAGAAAGAACGTTATAAGAAATGGGTCAAAGGCGGATGAGATGGCGCGGTGTTACATTTTGGCATCTATGTCAAATGTCTTTGCAACATCAGCATCAGGCCATAGCCACTGCTTATGACATGATGTTCAATCTCAAGGAACTTTTCGGACATCAGAGTAGGGCGGCTAGGCAGGAGGCTATGAGAAACTTGATGACGACCTCCATGATCGAGGGAACACCCGTTAGGGATCATGTTCTCAAGATGATGGCTCATCTTAATGAGATGGAAGTTCTAGGAGCTGAGATCGATGGAGAAACCCAAGTCGATATCATTCTCCAGTCTCTGCCTAGGAGTTTTGAGCAGTTCCGCCTCAACTACAACATGAACAAGAGGTTGTATTCGTTGGCGGAGCTTCTGACAGAACTCTAGGCGGCAGAGGGGCTTTTTCGTCAGAGTGCTCAAGCCATGGTCGCTCAGAAGGTTTCTTCCTCTAAACCGAAAGGTAAGAAGAAGAAGAAGCAAGGTGGAGCGAAGAAAGTGGCAGTGGGACCGCAGGCAGGAGTGAAGAAGCCGAAAGGCAAGTGCTTCGCTTGCAAGCAGACTGGACATTGGAAGGCGGACTATCCTCGCCGAAAGAACAAAGGTATATCTTCTTGTTTAGTTGTTGAAACATGTTTAGCGGTGTTATCTACCAGTGCCTGGTGTGTAGATACAGGAACCACTGATCATGTCTGCAATACTTTGCAGGGGTTCCAGGAAACCCGACGACTAGATGAGGGAGAGATTACCGTCTTCATGGGCAATGCTTCAAAGGTGGCGGCTATTGCAGTGGGAGACGTTTATTTATCTTTTGATAGGAATAAAGTTTTGGTTTTGATAAATTGTCTTTATGTACCTACTTTTAGAAAGAATTTAATTTCAGTTTCTAAATTGTTTATGGATGGGTATTCTGTTTCTTTTAATGACAAAGTGGTTATAAAAAGGAATAGGGAGATTATTTGTTCTGGTACATTGGTTGGCAATTTATATACTCTTGAACCAAAAACTCCCACGATGCATATAGAAATCAATAACTCATCTTCTAAATCTAATAAGAGAAAAGAACCTTCGCAAATGAACCAAACATATCTTTGGCATCTAAGGCTTGGTCATATTAACCTAAGCAGAATTCAAAGGTTGATAGCTGATGGACCTTTGGGTTCATTTGTGGTGGAGGATCTCCCAACCTGCGAATCTTACTTGGAAGGTAAAATGACCAAGAGGCCTTTCAAGGCCAAGGGGTATAGAGCCAAAGATGTGTTGGAAATGGTTCATTCTGATTTGTGCGTTCCTATGTCTATCCAGGCAAGAGGTGGCTTTGAATACTTCATCTCATTTATAGATGATTATTCAAGGTATGGTTACATTTACTTGATGTGCCGCAAGTCTGAATGCTTTGACAAGTTCAAATAATTCAAGGCTGATGTGGAGAACCGTCAAGGTAAAAGTATCAAGACATTACGATCTGATCGTGGTGGCGAGTACCTCTTGGGAGAGTTTAGGAGTTACTTATCAGAGGTTGGGATTCAATCCCAATTGTCCGCACCTGGCACACCCCAGAAGAATGGTGTGGTGGAGCGAAGGAATAGGACTTATGGAGATGGTCAGATCGATGATGAGTTATTCTGAGTTACCTGTTTCGTTCTGGGGGTATGCACTCGATACGGCAATGTACACTCTGAACTTGGTTCCATCCAAATCAGTACCTTCTACCCCTGTAGAATTGTGGACTGGGCGAAAGCCTAGTCTGAGACATATTCGGATATGGGGGAGTCCAACACATGTGCTGAAGGCTGATGCTGGTAAGTTGGAACCTCGTACAGAAGTGTGCATGTTTGTTGCCTACCCTAATGGAACGAAAGCTGGTTTGTTTTATAATCCTAGAGATCAGAGGGTGATCGTTAGCACAAACGCCAGATTTCTAGAGGAGGATTATGTAATGAACCACAAGCCCAAGAGTAGGATTGTTCTTGAGGAGTTGACAGGGGAAGTCCCGACTTCAGTACCACCGGTACAAGAGGAGACACTGTTGGTGCAGTGGGCACCAAAGTCGAACCGGTATTTTGATTATGGCAAAAGGTAAGGGTATATTTGTTATCTTACGAGCTCAATTAAGTGTGCAGAAATGCTAAAGTTGAGCGGAAGGTCTGCGACACCCGGTGGGAACCGAGGTGGTCGGGCAACGCCAGAGGGACTTCGGAGGAAGCCGAGGTACTCGGGTGAAGACCGGAAGCGAGGCTACAAGGTAAGCTCGTGTGAAAGCGAAGCAAGGTCGTTAAGCGTAGATCCGACCCAATACCTCAAATGGAAGGTCTAGGTCGAGATCAGATGGTTAGAACCATCGTACTTTATATTTTAAGCTAACTTGTACTGCAGTCCAAAACCCTTTGACTACAGTCAACTGCTAGTCAAGTTCCAGCCTCGAGAAGAGCTCGAATTTCAAGGGGGTGAATTTGGACTTGACTCGTGTTTTGGTACAAAGGGTGATGTGGCATCAAGGTGGACATCCAAACCATCACCAAGCTTCCTTGTGGTGGACGCCCAAAATAAGGTGAGTTGGCACAAGATGGTTGGCTCCCATGATGTGGCACAAGTTGAATGGCTCCAACAAGTTGGCGCCCAAGGAGGTTGGAGGTGGCACAAGGTGGTTGGATGAAACACCTCATCCTCAAGTTGGCGCCCAAGGAGGTTGGAGGTGGCACAAGGTGGTTGGATGAAACACCTCATCCTCAAGTTGGCGCCCAAGGAGGTTGGAGGTGGCACAAGGTGGTTGGATGAAACACCTCATCCTTGAGTTGGCGCCCAAGGAGGTTGGAGGTGGCACAAGGTGGTTGGATGACACACCTCATCCTTGAGTTGGCGCAAAGGATGTGGATGAACAAGTCTTGGGGGATAAGAACCTCACCTTGGACACTACCTATGTCTAAATTCATAGATCAATATCCATAAATAGACATGTTCAAGCCAAGCAAATTACAAGAATTCAAGAGCTCTCAACACGCCGTCGTAACGCCGCTACTACTACTCACATTTGCTACGACGAAGTGCCGCCGACAACGAAAGCTACATCTTCTACTTATAAGAGTTGTCGGTATATTTATTTAAGTTCTACTTCTTTAAATTGTCTTTGTGCTTTAATCGTAACAAGGAAAGGGGGAGTGTCCCTTTGCCTTGATTTCTTTTTGTAATCGTTGCTCCTACTTCCAACGAAGAGGAGTGGTTTTAGTGAATTGCCCTCCGTACGTGATCAAGGATCACTAGGGCCGTGGATTAGCAATCGAAAGATTGTGAACCACGTAAAAATATATTGTCTACTTTATATTTCCGCTGTGCACTCTCTACTTGCTTTTTACTTATTGCAAAAGTTTTTAACGACACCGTATCGCTATTCACCCCCCCCTCTAGCGACACTTTCGATCCAACAATTGGTATCAGAGCCGGGGGCGCTAAGATTCGGTGAAACCACCAATCTAGCTTTGTTTTTCTTTTTTTTTTACAGATTTTTTATTTATTTATTTCTGTTTTCGTATAATTATTTCACTTGCTTATCTTCTCCTACATATAGAATTGCATTAGAGGCTTTAGGATCCGGATAAGGTTGTCCTTCGGGTTAGATCCCGAGTAAGGTTGTCCTCCGGAACTTCGACATTCGCATTTGATTGTTTATTTCTTTTGCAAGTTACATTTTATATATCTTTTTTACTTCCCGCACTACTAATCCAAGGCGAAAGTCTTGGAATATTCTTTCGTGTGTGTTTTGCAAGATTCTTTTAAATCGTTCTTCTTCTTGTTTTTAAATGGCCCATCTCGAAGGGTTTAGCTTTGCCCGACCCCGTTTTACAAGCGGTAATGACTTTCGTTATTGGAAGGTCGGATGGAATGCTTTCTTAAAACCCAAATCGAGATGTGGATCGTAATCAAACGGTTTCACACTTCCTATTAATGAAGATGGTGAATCTTTGGAGTTACGATCAATGTCAAATTCCATGAAAAAACAAGTAGAAGCCGATGCCAAGAGCAACTCAAATCTTGCAATGTGGGTTGTCAAGGAAGAGCTCAACGCGTCGGCCCCTTCATTAGTGCAAAGGACTTATGGACCAAGCTAGTGGAACTACGAAGGCACCAAGCGACACGAAGGTATGTAAAGAGATTTACTTTTAAATAAATTGTATAACTTGAAAATGCAGAAAGCGAGACCGCAACTCAACTACATGCTCGTATCCAAGACGCCGTCAACCAACTCCATGCCATCGGACAAAGGTCGAGAATCGCGACCTTATCGGTATTCTCTTAACTCGTTTCCTAGGACCACCTTGTAGGCATCCATGGTCGATGCCTACAAGGTCTCCAGAACCTTTCTAAAATTAGGTTAGGCAATTGTTTTGAACTTGAATTACATGAGCAAACTAACGTGGTCGGGCCGAGAAGTATTGCGTTAGTTGCGAGTTCCAAGAAGAAGAAGCCCGCAAGCAAGCCACCCCAGAAGGAAGAAGGCGAGTCGAATCGGAAGTAGACTCCGAAATAGAATCCGAACTAGTCAATCTAGTTCGGAAGATGATCAAGAGGCAAGCGACCAACAACTCAAGGTAAGCCTAAACCTAATTCAAATACTTCTAATTTTAGATGCTATGAGTGCAAGCAGGTTCGGTCGCATCAAGTCAGAGTGCCCAAAGCTAAAGAATAGCATCAAAGACCAAGAAAGCGCTAAGCGCTACTTGGGAGGAGTTGTCGGAGGAAGAAGGCGATATCAAGCTCTAATGGCCAAGCCGACCGAGCACGACTCGAAGCGAAGAAGAGTCAGTCGAATCCGATGATGAGCTTCCATTCAAGACAAACCACGGATCCGTATCCGGTTCAAAAGAATCATTAAGGGTAAGTCGGTGCGTTACTTAATACTTTGTGGTGCAATTAAAAATTTTTAAATAAGAAACTAGCTAAGTCCGAGTCCAAGGTCGAGACCCTAATTGAGGAGGTTAACCTTCTCAAACATGAGGTCTCCTAACCTCTTCGACTACTCAGATTCAAGAGGAGGACTCAACTCAAGTTGAAAAGCTTGAAGTTGAGAACTCGCTTTTGAAAACACAAGTCGAAGACCTTAGGAACACGTTGGAAAGGTTCACTTTGGGATCCAAGGGACTTGACCTCTTACTTGGATCACAAAGGGCCGTGTACAACAAGGCCGGACTCGAGTTTAACTCAAATACAACCAATAAGTCATATATGTCTATAGTAAACCAACATAAGAAAAATGTCCAAGCATGGGTCCCTAAGACCACTTTGATTTCAACTTTAGGATCTAACATGTATTGGGTTCCCAAGGACCAAATTCACTATGTGAATAGACCCACTCGATTCAATGGTCCAGGGAGCCAATACAAAATGTATTTTGTTAAGTCTTAGAAATTGCATGCTTAGTTTTTCCTTTATTTTTAGAATGGTTAGATAGGACTCATAACCAACTAAAATTAAAAGATTGAGCCTCGGGAGCCTCTTTTCAAAAATAAACCAACTAAAATCCTACGAAAAGATTGAGCCTCGGGGAGCCTCTTTTCAAAAATAACTAGTTAGACCAAGACGTAGTCTCAAGTAAGTCGAGTTATCAATTTCTTGAAATTAGCTTTGGCTAAGGAAGTGGTCGTTGTTCCGATCAAAGAAGGCCTCTGTGCCTCGCCACGACCTGGAAGCTAATCTCTTGAAAAGATTACTTGATGAGCTTAGACTAAATCCGAATCTAACCTAATGTTGGTTAATTTAAATTCATTAAAATTAATCAAGTAAAATTGATAGTCATCTCACAATAACACATAGGAATAACATGTTTTGATCATGTAGATATTGGTGAGATGATTTAGGTTTAAAACTTACAAACAACCCTTTAGTAATTCCAATATCCGATCCAACTACCTTATGTGTAGGATCAATGGATGTTCGATTGGTTGCTCCGACACATGACCGGGATCAACTCAAATTTTCGGTTACGATTCAAACGACAAGGATCGGTAGCCTTCGAAATAACGCAAGCTCAAAATCATCGGATCGGTGATATTGAGCTCAACTCTAACTTTACAATTCAAAATGTCTTATTAGTAGAAAACTTTCAATATAATTTACTTAGTGTAAGCCAATTGTGTGATAACAATTATAAGGTCATATTTCTAGAAAATGAATGCGTAATCAAAATAAATGCAACATCTAAAATAATACTTAAAGGAACTAGGAGTAGCAACATCTACACAATAAATTTACCCAACTCCTCAACCAAGTGTCTTATGACACAAGAAGAGGAATCTTGGTTATGGCAATCAAGACTTGGACACTGCACCCAAGACTCGGCCCACAAGATGAGTCGAGTGGCTTGGTTATAGGTTTGCCTAAACTAAACAACTTGGATAATAAAATATGTAATGCTTGTCAACAAGGTAAACAATCTAGGACACAACATCAATTAACTAATCAAGAACGAACCAAAAGTGTTCTTGAGCTCCTACACATGGATCTATTTGATTCACATGGAGCTAAGTCACTCAATGGTAGTCAATTTTGCTTAGTCATAATTGGCGACTATTCTAGATTTACTTGGGTTAGGTTTATCAAACATAAAAATGATACCCTAGACCAACTAATCAATCTTTGTAGGTTAATCAAAATCAAAAGAACCTTAAGATTAAAAGACTTAGAAGCGATCATGGTGGTGAATTCGAAAACCACGGTTTACAGATTGTAACCTAAACGCGGATACCACCATGAGTTTTCATGTCCTAGAACCCCACAACAAAATGGGTTAGTCGAGCGGAAAAATAGAACCCTACAAGAAGCCGCTAGGACAATGTTAAACGAGTATAACCTACCCGATAGATTTTGGGCGAGGCCGTTAGTACGGCTTGCTATGTCCAAAATAGGATCCTTATGGTAAAGAGGCACCAAAAGACCTCGACGAGATTTATCACGATAAAATACCGAACATCAAGTACTTTAGGGTATTTGGATGCAAGGTACATATCTTAAACACTAAGGATTACCTAGGAAATTCAAATCCAAAACCTCTCGGAACCTTTCTAGGATACTCAACCAGAGAGAGCTTATAGGGTATACAATCACGACACTCTTAGAGTCGAAGAAACCATTAATATAGTTTTCGACGAAGGACACGAACCTGCTCAATCCTTAACAAAACCAACTAGCAAATCAACTTATAGCGAACCCGACTGATCTTGAACTTGAATCTCGTCCCTAACCCAAGTCATCCTATCGACCAAGTGATAGATGACTCTAACCCAAGTCAAACTAGAACTCACCCAAGTCATCCTATCGACCAAGTGATAGATGACCCTAACCCGAGTCACACTAAGACTCAAACAAATCATCCTATCAATCAAGTTATAGGTGATCCAAATTTAGGGTTCGAACTAGAGCTTCATATCGAAACCTTAGTCAAATCTTAATTTCCAAAATCGAACCCAAAACTATTGAACAAGCACTTCTTGATCCCGATCGGATTATTGCTATGCAAGAAGAGCTAGCTCAATTCACTAGAAATGAAGTCCGGGAATTAGTACCACCACCTAAAGAAAAATCAATTATTGGAACAAGGTGGGTATTTCAAATAAACTTGATGATAAAGGTGAAGTAGTTAGAAATAAAGCTAGGTTAGTCGCAAAAGGGTTTAGTCAAGTCGAAGGTTTAGATTACGATGAGACCTACGCCGAGAGCCGACTAGAGTCCATCCGAATGTTGTTAGCATATCTTTGCACATCGAGGTTTTAAATTGTTTCAAATGGATGTCAAGTCAGCATTTTTGAATGGATACATTAAGGAAGAAGTTTACGTACCAACCTCCGGATTCAAAATCTAGATAAACTGACCATGTCCTTAGACTTAAGAAAGCCCTATATGGACTCAAACAAGCCCCAAGAGCTTGATGCAAAGGCTTTCGATCTATCTTAAGTCCAAAGGATTCAACCAAGGTTTAGTCAACC
Organism: Wurfbainia villosa; assembly: GCA_025175895.1. NCBI lineage: Eukaryota > Viridiplantae > Streptophyta > Magnoliopsida > Zingiberales > Zingiberaceae > Wurfbainia > Wurfbainia villosa. Next base: position 81,269,731 of record CM045987.1, on the reverse strand, counting down.
CAACCTTATTCGTTAAAACCGTAGTAAAAGAAATCTTTATAGCCCAAATCTATGTAGATGATATAATTTTTGGAACTACCAACTCGATCTGCTAAACGAATTCATCTCACTTATGGAAAGTGAATTTGAAATGAATTTAGTGGGAGAGTTAAGTTTCTTCTTAGGTTTACAAATTAAACAAACTAAAGATGGAATATATTTACATCAACAAAAATATACTAAGGACTTAATAAATCGATTTGGAATGCAAGATGCTAAAATAATCAATACACCTATGGCAACTAATGTTAATATAAACGAAGATGTAGAAGGAAAACCCGTTGACCTAAAATTCTATAGGAGCGCAATAGGAAGTCTCCTATACTTAACCATGAGCCGACCCGGCATTTTATTCGCGGTAAGTATGTGCGCAAGGTTACAAACCTGTGCCAAGGAGTCTCACCTAACCCTAGTCAAGCGTATCCTTAGATATCTAAAGGGCACGCTAAACGTAGGTATTTGGTACCTAGATCTACCGAGTTTAAACTAATCCGCTACTCCGACTCCGACAATGCCGGTAGTAAACAAGATAGAAAGAGCACGAGTGGATGTTGTCAAATCCTACCGAGTCTAGTAAGTTGGTGCAGAGGGAAGCGATTATGCGTGCCTTATCTACCACCGGCCGAATACGTTGCGATGGGTGAGTGTGTCTCTCACTCTGTGGATGAAGCACACTCTCCAAGACTTTAGCTTAATCTTTAACAACATTAAAACCTACATAGATAACATTAGTTCAATTAACTTAACTAAAAATCCAATATGTCATTCTAGGACAAAACATATAGAAGTTAAACACCACTTCATTAGGGAACATGTAACTAATGGAACTATACAACTAGAGTATGTTGAGTCCAAATCAAACCTAGCGGACATCTTCACCAAACCACTACCTGAAGCCGAATTTAGTTTATTAAGACGAAAGTTAGGTATGTGCGTAATAGAGTAGGATTTAAATTTTTCTATATATGTACTCTACTTTTGCTTCTTTTATGAAATTAGCCTAAGTCTTACCTTAGAAATCATATACCTATAGATTTAAGGAGCCAACACATCTCACAACACATAGGACTAATGTGTTTGTGTACTTAGCCAATGAGACGGCGTGAGATGTTAGGACCTTACTCACAGTTCCAGACGTAGATTGCATCGACATGAACCATGGAGTATAATTATTTAAAATTAATCAACTCCTTCAAGACTTATTGATCATTCTATATCAATCAAGTCCAACCGGAGTTGTACATTTTAGATGAACATATTTTCAAGCTTATTATTATTTTAAAAAAAATATATATTTATATTGGGAACTTGCTTGGACTTACAAACCCTAAAATATATTTACAAACTTTTTGAGTTAAGGCAAAAGGGGGAGAAAGTCACAAAAGTAAGGAAGAAAGTAAACAAAATTATTACCTTTTATATTAAGTAATTCCGTTTACTTAAGCAACTATTAAGGGGGAGTAAAAATTATTTTTCAAGAACTCACCTTCGGTCAAGGGGGAGGTTACCTCAAAGGGGAGAACTTGAAACAATAATATTTCTCACTCATGCTTAATCTTTATGCTAGCTCATTCATACTTAATCATTATGCTAGCTCATTCATATTTAATCATTATGCTAGCTCATTCATATTTAATCTTTATGCTAGCTCATTCATATTTAATCTTTATGCTAGCTCATTCATGCTTAATCATTATGCTAGCTCATTCATATTTAATCTTTATGCTAGTTCATTCATGCTTAATCATTATGCTAGCTTACTGTTATGCTTAATTTTTCCTTAACTTTTGTGTCGGTTTGCCATGAATCAAAAAGGGGGAGATTGTTGGTGCAGTGGGCACCAAAGTCGAACCGGTATTTTGATTATGGCAAAAGGTAAGGGTATATTTGTTATCTTACGAGCTCAATTAAGTGTGCAGAAATGCTAAAGTTGAGCGGAAGGTCTGCGACACCCGGTGGGAACCGAGGTGGTCGGGCAACGCCAGAGGGACTTCGGAGGAAGCCGAGGTACTCGGGTGAAGACCGGAAGCGAGGCTACAAGGTAAGCTCGTGTGAAAGCGAAGCAAGGTCGTTAAGCGTAGATCCGACCCAATACCTCAAATGGAAGGTCTAGGTCGAGATCAGATGGTTAGAACCATCGTACTTTATATTTTAAGCTAACTTGTACTGCAGTCCAAAACCCTTTGACTACAGTCAACTGCTAGTCAAGTTCCACCTCGAGAAGAGCTCGAATTTCAAGGGGTGAATTTGGACTTGACTCGTGTTTTGGTACAAAGGGTGATGTGGCATCAAGGTGGACATCCAAACCATCACCAAGCTTCCTTGTGGTGGACGCCCAAAATAAGGTGAGTTGGCACAAGATGGTTGGCTCCCATGATGTGGCACAAGTTGAATGGCTCCAACAAGTTGGCGCCCAAGGAGGTTGGAGGTGGCACAAGGTGGTTGGATGAAACACCTCATCCTCAAGTTGGCGCCCAAGGAGGTTGGAGGTGGCACAAGGTGGTTGGATGAAACACCTCATCCTCAAGTTGGCGCCCAAGGAGGTTGGAGGTGGCACAAGGTGGTTGGATGAAACACCTCATCCTTGAGTTTGCGCACAAGGAGGTTGGAGGTGGCACAAGGTGGTTGGATGAAACACCTCATCCTTGAGTTGGCGCAAAGGATGTGGATGAACAAGTCTTGGGGGATAAGAACCTCACCTTGGACACTACCTATGTCTAAATTCATAGATCAATATCCATAAATAGACATGTTCAAGCCAAGCAAATTACAAGAATTCAAGAGCTCTCAACACGCCGCCGTAACGCCGCTACTACTACTCACATTTGCTACGACGAAGTGCCGCCGACAACGAAAGCTACATCTTCTACTTATAAGAGTTGTCGGTATATTTATTTAAGTTCTACTTCTTTAAATTGTCTTTGTGCTTTAATCGTAACAAGGAAAGGGGGAGTGTCCCTTTGCCTTGATTTCTTTTTGTAATCGTTGCTCCTACCTCCAACGAGGAGGAGTGGTTTTAGTGAATTTCCCTCCGTACGTGATCAAGGATCACTAGGGCCGTGGATTAGCAATCGAAAGATTGTGAACCACGTAAAAATATCTTGTCTACTTTATATTTCCGCTGTGCACTCTCTACTTGCTTTTTACTTATTGCAAAAGTTTTTTAACGACATCGTATCGCTATTCACCCCCCCCCTCTAGCGACACTTTCGATCCAACAGACACCACAAGTCACTGCACCGCGTGTCACAGAGCATACACAGGAGGCACCTCGTCGTAGTGGGAGGGTTGTTAGACAACCCGAGAGATTCATGTTTTTGGGAGAGTCTTCGGACTTAGTCCCTGGTGAACATGAACCTGATCCCTTGACATATGACGAGGCAATCCAAGATAGAGATGCGGTATCTTGGCAAAGAGCGATGAATTCAGAGATAGAATCTATGGATTCTAATCAGGTCTGGGAGCTTGTAGAGCCACCCGATGGTGTAAAAACCATTGGATGCAAGTGGATCTACAAGAGAAAGAGAGGTGTAGACGGGAAGGTTGAGACCTTCAAAGCTAGGCTTGTTGCGAAAGGGTATACTCAGAAAGAGGGTATCGATTATGAGGAGACCTTTTCGCCGGTAGCTATGCTTAAGTCTATCCGAATTCTCTTATCTATAGCTGCTCATATGGATTATGAGATTTGGCAAATGGATGTCAAGACAGCTTTCCTTAACGGAAGTCTTGAGGAGAACATCTATATGCGGCAACCAGAGGGATTCATTGCTAAAGGCAAAGAGCATCTTGTATGTAAGCTTAATCGGTCCATTTATGGATTGAAGCAAGCTTCTAGATCTTGGAACATCCGCTTTGATGAGGTAATCCAGTCATATGGATTTATTCAAAGTCCGGATGAGCCTTGTGTATACAAGAGATGTGACGGAAACGTAGTGGTGTTTCTTGTACTATACGTAGATGACATTTTGTTAGTTGGCAACAATATCAAAGTGTTATCAGACGTAAGGGTATGGTTGTCCAAACAGTTTGATATGAAGGACTTGGGAGAAGTGGGACACATCCTTGGGATCAAAGTTATAAGGGATCGCAAGAAAAAGATGTTGTGCTTATCTCAAGCTTCATACATTGACACTATCCTTGCTCGTTTTAGCATGCAGAACTCCAAGAAAGGTTTTCTACCTTTTAGGCATGGAGTTCCTTTATCTAAAGAGATGTGTCCCAAAACATCAAAGGAGATAGAGGACATGAAGGCGGTTCCTTATGCTTCGGCAGTAGGAAGCCTTATGTATGTTATGCTATGTATGAGACCAGATATCTGCTTTGCCGTGGGCATGGTTAGCAGATATCAGAGTAATCCTGGACAGGGACATTGGACTGCGGTAAAGCATATATTGAAGTACCTGAGAAGGACTAGGGATTATATGCTGGTTTACCGGGCAGATCAATTAGTCCCTGTGGGTTACACGGATTCGGATTTCCAATCAGATAGGGACAATAGTAAGTCTACCTCGGGGTTTGTGTTTACTTTTGGAGGTGGAGCCATAGTATGGAGGAGTGTCAAGCAGAAATGCGTGGCGGACTCTACCATAAAAGCTGAGTACGTGGCAGCCTCTGAGGCAGCCAAATAAGTTGTATGGCTCAGGAACTTCTTGATGGACTTGGATGTGATTCCTGGTTTGCCCAGAACTATCACAATTTATTGTGATAACAGTGGTGCAGTTGCAAACTCGAAGGAACCACGAGCCCATAAGGCGAGTAAACACATAGAGCGCAAGTACCACCTTATACGAGAGATCGTAAAGCGAGGAGTTCTCCGCCAAGATTGCATCAGAGGATAACCTGGCGGATCCATTCACTAAGGCCCTTCCAGCGAAAGCGTTTGATAGGCATGTGGAGGACATGGGGATCAGATGTATGGCAGAGTGATGACGGCATAGTCTTTTAGTATAAGTGGGAGATTGTTGGAATGTATACTGAAAGCCTAGCTCTTTTTGTATGAACATTTTATTTTGAAATAAGAATCACATGATCATTGTTTGTACTTTATATATTTATTATATGTGTGCATATTGTCTAATATTTTACATTGTAGATAACATGGTGCTTGGTGTGGCACAGAAGATCATGTTATCAGTCCCTTGTAAAATTTAAGTAGAGGCTCACAACCAAGATGATTTTGGACAAACCATTGGCATGGTTGTAGTGTAGCTTGGTATTGTTTTGTCTTGAACATAGAGTTACACTGGTACACTTAGGTGTATTGAGCAGGACCAACATAGAGGTGATTCAATTTAGTACTGACTACATAATTGAATCGGACCTCGGATATTATGTTGTACATGCTCTTAATCCTGATATAATAACGGGCACATGTACTTAGTATTTATTTCTTTGATTTACCAGTGGGTGAGATTTAGATGGATTAAATCAATATGCCCGGTAAGTTGGGAAATAATATTATTTACATGGTGTGTCATTGATTATAGGAGGAAACCGTGTCCTATATATTAGGTTGATGATGTCCCCTTGAGGAGCTCATAAAGTTCATCATGTAAACCCAGCTGGTTGACTTAGTCAACGTGATGATAAGGTTGAGTGGTACTACTCGAGGAATTAGATGTTAATTAATTGATGGTCAGTAAATCAATTAATTGACGGACATTCGATATCTTAAACACGGGGAGATTAATGTACGAATAATATATGGAGCCCATATTAATTTATGGGGGTTAGTGAGGTAGTTCAATGATGATCCTCTAGTGGAATGGAACATCATTGATGGATCAAGTTTGTGTGGTTCCGATCCATCGGGTGGCCAAGACCCAACTCCTCCTTATGGTCCCTATCGTAGCCTAATATAATCCTTGCGAAGTCTAGATCCAAGAATGTAAAACAAAACCTAGAACCAATGGTTGGGATTAAATCCCTAAGATCCGATGGTTAGGATGAAACCCTAGAACCAACGGTTGGGATTAAATCCCTAAGATCCGATGGTTAGGATGAAACCCTAGAATCGACGGTGGAGATTAAATCCCTAGATCCGACGGTTAGGATAAAACCCTAGATCCGATGGTTGGGATGAAATCCTAGATCCGACGGTTGGGATGAAACCCTAGATCCGACGGTTGGGATAAAACCCTAGATCCGATGGTGGAGGTTAAATCCCTAGATCCGACGGTGGAGATTAAAGGAGTCCTAAGCCTAACTCTATAAAAGGAAAGCTTAGGGTTGGGCGGCATAAAAATATATTTTCGAATTGGAGTTAGGGTTTGGCTCATCCACAAGTGGGCGGCTAGGGTTCATTGCGCGGCTAGGGTTTTGGAGCAAAGAAGTGGGCGGCAACTTTTCTTCCTTCTAGATTGTTGCCGGCGCCCATCCTCTTCCATCAAGACTTGGCCGGCACCCATCCTAGAGGACTCTCCCTTCTTCCTTGGCCGGCGGTTCTCCTTCCATTGGTGGCCGGTTCTCTTCCTCCTCCCCTTCTCCTTGGTGGCCGGCGGCAACTCATCTTCAAGTTGGCCGGCGATTCATCCAATTGCTCCTTGGCCGGCGGTTTCACCAAATTCCCTAATTTGGTGGCCGGTTCTAGATAGGAAAGGTATTTGTTGTTTCTTCTCTTTGTTCGCAGCGGACAAGGTAGAGAAGAAAACGATCTAGAAGGCTTCTACTCATGGAGGATCTTCGTCCACACGTCGTCCACGAGAAGGATAGGACATACGGTAGAAGATCGTGAGGTATAAAGTTATTTTAACTTTATTTACAGATCTGAGCTTGTTCTTTTATGTTTTGATTATGCATGTGTGAATTAGTAAATATATTGTATAATCATGGACCCCGAAGACAAACACAAAAACCGGTGATCCATCTGTCGTCTCTTCCGCGGCTAACCAACTAGAAGAGTTATGTTGCTTGAACAACTAGTTTGTTCAAAGCGACTACTCAAGTTGTTGGTACGACGACGAAATGGTTGTGCTAAGGAAGCTCATCCCATCCGGATTAATTCTTTCATTAGTGAAAATTTTAATCCGGGGACATGGGAGCCACTGATCCTCCGAAGCATCCACCTTCATGTGGGACTTTGATTGTATTCCCAATACTCCAACAATGCTCTCCTCGATTAAAGATCAATTATATAATCCTCAAGTTCTTCTTCTAGTGGTGATTGAATGGATTGTCCTTCTTCACTTCCTATGTCATCTACGCACTCCTCATCCATTGGCTCAAAGTGAGTCTCTGCCATATTAGGGGTAATCCAGTCATCAAAGCTACCTTCTAGTCATTTGGTTTCTTCTCTTTCTAGATCTCATTGCATAATCTCCTTAAATTGTCGGCTATGCTCCTCGCATTCCCTAGTAGATTTATCTAGCGGGGCTTCTAAGTGGGGACTTGGTTCTGGATAAAATTCACATGGCGATTCATAGCACTCGTTCTCACTTGGAAAGCAATATTGAGTCTTTGTCTGCGAATGTCGCCGTCGGAATTCATCGTTCGCCGCTTGTTGTGTTTGAATGAAATCTTCCATCATCTGCTCAAGTCGGGATTTAGGCGGACAGTATTGAGGGTTTAAGTAGCCAGGGTCATAACTATATAAATAGTAATCATCTTGTGGCAACCGGTTGTCATTGTAGCTGACATCTTCTCGTTCAAATTGTGAAGGTTCAAATATATCAGGACAATCGTTTATGGTATGCCATGTTTCACCACAATGCTCACAATAAATGTTACCAAAACTCACAGCACTAACTTGATCATAATCATGAGTAAAAGCATGCATCGTTATACACAGGAAATTATAGGTAAGGAAAGGAATAGAAGTGGCTTGGCAAGAGTCTACTTTTTATTTTTTTTTAGATATTAAATTGAAGCACTAAAAAAACTAAAAACTGAAAGAAAGATAGATGTAATTAATCAAAACTGAAAATTGAATAGAAAATAACTAAAATAAAATAAGAAAATAAATCTAGCCTTAGTCCGATCCAACGGTTCACTTTCGATTCGATATCGAATCAATCAGTCCCCGACAATGGTGCCAAAAACTTGATGCACGCGATCGCGACTTCAAATCTCGCGACGGAGGCCATCGAGGACTTGAAGCGCGTGCTCACGCTCAACGCCCGCAAGTGCACAGATGTCATCGAGTAATAAAAGATTATCGATCCCACAGGGACTGGGATTCGAATATCGATATGTTCAGTGGTTGAAATTGTTTGGAAGTAAAACTCTAAGAGATTTCGACTTGTGAGGGTTGTCGATGGACTATACTCTATACGGTGTCACACGGAGGAAGAAGGGCACGCACCGAGGTCTTCAAAGGTGATTCTAGGACTTCGATTTTGCTTGTCTGTCGCATAACAATGCTGTCAAATTGCCGTTGTCTAGACGTTTAGCTATGGTTTTATGGAAGGGACATCATACACTCTCCCGATGAGACACCACATATATCGGGAGCTATCTCCACCTAAAAGGATGGGATAGATGGTACGAGGATGTGGAATCAATCCCTACGATGAACCGTTTCTAGTTCAATCACATCCTTCTACCCACGGTTATAGGAGATCAGGTTTACCCCTAGGTTCCTTGTATAAAATCTCCTAAATCTTAGATACGAGAGCTGTCACCCCTCGTTTCACCTAAGCGCAGCAGGTAGAAAACCAAACACGCATAGATATAGTATAAACAACTTCCAATCGCTAAATTAAATTCAAAGACAATCTAACATGAACCAACATGTAATGTGCACACAAGCTACTCTCTAATCCTAGAATCGAAAGAACTACTCCATGTATATAAAGGAGGAATCACAAAGCATGTACATGTTCAAATATATCAGAGATAAAATGCAGGAACAAAGGATTACAATGCTTTCATGGTCTTCTCTCCGGCGTTGAAGTGCAAAGCATGGACCTCCAGCGACGTTTCTCCTCCCCGTTGCGAGTTCCCGAAGCTTTTTAGGGCTTCGGTGTGTCGTCCTAGCCGTCATGCCTCTTCCCTAGGGTTTGGGAGCCCTAGGGCGGCTCCCTCGTGATCTCTCGCCTCTTGGATGAGTTTCCTATATATAGAGGCGGCTCTGGCTTTCCATAAATGCTTGAAAAATCCTATTCCCTTGAATTCGCAGCGCAGCCACACGACCGTGTGAATTTCACACGGCCTGGCCGTGTGCAAGGCTGGAAAACAAATGAAATCTCGGCTAGAAATTAAGCTGGAAAAAAGGCATGGCCGTGTGTTTTCACACGGCCTGGCCGTGTCTTTCCTAGATCTTCCGTTTTGATCCATTTCGCTTCAAAAACATGCCCAAGTCTTGAGACATGGCTAGTGCACGATTCCTAAGGTTCGTGCTCCACAAATTGCTCCATTTTCGCTCCAAAAATGCGTCATTTTTGCATGAAATGTTATCCTCCACACAAAAGTATAAAAAGTAGATCTCCACACCAGAAAATATGAAATGCATGCAAAACAAAGAGAAATGTGCATGAAACAAACATAAAATGTAATGAGATGTGAGTGAAAACTACTCCTAAAATCTTATATGTTTTGCTCACATCAAAGGGCCTTTTAATGGATTGCCCATCGAAATAGCTCTCAGAGAGCTACGGGCCTTGGAGTAGCAACCTGACTCGGGTTGTGAACCCAGTAAATGAACTTGTCTATTTAATTTTTGCTACAATAACTCTTAATATTTTAAAAGAAAATTTTATATTTCGAGATTCACCCCTCTCTCTTGGATAACTTCGATCCATAATTGGTATCAGAGCGGGGGTGCTCTGATTTTGGTGCCACCACCAACGAGAGCATTAGAAATTTTCTTTAGTTTTAGCATTTTTGTCTTAGAATAATTTTTGCATTAATTTTAATATTTATTTTTTCACTAGAATAAGTTTTTAATATTTGTCTTGCTTTAGTATTCTTTGTGCACAATACAATATTGCTTAAATTGAGTAGCTCTAGGAATATTTTTGAATATTAATTAAATTTTTTTTAGTAATGTTGCACTTAGAAGGGTACAACACCGTTCTCCCTCCTCTCTTTAATGGAGAGGACTTTTCCTATTGGAAGATGTGAATCGAGTGCTACCTGAAAATCGACATCGAAGTATGGTTTTCAATTAGGAAAGGTTTCGTCTCTTCAGTAGATGACTCGGGAGAGTTGTTAGAACTGGAGAAATGGACCACAGATGTAAGGAAATGAGCTCAAGTCGATTACAATACCCTTAACACCTTGCAATGCGGACTTACCAAAGAAGAGCTCAATAGAGTTGGTCCATTCTAAAATTCTAAAGAACTTTGGGATAAGTTAATTGAATTACATGAAGGTACCAATGATACTAGAATAACTAAATGAGATATGTTACTTAACAAACTCTTTAATTATAAAATGAATGAAAATGAAAATGCTAGTCAACTCCACACTAGAATAAAAGATATATTAAATGGACTTCATTTAATAGGACATCAAATAGAAAATAGGGATGTAATTAGATATACACTTAAGGCATTCCGGAGGAATGCCTTATGGACATCCATTGTCGATGCCTATACGGTCTCCAGAGATCTTTCCTTAATTAGATTAGATGAATTATTTTGTGAACTCGGGTCAAATCGAGAATGATATTGCTTTAGTGGCAGGTTCGACTAAAAAAGGAAACAAAAACAAAAAGTGAGTATGAAGATGAGTTGGAGTCGGACCTAAATGGAGAGGAAGAAATCATAAACATGGTCTGGAAAATGTTCAACCGAAGGAAAAGGTTTACGAAGAAGGATGCCAAAAAGGTCATAGACAATAAGCCAAGACCTAGATCGGAAGTAACATGTTACGAGTACAATGGAAAAGGTCACCACAAATTGGAATGTGCAAATCTAAAAAAGAAAGAAAAACCTAAAAATGAAAAGAATAAGAAAGAACTTAAGGAAACTTGGAACAAATCATCCTCAGAAGATTCGGACGCAGAAGAGACAGAGAAACTGTGTGGCATTTATGGCCGAATCAAGCTTCGGAGCCGAATCAAGTTCCAAGTCCGAGTCCGAGAGAAGCCACAGATCCGCATCTATTTTCGAAGGACTAGACGAGGTAACTTCACCTTTAGATGATAAACTTTACAACATAATTGCATGCCTAGGTAAGAAATTAGCTAAATCTGAGAACCGAGTAGACTCACTCTTTAAGGAAGTTCAAGTACTTAAGGAGCAAGTAAACTCGAAGACTTCAACTTGCCAAATTGAGGACAGAGACTCAACTCAAGTTGTAAAACTTGAGGAAGAGAACTCAGTCCTAAAAAGGAAAGTAGGAGGTCTTACCGGAATGTTGGAAAGGTTCACTTCGGGCTCCAAGTATAGGGAAGCTCTTTGAAGTGCATGTCTAGGAAGTGGTCCATCTGATATCCAAGAAGGTCATATGCCTCGCCATGACCTAGTGCACTAAGTTGAGTGGAATTGACCGAAGCTAACTCACTAAGTCTTTAACTAGTTATTCCAAGGCTTAGTCCAAAGTGAGTCAAATATTTGATTCTTTCATTGACTTTGTCTAGGAAGTGGTCCATCCGATACCCAAGCAGGTCATATGCCTCGCCACGACCTAGAAGTCAATGCTGGAAAAACCTACTTGATTAGCTCAAGCTAAGCTTGAATCTAACATAAGTTTAAAACTTTAAGATTGTTCATTGAAATTAATTAAGATAAAAATAAATTATCATCTCACAAGACCCATAGGATTAACGTGTATTAAAAACTTAGCTCAGGTGAGATGATTTAGAACTTTATCAAGCTTAAATAATTTAATCAACTCATTACAATTAAACTTAACCATGTTAATCAATACAACTTAAATTCAACTAAACCATGTTAATCAATACAACTCAAATTCAACTTAATCATCTTAACAACTTAACTTAACTTAACTTAACTTAATAAATTTACACAACTCAACTCAAATTACATAACTTAATTCAACTAAACTCAACAACTTTACTTAACTTAATCATCTTAGTGAACATAATTAACTAAACCAAATTAACCATAAAAATTAACCAAAATTAATCGATTCTAGTCGACTGGAATATTTCCAGTCGACTCAAAAAGTGTCGACTGAATCAAGTTCAATTGCCTTCAAACCTTGGAAAGGTAAAATGTGACTCCAGTCGACTAAAACTAATTCAGTCGACTGGAATACAATGGTAGATAAGTGTTAGGTCTAATACAGTCGACTCTAGACAATACATTCAACTGGAAATCAAACGCAGTAAATGGTAAATTTATGACAGTCGACTTGACCAATCCGAGTCGACTCGAATTCGGTCGACTGAATTCCGTCTATAAAACCAGTACGAGGGTAGCACCGAGTCGACTCACAACAACCCCAAAACAATCGCCAATCAGCCTTTTCCAACTCTTCGAAGCATCTAGGTCATCAAGTCTCTTTTATAATATAATCTATAATGTTGAGGTAACAATTATAAACTCAATTTTCAATTATTTTTTCATAAATAATAAATTATTGCAATTTAATTAGGGGTAAAAGAAGAGCAGTCGAGGTTAAGTCATCTTCTACTCCATGTATGGACATTAGGTTCCCCACTAAGGGACATAGGATTAGGTTTGAAAGCACTCTTTATATTCCCATGCCTACTAGATATATTAGTAGATCATGCATACCTAGCATGGAAGTCATAGCACATTACGGTCTAGATAAATTAGTTTATTGTAAAAACTCTATCAACATAGATCTATGTGCAAAGTTTTTCAATAACTTTATTAGAATTGATGATCTTACATATTCCACTAGAGTACAAGGTAAAGACTTTATCCTTACTCCCTCATCGTTGAGAGGTCATTTATGACTCATGCATTCATCATGTCCAATTGCATGTTTTCCATCTATGGAATTACCATAAGGTGATCCCTACTCACACATCAAATTAGATAGGATACACATGCATTTATTTGGTGAGGAGAGGACCCCATATATGAGTATCTTCAGTTGCACTAGACTCAGAGTATAGAACTATGCCCTGTACAGAGTTATAGTGAACTGCATTTTGTCACTCACCACTAGGGACATCGCTATGATGCGTCCTTATCATTCATTTCTACTTTATGTACTTCATCATAAATTAGACTTAGACATTAGTTTATAGATGTTTCACTATATCATCCATCATTCTAGGATAGTTACTAGTAGGAAGGCACATCTGCCTTATTTCCATGTCATCACATCTTTACTAGCCACATTAGGGTTTGATGTTACCATAGGTAACATCAAACAACTTTCTGAGTATGACATGATAGGTTCTAGACAGTTTGATTTAGCTAAAATAGGTTTAGATGAAAATAATGTCTTAACATGGAGGAGAGACGGTTCTCAGCCCCAACACCAGCCTGAGCCTGAGCCTGACCCAAATATTGATCCAGAGTATCATTCTGATCCTCAGCCTGAGCATCAAGAAGCCGCAAGATTTTATCTCCTTTTCTTACACTTCCAGTAGCTCCCATTGTGGCCGAGAGATTATCCAGGTTGGAGGATGTGATGCAGCGTCAGGAGCAGTAGCATCAGACCCGTCATCTTGAGAAGAAGCAGATGTTTCAGGCATAGAGAGAGGATCATCGAGAGATGATGGAGCTTTTTCGTTATTGGAGCATGGGTCATCCACCTCCTCCTTCTGATTAGGACTGTCTTAGATAAACTAGTTGTTACAACTTGAACTTATGAATTTGTTAACTTTTATATCTTGGATATCCTTGAAAATGACTTGGATTATTCTTAGTAGACTAGGATGCTTTATTGTTCATTATTCAAAATCTATTTTATTAAGTATTATTTTCTTAAAAGAAAAGTTAAAATATTGATCTAGCCTAGGTTAATTTTAGATTTCATGATCCTATAGACCTAGGTAAGCCTTTGCATCTCACAAATACCTAGGATCGTCTGTTTGTGTATTGAGCCACAAAGATGGGCATGAGATGTTAGGACTGCACCCCAGGTTCTAGATGTAGATTCAGTGCATCGACATGGACCAAAACAGGGTTTAAATAACAAATCAATCACTTCGGTGGCTGACACTAATTCAAAGTTTGATGATCATTCTACTTCACTTGAGCTACTAAAGAGTTGAAAATTTGCTTTAAGGACAATTTTTAGATGAGTATTTTTAGTATATAAATTATGAATAGGAATTCATGCTTGGACATTTATTATCTCATTTAAATTACCTTCACTTAAATTGAACTTGAATTTTGAAATTTTTTATTGAGAGGGAGTTTTTAAAATTTTATTGCTTTTATTGAGGGGGAGTTTTTAAAATGAGAGTTTTGAATATTGAAATAGTGAGAGTTTTGAAAATCTTATACTTTGACTTTTGGGTATTTTCAAAAATTATTTTAAGTTTTGAAAATTTTGCAAACCTAAATTAAAAGTTATTTTTTTTTTAAAACATAAGTATTTTTGAAAAACTTGACAAGTTTTATTTTAGACTCGTAGATAAAGGGGGAGGTTATATTTTCAAAGAAAATTTTATTGCATAACTTTAGGAGGAGTTGATAAAGAATTTTTTTTTGAGAAAACATTGAATTAAAAAGAGAAAATTTTCAAACTTTAGAATTCTTATTATCCTTTACAATTTTAGCACACTTAAAAAAAATCAATTTTTCAAAAGCTTAAGTTAATAATCTTATATATGACTTAGCTGATTTAAAAAATATAAGTGTGTTAGAAAAACTTAGTCTTTTAAAGCTTAAGTACCTTGAGATTTATAAAGCTTAGGTATTTTTGAAGTACTTTTGAAGCGTGTCAAATAAATATATTTTAACTTTTAGTCCTTATGTTTGAAAAGCTTTAAATTTCTTTATATGTGGCATTTGGTGGTTAATAATTCTTTTGATGTATTCCAAAGGGAGAGAGAGAGAGAGAAGGTTTAAAGTTAGAGAAATTTAAAGTAAGAAAGCTTTTCATGCATATGAGCATCTCATGCATTTAAAGTTATACATTTTTAGCTCAATGCATTCCTGATATATGTTAAACTTGAATATTGCAAATTGATTCTCCTAACTTTAACTAATGTGTTGTCATACATCAAAAAGGGGGAGATTGTTGGTGCAGAGAGCACCACTCCTTAGTTTTGATGTATGAACCATAGTTAAAGTTAGGAATTACTTGTGGTTTGATATATGTACTAAGTGTGTAGGCTTAACAGGAAGTCCTAGTAGATCAAGCAGACTGGATACTATGCAATGCATGGGAAGTCCTAGTAGGTCATGTTGATCGGATACTAGGCAGAAGACTTGACAAATCAGGAGGACCGAACACCAGGCAGGAAGTCCAAATGGGTTAGAAGACCAGACATCTGGCATGAAGACCGGTTGGGTCAGGAGACCAGACAATCGCCATGAAGTCCAGCTGGGTTAGGGAGACCAAATAGCTGGCGAAAGCCCTGGTGGGTTAGATTGGATGTCAAGTATGGTATGTCCAACAGGGCAGCTGGCAGGTATGCCTCGAGTGAAGAGGTGAGACCGAGTCCTCTATAGGGGGACAAATCTAGGCGTCGATCCGACGGATAGTCCATGTGGGACTTAGAAGTCGAGATCGAGCAATATTACTACTGCTATTGTATTTTATACTGTTTGCTTTTGCTTATCTCATTTTGTAGGGAACAGTTGACTGAAGTCCAGTCGACTGGATACTCATTTGACAAGATTAGCTGATGATCGATCGAAGATCTGGCAACCCAGATTGAAAGAGTTCCAGTCGATTGGGGAGGTCCAGTCGACTGAAAAGGAAAACTTCCCGATACGGAGTCAGGTGACCTAGAGTTGACTAGAACATATCCAGTCGACTGGGAAGGCCAAAGTACAATATCGATGGCCTTATGTGGAGTCGATTGGAGGGCATTCTAGTTGAAAGGAAATGACTTATAAAAGAAATGCACGACCAACTTTGTAAAGAATCCATCCACAATGTCCAAGTTTTGTCTCGTGTGTTTCTCATCTGCAAGAGCTTCATCATGCTGCAACGCCACAACTCTGACACTTCGAGCTCCATTTCAAAAGCTACAAGTGTCGGTATGCTTTGTATTGTGCTTTACTTTCGCTTTTGTACTTTAATTTAAGAGAAGATAGCTTGTTACCTTTCTCATTATCTTTTGTAAAAAGCGAACCCCTCCGAAGTCGAGTGTACTCGAGTTGGAGGGCCTATTAGTGGATTGCCCATCGAGGTAGCTCTTGGTGAGCTACGAGCCTTGGAGTAGCAACTCGACTCAGGTTATGAACCAAGTAAACAAACTTGTCTATTTAATTTCCGCTGCAATAACTCTTAATATTTTAAAAGAAAATTTTATATTCTAAGATTCACCCCCCTCTCTCGGATAACTTCGATCCAACACTCATAATTTGCTAATGAAACCCTTACTACTAGGGCATCAGTATGGGGCAACAGAATACCTTGAAGGTTCTCAAGTCTAAAACATATCAGAGGTGCATTCTGGGTAGCCCGGTCTCCTCCAATGGATAGACTTTCCAACATGCAGGCATGGGATTTTCGAGCTCGGTTGGAATCTCCATCAGTAGTTCCCCCTGCAATGTGACATTAATAACCCCTCTAGTAGGGGAATCACTGGCAGCATCAGAAGTCCTGTCGTTTGTTGATCCCCCCTGAGGGATAATTTCAGCATTGGATGGTATGTGTAGGATCGAGTAGATCGAGAGATGGGGATGAATCTCAGTATTTTATAATTTTTATAATCAGAATATGCAGCGAAAATTAAATTCAAGTTAGACACAACAATTTCCTTGGTTCACAACCCTGACTGGGTTGTTACTCCAAGGCTCGTAGCTCTCCCGAGAGCTACCTCGTTGGGCAATTCACTAGATACCCTCTGATTCGAGAACTCTAGACTTCGGAGGGAGTTCGCTTTTTACAAGTATAAGAGAAGGGTAACAACCTACCCTCTCTTGAAGTTAAATACAAAAGCGAAATGAAATTAAACGAAGACTACTTTATACCGACATTACTGAAGATTCGGATGCAGGCTCAAGGTGTCGGAAAAGCATCCCTTTTGAAAGTTGAGGCTCTAGTGATCGTGAGAAAATTTTGGCAGCACTTCGATTTTGAATTCGTTCGATATTTGGATCTGGTCGAGCACAACTTTTATAAACTTTTTCCAGTCGACTAGAATTCCTTCCAGTCGACTCCACATCTTCCTGTCGATATGGAATTCGTGGTCTTTCAGTCGACTAAATCCTCTCCAGTCGACTCCATGTCACTTGGCTCTGCATCGAGAAATTTCCCTCTTCAGACGACTCAAGCCCTATCCATCTGCGTCACGATCTCCGATCGATCACCAACTGATCCTGCCAAATAGGTATCCAGTTGACTAATACATCTTTAGTCGACTGGACTTCAGTCAACTAGAATCCATCTAGTCGACTGATCCCTACAAAGCAAGATTAGAACAAATAGATAATATGATATGTGATAGCAGTAGTAGTAATACTGCTCGATCTCGACTACTAAGTCCCACGTGGACTTCTCGTCGGATCGACGCATAGCTTTGTCCCCCTACAGAAGACTCAACCTCACCTCTTCACTTGAGGCTTACCTGTCGACTACCTATCGGACTTACCATTCTTGACATCCGATTTGACCCACCAGGGCTTCCATCAGCAGTCCGGTCTGCCTTACCCAGCTGGACTTTTTGTCGATTGTCTGATCTCCTGACCCAACCAGTCTTCATGCCAAAAGTCTGATCCACATGACCCATCTGGACTTCATGCCTGGTGTCTGGTCCTTCTGATCTGTCAAGATACGTGCCTAGTAGTTGGTCAACACGACCTACTAGGACTTCCTGTTAAGCCTGCACACTTAACACTTATATTAGATCACAAGTGAATCCTAACATTTAACTGTGGTTCATACATCAAAACTAAGGAGTGATGCTCACTGCATCAACAATCTCCCCCTTTTTGATGTATGACAACACATCAGTTAAAGTTAGGAGAATCAAATACCAATCTCCATATTTTGACATGTATAAGAAATGAAGTAACAACTTTTGTCATGCATAAATTTAACCATGTAAGAGATGCATAGGTCCTTATCAAATTTTTGCATCCTCTTAACTTTATATCTTTTTTTAAGTCTATAATTTTATATCTCTTCTCTCCCCCTTTGGCATACATCAAAATAAGGATTAAGTTAAAAATACTCCAACATAATGTAGTGGAGAGTTAAGGTTTCACAAACATGACAAATTATTAAACTCAAAACACCTTGAAATTTCATTTACTTTTATGCTTTTCAACAATATTTCTAACATCAAAAATTGTCAAACTATAAAAATTTGCAACTTTTAAACACTCACTGAAGAATTTTTTCAAAATTTTCAAATATTTCAAAAACTTCCCCTGAATAATTTAAAATTTTTAAATTTTTTAGATTTTCAAAATCCTCCCCCTGAATAATTTAAAATTTTCAAAATTTTCAAAACTCCCCCTGAATAAAATTTTTCAAAATTTTCAATTTTTCAACACTCCCCCTGAATAAAAACTTTATTTTCAAAATTTAAAAAATTTAAAAAATTCCAATTTTTCAAAACTCCCCCTGATTAAAACTTTATTTTCAAAATGTTTAAAGAACTTTCAAACTTATCAAATTTCCCCCTGAATAAACATATTTTTAAATTTCAAAAAAAAATCAAAATTTTCTAACTCTTTAAAGTTTTTCAAAACTCCCTCTTGAATAAAGCTTTATAATATTTAATTATTTTCTCCCCATACATCAAAACCTAAGTATAATTTTTATGTATTTTAAACATGAAAATATTTAAGCTTTTCAAAGAGCATTCAAGCCTAAGTTTTTCTCTCACTTAATTAACATTTTGAAAATTCTCTTTAATTAAAGCTTTAAGTTTTCAAAAAGATAATTTCTCATAGATTCTTAGCTTTTTCTATTTCCCCCTTAAGAATATTTCTTATCCAATTCCAACATAATTTTAGAGAAGATTTTAAAAATTTCATAATTTAGCAAAATATTTTAGGTTCTCCCTAGGCTCTTGATCTACCCCTTAAAGTAACTTTATTATATTTACACTTAATTTCTTTTCAAAATAAAATTTTAAATTTTTAACTCCCCCTAGAATTATAATATATCTTAACTCCCCCTTAATTATGTTGATTCTTTTAGAATTAAAGTTGAGTTGATTGAATTAATTGAGTTGTGTTGATTAGAATTGAGTTGAATATATTGATTGTGGTTGAATTAGTTGATTAGGGTTGAATCGATTGATTAGAGTTGAATCGATTAAATTGGTTAGGTTACATTGTTTAGTTAAGTTTAGTTAGGTTAAGTTAAGTTTAATTATTTAGTTAAGTTGTTAAGTTTAATTAAGTTGTTGTTAAGTTTAATTAAATTGTTGTTAGGTTTAATTAAGTTGTTGTTAGGTTTGATTAAGGTAAGTTTTTAAGTTTAATTAAGTTGTTGTTAAGTTTATTTAAGGTAAGTTGTTATGTTTAATTAAGTTGTTGTTAAGTTTAATTAAACTAATTAATCTTAATTAAGTTCTAAATCATCTCACCCAAGCTAGGTTTTCAATGCACTTATTCCTATGGTTTTTGTGAGATGAGGATTTCTTTTAATCTTAATTAAGTTTAATGAGTAATTTCAAAGTGTTTAAACTTGTGTTAGATTCAAGCTTGGTTTGAGCTAGTTAAGTAGGTTTTTCCAGCAGTGACTTCTAGGTCGTGGCGAGGCACATGACCTTCTTGGTTATCGGAGCAACGACCACTTCCTAGACAAAGTTAATGAAGGAATCAAGTACTTGATTCACTTTGGACTAAGCCTTGGTCTAACTAGTTAAAGACTTAGCGACTTAGCTTCGGTCAGTTCCGCTCGACTTAGTGCACCAGGTCGTGGCGAGACACATGACCTTCTTGGTTATCGGAGCAACGACCACTTCCTAGACATGCACTTCGAAGAGCTTCCCTAACTTACTATCAGTTCACTTGTCTTAGTACTAGGTTGTTCAAGTTTAAATTACTTTGTTTCCTATCTAGTATGTTCTAAATTAAGCAAGTAAAGTAAACTAAAACATGCAAGAATTTATCTAATTAAGGAAACAATCAACGAGTTAGCTCCCCCCGCATAGTAGCTCTGTTGGGTCTTGTTCACTAAGTGAACTTGTCCTTTGGGAATCTTAAATTGGTTCGGTCCAACTTGGTTGACTAAGCTAGTCTTAGGAACCCAAGCTTGGACTCGACATTTAGCATTTCTATTAAACAAGGACATGTATGATCTATATGTGTCCTTAGTCTTGTATCCGAGTCAAGACTTGTTGTATACGACTCGTTGAGACCCAAGCATCATGTTGAGATACTTGGAGCCCGAAGTGAACCTTTCCAATGATCCAGTTAGATCTTCTACTTGCCTTTTTAGGACCGAGTTCTCTTCCTCAAGCTTTGCAACTCGAGTTGAGTCTCTATCCTTAATTTGGCAAGTCGAAGTCTTCAAGTTGACTTGCTCCTTAAGTACTTGGACTTCCTCAAGAAGCAAGTCGACTCGATTTTCGGACTTGGCTAGTTTCCTACCTAAGCATACAATAATGTTATACAATTTATCTGTTAGTGAAAGCCCTAGAGCCAATCATGTGATGATTGTTGTATGGACTTTATTGTATCATATTCCTATTTATAAAGGCATGGTTATTATATTTACTTGTATTGGTGCCAAATAACTAAATATAATAATGTCCTTGAGTAGTAGGTTCTTATCTATATTAATCGATTGGTTGAATCGATAATGAGATGATATAGAGAACTGTTGGGTTTTTTCCGAGCCGCAAAAACCGCTTTTTGCGTTGCGGAAACCTCGGAAGCCCCCGGCCACGGATCCGTGCGAAGAAGTATTAAAACAAAACATGTATGTGCTTGTATAAAAACCCTAGATCTACCTTAGATCTAAGAGATAAGATCATTACCCTCGATGCGATGCCCTTCGCACATCCCGCTCGTCCAAAAGTCCGCCGGAACTCGAGAGTGTCAAGTGCACACTCCTCTATGGTATCCACACAAGCAATAGGTGGAAGAAAAACACACTTGAGTGTGCTAGCACTCCTAGGGTGTCTCGGCAAGATGAGGAAGGAGAGGGGGAGAGCTTGAGAGGAAAAGTTCCAAGGTTGAAGATGAAGTCAATTAGCCACCAAAAATCAATACGCCATCTTATGGAGTGGTCGGCCACGTCATGGAGGGGGTTACATGCATGCATGTAACTCCCATGACCCTTGATCTCCCTCATGATGTGGCATCAATTGACAAAGTCAATGATGATGTGGAGTATCATCATTGGCCGCCCATGCCAAGTCATCACCATGACATGGCATTTGGTCAAGTCAAACTTGACCTTTCATCTTCCCTCTCAAGTCAAGTCAAACTTGACCTCTAATCTCCCATGGTTGATCAAATCTAACCACTTGACTCAAGTCAATTTAATTTAATGAATCTTTATTCATTAATTTAAATTGATTTGATGAATCAAATCTCAATTAGACTCATTCAACACTTGAATCAACTTGAGTCTAACTCAATTAGTCTAATTTGGATTACTCTTAATCCAATTTGGTTCATCCCATGAACCTAATCCTCATGGTTCATCATATGAACCTAATCTCCATCTAATTGCTCTTATGTGTGTGACCCTATAGGTTCTTGTAAAGTTGGCAATGTCCCTAAACCGATTTAGGAACATAAGCAATGAGCGGTATCTAGCAACACATCATTGCTACCCAAGTTACAAGAATGTTGAGCCCCAACATCACCTTTGTGACTACTAATTCACAATATGTGACAATGTCCCTCTATCCTTGACATCTAGATTGACCAATCGAGGCATAGACCGTGTCATCCTCGGTACAATCTAAATCTTGAACTCCAAGTAGACTCACTCTAATCAAATGAGCTCAATATCTCATATTGACTCATTTGGGCATGGCCATGCACTTCGTGGTCTCACTCTATCAAGAATATCGATGTCACCCCCGTCATATAGGAGGGATAGATCCCATCTACATCACTCACATCCCTCCGCATAATTCGTTACATACCCAGTAATCGCCTTTATAGTCCACCCATTTACGGGTGACGTTTGACGAAGCCAAAGTATGCAACTCCTTATGTAGGGAACCATGGTGACTTCAGGTCTAAGGACTAATAGTCATACTAATAGCCACATGAGAAAGTATATGACACTCATATAACGATCCATGATACTTTCTCATGGCGGGTAATTCAGTATACATTCTCCAATGCATACCCATGTGTCAACTTGATATCTCATATCCATGACTTGTGAGATCAAGTCATCTTGTTGACCTACATGCTAGTCTCTACGCATTAACATTGTCCCCGAATGTTAATACTCTACCAGGAATGATTAAGAGTAGTGTTCTCTATATCATCTCATTATCGATTCAACCAATCGATTGATATAGATAAGAACCTACTACTCAAGGACATTATTATATTTAGTCATTTGGCACCAATACAAGTAAATATAATAACCATGCCTTTATAAATAGGAATATGATACAATAAAGTCCATACAACAATCATCATATGATTGGCTCTAGGGCTTTCACTAACAAGAACACTACTCTTAATCATTCCTAGTCGAGTATTAACATTCAGGGACAATGTTAATGCGTAGAGACTAGCATGTAGGTCAACAAGATGACTTGATCTCACAAGTCATGGATATGAGATATCAAGTAGACACATGGGTATGCATTGGAGAATGTATACTGAATGACCCGCCATGAGAAAGTATCATGGATCGTTATATGAGTGTCATATACTTTCTCATGTGGCTATTAGTATGACTATTAGTCCTTAGACCTGAAGTCACCATGGTTCCCTACATAACGAGTTGCATACTTTGGCTTCGTCAAACGTCACCCGTAAATGGGTGGACTATAAAGGCGATTACTGGGTATGTAACGAATTATGCGGAGGGATGTGAGTGATGTAGATGGGATCTATCCCTCCTATATGACGGGGGTGACATTGATATTCTTGATAGAGTGAGACCACGAAGTGCATGGCCATGCCCAAATGAGTCAATATGAGATATTAAGCTCATTTGATTAGAGTGAGTCTACTTGGAGTTCAAGATTTAGATTGTACCGAGGATGACACGGTCTATGCCTCGATTGGTCAATCTAGATGTCAAGGATAGAGGGACATTGTCACATATTGTGAGAGTCACAATTAGTAGTCACAAAGGTGATGTTGGAGCTCAACATTCTTGTAACTTGGGTAGCAATGATGTGTTGCTAGATACCGCTCATTGCTTATGTTCCTAAATCGGTTTAGGGACATTGCCAACGTTACAAGAACCTATAGGGTCACACACATAAGAGCAATGAGATGGAGATTAGGTTCATATGATGAACCATGAGGATTAGGTTCATGGGATGAACCAAATTGGATTAAGAGTAATCCAAATTAGACTAATTGAGTTAGACTCAAGTTGATTCAAGTGTTGAATGAGTCTAATTGAGATTTGATTCATCAAATCAATTTAAATTAATGAATAGAGATTCATTATATTAAATTGACTTGAGTCAAGTGGTTAGATTTGATCAACCATGGGAGATTAGAGGTCAAGTTTGACTTGACTTGAGAGGGAAGATGAAAGGTCAAGTTTGACTTGACCAAATGCCATGTCATGATGATGACTAGGCATGGCCGGCCAATGATGATGCTCCACATCATCATTGACTTGGTCAATTGGTGCCACATCATGAGGGAGACCAAGGGTCATGGGAGTTACATGCATGCATGTAACCCCCCTTCCATGAAGTGGCCGGCCACTTTGGGGTTATGGGTGGTGAATTCATTTGGTGAGTTACACACTCTTAACTTCATCTTCTTCCTTGGAACCTTTTCTCTCAAGCTCTCCCTCTCCCATCCCTCTCTTTGGCCGAACCAACCAAGGAGTGCTAGCACACTCAAGGTTGAGTTTTCTCCACCTATTGCTTGTGTGGATACCATAGAGGAGTGTGCACTTGACACTCTCGAGTTCCGGCGAACTTTTGGACGAGCGGGATAAGCGAAGGGCATCGCTACGAGGGTAACGTTCTAACCTCTTAGATCTAAGGTAGATCTAGGATTTCTGTAAGCACATACATGTAATTATAATTTTTATACTTCGCACGGATCCGTGGCCGGGGCTTCCGAGGTTTCCGCAACGCAAAAAATGGTTTTTGCGGCTCGGAAAATCCTAACATTATCTTCTAGGGGAGAAGTTACCTCGTCAAAACCTTCAAAAATGGATGTGGATCCGTGGCTTCTCTCGGACTCGGACTCCTACTCGGACTCTTGTCTTGACTAAACTTCAAACTCGTCGGCCGTCGTGAGTGCTACAAAGCATGTCGTTGATATTTCCACATTCGACTCCTCCGATGATGACTTGTCCCAGTTTACCTTAGTTGCTTCCTTCCTTTTCCTTCTTCTCAATTTAGATTTCTTTCCTTTTTTGTTCGTTCCTACCATCAAAACTAAACCATCCTCGAGTCAACTCAAGTTAGCATGTTCATGTAAATTAATTAATTTATCCCATAACTCTTTCAAATTTTGAACGGACCCGACTCGATTTAGCTCCTCATTTGTAAGTCCGCATTGCAAGGTGTTTAAAGCCTTGAAATCGACTTGAGTTTCTTTCCTAAAGTTTGCGGTCCATTTCTCCAGATCTAACAACTTACCCGAGTCGTCTACCAGAGCTATGAACCCTTTCCTAATCGAGAACCAGACCTCTAGGTCAGTTTTCAAAAACACTCCATTCGCCTCTTCCAAGAAGGAAAATCCTCTCTGTTAAAGAGAGGAGGGCGAACAGTGCTTAGACCCTCTAAATGTGATATTTCTATTTAAATAAACTAAAATTAAAAATTATTCCTACTTGAAATAATTAAGAATTATTTAAATTGCAAATGTTAATGAAATTTACTCTAAGCAAAGATTATTAAAAATTACACTAATTGTAGTAAATAAAAAAATAATCTAATGCAGAAAAATATTTTGGAAATTTTCTAAATGCAAAAAAAATATTTTGGCAATTTTTAAATGCAAAAAAATATTATGGTAATATCTTAAATGCTGAAAAAATATTATGGTAATTTTTTATATGCTAAAAAAATATTATGGTAATAAATTAATTGCTGAAAAAATATTATGGTAATTTTTTAAATGCTGAAAAAATATTATGGTAATTTACCCCATGGGCATAGATTATCTAAATTTGGTTTTTCACCATGCCATAATTCATAAGGGGTGGAAGGAACTGACTGTGAAAGTACGCGGTTAAGGATATAGGCCGCAGTCATTATAGCATCCCCTCAAAAAGATATTGGAAGGTTGGCATGTGCCATCATCGACCTAACTATATCTAACAGTGTTCTATTTCGTCTCTCAGCAACACCATTTTGTTGCGGTGTATACGAAATAGTTAATTGTCTATGTATTCCTTTTTCTTCACATAAAGTTCGGAACTCATTCGAAAGATATTAACGTCCTCGATCTGTTCGAAGAACTTTTATGGTTTTTTCTAATTGATTCTCAACCTCTGCCAAGAATTGTTTGAAGAAATCTAATGCTTCATATCGGTGTGCAATCAAATATACATATCCATATCGTGAATAATCATCTATAAATGTGAAGAAATAGGAAGCTCCTTGACGGGTCTTCACATTCATAGGTCCGCAAATGTCGGAGTGGATCAATTGTAAGAGTTCAGTGGCTCTCTTAGCCTTTCCAAAAGGCTTGCGACATGCCTAACTGGCTAAACACGATTCACACACAGGAAGATTGACTTTAGCGAGTGAGCCTAGCAAGCCTTCTCGAGCTAACCTTGTCATTCTATCGGGTCCTATGTGTCCTAGCCGAGAATGCCAAATTTGTGAATCAAGGTTATTATCAGTATTCACCACATAACATATAGGAAGATTATGATAATCCAAATCTAATTTAAACAAGACATCCTTGAATAAAGCATGACCATATGTAACATTATTCAAAAAAATGTCAACTTGGTTGCAAGCAAAATAAAAGGAGAAGTCTAATGCTAATAATGATGAGACGAATAGTAGATTATGCTGAATTATAGGCGCATAGAGCACGTCATGGAGAGTTAAGACTTGTCCAATCTTTAACTTGAGTTGATACACTCCAATTCCAAGGACTTCCTCGCTGAAACCATTTCCCATGTATACTCTTTGTGATCCTGCTGAGATTTGGCGATAATCCATGAATCCTGCTCGATCCCTTGTTATGTGCTTGGTTGCTCCTGAATCCACCATCCATTCAAGATTTGTTCAAGCAACTAAGATATGCGAACAAACATACACAGTTTGAGAGCGAAGAGATGGAAATACCTTTTTCGGCTCAGTGCATTCATGAGCGAAATGTCCCATTTGTTCACAATTATAGCATTTGGCCTTTGACTTGTCTCTCTTTCCACCGCGCTTGCCTCTTTGGCGCTCCGATGTCTATCCCACCTTAGAAGTGGAAGCATCATTTTGCCTCTTCCTTTTAAAGTTTTTCTTTGGACCCTTCTTGCTCTGTAGTCTACCTCCATGGGAAACAAGGGCAGTAGCGTGCATAGCTTCCTCATGCTCAGCCTCTAACTCCACATGACGAGAGATGTTAGAAAAATTCTTAATGCTCTCATTGGGAGTGAGGATTTGTTTTATGTGAGTCCAAGAATCTGGCAAAGATCTTATTACAGCTTGCACCTGGTGCTCATCGGTGAGATCATGACCGGCAAACTTCAAGTCGCGAATCATGCTTGACATCATCCTAAGATGCTCAATCATGTTCTAACGAGGATCCTTTCAAAGGGTCTCAAATTTCAAAACAAGAGCTCTTAACCTCGTGATAGAGGTTTTTCCAAAAGCAATCTTCAAGTTATCCCACATATTCATGGCAGTTTTACACTTTTCAAACTAACCAATCAAATCATCCTGCATGCTGCTTAACAATGTAAAGCGCGTGTTGCGGTCTTTATTGAACCAAGAGTTGTAAGCCTCTTGATCTCTTTTGTGTTTGTTGGTGCAATAGGCCCAGGTTGACTCGAGTTTGACTCGAGCAGTACCTTGATAGTATTTTGATGATAGACAAAACTCATGACATGGGATTGTCATGGGAAAGTCCAACATGGTGTTGGCATGGAAAATCCAAGCATGGAGCTTGGTGTGGGAAAGTCCAACATGGGGTTGGCATGGAAAATCCAAGCATGGAGCTTGGTGTTGAAAAGTCCAAAGCATTACGAAGTCGTGCACTTGGTGAGAGATGCATTGCGAAGCCATGCGCTTGGTGCATGTGGGAAGTCTTAAGGACTTGGTAAGTTCACTAGGCTCGGGTTCCTTGAGTCGGTGAAGGATGGCATTGCGAAGCCATGCGCTTGGTGCATCCGAGGGACCGCCGGACGGGGAGCGAATGGAGTGAGCCCAAAGGGAAGCATACTTCGAGGGCAAGAGACGCAAAGGATGGCATTGCGAAGTCATGCGCTTGGCACATCCGAGGGACGTAGGCTGAGGGAAGAGAGCTTTGGTGGGGAACTCCATGAGGAAAGATGTGGACTTGGCTAAGTGGCTAAGACTGAGTGTCGGAGGCTCAAACTTGATGTTTGAGGGTTTACCCGACGTTCGGATGCTCAAACAACTTGGTGTTTGAGTGCCAATCGGTAGTCCAGTCGACTAGGTTCGGGAGGTTTTGTTTAGCGTATCATGGGTGATCGGCGATCGCCGAGGATGGCGATCGGTCGATGGGAATGTCATGAGAATAGGCGCTCCGTAGCAGTGGCGATCGGCTACTAGGTCTGATCATTGCCGCCATGGACTGGCAGTGGACTAGTAGGAGATCCATTAGAACTTATCCAATGTGGATCTGGCCATTGTGAGACAACGATTACAGGGGCAGTCGACTAGGGCCTTTTGGTAGTCGACTGCTGGGTGCGAAAATAGTTTGATGCAGGTTATAAATGGAGCTCAAGTGGGAGGATTTCACCAAGACTTTTGTGAAGTTATTGGAGGGGAATTGCTACTGCATTCCAGACCTTCAAGAGTCATCTAAAGCAAGCTACAAGCAAAGGGTTCAAAGCAAGCATTGTAAAGTGTTCTTTACGTGTATTTCATATTTGTCTTTGTATTGCTTGTATTTCATATATTACTTGTTGTAATAGCTTGTGAGAGGTTTCTCCACCTCCGACGTGTAGTCGAGAAGGAGTTTAGTTAGTGTTGTGCGCATAACTAGAGCTCGGTGAGCTCGCCCGTGGAGTATGAACCATTCGGTTCCGAACCACGTATATGCTTGTGTATTGCGTGTGATTGTTATGTGTTGTTAGTATTGTTATTATCATTGTTATTCCGCTGCGCTAACAACAATCGTAGGCAAGCAACGCAACGAGAATGAGCAAATTCCACCATCGAACGATTGAGGGCTATTCACCCCCTCTAGCCAGCCAATACACACCGATCGATCCCCTACAGTGTTGAGCAGTGTTGCCTTCTACATGCGGGGTCATGGATGTTGTAATGTGATCAAGCAATTCTTGCTCGTTAAAGAGATATTGGATTTTTCGATGTCATAGTTAGTGCTATTTAATTTATCCCCTTTCATTAAGTCAGCAATAACATTCTTCGAGGCCATCGAAGTATCACTACATTAAATTGACAATTCTATACATCAGTCTATTTGACCCCAAATCTATACTATAATATTAAATATTCGCTATATAATAAGATCGAAAGTAGACTTAGAGTACTACAGTCATCTCCCATTTACATAAGAATATGTAATATTATTAGGATAATTTCGATCAAATAATGTAAATGTAGAGGAACTAACATCTCTTATTTAATAAGCATGCATATACTGAACATGAATATTCAAATAAAGAACGAACAACAGTTAATCATGTTCAAAAAATTATTCGAATAATGTTGAACAATAAATAAGCATGCATGTGCAAATCATAATCAATTTATTTCATGGATTTTAATAAGACAATCTCATAATTAAGAAGCTAATACAATACTTATTGAAAAAAAATATGTCTAAAATTTCAATAACATCATAAGAACTAAAGAAATCATCTAGAGGCGAGTAGGAGCCATAGTCTGGCTCCGGGGAACATGTCATATGTGACATCGGACTCATCATACCGCCAAATTTGCATTTTGGTGGCAGCGAGAGGCCGGGTCAACAATCCCTGCCTGGCCATGGCTTCTCGTGAGGCCACGTACGTGGCGCCAACCTGCGTTCATGGATACAGGACGACGAGCGGCAAAGAAGCTTGCATGGCCTTAGAAAGCTTGCACACTACTGCCTTGGACAATGCGCCTGTTGAGGCGCCCATTAATATCGTTGCTGCCTTGGACTACATGCCCGTTGAGGCACTCGCTGAAGCACCAACCTGCGTTGTTTTGGGCAGGAAAATCATCTTAGACAGTGTGTCACCTAAGCATGCTGCCGCTGGCGACAAATCCACCTCGAGAGGTGTGTCGCTCGCCTTGGACAGTGTGCCTGAGCGCGTTGCCGCGGGTGGCAAGGTCGCCATGGGCATTGTGCCATCCGCCTTGGACAGCGCATGCGGGCACATCATTTTGAGCGACATGGCCTAGGAAGGCGCATCCGCGTGCATCGTCGCTGGCGGTAAAATGCCTCGGATGGTGTGCCCCGTGTGCATCGTTTCGGGCGGCAAGGTTGCCACGGCCTCAAACGACGCACCTGAGTGCATCGTTTCGGGCGACAAGGATACCACGGCCTCGAACGGCGTGCTCATGCACGTCGTCTTAGGCGGCAAGGCTGCCACGGCCTCGAATGGCACACCCGAGCACGTCATTTTGGGCGGCAAGGTCACCTCAGATGATGCGCTGTGCACTGTCGCAGGCGGCCAGTCTGCCTCGGACGACGCATCGGAGCACACTTCCATGGTGCAGCAATTCTGCCTTGGGCAACGTGCTTATGCGCGATGTTGTCAATGTTGTAGGTGGCCATGCCAACCTTCCAATTCGCGTGAAGCACCGTTGTGAGTCGAGGGAGAAGCGCGCAGTGCGACAACATAATCCCTTGCAATCATCAGTCGCTGATATCTAAATGGCGCCATAGAAAACTTCGTAGGAGGACTGCTATTGTCATCGGCAGAGATCTCTGTTGGTTCAAAATCACCTCTTTCCATTGCAGTGAATAGAGATCATCTGACGACATTGTGGAGTGAGGAACTTTGCTCTGATACCAATGTTAGATAAAATCTAAGAGAGAGGCAATTACCTCGTGCGTTGCGGAATCTCGTAGGATCGAAAAGAAGACTACTAGAGTCTTCTTTGTAGTTCCTCACTCCAAACGCCCTCGGGATCCGATGGTGATTTCCCATAGAGAAGTCTTACAATCGAGAGAGAAAATGAAGTATCTGATTTTGGATAATCTTCTTAGGAGAAGCCAAGACCCCTTTCCCTTATAAAGGGGCCAAAAGTTGCTTTGGCAACCTTTCCCAAAAGGTGCCATCTTTGGGCAACCATTGGTAATAGTTCCTACTCTATCGGTCAAGCTCAAGTGAGCTCTAGTGATGCACACCACCACTAAATCTTCTCCTTTTCGGTGACACACCGGAGGCGGAGAAACCTCTTACAATGAATTACAACAGTAATAATAAAGATACAACCAAAGAACAATAATATTACAAATGAAATGCAAAGAAACACTTTACAAATGAGAGCTTTGAATGCTTGTTGATCTGGTTGCTTGGACGAGCTTGGAAGGTTTGGAATACAACAATAATTCCCCTTCAAGATCACTAAAAATTGACTACAAAATCCTTCCCGTTGAGCTCCTTTTATGCCTCTGCGTGACCTGGATTTCTACCTGGCAGTCGATTGACAAAAAACCCTAGTCGACTGCCCACAATGACGTTGTCTCACAACGGACTAATCAAAGTTGGCAATCCAGCCAACGGATACCTTGGTTGTCGATTGTCCTTACCAGCAGTCGACTACCAAACCAGTAGTCAACTGGACAATCGACTACAGAAAATTCTATGCTCGTGTCCATAACCACTAGTCGAATGTCCTTTATTTGTTGGAGATTTCGAGTTAATGTGCAGCAAGATAAAGTGAATAAAATAATTTTTATTACATCCCAGACATCCCCTAGGAGCAAGGAATACATGCTTTAACATAATCACTTGTAAACACACAAAAGGAGAAGGAGAAGTTATACCTTTGAGATTCTTTCAAATCTGTCGAAACCATAAGTAAGACCAACGAGTCTTGCCTCTATCAGTATCCACATCGGGATCACCTGAGATAACTCCTAGTGCAGCAAGCCTTTGTCTCTGATTGGTGCTAGCCAATCGATAGAGACAAGAGAATAAGAGAGAGGAAGACAGCTACCAAGGAAGAAAACCTAAAAGATTAGAACTGTTAGTAATATATGAGAGATGTCCTAAGGCAGTCGCCTTATGTTTGAACCATTTATATGATAAATGAAGATTCATTATTTGAGTATACATATTTCCATGTATTTGATTAGATCTTAAACTCATTTACTGAATGTCCACGATACGATTCACGACATGAGAGAATTTGTGATTGGATCACAACTAGTGAGTATCTCTACATGTGTAATTGTGATGTATCAGAATTATCCCTAGTCGATGAATTAATGGATTTGGACACCATCAATTTTGTCGAGACTAGCACGAGGTATACTCCTTGGAGTATCCAAGTAGCTGATTCTCATTGGCTAGAGACATTGTGATGTCCGGAGTTAATCGTGGATGCTAGTTATGGTAACTAGTTCATTCGAGTGACCAGCCGTAAGACTTCATATGGTTCTCTGCATATATAGATATGTCAATGAAGTTCTTACTGCAGCTTAAGTGCGATGTTCCTTTGACTTGCGGTATTCAAGTCATCTTGATCATGGAGACTTATGCTTTGACATCTTAAGCAAACATCTCTAAGGAGATGTGGACCCGGGATGATTGGGTATAAGTCGAAGTGATCGAAGGTGTTTGAATAGCCTATAAAGGATTCACCACTCCTTGCGAGGAGATGTATACCCATGGCCTCTCATCGGATTGTTACTAAAGTCTTTGGCCAAAGCATTACATGTTTAGGGTAAGGTACTCTTGGATACATGTGCAGTAACTAGAATCCGTAGGACGAGGAAATGATACTTGGGCTAGGTGTGATGTAGTCAATCTAGTGGGGACTGACACTATAGACCATGTCCTGAACCAAGTGGGTATAAGATGAGTGAAAGGAATGGGACACGATTCATTGTAGCTGTTGAAGGGTTTCAGAAATAGTTCTGGATCAACCGTTGATCTTTTCGATTAATTGGGGATCATGATGTACTACTAGGTGCCACTCATGATCATTCTATAATTAATGGTTAATTATAGACGGCCAACATAAATCGAGAACCTATTTAGTCACACACACAACGAGCGTAATCCAAAGGATTTAAAACGAGCTTGAGAATGAGATTCTCAGACCGAAAGAAACTAGGTTTGGTTGGACCAAACAAGGATCGAGCATGAAATCATTTCAGTCACAATGGAAGCGTAGATGGGTTGTGTCTTATGAAGACATGATGGATGAACCAAATTGGTTTGGTTCTAATCCAATGGTGGAGAATAAACCAAAGAGATTTGGTTTGTTTTAAACGAATGAACCAAAGATGGTTCGGTTCATTTTAACTTAAAATAGACCAAATCGGTTTGGTTTATTTTAACTTAAATTAATGGAGCGGGTTAACGGGTTTTTGGTTATGAACCAATAACCATTAGGAGAATTTGTTCTCTATAAAATAGGGCTTAAGGGTTTTGAGAAAGCCCAACTTTAATTGTGTCGCCCCTCCCTCTCTTCTCCTCTTCTAGCCGGCGCCAAACCTCTTGCCGCTGCCCAACCATTGTGCCACTGTCCAAGTTGTTGCCGGCGTCCAAGATCCTACAGGCGATCCTCCGGCGACACTCCGGTGATCTTCCTTGGCTCCGGCGACAAGGTGGGCATCTAGCTTTCCTTATTTGGTTGGCGCAAGTTCTCCACCAAAGCTATTTTCTGGACACCTTGTTTTCTTCTTGTTGGAGCATCGTTTGGACGATGTTTGGAGCTCCGACAGTGGCTACCTTGCCAGAGATTCGATCTCCGGTAATCCTCATAGGTGTTGGACGAAGGATTCGTCAAACGGGTGACGAATACCTCTCCGGAGAAGCGAGTTTTAGGGACTCGGTTTTGAATCCGATTTTTGATTCGGATTGTGATCTTCTCTCGATCACATTGTCTTCGACACGAGGCTAGTGACTCATACGAAGACGAGGCTCATGACTTTGTGAAGTCATCCCGAAGATACTCGGCGTGGATACGAATAGAGGTGATTCTAGCGAGGGTCACTCCGGTTGATACCTTTCCCGCTACACGTGATACATCAGGTATACGTAGAATAATTTCCTTTTATTGCAAAATTTGAAACTACAGTTATGTCTACACATGTTGTATTATGCATGCGTGTGGTGTGTGTGATGTAATAAATTAGATTAATTTCTTTTTATTTATTCTGTTGTGTACATGTTTACAAAACATGTTCGAATACACACTCGCCGCGGTACCGGAAACCCAACAGTGGTATCAGAGCCCAGGTTGTGTTTCGACATAATCGTAAAATTGTTTTGCGATAGTCGTAATTATATTTATGGAAATTTTCTACTTTTGGAAAGTTAGAAGTATTTATGGAAATTTTCTAATTTTAGAAAGTCTAGAAGTATTTATGGAAATCTTCTACTTTTGAAAAAGTTAGAAGTATTTATGGAAATTGACATTTTCCATAAATAAAATATTTGATTAGATTTGGAAATTTGTTTCCTAATTTAATCATGATTTTATTTGGAAAATCAAATCTAAAATATATTTTATTTCCATAAATAGTTTTGACAATTTAGGAAATTTGTTTCCTAAATTAAAATTTGCCTTTCCTTAATTGAGACCTTCCATAAATAAAATATGTAATTAGATTTGAAAATTTATTTCCTAATTTAATCATGATTTGATTTTGATAATCAAATCTTAAACACATTTTATTTCCATAAATAGTTATGACATATAAAGAAATTTTGTACATGCCATAATTGTATGTTATGTAATTGCATTAGATGCATATCATTATGTCATGCGTGTCGTGACATGTAGATGTATGTCATGTATGTCATGCCATGTAGATAATAGTTATTTGCATGCAAAGAGGATGAGACATAAAAACCCTAACACAATATTAAAGCCTACACCTTCCATTAATATGGTTAGAACCAGAGTTCTGTTTCTTGTTTGGGTTGTTGGACTCTCTCCAAGCTAGGCTCGAACCTGAACATGTTCAAACCATGAAATAGTTTAATACTAATATGGTAAGAGTAAGAGGTCAATCGTTAGCTTTGGTTGTTGGACTCTCTCCATGCCGGGCTAATTGGTTGAATGTGCTCTAACCATATTAAAACTATTTCTCGATTAATGGGTTGGCTTTAACCTGGAGCATCGGCTTGTTGGACTCTCTCCAAGGTTGATGTGAAGGGAGGAGAAGTTGGGTGTTATGCATGTGATGCATACTTGTTAATGAGTTAACAACCCGATGTATGTGTGAACATTCAATTAGTTGATAGCACATTGTGATAGTTGCATATATGTGATATGCAATCGGTATATTTGATACCTACCATCATAGCTATGAATAGTTTGTTGGACTCTCTCGAAGGTTGTTCATATCTATGTTGGATATCAGCCCATTCGGAGATGGACCTATGATCTCCCGAAGTGATTTTAGAATTTTTTGAAATTCGAAAAATGAATGGGATTTATGAATGTATATTGATGCATTTTAAATCATCTTTCTCATATATGCTCGTTTTGTATTTCTAGGTTAATCGATTGATCATGACGTCTTTGAATTTGCGCACTATTTTGGATTCAAACAAATTGACTGGGCCTAACTTCTTGGACTGGCTTAGAAACTTGAGAATTATTCTCAAGGAAGAAAAGCTCACGTATGTCCTTGAAGAGCCTCTTCCCAACCGTCCTAGGGACGATGCAACTCCAGACCAATTGTTGGCCTATCAGAAACATGTGGCAGATTCTGAACTGATGGGTTGCATCATGCTAGTCGCGATGGTACCCGAGCTACAAAAGCAGCATGAGCATATGGATGCTAATACCATAGTCTTCCATCTTCATGAGTTGTTTGATGAGCAAGCGAGATCCGAAAAGTTCGAAGTCTCCAGGCTCCTCTTCACCTCTGAGATGCAAGAAGGTTCGTCTGTAGTGCAGTTTGTGCTAAAGATGAATGGGTACATCGAGCGGCTAGCCACCCTCGAGTTTGTGATGGATCATGAATTAAGTATTGACTTAATTCTGCATTGTTTGCCCAAGAGTTTCTCACATTTTGTGATGAACTATCGGATGAACAAATTAGAATCCACTATTCCTGAGCTCCTCAATATGCTGAAGACTGTGGAGTGTTCTGTGAAGCATGAGGAGAAGGCAGTTCTGTTAGTTGATTCCTCGAAGAAAGGTTCTAAGAGGAAGGCAAAGGAACAGAAGAAAGGGAAGAATAAGAAGGCAGAACCAGCACAAAAGGGCACTTGCCATCATTGTGGCAAGGAAGGCCACTGGCGAAAAAACTGCAAGATTTATCTTGAGTCCATGAAGAAGAAGAAGGTATCCGATGCCCCATTCTCTTCAGGTATCTTCATTATTGATTGTCATTCTATTTCCTTAGACACTTGGGTATTGGATATTGGGTGTGGCTCACATATATGTAATGACATACAGGGGCTAAGGAATAGAAGAAGACTCATCAGAGGGGAGTCAAATTTGTGAGTTGGCAATGGAGCAAAGGTTGTTGCGGTCGCCATCGGAACTTATTTACTGAAGCTCCCTAGTGGACTAGTCTTAGAACTAGACAATTGTTATTGTGTTCCTTCTCTAATAAAGAATATTGTTTCTATTTCCTGCTTAAATAGAAATGGTTACCATTTGGCGTTTAGTAACAATTATTGTTATATAACTTTAAATGATGTACTTTATGGGACTGGAACCTTGAGCAATGGTATTTATACATTGAACGTATCCAGTGACATTTTCAATATCGAAGTGAGAAACAAGCGTGCTTGAAAGGATAATCAATTAGACTCCTACATGTGGCATTGTCGTCTTGGCCATGCAAGCAAGAAATGCATGTCCGAATTACACCGATGTAGAATTCTAGAATCATTTGAATTAGATTCATATGATACATGCGAATCATGCTTAAAAGGCAAGATGACTAAGTTACCTTTTACAGGAAAAGGTGAATGAGTGAGAGAGCTACTAGGTCTAATACATACTGATGTATGTGGACCTATGTCAACTCAAGCTTTGGGAGCCTATAGCTACTTCATTACCTTCATCGATGATCACTCACGGTTTGGGTATGTGTTCTTGATGAAACACAAGTCTGAAGCCTTTGAAAGGTTCAAAGAATTCAGAAATGAAGTAGAGAAATAACATGACAAGAGTATTAAAATACTTCGATCGGATCAAGGTGGTGAATACTTAAGTCAAGAGTTTCTAGATTATCTTAGAGACAATGGTATATTGTCTCAATGGACTCTGCCATATACACCACAACATAATGGTGTATCTGAGAGGCATAACCGGACCTTGTTGGACATGGTCAGGTCAATGATGAATCATGCGAATCTTTCCAAGTCCTTTTGGGGCTATGTACTTCAGATATCTGTTTACTTGTTAAACAGAATGCCAACCAAGGTAGTCTCTACTATTCCATATGAGATATGGAATAGTAAGAAACCTCATGTATCTTAATTGAAGATATGGGGTTGTACTGCTTATGTGAAGCGGACTGTATCAGATAAATTGGATGCTAAGTCTGATAAATATCTATTTATTGGATACCCTAAGGAAACAAGGGGTTACCAATTCTATCATCCTGTGGAACAAAAGGTATTTGTTTCAAGATATGTTGTGTTTCTAGAGAAAGAGTTTCTCTTGCAAGAAAATAGTGGGAGTGTCGTCGAGCTTGAGGAGGCTTGAGAGACTCAAATAGACATTGATGAGATACCTGGTGAAGCACAACAGCCAATAACTCATAGTGATGAGCAATCAGCTGGACCTATTGAGACACCACATATTCGTAGATCTGGTAGAACACGTAATATTCCTGAGAGATATGGATTTCTTGTAAGTGAATCGAACGACGTGTTACTCATTGATGATGAGGAGCCTACCAGTTATGAAGAAGTTCTGACAAGTTCGAAAAGGGATAAGTGGCTTGAAGCCATGAAGTCGGAAATGGATTCCATGTATGAAAACCAAGTTTGGAACTTGGTTGACCCACTTGAAGGCATAAAGTCTATAGGGTGCAAGTGGGTTTTCAAGAAGAAAACTTACATGGATGGTAATGTGATTACCTATAAGGCTAGATTGGTGGCGAAAGGATATCGTCAAAAGTAAGGTGTTGATTATGACGAAACCTATTCGCCTGTTGCTATGCTTAAATCCATTCGGATGCTCCTGGCCATAGCGGCTCATTATGATTATGAGATATAGCAGCTGAATGTGAAAACACTTTTCCTTAATGGAAACCTGCTCGAGGATGTGTATATGATACAGCCTGAGGGTTTTACATCGGTTGATAAAACCAAGGTATGCAAATTGTGACGGTCCATATATGGATTGAAGCAAGCATCCAGGAGCTGGAATATTCATTTTGATGAGAAAATCAAAAGGTTTGATTTCTCACAAAATCCAGATGAACCTTGTGTGTACAAGAAGGTTAGTGGGAGTGCAGTCGTGTTCCTAGTATTGTATGTCGATGACATATTACTTATAGAAAACGATGTTTCTATCTTACAGTCGGTTAAGATTTGGTTGTCCAAGACATTCTCCATGAAAGACCTGGGAGAAGCAACCTACATCCTCGGAATTAAGATCTATAGAGATAGATCGAAACGGTTGCTTGGTCTTTCGCAGTCTACATATATAGACCGAGTGCTAAAGAGGTTTAGCATGTCAGAATCCAAGAAAGGTTACCTACCCATCATGCATGGGATACACCTTTCGAAGTCTATGTGTCCGCGCACAGAAGATGAGAGGATTTGCATGAGTAAGATTCCCTATGCATCTGCAATAGGATCTATCATGTATGTTATGTTATGTACGAGGCCCGATATTTCGTATGCTCAGAGTGTCATGAGTAGATACCAGTCTGATTCAGGAATGGATCATTAGGCAGTTGTTAAGACGATCCTTAAGTACTTAAGAAGAACTAAGGATGTGTTCCTAATATATGGAGAAGGGGACATAGTGATATACGGGTATACGGATGCTAGCTTCCAGACAGACAAGGATGATTCCAGGTGTCAGTCTGGATAAGTGTTCACCTCGAATGGGGGCGCAGTGAGTTGGAAAAGTTTTAAACAAGACACTGTAGCGGATTCTACCACTGAGGCAGAATACATTGCAGCTTCGGAAGCAGCAAAGGAAGTGGTTTGGATCAAGAAGTTCATTTATGAACTTGGCGTGGTTCCAGCCATTGTTGAAGCAATATCGATCTGCTGTGACAATAATGGAGCAATTGTACAGGAGAAAGAGCCAAGGTCTCATCAATGATCCAAACATGTGCTTCGCCGCTATAATTTGATCAGAGAGATCATTAGTAGGAAGGAAATACAAATTGAAAAAATCCCCACTGAAAGGAACTTAGCGGATCATTTGACTAAGGCATTACCTCAAAGTAAGTTTGAGGGTCATGTTAGAGCTTATGGTATTGGATACCGTAGCGATTAGCATTAGACCAAGTGGGAGTTTGTTAGTAATATATGAGAGATATCCTAAGGCAATCGCCATATGTTTGAACCATTTATATGATAAATGAAGATTCACTATTTGAGTATACATGTTTTCATGTATTTGATTAGATCTTAAACTCATTTACTGAATGTCCACGAAACCATTCACAGCATGAGAGAATTTGTGATTGGATCACAACTAATGAGTATCTCTACATGTGTAATTGTGATGTATCGGAATTATCCCTAGTCGATGAATTGATGGATTTGGACACCATCAATTCTGTCGAGACTAGCATGAGGTATACTCCTTGGTGTATTCAAGCAGCTGATTCTCACTGGCTGGAGACATTGTGATGTCCGGAGTTTATCGTGGATGCTAGTTATGGTAACTAGTTCATTCGAGTGACCAGCCGTAAAACTTCATATGGTTCTCTACATATATAGATATGTCAATGAAGTTCTTACTGTAGCTTAAGTGCGATGTTCCTTTGACTTGCGGTATTCAAGTCATCTTGATCATGAAGACTTATGTTTTGACATCTTAAGCAAGCATCTCTGAGGAGAAGTAGGCCCAGGATTATTGGGTATAAGTCGAAGTGATCGAAGGTGTTTGAATAGCCTATAAAGGATTCACCACTCCTTGCGAGGAGATGTATACCCATGGCCTCTCGTCAGATTGTTACTAAAGTCTTTGGCCAAAGCATTACATGTTTAGAGTAAGGTACTTTTAGATACATGTGTAGTAACTAGAATTCGTAGGACGAGGAAATGATACTTGGGCTAGGTGTGACGTAGTCAACCTAGTGGGGACTGACACTATAGACCATGTCCTAAACCAAGTGGGTATAAGATGAGTGAAAGGAATGGGGCACGATTCATTGTAGCTGCTGAAGGGTTTCAGAAATAGTTCTGGATCAACCGATGATCTTTTCGGTTAATTGGGGATCATGATGTACTACTAGGTGTCACTCATGATCGTTCTATAATTAATAGTTAATTATAGAAGGGCAACATAAATCGAGAACTTATTTGGTCACACGCACAATGAGCCTAATCCGAAGGATTTAAAACGAGCTTGAGAATGAGATTCTCAGACCGAAAGAAACTAGGCTTGGTTGGACCAAACAAGGATCGAGCATGAAATCGTTTCAGTCGCAATGGAAGCGTGGATGGGTCATGTCTTATGAAGACATGATTGATGAACCAAATTGGTTTGGTTCTAATCCAATGGTGGAGAATAAACCAAAGGGATTTGGTTTGTTTTAAACGAATGAACCAAAGATTGTTCGGTTCGTTTTAACTTAAAATAGACCAAATCGATTTGGTTTATTTTAACTTAAATTAATGGAGCAGGTTAACGGGTTTTTGGTTATGAACCAATAACCATTAGGAGAATTTGTTCTCTATAAAATAGGGCTTAAGGGTTTTGAGAAAGCCCAACTTTAATTGTGCTGCCCCTCCCTCTCTTCTCCTCTTCTAGCCGGTGCCCACCCTCTTGCCGCCGCCCAGCCTTTGTGCCACCGTCCAAGTTGTTGCCGGCATCCAAGCTCATGACGGCGATCCTCCGGTGACCCTCCGGTGATCTTCCTTAGCTCCGGCGACAAGGTGAGCATCTAGCTTTCCTTATTTGGCCGGTGCAAGTTCTCCACCAAAGTTGTCCAGTTTTCTGGACAGCTTGTTTTCTTCTTGTCGGAGCATCATTTGGATGACGTTTGGAGCTCCGACAGTGGCTACCTTGCCGGGGATTCGATCTCCGATAATCCTCATAGGTGGATAACGAAGGATTCATCAAATGGTTGACGAATACCTCTCCGGAGAAGCGAGTTTTGGGGACTCGGTTTTGAATCCGAATTTTGATTCAGATTGTGATCTTCTCTCTATCACATCGTCTTCAACACGAGGCTAGTGACTCGTATGAAGACGAGGCTCGTGACTTTGTGAAGTTATCCCGAAGATACTTAGTGTGGATACAGATAGA
This sequence comes from Wurfbainia villosa, assembly GCA_025175895.1. Lineage (NCBI taxonomy): Eukaryota > Viridiplantae > Streptophyta > Magnoliopsida > Zingiberales > Zingiberaceae > Wurfbainia > Wurfbainia villosa. The sequence continues at coordinate 81,228,852 of CM045987.1, read as the reverse complement.
GGTGATTCTAGCGAGGGTCGCTCTGGTTGATACCTTTCCCGCTACACGTGATACGTTAGGTATACGTAGAATAATTTCCTTTTATTGCAAAATTTAAAACTACGATTATGTCTACACATGTTGTACTATGCATGCATGTGGTGTGTGTGATGTAATAAATTAGATTTATTGCTTTTTATTTATTCCGCTGTACACATATTTACGAAACATGTTCGAATACACACTCGCTGCGGTGCTGGAAACCCAACAAGAACACCTTCCTCCAAATTTTATCAAGGGATCTATTTATAGATATCTTGATTAGGGCATCTTAGGAGACTTTAACGGAACATATCTTACCATAAATTGATGGAATGCTCGGAGGCTCATCGACTCCCATGTCCCCGGATTAAAATTTTAACTAATGAAAACTAATCCGGATGGGAAGAGTTTCCTAAGCACAACCAATTCGTCGTCATGCTAACGACTCGAGCGATCGCTTGAACAAACTAGTTGTTCAAGCAACACAACTCTTCTAGTCAGTTAGTCGCGGAAGAGACGACGGATAGATCGCCGGTTTTTGTGTTTATCTTCGGGGTCCATGATTATACAAAAACATATGGATGTAGACATGTATAATCAACACATACAAACATATAAATAAGAACATGCAAGGATCAATAATAAAACTTGTAAAAGTTTTATACCTCTCGATCTTCTATCGTATGTCCTAACCTCCTTGTAGACTTCGTGTGGGTGAAGATCCTCCACAAGTTGAAGCTTCCTAGATCTTCTTCAATCGAAAGAAAGAAGAACTCTCCTTCCCTTCTTGCTTGAGCCAACCACCAATCCACAAAGGATTGATGCCGCCGGCCCCAAGAATGGAGAGAACAAGATGGCCAACCAAGGAACCGAACTAGGGATCAATCCCTAGCTCCTTTGTGCCGCCGGCCAAGAGGAAAAGAAGAGGAGAAAAGGAAATCGGTTGAGCCCTGACCAAGGTAGAAGGAAGAAGAGGTAGGAGTCGGCCACACCTTAGGAAGAAGAAGAACACCTCTCCTATAGTTGCCGCCCACCTTAGATTCCAAACCCTAGCCGCCCAACCTCCTAACCTCCTAGGGTTTCTTGCCGCCCAACAAAAGATAGGAAAAACCCTAATTCTACTAGGGTTTCTTGCCGCCCAACCTTTTGATTGGCAAACCCTAATCTCCAAAAGAAAACCACAACCTCTTGCCGCCCACCCTAAGCCACCCTTTTATAGAGTTAGGGATAAGTCTTGGTTTAATCTCCACCGTTGGATCTAGAGACTTAGTCTCCGCCGTCAGATCTAGGGTTTCATCCCAACCGTCGGATCTAGGGATTCATCCCAACCGTCGGATCTAGGGTTTCATCCCAACCGTAGGATCTAGGGTTTCATCCCAACCGTCGGATCTAGGGTTTCATCCCAACCGTCGGATCTAGGGTTTCATCCCAACCATCGGATCTAGGGTTTCATCCCAACCGTCGGATCTAGGGATTTAATCTCAACCGTCGGATCTAGAGATTTAATCTCAACCGTCGGATCTAGAGATTTAATCTCAACCGTAGGATCTAGAGATTTAATCTCCACCATCGGTTCTAGGGATTTAATCTCAACCGTCGGATCTAGAGATTTAATCTCAACCGTCGGATCTAGAGATTTAATCTCAACCGTCGAATTTAGAGATTTAATCTCAACCGTCGGATCTAGAGATTTAATCTCAACCGTCGGATCTAGAGATTTAATCTCCATCATTGGATCTAGGCTTCATGAGGATTATATTAGGCTACGATAGGGACCATGAGGAGGAGTTGGATCTTGGCCACCCGATGGATCGGAACCACACAAACTTGATCCATCAATGATCTTCCATTCCACTAGAGGATCATCATTGAAATACCTCACCAACCCCCATAAATTAATATGGGCTCCATATATTATTTGTACATTCATCTCCCCGTATTTAAGATATCGAATGTCCGTCAATTGATTGATTTACTGACCATCAATCAATTAACATCTAACTCCTCGAGTAGTACCACTCAACCTTATCATCATGTTGACTAAGTCAACCTGCAGGGTTTACATGATGAACCTTATGAGCTCCTCAAGGGGACATCATCAACCTAATATATAGGACACGGTTTCCTCCTATAATCAGCGGCACACCATGTAAATAATATCATTTCCCAACTTACCGGGCATATTGATTTAATCCATCTAAATCTCACCCTCTGGTAAATCAAAGAAATAAATACTAAGTACATGTGCCCGTTATTATATCGGGATTAAGAGCATGTACAACATAATATCCGAGGTCCGATTCAATTATGTAGTCAGCAATAAATTGAATCACCTCTATGTCGGTCAATACACCTAAGTGTACTAGTGTAACTCTATGTTCAAGACAAAACAATACCAAGCTACACTACAACCATGCCAATGGTTTGTCCAAAACCATCTTGGTTGTGAGCCTTTACTTATATTCTACAAGGGACTGATAACATGTTCTTCTGTGCCACACCAAGCACCATGTTATCTACAATGTAAAATATTAGACAATATGCACACATAAATATAAAGTGCAAACAATGATCATGTGATTCTTATTTCAAAATAAAAATGTTCATATAAAAAGAGCTAGGCTTTCAGTATACATTCCAACATAAATATCAAATAATTAAGGTAAGAACAACCCAAGAAATTTTCATAAGAGAAATATTAAAAAACGGTGGAGCCGCAACATGACTGTGTGTCTTACACATGGCCAGCTGTGCCAAAAGGCACTACCATGCCAGGACACATGGTCAGTCGTATGTCTTTTTGGGCACAACCCATGCTTTGGCCATTTTTGGGCAGAGCCAGTCACGACCCATTCCAGGTTAGGCATGGTCGTGTGAGGCTATGTATGGTCCGTTTGAGTTTATTTAGGTGCGATATTGTTGTGATAAGTCCGACAAGGTCATAGGAGGTTCCATAGGCTTCATTTTGCACCCTCTTGGCCTGGTCCAACCAGATATATATATTCTCTCATTGATAATCTCAATCCCAGACTTGTTTTACATCTCGAGATCACCCGTAGTGTGTATGACCTAATAGGTTCCTAATTATGTTGCTCATTCATAATTAACCCCTTAATTATGAATAGATCATGAGTGGAACCTAGCAGTGCATCATGACCCCCAATTGACCGAAAAGTCTAAATCAACTCCAGAATGTTTCTGAACCCTTTAACAGCTACAGTTGTTCGTGCTTTGTTCCTTTCACTCATCCTGTATCCACTTGGTGTAGGATCGAATAGCTCCGAGAGAGGGGGTGAATCTAAGAGGTTACAAATTTTCTATAGATTTTAAAACATATTTTATATTTTGAAACAAGAGTATGAAGCAGAATAAATAAAATAGAGAGACAAGTTTTTTACTTGGTTCACAACCCTAGCCGAGTTGCTACTCCAAGGCCCATAGCTCTCCGAGAGCTACCTCGATGGCCAATCACTATAATACCCTCTAACTCGAGATCTCTCAATTTCGGAGGGATTCACTTTTTACAAAGAATAAGAGATAGGTAACACTCTACCTTCTCTTTGAAATTAAATACATAAAAGAGAAAATGAAAACAAACAAGTATAACTAAAATATACCAACACTTTTTAGGGCTATCGAATTAGGCACGGAGTGTCGAAATTGCATCTTCGTGAAGGGATGAAGTTTTTGAGAATGACGAAAAATAGAAGCAGCACTTGGACGTAGTAGTTTTGTTGTATTAAGAGCTGGTCGTGCATTGCTTTTATAGACATTTTCCAGATGACTAGAATGCCCTCCAGTCGACTCCACATCAGCCCGTCGATATGGTACTTCAGGTCTTCCAGTCGACTCTAGGTCACCCGGCTCTGCATCGGGAAGTTTGTCTTTCTGGTCGACTGGACCTCCCCAGTCGACTGAAACTCTTTCTATCTGTGTTGTCAGATCTTTGATAGATCACTAACTAATCCTGCCATCTGGGTATCCAGTCGACTGACCCATAGCCAGTTGACTGGACTTCAGTCGACTGATCCTTATAAAACGAGATTAACACAAGCAAATAATATAAAACATGAAAGCAATAGTAATACTTCTCAATCTCGATTTTTAAGTCACACGCGAACTATCCGTCCGATCGACGCCTAGCTTTGTCCCCCTATAGAGGACTCGGCCTTAGCTCTCCACTCGAGGCTTACCTGTCGACTGCCCTGCCGAACTTACCATTCTTGACATCCTATCTGACCCACCAGGGCTTCCACCAGCCATTTGGTCTACCTGACCCAGATGGACTTTTTGCCGATTGTCTGGTCTCCTAACCCAATCGGTCTTCATAACAGATGTCCGGTCCACTTAACCCATCTGGACCTCATGCTTGGTGTTCGGTCCTCTTGATCTATCAAGACGTCTGGCTAGTATCCGGTCAATATGACCTACTAGGACTTCCTGTTAAGCATGCACACTTAACACTCATATCGGAACACAAGTAAATCCTAACTTTAACTTTGGTTCATACAACAAAACTAAGGAGTGATACTCTCTGCATCAACAATCTCCCCCTTTTTGATGTATGACAATACATCAGTTAAAGTTAGGAGAATCAATTTGTAATATTCAAATTTAGCATATTTCAGGAATGCATTTGAGCTAAAAATGTATATGCCTGAGATGTTCATATGCAAGAAAAGCTTTGCTTTAAATTTTTCTAACTTTAACCATTTTCTCTCTCGAATTTCTTTAACTTTAACCCTTTTCTCCCCCCGCCCCCCCCTTTAGCATACATCAAAAGAATTTTTAAACAACAAATGCCACAATTTAGAAATGGGGATTAAAGCTTTTCAATCATATAACTAATGATTATAACACAAGCTTTATAAAAAAATTACCTAAGCTTTACAAAACTTTGAAAATAATTTATCAATGCTCCCCCTAAATTCTTGCAATAAAATTTGAAAATAGGATCTTCCCCTTTTTCTTTGAATCCCAATAATCAAACATTTCAAATGTATTTAAAATATAAAATTTTCAAAATTCCAAAAGTCAAAACTCTTAATTTTTAAAAAATTCCCCTCAATAAAAATATTTTTTCAAAATCTTAAATTTTCGAAACTTTTGAACCTCCCCCTTAATAAAATGTTTTTGAATTTTCAAAATTCTTACTTTTTAGAACTTTACAAAACTCCCCCTTAAATAAAATGTTTTTGAAATTTTCAAAATTCTTAATTTTCAAAATTTTTAAAACTCCCCCTCAATAAAAGCTAAAAAATTTCAAATGAAACTTTTGAATGTCAAAATTTTCAACATTTCTTCCAAAATTAAGTTAAGATAATGCAAATGAAATAACTTCCTCTTATCATATTCTTTCCACAAACTTTTGAATGTCTTAAAGTCCCCCATACATCAAAACCTAAGTAGTACTTCTTGTGCATTTGAAATTAGTCTTCTAAGAGGTTGTTCTCTTTTTCATTAGTTTGAGAATAATCCATATTAAAATATATTTTCAAAAACAATTTTCAAGATAGTTTCTCATTAAAGATTCTAAACAAATATCCTATCATGAATTGTTTTAGATTTAAAAATATTTTAAGTTTAGACTTAGTTTAGCTAACTTTCATTTTCCAAATTTAGATAAAGCTAAGTTACTTAGAAAGGAAGTTGTTTGAATATCAAGTAATTCAACATTACTTAGATTGATAAGTCCAATTTATTAATTTTAAGTAAATTAATTGAGTTATTTTTCAACTCTTTAAATTTTTCTCTCACCTTTTAAGAACATTTCTCACAAATCTTTTAGGCTCCCTCTAAATTCTTGATCTCCCCCTAGAATGATGCTTTTATTTTACTTGTTCAAAATATCTTAACTCCCCCTTAATCTCATGCTTATGCATGTAAAAATACAATCTTACTTAAGGACACCCACTTTCTAAGCTTGGATTCTTTGTGATAAAAGATATTCTAACATAAATGCTTACTTTCATTTTGAATTATGTTGATTTACTTAGGATTAGAATTGAGTTGAATAAGTTGATTGAATTGAGTTGATTAGAATTGAGTTGAATAAGTTGATTGAATTTAGTTGAATAAGTTGATCAAGTTGATTAAATCGAGTTGAATTTGATTAAGTTGATTAAGTCGAGTTGAATTGATTAAGTTTATTAAGTCGAGTTGAATTGATTAAGTTGATTAATTTGAGTTGAGTTGATTAAGTCGAGTTGAATTGATTAAGTCGAATTAATTAGAATGGTTAAGTTGAAATGATTAAGTTAAATTAATTTGAATGGTTAAGTTGAAATGATTAAGTTGAATTAATTAAAATGCTTAAGTTGAAATGATTAAGTTGAATTAATTAAAATGGTCAAGTTGAAATGATTAAGTTGAATTAATTAAAATGGTCAAGTTGAAATGATTAACTTGAATTAATTAAAATGGTTAAGTTGAAATGATTAAGTTGAATTAATTAAAATGGTTAAGTTGAAATGATTTAATTTGATTCGAATTGGTTAAGTCAAGTTGAGTTCTATTTCATCTCGCCCGATCTAAGTTTTTAATAAACGTTAATCCTATGGGTTTTGTGAGATGAGGATTTATTTTTATCGTAATTAACTTTAATGAGAAATTTCAAAGTGTTTAAACTTGTGTTAGATTCAAGTTTAGTTTGAACTAATCAAGTAGATTTTTCTAGCATTGACTTCTAGGTCGTGGCGAGGCATATGACCTTCTTGGATATCTGACGGACCACTTCCTAGATAAAGTCAATGAAGGAATCAAATACTTGACTCACTTTTGACTAAGCTCTGGTCTAACTAGTTAAAGACTTAGTGAGTTAACTTCAGTCAGTTCCACTCGACTTAGTGCACCAGGTCATGGTGAGGCATATGGCTTTCTTGGATATCGAATGGACCACTTCCTAGACATGCACCTTGAAGAGCTCCCTAACTTACTATCAGTTCACTTCATCTTAGTACTGGGTTGTTCAAGTTTAAACTACTTTGTTTCCTATCTAGTCCATTCTAAATTAAGCAAATAAAGTAAAATAAAACATGAAAGAATCTTATCTAACTAAGGAAATAAGCAAAGTGTTAGCTCCCCCTACGTAGTAGCTCTGATGGTTCTTGTTCACTAAGTGAACTTGTCCTTTGGGAATCCAAAATTGGTTTGGTCCAACTTGGTTGACTAAGCTAGTCTAAGGAACTCATGCTTGGATTCGACCCTTAGCATTTCTATTAAACAAGAACATGTATGATCTATTTGTGTCCTTAGCCATGTATTCGAGTCAGAACTTATTGTACACAGCTCGTTGAGACCCAAGCATCATGTTGAGATACTTGGATCCCAAAGTGAACCTTTCCAATGACCCAGTGAGATCTTCTACTTGCCTTTTTAGGACTGAGTTCTCTTCATCAAGCTTTGCAACTTGAGTTAATTCTCTATCCTTAATTTGGCAAGTCGAAGTCTTCAAGTTGACTTGCTCCTTAAGTACTTGGATTTCCTTAAGAAGTGAGTCAACTCGATTCTCGAACTTGGCTAGTTTCCTACCTAAGCAAGCAATAATGTTATACAATTTATCTTCTAGGGGATATTTACCTTGTTTGAACCTTTGAAAATGGATGTGGATTCGTGGCTTGTCTCACACTCGGAATTGGACTCATGTCTTGATTTGGCTTCGGACTCATCATTTTCCATGAGCGCTACGAAGCATGTCTTTGATATTTTCGCGTCCGACTCTTCCGATGATGACTTGTCGAAGGTTGCCTTAGATGCTTCTTTCCTTTTCCTTTTTCTTGGTTTGGATTTCTTTCCTTTTTTATTCGTTCCTACCATCAAAACTATACCATCCACGGGATGACTAAAGTTAGCCTATTCATGCAATAAAATTAATTTATCCCATAATTCTTTTGAATTTTTGAACGATCCGACTCGATCTAGTTCCTCTTTTGCGAGCCTGCATTGCAAGGTGTTTAACACCTTATAATTGACTTGGACCTTTTTCTTTATATTGGCGGTGTAGGGAATCCTATGTGATAAAGAACAAAATCTCAGGGGGAAAAGGATCTCTTTAGTGATCAATGCGAAAGAAAACTCATACAAGTTTAGATCTATGAAGCCTTATATTATAGGTATACCTTTGATGCGTGCCCTTAGCTTATTCCGCTTGTCCAAGGTTTGTCGGATCTCTTGCACATTCAAGTGTTCATGCCCCTATGCGTATCCACACGAACACGTCGTTCATCTCACGAACTCGGTTTAGAGAAGAACCACCATCATTGTGCTCGCAACAAGTGTGTTCTTTCATTCAGCTAAAAGACGACCAAGATAGGGAAATCCAGAAAAGATCAAATCCAGCCAAGGAGAAGACTTGAAGAAAGTGGTCGACCAAGAGAGGAAGAATTAGGAGGAGATGATGATCTCTATCACATCTTTTATAATCTCCTTAATATCATCATGCATTATAAACTTCAGTGGATAATAAATCCAATTTACTATCCTTCTTGTAACTTACAATTTCATCATGCATGATAAACATAAGTGGATAATAAATCCAATTTACTATCTTTCTTGTAACTTACGTTCCATTAATCTCTATGCATTTTCATGCATGAGCATTTAATGCTCCACTAATCTCCATGCATCTCCATGCATGAGCATTTAATGTTCCACTAATCTCCATGCATGAGGTCTTAAGTGGTTGAACAAATCCAAATGAGTCTAATCCAGATTAGACTCAATCCTTGGATTCATTTGAGTCTAACTCAATTAATAGATTCAATCCTTGGATTCATTTGAGTCTAACTCAATTAGTCCAACTTAACCCACATAATCTTAAGGTCCATTATTTTAGTCAAACTAGAATAAGCTTATCTCCAAACCAACATGTTCTTTATGTGTGACCCTATAGACTCTCATAATGTTGGCAATGTATGTAAAACTATTTTAGATACATAAGTAATGAGCGGAATCTAGAAATACATCATTTCTACCCAAGTGATGAGAATGTCGAGATCCGACTTAACCTTTCGTGACTACTATAATGTATGACCGTGTCCCTCTATCTTTGATATCTAGATTGATCAAGGAGGCATACATCGTGTCATCCTCTTATCAATCTTTATGTTTCTTAATCCCCAAGTAGACTCACTCAAACAAATTAAATGAGCTCAATTTCTCATATTGACTCATTTAAGCATGGTCATGCATTTCATGGTCCTACTCTATCAAGAGGCCTAAAGATATCACTCCCATCATATGGGAGGGATAGATTGTCACACCCTGAGGGGGTCCCCGCTAGACAAAAATTCAGCAGCATCTCCCCTTATGGGTGACAATACGAATCTAGTATACAAGGCACACATGACCCACTATACATCGGTCAACACGACCGGAACAAAAATCACACATACAGATCATATATAGGCCTCAGGCCAACAACCAAAGTAAATAGCGAAAGTCTACAATATCTAGACTTACCTCTTCTGCCATCTGAGCAGGAATACACCACCAAAATGAATTGAATAAAAGTCCATAAGGACATACCAAGTACAACCAAAACATCTACGAGTACATAACCAAAACACAAGTCCTACACATGTCTTCTAGTCAAAAACCAAACCATAAGACCAACAAAAACAAATCCATTACGACGAGGGGAATTGACAGCTGGACTCTCCTGACAGTGTCAACCTGAAATAGATGTAAAGCAACAGGGTAAGTTCAACGAACTCAACAGGTATCAAGTCGACATGCATAGTAAGATATATCTAACAATAATAATCATGATAGTACAGTCTCCTAATCAATAATAGAAAAATGCAAGGAAGAGATGCGGAAAGACTATACATACTTGAATCTCCTATCCTGACATAGGAGTATGAGCCATACTAGAAGAAATAAGGTCGTCAGACTAAATACATAATGTATCCTGTATGCATATCAATCATATGCAACAACCAAGGCAGCAACCAAAATGCAACAAACACAAACAAATGTCATCCATGCAATATGCATGCAATGCAAATGACATGGTCACCCCTGATGCCAGTCAGTCGCCTCAAATGCGATGGTGAAGCCGAGTGGGTAGGGCTATGACAACTGTGCACTCTGCCATCACTGCTCCTGAGTGACTGAGTGGACAGAATGTTGTCAGAGTACACCTATCCTCCAACCCCAAACAGAGTGGGGGAGCAAAGCTCTCATCTCCCGGTGTCGTAGACAAGAGGAGGGATCCCTGCCCGCTACCACGCTACCTCACCGCTACCCATGAGCGGACCAGCGGAGCCTGACAGAGCTACTGTACACACCCTCCTGATGTACCACTAACCCATGAGTGGATGTGTGTGCAGATCATGTAATTGGCTGCAGGCTCAACTACAAAGGAACCCCGACCAGCCAGCATGCAATCATGCAAGATGGTGTATGACACTAAAGCATGTAACATCAACCAAAATACGTCTCCAAATAATATGCACAAAAAAATGAGTACATATCAATGACCTAGGTATACAGAGAAAGTATATCTAAAAACTAATCAAGTGCATGTTACAACTCCCAAAATAAGTACACATGGCAGGTATCAAGATAATATCGACTAAGATAGATATGCATGCATCATGTATGGCACAGTGACATACAATGGCAGATAAGACATAAAAATTACTACGAGCTATAGCTAACTAAGCATATCAACCTGATAATATCTAAAAGATAAGTTAAAGTACCTGCCTGCTATAATGATCGTAATAATGAAATCTTCACACCCGTGGACCTGTCTCGTGACCGAAACCTGCATATAACATAATATACTCATATTATATTGTCAACTCTAATATCAAGTCCAAAACCTAATGGATTAAGCTATCCACTTAACCTATCACTCACTGCCCTATCAAAATATAATTCCTTCCCAAATCAACTCCAAATTTCACTAATTTAGGGATCTAACCCATTCACAGAATACGCAACCCCTTCAAGTATACCTCAATGAAACATCCCCTTCACCAAAATGGCCACCTTGTCATATATAAAAACTAATAAAAACATAGCTCAACCCAAATCTTACCTCAAACTCGATCCAACCCTTCGATCCCACAAATTGGCACCCACAGTCCATTTACAGTCGTTAACAGCCAACACAAGTCTGTTCTATTCACAACTCATAACCGAGCCACTCCCAGATCCATCAACCCTCCACAAAGTACAACAATCACAAATGAACCAAGAAGGATAAATCACAGCTTACCGTCACTTGGGTCTCCACCGACCTAACATGTCCTGATCCCCTATTCACCGGAGCAACCTGAGCTCCAGGACACTGCCCAAACCATAGATCCAAGTTAGGATGAGGAAATTCCACAGCTAGGTACAGATCTTATCCAAGGTAACAAGAGGAAAATCGACGCTTACCTATTCCCGACGACCATCGGCAGAGCAATCCCCAACACCGGCAGTACCCCCCCCCCAAGCCGCACAGCCCAGCGCTCCTCCCCTACTGCCACAAGTCAACCGATCAAGCTAAGAGAGGGGAACCACGGCTAGGAGTTAGATCAGACCTTACCTAGCTTCAGCAAAGATCACAGCCTCCGATCAGAACGAGGTGTCGACGTCGCCGACCTAAGCTTCTAGCCACTCAAATGCTCGCCGTCGACGCAAACTTCTAGCCGCGCATACCTGCCGCCCTAATCCACGCTTCCAGCCGCTCCTACCCTCCCGATTCCAGCCCATCCGTTGAGCCTATCGAGGACACCGTCCGCCGCTTACAGAGGAGATGGAGTTGACCGAGAATCGAAGCGACGGTGCGGGGAGAAGGTGTCGCAGGAGAAGGAGAAATCAGGACGACGTCATGTGGAAATATACCACGAGAGACGGCGTCGTGAGGGAGAGGATTGTGAGGGACGACATCGCGAGGGAGAGGAAATTCGGCACTGGGGTAAAAAGAAGTTATCGCGAAGGGGATCGTCGTGAGGGGGATCGTTGCGAGGGGGAAAAATCACAGAGAGAGTCACGAGGAAGAAATCGACGCGGCTGGGAAAACTAGGACCGGTCCAAAATAACTTGGATTTCCCCTTTATATAAGAATTAACCTAGGTTAGGTTTCTATTAATTTCCCAATAAATCTCGTACATGCCCCGTTTAATTCCAAAAAAATTCTGGAAAAATTCCTAAAATTTTTTAAAAATCCCGAAATAATTCCCAGGATTATTTTTCCTAAATTTTGGCCATTAAATTTTATATTTTAATTTTTTTTTCTGTATTTAACATTCTCCCCTACTAATAAAAATTTGGTCCTCAAATTTCCCACTCAAATGCAAAATGAGTAAGAGATACCATAAGTACTAAAAATATATCTCACATACCTTAAACAAACAGGTGGGGATATTGAGCTTTGATCTTTTTCTCAAGCTCCCAAGTAGCCTCCTCATCGGTGTGGTGACACCACCCGACCTTGACAAGTCGCACAATCTTGTTCCGCAACTGTCGTTCTTTCTGATCCAGAATCCATACCAGAACCTCTTCATAAGTAGCATCAGGTTAAATGGAACCTAACACATCTGACAGAATATGTGTAGGGTCAGGTACATACTTCCTCAGCATTGACACATGAAACACATCATGAATACCCGTCAAGGATGGTGGTAGCGCTAGGTGGTAAGCGACTGCTCCGCTCCTCTCCAAAATCTCGAACGGACCAATGTACCTTGGAGCTAGCTTACCACGGAGTCCAAATCTCTTCACCCCTTTCGTGGGTGAAACTCGCAAGAATACATGGTCACTAACAGAGAACTCCAGAGGTCTCTGTCTCCAATCGGCATAACTCTTCTGATGATCCTGCACCTCTGCCATCCTTCGTCTAATAGTACGGACCAACTCTGCCTCATGCTGAGCTCTCTGGGGTCCTAGGAACTGGGCCTCCCCAACCTCCTCCCAAAGGGTGGGTATCCGACACTGTCTACCATACTATGCTCCAAACGGTGCCATTTGGATAGCCGAATGATGGATGTTGTTGTAGGCGAATTCCACTAAGGGCAAGTGGTCCTCCCAGCTGCCCCCGAAATCTATAATGATATGCTTCCACTTCCATTCCGGAATCGGAATTTCCTGAATCATCTCTTCCTTAAACTAATGTAACTTCGGAAACCACTATCTTCCTCGGAGTTAGAGACGAGGAATTATCTTTTCACAAGAGAAGTCCATCTACCGTCCAAAATCCACTCCCCCACACACTCTGTAAGTGCATGGGAGGCTATAGCGACCAAACTCCCTTGTTACAACCGTTCATGTTCCAGATACTCTATAGTAGCTATCCAGTAGCTAGCCAAAACCCCATGAGCATTCCTGCTCCTCACCTCTACAAAACAACATAATAACTACTAAGTCCACGTCATATATATGATGGCTTACCTCGCAGTTCTTTAACTGTCGTAAGCTTAGGATACATCTTATTCAATAGCATCGGAATCACTACGATCCCTGAAATGATACATCCATGTACACTACCCTTCCATCCACACCAGAATGATTAATCAACACTGGCATAAAAGTCAACCATCGTCTGAACCCTGAAACTAGTTTCACAAGCTTCAGACCAAGTAAATTCCATCACCTTCCTTGTCCAATCAGTCAGTGATGTAGTACCGCTAGAGCATCCTATGCATATCTATAGTAATAATCAAATCAATACCAGGAAACCACCATCTACGGTGGCCGAGTGCGCAACTCCAACTATCACCATCAACAGTGGCCAAGTTACGCAACTCCAATGACCACATCTGATCCAATTGTGTCTAGAATACACGACTTCCCAAATCCCTGGATGACTAAGTTGTCAATAAGTCTAATAAGATAATCTAAAGCTCATACAATTCATACCAAGTATGAAATTGTCATTGTTACACACCTGCATTCTCTTTACTCTAGGCTGATGATATAACAATCATCACAACGACAATGATAATTGTATGACACCATGTCACTACAATATAAACACACCAGTCATAAATCAATCCTAGAGTATACATAGGTGTCCTATAGCTGATCTAAATAGATCCTCTATCCACAATGAAGGATATTTATTTCCTTCTACAACTACCGCATTCTATCATCGATAATCGATGCATAACCTCAAAGGCCTGTCTCTCTTTTAACAAAGAGTTCCGGATCTTCTCTAGAAGAAATACTGGGACAGATAAATATCCCATCCAACACCTCCTATAATAAGGTAAAACGATCTTTCATCATCTTTACCAGTGTAGGTATACACGCCTTATTCATAACCAAATCACTAATAATAGGGACTGATATTCTCTGAGGGTTTACCCCTTGACCTTCAAATTGGTGGCTAGCAGGCCAAATCCCTAGCTTCCTAATTCGACATCAGTCGGCACCTCTAAAGAGTCCATACTTCTGAAATCATCGTTAGGTTCCGCAAGGTCAATACGTCATCGACCTCGTCCACAACCATGAGTAGGGGCAATTTCACTAGGTATCATTTCCTACAATGAGTAAGTATCTAACAAGAACATAATGACAACTTCCTATTACATAAGAAAAGTACAGTAACCACCAAAGACAATACTTTCCCTATAGCTCAGAGATATCCTTCAGCTTGCCTGGTCCCAAAACACGAGAACTCCCAAAAATCCAAGGAAAAGAAAATCCTCGAAACACAAAACCCACAAACCAAAATCGCAAACCAATAAAATTGTCATGCCTCGGGGGCATATCCGTCATCCAAATGACGGAGGAGCCCCTTAGTGACAATATTCAGAAATACATGGACCAGATCTGGTAAAAACCTCGAAATAATAATAGAAATACAAGTATTTTATTAACTGCATGCATGCATGACTAAACATAAATCAATTAAAGTAAAATAGTTTTATGACACCAAATCAAATTACGACAAAATCCAAAGTGCATAAACAAAATGCAATACCGATAAAGTAAATAAAGCGACACCTCGACGATCCAGTGGGACAAGCACGACAAGGGACTCTCTGAGCGATACGAAGGTAGGTTAATAGGACATGTCCTCCATCAGTTAACCTAGAAAATAAGTGAGGAGGGGGTGACACTCAGTGGATAGATAGATAATAGTCATAATCATAATGCACATAATGAAAGTCAAAGGAAACAAACTAGCGTAACCCAACCCTCAAAGTACCAATATCAGTCTGCTACTAACCTGGTCAGAAGTATAACAAATATAGCCGTAACATACACAACAACTGCAATCTACAAGCAATGAACATCCAGATACCGGCCACGACAAAGCCTCGTGGCTCTCGAGGTAATATAAAGGGAACTATCTATGAGCTACCGCAAACGGAACTCGTGGGTCGACAATCAATATACTAAGCATAGTCTATGCGCAACTACATGCTGCCACGAATGGGACTCGTGGGTAGACAGGCAGTAGAAAGACTCAATGTCTGCGGGCAACGATATGCTACCACGAATGGGTCTCGTGGGCAGACAGCATATATAGATATCTAGTTATTGACTGCACGCAACAGCATGCTACCACTAATGGGTCGCATGTACAGTCATTATCCTAGGTCATTAAGCCTAGGGTTATCCAATACATCTAGCATAGAATGTCTATCAAAGTCGATAAAGATCATCGATCTACAATTAAGCCCATAGAGGTGGTCAAGCGAGGGTTTCAACACCTCTAATACAAAATATTTACCAAAGTCGGTAAAGATCATCGACTTATAAATAAATACATCGAGATGGTTAAGTCTAGGGTTCCAACCCTTCTAACATGAATGGTTATCAAGGTCAATAAAAATCATAAGTCCACTAATAAACACGTCGAGACGATTAATCATAGGATTTCGTCCCAGCTAATAGGAAATGCCTATCAAGGCCAATAAGGATAACAAATCTACTAACAAGCACGGCAAGAGGGTTAAGCCTAAATTATATCATTTCTACCTGTTCAATCACGCATGCTACAACATGCTACCATGAAAAGATCTCGTGGGTACTTAAGATGTAAAATAGCTATCTAGCTACAGACATCATACGAATTCGATTATCACCGACTCCGAACGGATAACGCAAGAGTATAACTTTAGGGTAGATTATCTCAACCATGCATGGGAGACATATTCGACCACAGATATACAAAGCAACCATAGGGAGACTCTACTGCAGACTCTCTCTCAACCAAGAATGGGAGATATAGTTGGCAGCTGAGATATGAACAACGTTATATACCCTCTAAGGATTAATCGCATCCTAATCATACGACCTCTACTAGTCCGATCACCATATCAACTGAAATAGTAAATGGATAAACATATACTAATAAGCATATCTAGGTTATTACGCCTAGGGTTCCAACACCTAGGGTTTTACTAATGTTTCATTCCTGAGATCCGCTCCTACGGAATAACCTTATCTAAGTTATTCTATCTCTACTAGTCTACATCATGGTATCCACCGCAATAACACAACCAAATAAACACATAACAACGATATCTAATAAACGACAGCATAGTCATACTAATGAAAATCAATGGCTGAAATTAATTAGGGTATAACTATAGAGGGTCATGCCAGTACAAAGTCAAAGCAATATGCTATAGAGCATCAAGTGCAAATATACCCTAAACCACGTAAGCAACATAATAATATCATCATGCACTAAATCTAGAGAATTTATTCACCTGTTAGTCGTCTAGAGATGTCATGTCGCTGCCAAGTCCCCAATACGATCTTCCCAATAATACCTCGAAATTTCGAAACATAAAAATCGTTGGAAATCTATACAAAATCCAAAAATGCATAGGTTGACCTGCCAAATGTGGAGAACTCTGAAAATCCAAAAACCCTTAGGAACTCAAAAACCTGGCTCTGATACCAAATAAATCGTCACACCCCCAGGGGGTCCCCGCCAGACAAAAATCCGACAGCATTTTCCCTGTACGGGTGACAATACGAATCTAGTATACAAGGCACACACGACCCACTATACATCGGTCAACACGACCGGAACAAAAACCACAGATACAGATCATATATAGGCCTCAGGCCAACAACCAAAGTAAATAGCGAAAGTCTACAATATCTAGACTTACCTCTTCTACCATATGAGCAGGAATACGCCACCAAAACGAATCGAATAAAAGTCCATAAGGACATACCAAGTACAACCAAAACATCCACGAGTACATAACCAAAACACAAGTCCTACACATGTCTTCTAGTCAAAAACTGAAACCGTAAGACAAACAAAAACAAATCCATTACGACGAGGGGGATTGCTAGCAGGACTCTCCTAACAGTGTCAACCTGAAATAGATGTAAAGCAATGGGGTAAGTTCAACAAACTCAGCGGGTATCAAGTCGACATGCATAGTAAGATATATCTAACAATAATAATCATGCTAGTACAATCTCCTGATCAATAATAGAAAAATGCAAAGAAGAGATGCGGAAAGACTGTACATACCTGAATCTCCTATCTTGACATAGGAGTATGAGCCATACTAGCAGAAATAAGGTCATCAGACTAAATACATAATGTATCCTGTATGCATGTTAATCATATGCAACAACCAAGGCAACAACCAAAATGCAGCAAACACAAAAAATGTCATCCATGCAATATGCATGCGATGCAAATGACATGGTCACCCCTGACGCCAGTCAACCGCCTCACACGCGATGGTGAAGACGAGTGGGTAGGGCTATGACAATTGTGCACTCTGCCATCACTGCTCCTGAGTGACCGAGTGGACAGGATGTTGTCGGAGTACACCTATCCTCCTACCCCAAATAGAGTTGGGGAGCAAAGCTCTCATCTCCCGGTATCGTAGACCAGAGGAGCGATCCCTGCCCGCTACCACGCTGCCTCACCGCTACCCATGAGCGGACTAGCGGAGCCTGACAGAGCTACTGCACACACCCTCCTGATGTACCACTAACCCATGAGTGGTTGTGTGTGCAGATTATGTAACTGGCTGCGGGCTCAACTACAAAGGAATCGCGACCAGCCAGCATGCAATCGTGCAAGATGGTGCATGACACTAAAGCATGTAACACCAACCAAAATACGTCTCCAAATAATATGCACAAAAAAATGAGTACATATCAATAACCTAGGTATACAGGGAAAGTATATCTAAAAACTAATCAAGTGCAAGTCAAAACTCCCAAAATAAGTACAGATGGCAGGTATCAAGATAATATCGACTAAGATAGAAATGCATGCATCATGTATGGAACAGTGACATACAAAGGCAGATAAAACATAAAAATTACTGCGAGCTATAGCTAACTAAGCATATCAACCTGACAATATCTAAAAGATAAGTCAAAGTACCCACCTGCTATAATGATCGTAATAATGAAATCTTCACGCCCATGGACCTGTCTCCTGACCAAAACCTGCATATAACATAATATACTCAAATTATATTGCCAACTCTAATATCAAGTCCAAAACCTAATAGATTAAGCTATCCACTTAACCTATCACTCACTGCCGTATCAAAATATAATTCCTTCCCAAATCAACTCCCAATTTCACTAATTTAGGGATCTAACCCATTCACAGAATACGCAACCCCTTCAAGTATACCTCAATGAAACATCCCCTTCACCAAAACGACCACCTTGTCATATATAAAACCTAATAAAAACATAGATAAACCCAAATCTTACCTCAAACTCGATCCAACCCTTCGATCCCACAAATTGGCACCCATGTGCCCATTTACAACTTAATACAACACAACCCGCTCTCTCTATTCACCTAACAACCCACTAGCAATACGCACCGAACACCCTCCACAAAGTACAGCAATCACAAATGAACCAAGAAGGATAAATCATAGCTTACCGTCACTTGGGTCTCCATCGACCTAACATGTCTCGATCCCCTGTTCACCAGAGCAACCTGAGCTCCAAGACACTGCCCAAACCATAGATCCAAGTTAGGATGAGGAAATTCCACAACTAGGTATAGATCTTTTCCAAGGTAATAAGAGGAAAATCAACGCTTACCTATTCCCAACAACCATCGACAGAGCAATCCCCAACACCGGCAGCACCCCCCCCCACGGCCGCACAGCCCAGCGCTCCTCCCCTACTGCCACAAGTCAACCGATCAAGCTAAGAGAGGAGAACCATGGCTAGGAGTTGGATCAGACCTTACCTAGCTTCGGCAAAGATCATAGCCTCCAATCAGAACGAGGTGTCGACATCGCCGACCTAAGCTTCCAACCACTCAAATGCTCGTCGTCGACGCAAACTTCCAGCCGCGCATACCTACTGCCCTAATCCACACTTCCAGCCGCTCCTACCCTCCTGGTTACAGCCCCTCCGCTGAGCCTGTCGAGGACGCCGACCGCCGCTTGCAAAGGAGATGGAGTTGATCGAGAATCAGAGCGATGGCGTGGGGAGAAGGTGTCATGGGAGAAGGAGAAACTGGGACAGCATTGCGTGGGAATAGATTGCGAGAGACGGCGTCGCGAGGGAGAGGAAATTCGGCACTGGGGGAATAAGAAGTTATCGCGAAGGGGACCGTCGTGAGGGGGAAAAATCGCGGAGAGAGTCGCGAGGAAGAAATCAACGCGGCTGGGAAAAACTAGGACCGGTCCAAAATAACCTGGATTTCCCCTTTATATAAGAATTAACCTATGTTAGGTTTCTATTAATTTCCCAATAAATCTCGTACAAGCCCCGTTTAATTCAAGAAAAATTCCTAAAATTTTCTAAAAATCTCGAAATAATTTCCAAGATTATTTTTCCTAAATTTTAGCCATTAAATTTTATATTTTATTTTTTATTTTTTTCGTATTTAACATAGATCTCATCTATATCACTCACATATCGCATACCTTCACATAATTTGTTACATACCCAGTGATCGCCTTTATAGTCTACCCTGTTACGGGTGATGTTTAATGATACCAAAGTACATAACTCCTTATGTAGGGAACCGTTGTGATTTCAGGTCTAAGGACTATTCATACTAATAGTCATATGAGAAAGTTTATGCCATTCATATAATGATCCATGAAGCTTTCTCATTGTGGGTCAATTTAGTATATATTCTCTAATATATACCCATGTATCAATGTGATATCACATATCCATGACTTGTGAGATCAAGTCATCAATTCACCTACATGCTAGTTTCAATTCATTAATACTGCCCTTTTATATTAATGTTTGACTAGGAATATTTAGGAATAGTGTCCTCTACAGCCTCTCACAATCAAGTTTACCAATTGATGTGTTGTATATAAGAACCTACTTTCTAGGGCATTATTATATTTATTCGGCTGGCACAAGCATGAAGTAAATATAATAACCAAACTTTGCCTTTATAATTAATAGAATATGATACATAAGTCCCTAGTCAATCATCACATAATTGGCTCTAGGGCTTACTACTAATAATCTCCCACTAGCACTAGTGTCAATCACTATAATATCTAATACCCAGTGACCTAGTATGACCATCATGCTTTCTCTATGCCAAAGCCTTAGTCAAAGGATCTGGAATGTTAGCATCCATAGGTACTCTGCATATCCTCACATCTCCTCTATCGATGATCTCTCGAATGAGATGGAAGCGTCGTAGTATGTGTTTGGTCCACTGATGAGAGCGAGGTTCCTTAGCCTGTGCAATAGCCCTATTGTTGTCGCAATAGAGGTCTATAGGGTCTGCTATGCTAGGAACCACCCCAAGTTCAGTGATAAACTTCTAGATCCAAACATCCTCCTTTGTCACATCAGACGCAGCAATATACTCTGCTTCTGTTGTAGAATCTGTGACTGTCTCTTGCTTCGAACTCTTTCAGCTCACAATGCCACCATTCAGGAAAATTACATACCTTGATTGTGATCTGAAATCATCCCTATTGGTTTGGAAGCTTACATCATTGTAACCCTTTACAACTAGCTCCTCATCGCCTCTAAATATCAAGAAATATTCTTTCATCCTTCGTAAGTACTTAAGAATGTTCTTGATAGCTATCCAGTGACTTTCACCTAGATCTGACTAGTATCTGCTCATCAAGCTCAAAGCATACGAGACATCGGGGTGAGTACAAAGCATGTCGTACATGATAGACCCTATAGCATATGCATAAGGGATCTGATCCATGCAGTCTCTCTCCTCCTTAGAAGAGGGACATTAAGTCTTCGAAAGACTCACACCATGTGACATTGGCAGAAATCCCTTCTTGGAATTCTGAATGGCAAAACGATTTACCACCTTGTCAATGTATATACTCTGACTTAGGCCAAGTAATATTTTAGATCTATCTCTATAGATCTTGAAGCCTAAAATGTAGGTGGCATCACCTAAGTCTTTCATTGAAAAACAATTCCTAAGCCATGTTTTCACATACTACAATATTGGAATATCATTTCCAATGAGAAGTATGTCATCAACATACAAGATAAGAAAGATAACTATGCTCCCACTAACCCTCTTGTAGACACAGGGTTCATCTTCATTCTTGATGAAACCAAACTCTTTGATCGCATCATCAAATTGAAGATTCCAGCTTCTAGATGCTTGCTTTAAACCATAAATGGACCTTTGCTACTTGTATACCTTTCCAACATGCTTTGGATCTACAAACCCATCAGGTTGTGTCATGTACACATTCTCGAGTAGGTTTCCATTCAGAAACATAGTTTTGACATCCATTTGCCAGATCTCATGATCATGGTAAGCTGCAATAGCAAGCATGATCTGAATAAACTTAAGCATCACAACTGGTGAAAAAGTTTCATCATAGTCAATACCATGAATCTGCTTGAAACCTTTAGCTACCAATCGCCCTTTATAGGTATGTATAAGACCATCCATGTCAGTCTTTCTCTTAAAGACCCACTTACACCCAATGGGTTTGACCCCTTAAGGTGGCTCAACTAAAGTCCATACTTGGTTAGTGTATATGGATTCTATTTCAGACCTCATGGCCTCTAGCTATTTCTTAGAATTTGGGCTCATCATAGCTTCCTGATGTTGGGATGTATACTGAAAATTCTATCTTTTGTATGAACATCTTTATTTTGAAATAAGAATCACATGATCATTGATTGCATATTTTTATGACTATGCATATTGTCTAATACATTACATTGTAGATAACATGGTGTGTGGTGTCACATGGGAGATCATGTTATCAGCTCCTTGTAAAGTATAAGTAAAGGCTCACAACCGAGATGGCTTTGGAAAAACCATCGGAATGGTTGTAGTGTGATTTGGTATTGGTTTGTCTTGACCATAGAATCACACTAGTGCACTTTGTGTGTATTGAGCAGGACCGACTTAGAGGTGATTCGATTTATTGCTGACTACATAATCGAATGGGACCTCAGATATTATTTTTGTACATGCTCTTAATCCTGATATAATAACGGGCACATATACTTAGTATTCATCTCTTTGATTTACCAATGGGCGAGATTTATAGATTAAATCGATAGGCTCGGTAAGTTGGGAGATGATATTATTTATATGGTGTGTCGTTGATTATAGGAGGAAACCATGTCCTATATATTAGGATGACGATGTCCCCTTGAGGAGCTCATAAGGTTCATCATGTAAACCCTGCAGGTGGACTTGGTCCGACATGATGAAAAGGTTGAGTGGTACTACTCATGGAGTTAGATGTTGATTAATTAATGGTCAGTAAATTAATTAATCGACAGACATTCGAGATCTTAAACACGGGGAGAAAATGTACAAATAATATATGGAGCCCATATTATCTTATGGGGGTTGGTGAGGTAGATCAATGATAACCCTTTAGTGGATTGGATTATCATTAATAGATCAGACTTTAGGTGGGCTTGATCCATGGGTGGCCAAGATCCAACTCCTCCTCATGGTCCCTAATGTAGCCTATTAACACCTCATGAAGCTTAGATCCAATGGATAGAAACAAAACACTAGATCCAAAGGTAGAGATTAAATCTCTAGAACCAATGGTGGAAATTAAAAGGAGGCTTATCCCTAACTCTATAAAAGGAGAACAAGGGGTTGGCGTGGAGAATTAATTGAGAGAAGCTAAGGTTTTTGGAGTTGGTGGCAAGAGCTTGGAGCTAGGGTTTGGGCTTGGCGGCACCTAATAAGGAAAGTTTTTCCTTGCCTTCTTCTTCTTCCTCAAGCTGTCGGCGCCCATTGAAGCCTTTCCAGCTCTTGGCCGGCATCCAAAGTAGGTCCTCTCCTTTTCCTTTGCCGGTGGAACAAAGGCTTAGGGTCCTCCCTTGAAGCTTTTGGCCAGCAACCATTAATCTCCTCTTCCTTCTTGGCCGGCGGCAAGCTCCATCCTTGGAGGTTGTTGGTTGGTTGAAAGAAGGAAAAGAGCCTTGTTTCTATTCTTCCTCTTGCTCAGAACGAGCAAGGAAGGAAGATTGGCGATCTAGGAGCTTCAACTTTTGGTAGATCGTCGCCCACACGACGTCCGAAAGGAGGAAGGTCATACATTAGAAGATCGAGAGGTATATCGATTCTCTATTCTCTTTTGTAACATGTTTGTTTTTGTTTTTCAATTATGAGCATGATATAATCTGTTTGTGGCTAAATAACACTTGGATCCCAAACATAAACATGAAAGTCGGCGATCCTGACATCGTCTATTCCGCGGCTACTCGTAGAATAGAGGTTGGTCGCTTGAACAACAAGTTTATTCAACTGACCTCTCTAAACGAATAGTACGATGATGCCTTGGTTGTTTGAGCAATCCCTTTTGTCTAGGATTAAATTTTTTTTATCCGGGGACATCGATGGGATCGCCATGAACAAACAACCGAGGTGAAGTGGGAAGCGAAGTTTCCCCTCACGGATCAACCCAACAATTGGTATCAGAGCCAAGGTTTCCGGTTTTGTGTGTTTAGGATTCGATTAATTTTTATGCACTTTTCATATATTATATGTGCCAGATAATAGTAGAATATGCGTAGGTTAACTCTTTGGTTGCAGGCATAAGATCTGACTATTATGGCCATATGTGTGTATGTGATTGTATGTGTATATTTTGTTGAATCCTCGAGGTTGACGAGGCTAGTATTTAATTTTTTGTAAATTAGATACGACATTGTTTAGCCACTCTTTTTATTTTAGATTACTTTCGATCTAAATTTCATGTACACTCCCTCATGGAGTATAGGATCGATGGATGTAAATTAAAATAGATTTTAGTCTCGGTTCGGATCTCCGGATGGCTCGTACATGGTGTAGGAGGAGCGGACAAGAAGGCGTTGCGATGGGAGACATATTAAAGACAAAAGCCATAATAGTTGGAAAATAATTTATTTTTCATATTTATTTCTTATTGTTTGATATGCATGTCGTAGGCTAGGAAAATTCCTCAATTTCAAATTATTAAGTGAGAGAGGGATATTTTTATAAATTCCCACGACCTCCATTACAATTTGACATGTGATGCAAACAAACTTGCTCGTTGGCTCTGAATGCCTTCCTCCCCATCGGATGAGTTTGTTTGCATATCACATGGTCAAATATGGCTATAGGGAATTATTAAATAGTGTGTGCACTTCCCCATCGGAAGGCACATAATCCGAGATAATTACCTTGTTACCGAGTAATTGTGAACACTTAGATACAAATATAAGTATCCTGGCCATCGGAGTCACTGCTTTTATTTGTAGGGCCAAAGAGGAACCAACTATTAATTTTACTTGTCAAAAAGTTAGGTTGAGAAGATAGTAAAATTAATGGGTAAAACCTCCTCTTACAAATGTAGAATTCGTATACGTCCACACTATCATGGCATACGATATTCTCAGTGTTTTGTGGTGTTGGTTGATTTTAAAATTTTATTGTTTGAGTAATCAATAATTTTTTGAAATCTAATATTTTGATTTATGTGATTCTTAGGTTTTCTTTCAAAATGACTTTCAACCCACTTGTTTTGATACTGAATGAGAACAAACTTACTGGACCCAACTATATTGATTGGAAGAGAAATCTAGACATTGTCTTGATTGCTGAGGAATACAAATATGTACTCCTCGAAGAGTGCCCTCCTAAGCCTGTAGAAGATTCTGAGGAAAAGGAGAGAGAGAGTTATAAGAAGTGGGTAAACGTCGATGAGATGGCGCGGTGTTACATTTTGGCATCTATGTCAAATGTACTACAACATCAGCATCAAGCCATGCCCACAGCTTATGACATGATGCTAAATCTCAAAAAGCTTTTCGGACACCAGAATCGGGCTGCGATGCAAGAAGCTATGAGAAACTTGATGACGACCACCATGATCGAGGGAACACCCGTAAGGGATCATGTTCTCAAGATGATGGTTCATTTGAATGAGCTGGAGGTCCTTGGAGCTGAGATCAATGGGAAACCCAGGTCGATATCATACTTCAGTCTCTACCTAGGAGTTTTGAGCAGTTTAGCCTGAACTACAACATGAACAAGAGGTTGTATTCGTTGGCGGAGCTTCTGACAGAACTCTAGGCGACAGAGGGGCTATTTCGTCAGAGTGCTCAGGCACATGCCATGGTGACCCAAAAGGTTTCTACTTCTAAGCCGAAAGGCAAGAAGAAGAAGAAACAAACTGGGGCGAAGGCGGTGGGAGGTACTCAGGGTGGAGTGAAGAAGTTGAAAGGTAAGTGCTTCACTTGTAAGCAGACTGGACACTGGAAGAAGGACTGCTCCAACCGCAAGAACAAAGGTATATCTTTTGGTCTAGTCATTGAAACATGTTTAGCGGTGTTATCTACCGGCACCTGGTGTGTAGATACGAGAGCCACTGATCATGTCTGCAATACTTTGCAGGGGTTCCAGGAAACTAGACGACTAGCTGAGTGGGAGATTACTGTGTACTTGGGCGATGCCACGAAGGTGGCGGCTGTTGTAGTGGGAGATGTTCATTTTTCTTTTGAGAAAAATAAACTTTTGGTTCTTAAGAATTGCCTTTATGTACGCTTATTCAGAAAGAATTTAATTTCGGTTTCTAAATTATTTATGGATGGATATTCTATTTCTTTTAATGATAGAGTTGTTATAAGAAGGAATAGAGACATTATCTGTTCAGGTGCATTGATAGGAAATTTATACACACTTGAACCAAAACCTCCCACGATGCAAATTGAAGTTAATAACTCATCTTCTAATTCCAATAAGAGAAAAGAACCTTCGAAGATGAACCAAACTTATCTTTGGCATCTTAGGCTTGGTCATATTAACCTAAGCAGAATTCAAAGGTTGATAGC
Source organism: Wurfbainia villosa (assembly GCA_025175895.1). NCBI lineage: Eukaryota > Viridiplantae > Streptophyta > Magnoliopsida > Zingiberales > Zingiberaceae > Wurfbainia > Wurfbainia villosa. The sequence continues at coordinate 81,202,623 of CM045987.1, read as the reverse complement.
TGATGGACCTTTGGGTTCATTAGTGGTGGAAGATTTCCCAACCTGCGAATCTTGCTTGGAAGGTAACATGACCAAGAGGCCTTTTAAGGCCAAGGGGTATAGAGCCAAAGATATGTTAGAATTGGTTCATTCTGATTTGTGTGGTCCTATGTCTATCCAGGCTAGAGGTGGTTTTGAGTATTTCGTCTCCTTTATAGACGATTACTCAAGATATGGATACATTTATCTGATGCACCGCAAGTCTAAATGCTTTGACAAGTTCAAAGAATTCAAGGCTGATGTGGAGAAATGTCAAGATAAAAGTATCAAAACACTACGATCTGATCTTGGTGGTGAGTACCTCTTGGGAGAGTTTAGGAACTACTTATCAGAGGCTGGGATTCAATCCCAATTGTCTGCACCTGGCACACCTCAGCAGAACGGTGTAGCAGAGTGAAGGAATATGACTCTTATGGAGATGGTTAGATCGATGATGAGTTATTTTGAGTTGCCATATTCATTCTGGGGATATGCTCTAGATACGGCGATGTACATTCTGAACTTGGTTCCATCTAAATCAGTGCCTTCTACTCCCACAGAGTTGTGGACTAGGCGAAAGCCTAGTCTAAGACATATTCGGATATGGGGGAGTCCAGCACATGTGCTGAAGGCAGATGCTGGTAAGTTAGAACCTCTTACAGAAGTACGCATGTTCGTTAGCTATCCTAGAGGAACGAAGGGTGGTTTGTTTTATAGTCCTAGAGATCAGAGGGTGATCGTTAGCATGAATGTCAGATTTCTAGAGGAAGACTATGTGATGAGCCACAAGCCCAAGAGTAAAGTTGTTCTGGAGTAATTAAAAGGGGAAGTCACTTCTTCAATACCACCAGTACAAGAGGATATACCACAAGTCACTGTACCGCGTGTCACAGAGGATACACAGGAGATACCTCGTCGTAGTGGGAGGGTTGTTAGACAGCCTGATAGATTCATGTTCTTGGGAGAATCTTCTGATTTAGTCCCTGGCGAACATGAACCTGATCCCTGGACATTTGATGAGGCCATCCAAGATAAAGATGCAGCATCTTGGCAAAATACGATGAATACTGAGATTGAATCTATGGATTCAAATCAGGTCTGGGAGCTAGTAGAACCACCCGATGGTGTAAAAACCATTGGATGCAAGTGGATCTACAAAAGAAAGAGAGGAATAGATGGGATGGTTGAGACCTTCAAAGTGAGGCTTGTGTAGGGATGTATACTGAAAACTCTATCTTTTGTATGAAAATCTTTATTTTGAAATAAGAATCACGTGATCATTGTTTGCATTTTTATGGTTATGCAATATTGTCTAATACATTACATTGTAGATAACATGGTGTGTGGTGTCACATGGGAGATCATGTTATCGGCTCCTTGTAAAGTATAAGTAAAAGCTCACAACCGAGATGGCTTTGGACAAACCATCAGAATGGTTGTAGTGTGATTTGGTATTGGTTTGTCTTGACCATAGAATCACACTAAGTGCACTTTGTGTGTATTGAGCAGGACCGACTTAGAGGTGATTCGATTTATTGCTAACTACATAATCGAATCGGACCTCAGATATTATTATGTACATGCTCTTAATCCCGATATAATAACGGGCACATATACTTAGTATTCATCTCTTTGAATTACCAATGGGCGAGATTTATAGATTAAATCAATAAGCTTAGTATGTTTGGAGATGATATTATTTATATGGTGTGTCGTTGATTATAGGAGGAAACCGTGTCTTATATATTAGAATTATGATGCCCCCTTGAGGAGCTCATAAGGTTCATCATGTAAACCCAGCAGGTGGACTTGGTCCGGCATGATGAAAAGGTTGAGTGGTACTACTCAAGGAGTTAGATGTTGATTAATTAATGGTCAGTAAATTAATTAATTGACGGACATTCGAGATCTTAAACACGGGGAGAAAAATGTACATATAATATATGGAGCCCATATTATCTTATGGGGGTTGGTGAGGTAGATCAATGATAATCCTTTAGTGGATTGGATTATCATTAGTGGATCAGATTTTATGTGGGCTTGATCCATGGGTGACCAAGATCCAACTCCTCCTCATGGTCCCTAATGTAGCCTATTAACACCTCATGAAGCTTAAATCCAATGGATAGAAATAAAACTCTAGATCCAAAGGTAGAGATTAAATCTCTAAGATCCGACGGTTGAGATTAAATCTCTAGATCCGACGGTTGAGATTAAATCCCTAGAACCAATGGTGGAGATTAAAAGGAGGCTTATTCCTAACTCTATAAAAGGAGTGCAAGGGGTTGGCGTGGATATTAATTCAAGAGGAGCTAGGGTTTTGGGCGGCAAGGCTTGGAAGCAAAGGTTTAAGGGTGGCGGCACCAAATAAGGAAGGTAATTCCTTTCTTCTTCTTCCTTCAAGGTGGCCGGTGTCCAGCAGCTTTTCTAGCCCTTTTCCAGCCATTATCCAGCATCCAAACCTCTCTTCTCCTTCTCCTTGAGTGGTGGAAACAAGACTTAGGGCTTTCCCTTAGTGTCTTGGTAGGTTTCCACCATCATCTCCTCCTCTTTCTTGGTCGGCAGCAAGGTTTCCTTTAGTTGCTTGTTGGTTGGCTAAAGGAAGGAGAAGAACCTTGTTTCTATTCTTCCTCTTGCTTTGGAAGAGCAAGGAAGGAAGATTTGAGATCTAGGAGCTTCAACTTTTGGTAGATCGTCGCCCACACGACGTCCGAAAGGAGGAAGGTCATACATTAGATGATCAAGAGGTATGCCTATTCTTCATTCTCTTTTGTAACATGTTTGTTTTTGTTTTTCAATTATGAGCATGTAATATTCTGTTTGTGGCTAAATAATACTTGGATCCCGAACATAAACACAAAAGCCGGCGATCTGGAGATCGTCTATTCCGCGGCTACTCGTAGAATAGAGGTTAGTCGCTTGAACAAAGAGTTTGTTCAAGTGACCTCTCTAAACGAATAGCACGACGATGACTTGGTTGTTTGGGCAATCCCTTTTGTCTAGGATTAAATTTTTTTAATCTGGGGACATCGATGGGATCGCCATGAACAAGCAACCGTGGTGAAGTGGGAAGCGAAGTTTCCCCTCACGGACTCGATAAGTAAAACTCTCCCATCAATTGGTATCAGAGCCAAAGTTTCCGGTTTTGTGTGTTTAGGATTCGGTTAATTTTTATGCACTTTTCATATATTATATGTGTCGGATAATAGTAGGATATGTGTAGTTTAACTCTTTGGTTGCAGGCATAAGATCCGACTATTATGGCCATATGTGTGTATGTGAGTGTATGTGTGTAAATGTTTATTTTGTTGAATCCTCGGGGTTGACGAGGCTAGTATTTGATTTTTTGTAAATTAGATACGGCATTGTTTAGCCACTCTTTATTTTATTTTACTTTCGATCTAGATTTCATTTACACTCCCTCGTGGAGTATAAGATCGATGGATGTAAATTAAAAAGGTTTTAGTCTCGGCTCGGATCTCCGGATGGCTTGTACATGGCGTAGGAGGAGCGGACGAGAAGGCGTTGCGACGGGAGACATATTGAAGACAAAAGCCATAATAGTTGGAAAATAATTTATTTTTCATATTTATTGCTTTTTGTTTGATATGCATGTTGTAGGCTAGGAAAATTCCTCAATTTTAAATTTCTAAGTGGGAGAGGGAAATTTTTATAAATTCCCACGGCCTCCATTAGGATTTGACAAGTGATGCAAACAAACTTGCGCGTCGGCTCTGAGTGCCTTCCTCCCCATCGGATGAGTTTGTTTGCATATCACATGGTCAAATATGGTTATAGGGAATTATCAAGGAGCGTGTGCACTTCCCCATCGGAAGGCACATAACCTGAGATAATTACCTTGGTACCGAGTAATGGTGAACACTTAGATACAAATATTAGTATCCTTCCCATCAGAGTCACTGCTTTTATTTGTAGGGCTAAAGAGGAACCAACTATTAATTTTACTTGTCAAAAAGTTAGGTTGACAAGATAGTAAAATTAATGGGTAAAACCTCCTCTTACAAATGTAGAATACGTATACGTCCACACTATCGTGGCATACGATATTCTCGATGTTTTCAGGTGTTGGTTGATTTTAAAATTTTATTATTTGAGGAATCAATAATTTTTTGAAATCTAATGTTTTGATTTATGTAATTCTTAGGTTTTTTTCAAAATGACTTTCAACCCACTTGCTGTGATACTGAAAGAGAACAAACTTACTGGACCCAACTATGTTGATTGGAAGAGGAATCTAGATATTGTTTTATTGTCTTTGAGGAATACAAATATGTACTCCTCGAAGAGTGCCTCCCAGTGCAGATGATTGGGTGAGAGAGTTATAAGAAGTGGATGAGATGTTGGGTTTTACTTGCGTGGCGTGTGTGTGTTCGATCATGTTTCGTAAACATGAGCACAGCGGAAGCAATAAAAATAATAAATACTCCTATTTATTACAACACACACAACACACGCATGCTATTACAGCAAGTGTAGACATAACCGTAAATTAAAATTTGCAATAAAAGGAAATTAAACTACGTTATACCTTCCGTATGACGTGTAGCGGGAACGGCATCAGCGGGCGATCCGTAAGAATGCGTCTCTATCCGTATCACGCCGAGCTCCTCGGGATGACTTGCTAAGTCCACGAGCCGTCTTACGTGCGGGTTACTAGCCTCGTGTTGAAGGCGGCGTGATCGAGAGATGATCACGATCGAATCCAAATTCGGATCCTAAAAGCGAGTTCTCAAAACTTGCTTCTCCGGAGAGGTATTCGTCAACCGTTTGGCCAGATCGCCCGTCCTCCACCTCAGAGGATTACGGAGATCAAATCCCGGTATGTTATCCGCTGTCCGGGCACTAACCGTCGTCAAGCAGCGCTCAGCGAAGGAAAAAGCTGTCAGAAAACTGGACAGCTTGGTGGAGAAGATAGGCGCCGGCCAAAACAAGGAGACAAAAGCTCACCTTGATGCGAACCTTTTAGGAGATCACGGAGGAGGCCAGTGGCGGAGCTCACCGCCGGCGAAGCTTGGGCAAGAAGCAACTTGACGGCAACTCAGGTTGGAGGAGGGTTTAAGCCCTATTTTATAGAGAACTAATTCTCTTAATGGTTAATGGATCATATCCATAAAGCCCGTTAACCGCTCCATTAAGATAAGTTAAAATAAACCAAACCATGATGGTTTATTTTAAGTTAAAAAACCGAACCAACCTTTGGTTCATTCGTTTAATATAAACCAAACCCTTTGGTTTATTCTCATCCATTGGATTAGAACCAAACCATTTTGGTCCATCCATTATGTCTTCATAAGACACGGCCCATCCACGCTTCCATTGCATTGAAACAATTTCATGCTCGCTTTATGTTTGGTCGACCAAACATAGTTTCTCGATACGAGAATCCCATTCTCAAGCTCGTTTTAAATCCTTTGGATTACACTCGTTGTCGTGTGACCAAATAGGTTCTCGGTTTATGTTGGCCGTCTATAATTAACCATTAATTATAGCGATCATGAGTGGCACCTAGTAGTACATCATGATCCCCAATTAACCGAAAAGATCAGCGGTTGATCGAACTATTTACGAAACCCTTGATGCTCGAATGAATCGTGCCCCATTCCCTTCACTCATCTTATACCCACTTGGTTGAGGACATGGTCTATAGTGTCATCGGTCCCACTAAGTGACTCGTCACACCTAGCCCAAGTATCATTTCCTCGTCCTCACAGTTCTAGTTACTCCACATGTATCGAAGAGTACCTTACTCTAAACATGTATTGCTTTGGCAAAGACTTTAGTAACAATCCGACGAGAGGCCATGGGTATACATCTCCTCGCAAGGAGTGGTGAATCCTTTATAGGCTATTCAAACACCTTCGATCACTTCGACTTATACCCAATCATCCCGGGTCCACATCTCCTTAGAGATGTTTGCTTAAGATGTCAAAGCATAAGTCTCCAAGATCAAGATGACTTGAATACCGCAAGTCAAAGGAACATCGCACTTAAGCCACAGTAAGAACTTCATTGACATATCTATATATGCAGAGAACCATATGAAGTCTTACTGGTCACTCCAATGAACTAGTTACCATAACTAGCATCCACGATTAACTCGGACATCACTATGTCTCGGCCCGGTGAGAATCAATTGCTTGGATACACCAAGGAGTATACCTCGTGCTAGTCTCAGCGAATTGATGGTGTCCAGATTCCATCAATTCATCGACTAGGGATAATTAGATACATCACAATTACACATGTAGAGATACTCACTAGTTGTGATCCAATCACAAATTCTCTCATGCTTTGTGAATCGTATCGTGGACATTGATAAATGAGTTTAAGATCCAATCAAATACATAAAACATGTATACTCAAATAGTGAATCTTCATTTATCATATAAATGGTTCATACATAAGGCGATTGCCTTAGGACATCTCTCATATATTACTAACAGACTCCCACTTGGCCTAATGCCAATCGCTACGGTATCCAATACCATAAGCACCAACATGACCCTCAAACTTACTTTGAGGTAATGCTTTAGTCAAAGGATCCGCTAAGTTCCTTTCAGTGGGAATTTTCTCGCTTTGTATTTCGTTCCTACTGATGATCTCTCTGATAAGATGATAGCGGCGAAGCACATGTTTGGATCGTTGATGAGACCTTGGCTCTTTCTCCTGTTCAATTGCTCAATTGTTGTCGCAGTAGACCGGTATTGCTTCAACAATGGCGGAATCACACCAAGTTCATGAAGCGAACTTCTTGATCCAAACCGCTTCCTTCGCCGAAGCTGCAATATATTACGCCTCGATGGTAGAATCCGCTCTGATCTCTTGTTTGGAACTTTTCCAACTCACTGCGCCCCCATTCAAGGTGAACACGTATCGGTGAGACCTAGAATCATCCTTATGCTGCAGGTGGCATCCAGTATACCTCGTATCACCATGTCCCTTCTCCATATATTAGGAACACATCCTTAGTTCTTCTCAAGTACTTAAGGATCGTCTTAATGATCCCCAATGATCCATTCTGGATCGGTGGTATCTGCTCGTGACACTCGAGCATACGATACATCGGGCCTCGTACATAACATAGCATACATGATAGATCCTATTGCGGATGCATAGGGAATCTTACTCATGCAAATCCTCTCGTCTTACGTGCGCGGACACATAGACTTGAAAGGTGTACCCCATGCACGATGGGCGGATAACCTTTCTTGGATTCCGACATGCTAAACCTCTTTGCTTTTCGGTCTATATATGTAGCTGCGAAAGACCAAGCAACCTTGATCTATCTCTATAGATCTTAATCCCAAGGATGTAGGTTGCTTCTCCCGGTCTTTCATGGAGAATGTCTTGGATAACCAAACCTTAGCAGTAAGATTGACACATCGTTTCCTATAAGTAATATGTCATCGACATACAATACTAGGAACACATTGCCTCCCACTAACCTTCTTGTACACACAAGGTTAAATGCGGATTTTGTGAGAAATCAAACTTTTTGATCGTCTCATCAAAGCGGATATTCGACTCTGGATGCTTGCTTCAATCCATAAATGGATCGTCGCAATTTGCATACCTTGGTTTTATCAGCGATGTGAAACCCTCGGGTATCATGTACACGTCCTCGAGCAAGTTTCCATTAAGGAAAGCTGTTTTCACATCCATCTGCCATATCTCATAATCATAATGAGCCGCTATGGCCAGGAGCATCCGAATGGATTTAAGCATAGCTACAGGCGAATAGGTTTCGTCATAATCAACACCTTGCTTTTGTGATATCCTTTCGCCACCAATCTAGCCTTATAGGTAATCACATTACCATCCATGTCGGTTTTCTTCTTGAAAACCCACTTGCACCCTATAGGCTTTATGCCTTCAGGTGGGTCAACCAAGTTCCAAACTTGGTTTTCGTACATGGAATCCATTTCCGACTTCATGGCACCAAGCCACTTATCCCTTTCTGAACTTGTCAGCACTTCTTCATAACTGGTAGGCTCCTCATCATCAATGAGTAACACGTCGTTCGATTCGCTTACGAGAAATCCATATCTCTCAGGAATATTGCGTGTTCTACCAGATCTACGAAGATGTGGTGTTACAATAGGTCCAGCCGATTGCTCATCACTATGAGTTGTCGGCTGTTGTGCTTCACCAGGTATCTCATTAATGTCTATTTGAGTCTCTCGAGCCTCCTCAAGCTCGACGACACTCCCACTGTTTTCTTGCAAGAGAAACTCTTTCTCTAGAAACACAGCATGCCTTGAAACAAACACCTTTTGGTCCACAGGATGATAGAATTGGTAACCCCTTGTTTCCTTAGGGTATCCAATAAATAGACATTTATCAGACTTAGCATCCAGTTTGTCTGATATAGTCCGCTTCACATAAGCAGGACAACCCCATATCTTCAAGTAAGATACATGAGGTTTCTTACCATTCCATATCTCATATGGAGTAGTTGAGACTACCTTGGTAGGCATTCTGTTTAACAAGTAAAATAATCCCCAAAAGGACTTGGGAAGAGTTGCATGATTCATCATTGACTGACCATGTCCAACAAGGTCGATTCGCCTCTCAGATACACCATTATGCTGTGGTGTATAGGGCGGAGTCCATTGAGACAATATGCCATTGTCTCTTGGATAATCAAGAAACTCTTGACTTAAGTATTCACCACCTCGATCCGATCGAAGTATTTTAATACTCTTGTCATGTTGTTTCTCTACTTCATTTCTGAATTCTTTGAACCTTTCAAAGGCTTGGACTTGTGTTTCATCAAGAACACATACCCAAACCGTGAGTGATCATCGGTGAAGGTAATGAAGTAGCTATAGCCTCCTAATGCTTGAGTTGACATAGGTCCACATACATCGGTATGTACTAGACCTAGTAACTCTCCCACTCGTTCACCTTTTCGTAAAGGTAACTTAGTCATCTTGCCTTTTAAGCATGATTCGCATGTATCGTATGAATCCAATTCAAACGATTCCAGAATTCCACATCGGTGTAATTCGGACATGCGTTTCTTGCTTATATGGCCAAGACGACAATGCCACATATAGGAGTCTATGTGATTATCCTTTCGAGCACGCGTGTTGCTCGCCGATATTGAAAATGTCCTTTGGATACGTCCAACGTATAAATGCCATTACTCAAAGTTCCGGTTCCATAAAATCGCCATTCAAAGTTATATAACAACAATTGTTACTAAGCGTTAAATGGAAACCATTTCTATTTAAGCGAAATAGAAACAATGTTCTTTATTAGAGAAGGAACATAATAGCAATTGTCCGATTCAAGACTAGTCCACTAGGGAGCTTGACCAAATAAGTTCGATGGCGGCCATGACAACCTTTGCTCCATTGCCAACTCGCAAATTTGACTCCCCTCGACAAGTCTTCTTCTATTCCTTAGCCCCCTGTATGTCATTACATATATGTGAGCTACACCCCGATATCCAATACCCAAGTGTCTAAGGAAATAGAATGACAATCAATAACGAAGATACGAAGAGGATGGGGCATCGGATGCCTTCTTCTTCTTCATGGACTCAAGATAAATCTTGCAGTTTCTTCGCGATGGCCTTCCTTGCCACAGTGATGGCAAGCCCTTTATACCGGTTCCGCCTTCTTTGCCTTTTTCTTTCCTTTCTTCGTTCTTTTGCCCTTCCTCTTAGAACCTTTCTTTGAGGAATCAACTAACAGAACCGCCTTTCTCCTCATGCTTCATGTAAGGCTCCACAGGTCTTCAAAGATATTGAGGAGCTCGGGAATGGTGGATTCCAATTTGTTCATCCGATAGTTCATCACAAATTGCGAGAAACTCTTGGGCAAACAATGCAGAATTAAGTCAATACTTAACTCATGATCCATCACAAAACCGAGGGTAGCTAGTCATTGATGTACCCGCTCATCTTTAGCACAAAGCATTACAGGCGAACCTTCTTGCATCTTCGTGGTGAAGAGGAGCCTAGAGACCTCGAACCTTCGGATCTCGCTTGCTCATCGAACAACTCATGAAGATGGAAGACCATAGTGTTAGCATCCATATGCTCATGTCGCTGCTTCTCGTACTGTACCATCGCCGCTAGCATGATGCAACTCGCCAGCTCAGAATCTGCCACATGCTTCTGATAGACCAACATTTGGTCTGGAGTTGCATCGTCCTTAGGACGGTCAGGAAGAGGCTCTTCAAGGGCATATGCAAGCTTTTCCGCCTTGAGAACAATTCTCAGGTTTCTAAGCCACCTGTGAAGTTAGGCCATCTTTGTTCGAATCCAAAATAGTGCGCAAATTCAAAGACGTCATGATCAATTTATTGACCTAGAAATACAAAACGAGCATATATGAGAAAATGATTTTAAAATGCATCAATATACATTTATAAATCCCATTCATTTTTCGAATTTCAAAAAACCCCAAAATCACTTCGGGAGATTGTAGGTCCATCTCCGAATGGGTTGATATCCATCATAGTTATGAACAACCTTGGAGAGAGTCCAACAAGCCATTCATAACTACGACGGTAGGTATCTTCTATACCGATTGCATATCACGTATATGCAACTATCACAATGTGCTATCAACTAATTGAATGTTCACACATACATCGGGTTGTTAACACATTAACAAGTATGCATCATATGCATAGCACCCAACTTCACCTCCCTTTACATCGACCTTGGAGAGAGTCCAACAAACCGATGCTCCAGGTTAAAGCCAACCCATTAATCAGGACATAGTTTTAATATGGTTAGAGCGCATTCAACCAATTAGCCCAGCTTGGAGAGAGTCCAACAACCAAAGCTAACGATTTACCTCTGACTCTTACCATATTAGTATTAAACTATTCCATGGTTTGAACATATTCAGGTTCGAGCCGGGCTTGGAGAGAGTCCAACAACCCAAACAAGAAACAGAACTCTGGTTCTAACCATATTAATGGAAGGTGTAGGCTTTAATATTGATTAAGGGTTTTATGTCTCATCCTCTTTGCATGCAAATAACTATTATCTACATGGCATGGCATACATGGCATACATCTACATGTCACGACACGCATGGCATAATGTTATGCATCTAATGCAATTACATGGCATACAATTATGTCATGTATATTATTTCCTTATATGTCATAACTATTTATGGAAATAAAATATGTTTAAGATTTGATTCTCCAAATCAAATCATAATTAAATTAGGAAACAAATTTCCAAATCTAATCACATATTTTATTCATGGAATTATTTGATTAAGGAAAATCTATTTAGGAAACCAATTTCCTAAATCTTTAAAACTACTTATGGAAATAAAATATTTTAAGATTTGATTTCCCAAATCAAATCATGATTAAATTAGGAAACAAATTTCCAGAATCTAATCAAATATTTTATTTATGGAAAATCTAAATTTCCATAAATACTTCCAACTTTCCAAAAGTGAAAGATTTCCATAAATATTTCTAGACTTTCCAAAATTGAAAAATTTCCATAAATACTTCTAAATTTCCAAAATTTAGAAAACTTCCAGAAATACATTATGACTATCGCAAAACCATTTTTACGATTATGTCGAAACACAACCTGGGCTCTGATACCACTGTTGGGTTTCCGGCACCGCGGCGTGTGTGTGTTTGATCATGTTTCGTAAACATGAGCACAGCGGAAGCAATAAAAATAATAAATACTCCTATTTATTACAACACACACAACACACGCATGCTATTACAACAAGTGTAGACATAACCGTAAATTAAAATTGCAATAAAAGGAAATTAAACTACGTTATACCTTTCATATGACGTGTAGCGGGAACGGCATCAACCGGAACGATCCTCGTAAGAATCGTCTCTATCCGTATCCACGCCGAGCTCCTCGGGATGACTTCGCCAAGCCACGAGCTTCGTCTTCGTACGGGTTACTAGCCTCGTGTTGAAGACGACGTGATCGAGAGATGATCACGATCCGAATCCAAATTCGGATCCAAAACGAGTTCTCAAAACTCGCTTCTCCGGAGAGGTATTCACAACCGCTTGACGAATCCTTCGTCCCTCCACCTCAGAGGATTACCGGAGATCAAATCCGGTATGTTAGCCGCTGTCGGAGCACTAACCGCCGCCCAAACGACGCCCGACGAGAAAGAAGCTGTCCAGAAAACTGGACAGCTTGGTGGAGGAGATAGGCCGCCAAAACAAGGAGACAAAAGCTCACCTTGATGCCGAACCTTTAGGATCACGAGGGTCGCCGGAGGTTCACCGGCTGAAGCTTGGTCGCCGGCAACAAGTTGGAAGGCTGCACCAAGCTGGGCGGCAACAAGATGTTGGGCGGCCACAATAGATTGGGCGGCAACTAGGTGTTGGGCGGCAACTAGATGATGATTAGGTTTAGGGTTAGGGTTTAATCCCTATTTTATAGAGAACTAATTCTCTTAATGGTTAATGGATCATATCCATAAAGCCCGTTAACCCGCTCCATTAAGATAAGTTAAAATAAACCAAACCATGATGGTTTATTTTAAGTTAAAACGAACCGAACCAACTTTTGGTTCATTCGTTTAAAATAAACCAAACCCTTTGGTTTATTCTTATCCATTGGATTAGAACCAAACCATTTTGGTCCATCCATTATGTCTTCATAAGACACTGCCCATCCACGCTTCCATTGCGACTGAAACAATTTCATGCTCGCTTTATGTTTGGTCCAACCAAACATAGTTTCTCTTGGTCTGAGAATCCCATTCTCAAGCTCGTTTTAAATCCTTTGGATTACACTCGTTGTGCGTGTAACCAAATAGGTTCTCGGTTTATGTTGGCCGTCTATAATTAACCATTAATTATAGAACGATCATGAGTGGCACCTAGTAGTACATCATGATCCCCAATTAACCGAAAAGATCAATGGTTGATCCAGAACTATTTCTGAAACCCTTCAGTAGCTCGAATGAATCGTGCCCCATTCCCTTCACTCATCTTATACCCACTTGGTTCAGGACATGGTCTATAGTGTCAGTCCCCACTAGGCTGACTACGTCACACCTAGCCCAAGTATCATTTCCTCGTCCTACGGATTCTAGTTACTCCACATGTATCGAAGAGTACCTTACTCTAAACATGTATTGCTTTGGCCAAAGACTTTAGTAACAATCCGACGAGAGGCCATGGGTATACATCTCCTCACAAGGAGTGGTGAATCCTTTATAGGCTATTCAAACACCTTCGATCACTTCGACTTATACCCAATCATCCCGGGTCCACATCTCCTTAGAGATGTTTGCTTAAGATGTCAAAGCATAAGTCTCCAAGATCAAGATGACTTGAATACCGCAAGTCAAAGGAACATCGCACTTAAGGCACAGTAAGAACTTCATTGACATATCTATATATGCAGAGAACCATATGAAGTCTTACGGCTGGTCACTCCAATGAACTAGTTACCATAACTAGCATCCACGATTAACTCCGGACATCACTATGTCTCCACCAATGAGAATCACCGCTTGGATACACCAAGGAGTATACCTCGTGCTAGTCTCAGCGAAATTGATGGTGTCCATTCATCAATTCATCGACTAGGATAATTCCGATACATCACAATTACACATGTAGAGATACTCACTAGTTGTGATCCAATCACAAATTCTCTCATGCCGTGAATCGTATCGTGGACATTCAAGAAATGAGTTTAAGATCCAATCAAATACATAAAACATGTATACTCAAATAGTGAATCTTCATTTATCATATAAATGGTTCATACATAAGGCGATTGCCTTAGGACATCTCTCATATATTACTAACACTAACTACACTAATGCAGTATAGGACTGACTCGGATCATCTCCCAACGAACCTAATGGCTGGACATTTGTTTTTAAACAGAAGTAAACACTGGGGGTTTTTACAATTATCAAAGCAATTATTCAAAACTAACCTAATGCAAGAAAGATTCAACCTTGCACCGCACTGTCACTATACGATGCAATGGCCAAACAATTCTGGTAAACAGACATAGAAATTAAATCTGCAGGAAGTAAATCTAACTAATGCACAAAAGTAAGTAATCATGCACCGCACTGTCACTATACGGTACAATGATCACGAAACAAAAGTGAACAATTTAGTCACTACTCTGACACAGTAGTCAAACAGTCACTAAAAATTGCAATAAATGAAATGGAATAAACGAAAGCAATTCAACTAGGCACCGCACTGTCACTATACGGCAACTGGTCGAATGTAAATGAAATCTAACCTAATAATGAAAGCACTCCAACCAAACACCATACTGTCACTATACGATGCATGGATTGGACAATTTTAATGGATGGGGTTAGTACATCAGCAACATCAAATTAAACTAACCTACAACTAAATAACAAACGCCAATATTAAGTCTAATAAAAATGCACAATGAACGGAATTAACAACTAAGCATAACAAACCGATAGAAATAGCATTGCATGTAAATAAATCAACAATTAACAGAAATAAACATAATCAACTACTAACAATTGCATAATTGCACTGGAATAAAATACAGTAGGTAATTAACATGAAATCTCGAGTGTTTAACACAAACACACTCAGTAACTTAATCCAAATAAACTACAATCAGTAACCACACGGCGGTCACAACAAACCGAACAACCACTCCGGGGGTGAATGCGAAGCTGTCCAATCGGCACAACTGGAAGGAAGGAAAGATGGATGACTGCGATCACTGCTCCGACGAATCTGGATTCACCGGATAGTGAACTGGAAATCTTCTCCGACGGTGAAGATGGGATTGTCCAATCGACACAACCTGCGGGTGACTCCGGCAAATCTGGAACGGCCTATCCCAGTCGCCGGAATGAAGGAGAATGCCGGTGAAGGATGAACTCGCCGGAATCCCGCCTCGCCTCGCTTTGGATCACCGTCAATCACGATCCGGATCCGCCACCAAGGATTGATGGGATCGCCGCCACCGACGGAGGGAACTCACCGGAATACCACTACCGCCGTCGATCGCCGTAGTCTCGGCCGCGGCCGCGAGAGGAAGAAGACGCTCGAAGGTTTCGCTGTTGCGCTTGGGAAGAAGTTGGGTTTATTAAGTGATTTTTTTGAGCCGTCCGACAGTTGCGGATCCGATCTCACCCCAAATATAGCTAGGTTAAATGAATCCAATTAACCTCCTAAGCAGGCTGTGATCCAACGGTTGTGATCAGTCTGATTTCAAATGAACGGATCTGATCCATCTGAAATGATAATGATGATCGGTCGAATATGGAGGAAGGGCTCAGATGTTTAGATCAAAATGTATGGACGGGATCTCTCCAGATCTGAATAGATGGCTTCAAATTAGTTATATTCATTGGACGGTCCATAATGCTCAGATCTGATCCGGATCGACGGTTGTGATTGCTCCAATTAGATCCTCATTATATGTTTCCTACAAAATAACATGAAATTCGTGAAAAATACTGAAATTATAGGAATTAATGCAATTAATCGCAAATAGGCTCAATATGTAAAAACATCCCGAATAACAATAATTATCCCATCAAAGAGCCTAAAAGATCTAATTAACAAGTAAAAATGGCGCAATAAAAAATGCAGCTATCACATTCCCCCACACTTATTTTTGCACATCCCGTGCAATAACAAAAACAAAGACACACTAACTCCCTAACTCATTCCCCTAGCAATACCTAGATCAATAATTCAGAGACAGAAAAAATAAGTTACTTAGGATCACCAAATTTATCAGGATCTAGGGTATTCAAAAGATCCGACTCCTACAACAGTCAACATGTACAATGGTTTACATTCAAATCAAATTAACCAAGCCTGATACAAAACCTCCCAAATGGATATATGCACTCATGCTCACATAATGATTTTAGGAGTGGGGTACCCTCAAAACACCATGTAATCTTGTCCTACCATATGCTTGCTTATCATCTACTTCTCCACCACTATCAATACATTCCATACATGAATCAAAAGAATTTATCGAATATTAAAACAAGATCAGATGTAGACTGCAATAGAGAAATAAAGAAGATCAAGATGTAATGAAAAGGAAACCATAAAAGAATTGGAAGAAGATAAACACCCCATAAAGAGCAATACGCACCGAACGAAGATCATGATTTAGTGCATCTATCCTACTTTGATCTTTGTGTTGACAACTTAGAAACTACTAGAAACTGTGGTGATGTATTGATTCTGGATCAATTTGTGCTTCCTCGATGATTTTTCAAGCACCTAGTTGTTGCTATAAGATGCTTGTAACACCGATGCAGCAATGCATTAACAACTGCTAATAGCCGCTCTTCAGGAATCAACACAATTCTTGAACCAATTTCAGATAGTAACCTCTAAATCACTGGCCAGTCTTAAAGGTATATGAGCACCTTCAGCAGCAATTGGATTTTGTGGAGTTTGATCCTGCACACTATTGACATTACCTTCTATAATTCCATATCTTTCAAATTCTTGTCCATGAGAATTTACACCATCATGTGAACCAACACTAGAGATGGAATGGGAACCTTGATGTGCCTGACTTTCTGAAGTAACACCGAGATGAGAGGTCCCTCGTTGATTTCCATCAAGAAGGCTTTGGGAACCAGTATTATTTGCTATTGCAGCTTGTTTCATACGCTGCTGAGCTAATTGTAGCCTCCCACGATCAGATTTTTCTCCATTGCAGTAGTTCATACCAAACAGATATCTTATCCCATTCATTAGGTGTGCGCAGTCTCCAAGTCTCAAGGATATCTTTGAGCTCACCATACATATTACTTATATTGCCACCTGAACTTCCCGAGGGTTGTTTGTTCCCTTTTTCAATGTCCAAAAGTATTCTTGCAGATTCTTGGACCTCTACCAATTGTTGAAACTGCTGCAACAGAGGTGTTGTAGGAGTGAAAGGACCATCAATTTCTCCTACATCATGTAAAGATGACAAAAAGGATGTTGTCTGTCCTATCTGCAATTCTGATACACTCATGCAATAGCCTCTCACCACTGAAACACTACCATGTTCCAGAACATTTGAATTCCTCATCACTTAACTTTTGGTTCTTCTCCAAACTAGGCTTTTCTTTGGAACTCAAATTTTCACTTATGTCATTAGTAGTTCCAGATGCCAACTGTGTTTCAGAAAATCCTGCACCTTGCCCAAAGCATGGTTCACAATCAATTTCTGAGACAGCATTGCTTACCACCACTTGGAGCACGCTCATGACCCATTGGCTGATGTTCGCATGATACCAAGGGGAGAATTCGTTTCTAGAGTCTTCTCTTTACCTTTCTCCCCTTAAACGTAGTTGTGCAGTCCATCTCATGATGACTCAAACGCCATCACAGAATTTCAGTTTAGTTAATTTTGTAACAAAGGTAGGTGCAACTCTTCTAATTTCTCCAAGACATAGCATTGCCAGGTGTTGTTTAGCAGAATTCCTATTATTGTCATCGTCCAGAATTCTTTTCAGCATATCTCCTTGTTCGTGTTGTGTCACCTGGGAAATCCTATCTTCAGATACTAGAGACTTTTCTTTAGCACTGAAAGATTTACAGCAGCATCACATGATTTCTTTAGCTCCTGAATTTTAACTGACATCACTTCTGCGCTCTCAGCATTGTTGGTGCAGTAGGCACCTAAGTCGAACCTGAGTTTTGATTATAGCAAACGATACAAAGTTAAACTTATGTCGTTATCTCACGAGCTGAATCGAGTGTGCAGAAGATTGCTAAAGCTGGAGCTGAAGGCTAGCGACACCCGGAGGAAGCCGGGTGGTCGGGCGACACTCGAGTGACTTCGGAGGGAGCCGAAGAAATCGAGTGGAAGGCCAGAAGCAAAAGTGACATGGTAAGTATCGAGGTAAGCTCGTGTGTGCGAGCGTAAGTGAGGTCGTATCCTCCTTACGGGGATGGTCTTAAGCGTAGATCCGACCAAAGACATCCCATCGATGGTCTAAGTCGAGATCGGACGGTCAAAGGCTGTCGAAATAATGTTTTCTTTGAGCTAACTTTGCCTTGCAGCTAGCATCACGATCGCACTTGAGGACTCGATCGCCCTTCATCACCGATCGTTTCATCGACAAGACTCGACTAATGCTACCATCAGTCGACTGATGATGGCCATCAGTCGACTGATGGTCAATGATCAGCTTTGAGGAGTCAAGGCTTATCACCCCATTTCAAGGAGGTTTTGTGTCCATTTGTGATAGCAATACGTAAACTGGAACGGGGGCTCAAAGGCTATAAAAGGAGGGCTTGTCTTAGGGTTTTTCATCAATTAAAAAGGCTTCCAAGTGCTTCCGATACGCTCCGACTCTCCGACATCCCTACGGCGAAGCGCTGCCGAGACGACGACTAGAGCTTCAACCTCCAACCTTTGAAGTCGTCGGTAACGAAAGTTTAAATTGTATTTCAGTTTATTTTTTAGTAAAGCTTTCATTATAATGAGGAGAGGGGGAGTGTCCCTCTACCTCGAGCTTTTGTCATTTTGTATATCCGTCTAACTCCTACCTCCAACGAGGAGGAGTTCTTTAGTAGTTTGCCCTCCGTACGTGGTCAAGGACCACTAGGGCCTTGGAGTAGTAGCCTTCGGCTACGAACCAAGTAAAATCCTTGTGTCTATTGTCTCGCTTGTTTTGTTTTTATCTTCCGCTGTGTCTACTCGCATTTTAACGAACGATTTTGAACGAAAAATTTCTATCGTTATTCACCCCCCCCTATAGCGATCCGCTCGATCCAACAAGCATCTCCTCTTAGTATCTTGAAGCAATTGGACACTAGAAGAAGGACTGCCCCAACTGCAAGAACAAAGGTATATCTTTTGGTCTAGTTGTTGAAACATGTTTAGCGGTGTTATCTACCGGCACCTGGTGTGTAGATACGGGAGCCACTGATCATGTCTGCAATACTTTTTAAGGGTTCCATGAAATCGCATTTAATCGGGCCGAGGGGGAGATTACTGCAGTATTTTGGGTGATGCCACGAGATGTTCATTTATCTTTTGAGAAAAATTAACTTTTGGTTCTTAAGAATTGCCTTTATGTACCCTTATTTAGAAAGAATTTAATTTCGGTTTCTAAATTATTTATGGATGGATATTCTATTTCTTTTAATAATATAGTTGTTATAAGAAGAAATAGAGACATTATCTGTTCGGGTGCATTGATAGGAAATTTATACACACTTGAACCAAAACCTCCCACGATGCAAATTGAAGTTAATAACTCATCCTCTAATTCCAATAAGAGAAAAGAACCTTTGAAGATGAACCAAACTTATCTTTGGCATCTTAGGCTTGGTCATATTAACCTAAGCAGAATTCAAAGGTTGATAGCTGATGGACCTTTGGGTTCATTAGTGGTGGAAGATTTCCCAACCTGCGAATCTTGCTTGGAAGGTAACATGACCAAGAGGCCTTTTAAGGCCAAGGGGTATAAAGCCAAAGATGTGTTAGAATTGGTTCATTCTGATTTATGTGGTCCTATGTCTATCCAGGCTAGAGGTGGTTTTGAGTATTTCGTCTCCTTTATAGATGATTACTCAAGATATGAATACATTTATCTGATGCACCGCAAGTCTGAATGCTTTGACAAGTTCAAAGAATTCAAGGCTGATGTGGAGAAATGTCAAGATAAAAGTATCAAAACACTACGATCTGATCTTGGTGGTGAGTACCTCTTGGGAGAGTTTAGGAACTACTTATCAGAGGCTGGGATTCAATCCCAATTGTCTGCACCTGGCACACCCCAGCAGAACGGTGTAGCAGAGCGAAGGAATAGGACTCTTATGGAGATGGTTAGATCGATGATGAGTTATTCTGAGTTGTCAGATTCGTTCTGGGGATATGCTCTAGTTACGGCGGTGTACATTCTGAACTTGGTTCCATCTAAATCAGTGCCTTCTACTCCCACAGAATTGTGGACTGGGCGAAAGCCTAGTCTAAGACATATTCGGATTTGGGGGAGTCCAGCACATGTGCTGAAGGCAGATGCTGGTAAGTTGGAACCTCATACAGAAGTACGCATGTTCGTTGGCTATCCTAGAGGAACGAATGGTGGTTTGTTTTATAGTCCTAGAGATCAAGGGTGATCGTTAGCACGAATGCCAGATTTCTAGAGGAAGACTATGTGATGAACCACAAGCCCATGAGTAAAATTATTCTGGAGGAATTAAAAGGGGAAGTCACTTCTTCAGAACCATCGGTACAAGAGAATATACCACAAGTCACTGCACTGTGTGTCACAGAGGATACACAGGTTATACCTTATCGTAGCGGTAGGGTTGTGAGATAGCATGATAGATTCATGTTCTTGGGAGAATCTTCTGATTTGATCCCTGGCGAACATGAACCTGATCCCTTAACATATGACGAGACAATCCAAGATAAAGATATAGCATCTTGGCAAAGTGCAATGAATACTGAGATTTAATCTATGGATTCAAATCAGGTCTAGGAGCTTGTAGAACCACCCGATGGTGTAAAAACCATTGGATGCAAGTGGATCTATAAAATAAAGAGAGGAATAGACGGGAAGGTTGAGACCTTCAAAGCGAGGCTTGTTGCGAAGGTGTATACTCAGAAAGAGGGTATCGATTATGAGGAGACCTTTTCACCGGTATCCATGCTTAAGTCTATCCAAATTCTCTTATGCATAGCAGCTCATATGGATTATGAGGTGTGACAGATGGATGTCAAGACAACTTTCCTTAATGGAAGTCTTGAGGAAAACATCTATATAAAGCAACCAGAGGGATTCATTGCTAAAGGCAAAGAGCATCTTGTATGTAAGCTTAATCGGTCCATTTATGGATTGAAGCAAGCTTCGAGGTCTTGGAACATCCGCTTTGATGAGATAATCCAGTCTTATGGATTTATTCAAAGTCCGGATGAGTCTTGTGTATACAAGAAATGTGACGAAAACGTAGTGGTATTTCTTGTACTTTACATAGATGACATTTTGTTGATTGGCAACAATATCAAGGTGTTATTGGACGTAAGGGTATGGTTGTCCAAACAATTTGATATGAAGGACTTAGGAGAGGTGGGACACATCCTTGGGATCAAGGTTATAAGGGATCGCAGGAAAAAGATGTTGTGCTTATCCCAAGCTTCATACATAGACACGATTTTGGATCGTTTTAGCATGCAGAACTCCAAGAAGGGTTTTCTACCTTTCAGGCATGGAGTTCCTTTATCTAAGGAGATGTGTCCTAGATCATCTAAGGAGATAGAGGAGATGAAGGCGGTTCCTTATGCTTTGGCAGTAGGAAGCCTCATGTATGCGATGCTATGTACGAGACCAGATATCTACTTTGCCGTGGGCATAGTCAGCAGATATCAGAGTAATCCAGGACAGGGACATTAGACTGCAGTAAAGCATATATTGAAGTACCTGAGAAGGACTAGGGATTATATACTGGTTTACCAGGCAGACCAATTACTCCCTATGGGTTACACGGATTCCGACTTCCAATCTAATAGGGATAACAGTAAGTCTACCTCAGGTTTTGTGTTTACTTTGGGAGGTGGAGCCATTGTATGGAGGAGTGTCAAGCAGAAATGCGTGGAGGACTCCACCATGGAAGCTGAGTATGTGGCAGCCTCTGAGGCGGCCAAAGAAGTTGTATGGCTCAGGAACTTTCTGATGGACTTGGATGTGATTCCTGGTTTGCCCAGAACTATCACAATTTATTGTGATAATAGTGGTGCAGTTGCAAACTCGAAGGAACCACGAGCCCATAAGGCTAGTAAACACATAGAGTACAAGTACCACCTGATACGAGAAATCATTAAGAGAGGAGAAGTTGTTGTGGCCAAGATTGCATCAGAGGATAACCTGGCAGATCCTTTCACTAAGGCCCTTCCGGTGAGAGCTTTTGATAGGCATGTGGAGTGAATGGGGATCAGATGTATGGCAGTTTGAGGATAGCATAGTCTTTTAGTATAAGTGGGAGATTGTAGGGATGTATACTGAAAAGTCTATCTTTTGTATGAACATCTTTATTTTGAAATAAGAATCACGTGATCATTGTTTGCATTTTTATGGTTATGCAAAATTGTCTAATACATTACATTGTAGATAACATAGTGTGTGGTGTCACACAGGAGATCATGTTATCGGCTCCTTGTAAAGTATAAGTAAAGGCTTACAACCAAGATGGCTTTGGAAAAACCATCGGAATGGTTGTAGTGTGATTTGGTATTGATTTGTCTTGACCATAGAATCACACTAAGTGCACTTTGTGTGTATTGAGCAGGACCGACTTAGAGGTGATTCAATTTATTGCTGACGACATAATCAAATCGGACCTCAGATATTATTATGTACATGCTCTTAATCCCGATATAATAACGGGCACATATACTTAGTATTCATCTCTTTGATTTACCAATGGGCGAGATTTATAGATTAAATCGATAGTCTCGGTAAGTTGGGAGATGATATTATTTATATGGTGTGTCGTTAATTATAGGAGGAAACCGTGTCCTGTATATTAGGATGATGATGTCCCCTTGAGGAGCTCATAAGGTTCATCATGTAAACCCAGCAGGTGGACGTGGTCCGGCATGATGAAAAGGTTGAGTGGTACTACTCAAGGAGTTAGATGTTGATTAATTAATGGTCAGTAAATTAATTAATCGACGAACATTCGAGATCTTAAACACGGGGAGAAAAATGTACATATAATATATGGAGCCCATATTATCTTATGGGGGTTGGTGAGGTAGATCAATGATAATCCTTTAGTGGATTGGATTATCATTAGTGGATCGGACTTTATGTGGGCTTGATCCATGGGTGGCTAAGATCCAACTCCTCCTCATGGTCCCTAATGTAGCCTATTAACACCTCATGAAGCTTAGATCTAATGGATAGAAACAAAACTCTAGATCCAAAGGTAGAGATTAAATCTCTAAGATCCGACAGTTGAGATTAAATCTCTAGATCCGACGGTTGAGATTAAATCTCTAGATCCGACGATTGAGATTAAAAGGAGGCTTATCCCTAACTCTATAAAAGGAGGGCAAGGGGTTGGCATGGAGATTAATCCAAGAGGAGCGAGGGTTTTGGGCGGCAAGGCTTAGAAGCTAGGGCTTAAGGGTGGCCGCACCAAATAAGGAAGGTAATTCCTTTCTTCTTCTTCCTACAAGGTGGCCGGTGTCCAGCAGCTTTTCCAGCCCTTTTCCAGCCATTGTCCGGCGTCCAAACCTCTCTTCTCCTTCTCCTTGAGTGGTGGAAACAAGACTTAGGGTTTTCCCTTAGTGTCTTGGTAGGTTTCCATCATCATCTCCTCCTCTTTCTTGGTCGGCGGCAAGGTTTCCTTTGGTTGCTTGTTGGTTGGCTAAAGGAAGGAGAAGAACCTTGTTTCTATTCTTCCTCTTGCTTTGGAAGAGCAAGGAAGGAAGATTTGAAATCTAGGAGCTTTAACTTTTGGTAGATCATCGCCCACACGACGTCCGAAAGGAGGAAGGTCATACATTAGAAGATTAAGAGGTATACCTATTCTTCATTCTCTTTTATAACATGTTTGTTTTTTTTTTCAATTATGAGCATGTAATATTCTGTTTGTGGCTAAATAATACTTGGATCCCGAACATAAACACAAAAGCCGGCGATCCGGACATCGTCTATTCCACGGCTACTCGTAGAATAGAGGTTGGTCGCTTGAACAACGAGTTTGTTCAAGTGACCTCTCTAAACGAATAGCACGATGATGACTTGGTTGTTTGAGCAAACCCTTTTGTCTAGGATTAAATTTTTTTAATCCGGGGACATCGATGGGATCGCCATGAACAAGCAACCGAGGTGAAGTGGGAAGTGAAGTTTCCCCTCACAGACTCGATAAGCAAAACTCTCCCATCATCTTGTTGCGAAGGGGTATACTCAGAAAGAGGGTATCGATTATGAGGAGACCTTTTCACTGGTAGTCATGCTTAAGTCTATCCGGATTCTCTTATGCATAGCAGCTCATATGGATTATGAGGTGTGGCAGATGGATGTCAAGACAGCTTTCCTTAATGGAAGTCTTGAGGAAAACATCTATATGAAGCAACCAGAGAGATTCATTGCGAAGGGCAAAGAGCATCTTGTATGTAAGCTTATTCGGTCCATTTATGGATTGAAGCAAGCTTCGAGGTCTTGGAACATCCGCTTTGATGAGGTAATCCAATCTTATGGATTTATTCAAAGTCCGGATGAGTCTTGAGTATACAAGAGATGTGACGGAAACGTAGTGGTATTTCTTGTACTATACGTAGATGATATTTTGTTGATTGGCAACAATATCAAGGTGTTATCGGACGTAAGGGTATGGTTGTCCAAACAGTTTGATATGAAGGACTTGGGAGAAGTGGGACACATCCTTGGGATCAAGGTTATAAGGGATCGCAGGAAAAGGATGTTGTGCTTATCCTAAGCTTCAAACATAGACACGATTATGTATCGTTTTAGCATGCAGAACTCCAAGAAGGGTTTTCTACCTTTCAGGCATGGAGTTCCTTTATCTAAGGAGATGTGTCCTAAAACCTCTGAGGAGATAGAGGAGATGAAGGTGGTTCCTTATGCTTCGGCAGTAGGAAGCCTCATGTATGCGATGCTATGTACGAGACCAGATATCTGCTTTGCCGTGGGCATGGTCAGCAGATATCAGAGTAATCCAGGACAGGGACATTAGACTGCAGTAAAGCATATATTGAAGTACCTGAGAAGGACTAGGGATTATATACTGGTTTACCAGGCAGACCAATTACTCCCTATGGGTTACACGGATTCCGACTTCCAATCTGATAGGGATAATAGTAAGTCTACCTCAGGTTTTGTGTTTACTTTGGGAGGTGGAGCCATTGTATGGAGGAGTGTCAAGCAGAAATGCGTGGAGGACTCCACCATGGAAGCTGAGTATGTAGCAGCCTCTGAGGTGGCCAAAGAAGTTGTGTGGCTCAAGAACTTCCTGATGGACTTGGATGTGATTTCTGGTTCGCCTAGAACTATCACAATTTATTGTGATAATAGTGGTGCAGTTGCAAACTCGAAGGAACCACGAGCCCATAAGGCTAGTAAACACATAGAGCGCAAGTACCACCTGATACGAGAAATCATAAAGAGAGGAGAAGTTGTTGTGGCCAAGATTGCATCAGAGGATAATCTGGCAGATCCTTTCACAAAGGCCCTTCCGGCGAGAGCTTTTGTAAGGCATGTGGAGGGAATGGGGATCAGATGTATGGCAGTTTGAGGACAACATAGTGTTTTAGTATAAGTGGGAGATTGTTGGGATGTATACTGAAAAGTCTATCTTTTGTATGAACATCTTTATTTTGAAATAAGAATCACATGATAATTGATTGCATATTTTTATGACTATGCATATTGTCTAATATATTACATTGTAGATAACATGGTGTGTGGTATAACATGGGAGATCATGTTATCAGCTCCTTGTAAAGTATAAGTAAAGGCTCACAACCGAGATGGCTTTGGATAAACCATCGGAATGGTTGTAGTGTGATTTGGTATTGGTTTGTCTTGACGATAGAATCACACTAGCGCACTTTGTGTGTATTGAACAGGACCGACTTAAAGGTGATTCGATTTATTGCTGACTACATAATCGAATTGGACCTCAGATATTATTTTTGTACATGCTCTTAATCCCGATATAATAACGGGTACATATTCTTAGTATTCATCTCTTTGATTTACCAATGGGCGATATTTATAGATTAAATCGATAGGCTCGGTAAGTTGGGAGATGATATTATTTATATGGTGTGTCGTTGATTATAGGAGGAAATCGTGTCCTATATATTAGGATGATGATGTCCCCTTGAGGAGCTCATAAGGTTCATCATATAAACCCTGCATGTGGACTTGGTCCGGCATGATGAAAAGGTTGAGTGGTACTACTCATGGAGTTAGATGTTGATTAATTAATGGTTAGTAAATTAATTAATCGACGGACATTCAAGATCTTAAACACGGGGAGAAAATGTACAAATAATATATGGAGCCCATATTAACTTATGAGGGTTGGTGTGGTAGATCAATGATAATCCTTTAGTGGATTGGATTATCATTAATGGATCGGACATTATGTGGGCTTGATCCATGGGTGGCCAAGATCCAACTCCTCCTCATGGTCCCTAATGTAGCCTATTAACACCTCATGAAGCTTAGATCCAATGGATAGAAAAAAAACTCTAGATCCAAAGGTAGAGATTAAACCTCAAGAACTAATGGTGGAGATTAAAAGGAGGCTTATCCCTAACTCTATATAAGGAGAACAAGGGGTTGGCGTGGAGAATTAATTGAGAGAAGCTAGGGTTTTTGGAGTTGGCGGCAAGAGCTTGGAGCTAGGGTTTGGGCTTGGCTGCACCTAATAAGGAAAGTTTTCCCTTGCCTTCTTCTTCTTCCTCAAGCTACTGGTGCCCATTGAAGCCTTTCCAGCTCTTGGCCGGCATCCAAAGTAGGTCCTCTCCTTCTCCTTGGCCGGTGGAACAAAGGCTTAGGGTCCTCCCTTGAAGCTTTTGGTCAGCAACCATTAATCTCCTCTTCCTTCTTGGCCGACAGCAAGCTCCATCCTTGGAGGTTGTTGGTTGGTTGAAAGAAGGAAAAGAGCCTTGTTTCTATTCTTCCTCTTTCTCAGAACGAGCAAGGAAGGAAGATTGGCGATCTAGGAGCTTCAACTTTTGGTAGATCGTCGCCCACACAACGTCCGAAAGGATGAAGGTCATACATTAAAAGATCGAGAGGTATATCAATTCTCTATTCTCTTTTGTAACATGTTTGTTTTTGTTTTTCAATTATGAGCATGATATAATCTGTTTGTGGCTAAATAACACTTGGATCCCGAGCATAAACATGAAAGCCGGCGATCCGGACATCGTCTATTCCGCAGCTACTCGTAGAATAGAGGTTGGTCACTTGAATAACAAGTTTGTTCAAGTGACCTCTCTAAATGAATAGCACGATGATGCCTTGATTGTTTGAGCAATCCCTTTTGTCTAGGATTAAATTTTTTTAATCCGGGGACATCGATGGTATCGCCATGAACAAACAACCGAGGTGAAGTGGGAAGCGAAGTTTCCCTTCACTGATCAACCCAACACCTGATAGGATGTAGGCTCGTTCAACTCAACAAGCATAATGTCATCATGGTCAGACAAAAGAAACGAATATCTCTCAGGCTAACGACATATTCTATTAGACCTGCGAAGAGCTTAGTCTACTTGAATAGTTGTTGCTCCACAACTTCTTGTGCGACAATCTCATCATCCACAATACTTTGTGGTGCCTGTTCCATTTCCATCAAAGTCTCAGTGTTATCTATATCTTGAACTTCTTCAAGATGGATTTTACTCCCACTAGTTCTTCTAGAAATGAACTCTCTTTCTAGAAATATGTCATTTCTAGCGACAAACGCTTTGCCTTGTGTGGGATTGTAAAAGTAATATCCCTTTGTTTCCTTGGGATATCCTACAAAGTAGCACTTGTCTAATTTAGGGCCTAGCTTGTCGGAGACTTGACGTCGAACATAAGCCTCACAACCCCAAATCTTCATAAAAGACATTTTGGGACTCTTCTCAGTCGATATCGTATATGGTGTCTTTATGACAGCTTTAGATGGAACGCAGTTAAGTGAAAAGACAGCCGTCTCTAGAGCGAATCCCCAAAAGGAAGTAGGTAGATTAGCCTGACTCATCATCGAGCGTACCATATTTAATAAAGTATGATTTCTCCATTCGGATACACCATTCAGCTATGGTGTTTCAAGTGGAGTGAGTTGAGATATGATCCCACACTCAGCAAGATGGTCACAAAACTGTTGGCTAAAGTATTCACCACCTCAATCTGATCGAAGCATCTTAATACTTTTGCCAAGTTGGTTTTGTACTTCACTCTTTAATTCTTTGAACTTTTCAAAGGATTCTAACTTGTGTTTCATAAGATACCCAAAGTCATATCTACTGACATCATCAATAAAAGTTATGTACTGATAGCCTCCTCCTCTAGCAGTGATATTGAAAGGGTCACATACATCAGTATGTATGAGTCCTAACAAGTCTATCGCTCTTTCGCCATGTCCACTAAATAGAGTCTTGGTCATCTTGCCTAGAAGATAGGATTCGCATACCTCATATTGTTGGAACATAGGTGGCCGGCTAGAGGGGGTGAATATCCCTCAATCATCGTACGGTGGAATACGATCGTTCATCGTGCGTTGCTTGTCTACAATTGTCATTAGCGCAGCGGAAATAATAGAAACAAATATAAATACTAACAACAACATAAGCACACGCAATACACCAAGATATACATGGTTCGGAACCGAATGGTTCCTACTCCACGGGCGAGCTCACCGAGCTCTAGTTATGCGCACGACACTAACTAACACTCCTTCTCGACAACATGTCGGAGGTGGAGAAACTTCGTACAAGCAATTACAAAGTAATATAGAAATACAAACAAGAATACAAATACAATACAAAAGAACACTTTTCACCGATTGCTTTTGATCACTTGTTTGTTGCTTTCTTTGGTTGACTCTTGAAGGTCTGGAATGCAACAGTAATTCCCCTCCAATGTCACCCTTAAAGTCTTGGCGAAATCCTCCATCTCGAGCTCCATTTATAACCTGCATTGAAATGATTCCATGCCCATCAGTCAACTGATCATGACCATCAGTCGACTAGTCCTGTAGCCGTTGTCTCACAATGACTCGATACACATTGGAAAAGTTCCAACGGATCCATCATCAGTCGACTGATCAAGCCCATCAGTTGAGTGGTCACCATGATCACTCGACTGGAAACCATTCTGTGCACGAATTCGCCCCGATCAGTCGACTGATCCCATCATCAGTCGACTAATGGCGTCGACAGTCGACTGTTGGCTAGAATCTGGTCGGTCGAACACCAGTTGAACCCTAGTCGACTTGGAGCAGTCGATTGGAACCTATGCCAATCGATTGATATCGGGTAAAACCTCAAACACCAAGTTGTTTGAGCATCCGACCGTCGGGTAAATCCTCAACCACCAAGTTTGAGCATCCGACACTCAGTCTTAGCCACTTGGCCAAGTCCACCTCATCCCTCATGGAGTTCCCCACCGAAGCTCTCTTCCCTCGACCTATGTCCCTTGGATGCGCCAAGCGCACGGCTTCGCAATGTCATCCTTCGCGTCTCTTGCCCTCGAAGTATGCTTCCCTTGGGCCTCACTCCATTCGCTCCCCGTCCGGCGGTCCCTCGGATGCACCAAGCGCACAACTTCGCAATGCCATCCTTCACCGACTCAAGGACCCCGAGCCTAGTGAACTTGCCAAGTCCTCAAGACTTCCCAAATGCACAAAGCACCAAGCGCACAGCTTCGCAATGCTTTGGAGTTTTCCACACCAAGCCCCATGCTTGGATTTTCCATGCCAACTCCATTTTGGACTTTCCTATGACAATCCCATGTCTTAAGTATTGTCTATCATCAAAATACTGCTCGAGTCAAACTCGAGTCAACTCGGGCCGATTGCACCAACACATATGATTCAAAATCAAATGAGTCTAAAAGTCCATCCTTATGGAGTTGTAATATGTGATTCTCATATATATTACCCAAGCGACAATGCCAGAGATATGTTTGCTTTAAATCATTAGATTTGGACCATTTGATATTTATGTTATAGATTGGGCTTTTCTAAGTCTAGAACATAGAGTCCATTCATAAGAAGTGCACTACAATAGAACATATAATTTAAATGAATAGAACAACATTTTGTTGGATCGATTTGAGCACTAGAGGGGGGTGAATAGTGCACGAGAAAACTTTTCGAGAATGTTCAATTAAGAAAAATGATAAGAGTAAAGTGCAGTAGAAAATAAATAAGACACTCTTTGTTTTTACTTGGTTCACAGCCTTCGGCTGCTAATCCAAGGCCCTAATGGTCCGAGACCACGTACGGAGGGCAATGCACTAAAACAATCTCCTCCTCGTTGGAGGTAGGAGACAATGGAATACAAAAAGCTCGAAAGAGATTAAGGTAGAGGGACAATCCCCCTCTCCTTATTACAAAAGAAAGCTCCGAGAAAATGAAAGAAATACAATAGACAACTTTAAGTAAAACTTATACCGACGAGGAAGGGATGAGAGCTTGAGCTTAATCGTCAGAGTAGTAGAGCTTTGTCATTGTAGAGTTGTCAGAGAGTCGAGGCATTGCGGTGGCTTTTTTGCGAGCATTTGAGGATGGAAATGGAGTGGAAAACACCTTATTTTATATCCTTGAGAAACCCTAATCATTGAGATGAGGTTTCATGAGGTGATGCCACCTAGCCCTTGAGAAATGGTGATAAGCTTTGACTCTCCTCGAGGTTGATTCTTGATTAGCAGTCGACTGATCAACTCTAGCATTCGACTGATGGAGGCAGTAGTCGACTGACAATAGTCAGCAGTCGACTGTTGTTAGAGTTTCCAGCTACAATAGAAGGTTAGCTAGAAAATAAGTGATTTTGACGGCCACCAACCGTCTGATCTAGACATAGACCTTCCTTTGGAAGTCTTTAGTCGGATCATCGCCTAAGGATGTCCCTGTACAAAGGACATGACCTTACTTACACTCACTCACACGAACTTACCTCAACCTTTACCTCTGAAGCTTTGCTTTCGGTCTTCACCTGAGTTCTTCGGCTCCCTCCGAAGTCCTCCCGGTGTCGCCCGACCACCATGGTTCCCTCCGGGTGTCGCCGACCTTCTACTTAAGCTTAGCATTCCTGCACACTTGATTCAGCTCGTGAGATAACAAAATGAACTTAACTTTGCTTATTTGCTATAATCAAAACTCATGTTTGATTCAGGTGCCTACTGCACCAACAATCTCCCCCTTTTTGATCTATGGCAAACCCACACAAAGTTAAGGAAAAAAATTAAGTGAATTGAATATTATGAAGCATGCATATGAAATCTGAAGGAGTATTCTTAACTTCTCAAGTTAAGTTGGAGTATGAGAAATACTCTTTTTCAAGTTCTCCCCCTTGAGGAATCCTCCCCCTTGACCGAGGGTGAGTACTTGAAAAGGGTCTTAACCCTCTCCCTTGATGTTTGCTACTTTAAAAAGAGTTACGTAATCAAAATTACTTAATATTGGCCTTAGTGTTTAAAATAAGTTTAAGTTAAGAGATCAAAAATTGATTTCTTAATCTTGGCCTTTCTCCCCTTATTTAATTAAGAAGGTTAAGTTATAAATGTTAAGTAAACATTTACTTAACTTGGACCATTAGAATGATATAAGATATGTACTAAGTTAAGTTACCAAAAAGAAATTGATCCCTTAACTTTAGTCTTTTCTCCCCCTTTTGCCATAAATCGAAAAGCGGGGGGTTTTGAAAAACATAGTTTTTGAATTTAGTTTTAAGTCCAAGCATGTTCCAAATAAATTTTGAAAATAGTAGTTTTAATATAAGCTCATCTATTTGTATGTTCAACTCTATTTGACTTGATTGATATGGAATGATCAACAAGTTCTGATTAGAGTTGGTTAATTTGTGTAATTATACTCCGTGATTCATGGCGATGCACTAAATCTACATCTGGAACCAGGAGTAAGGTCCTAACATCTCACGCTCATCTATGTGGCTAAGTATACAAACACATTAGTCCTATGTGTTGTGAGATGTATTGGCTCCTTAAATCTATAGGTACATGATATCTAGGGTAAGCCCTAAACTAGTTCCATTAAATTGAAAAGTAAATCATAGAGTGTGTATATATATAATGTAAGTCCTACTCTATTATGCACGTGCCCAATTTTTGTCTTAGTAGACTAAATTCGGCTTCGGGTAATGGCTTGGTAAAAATATCGGCTAGGTTTGACTTGGATTCCACATATTTGAGTTGAATGGCTCCGTTAGCTACGTGTTCTCGAATAAAGTGGTGTTTAACTTCTATATGTTTGGTCCTAGAGTGGCATATAAGATTTTTGGTTAAGTTTATTGAGCTAATATTATCTATGTGAGTTTTAATATTGTTGAAGTTTAAGTTAAAGCCTTGGAGAGTGTGCTTCATCCAAAGAAGTTGAGCCAAACACTCACCCATCGTGACATATTCGGCTTTGGTGGTAGATAAGGCAACACAGTGTTGCTTCTTACTGCACCAACTCACTAGACTCGAGCTGAGAAGTTGACAACAACCACTCGTGCTCTTCCTATCGAGTTTACTACCGGCATAGTCCGAGTCGGAGTAGCCGATTAGTTCGAACTCGGTAGATCTAGGGTACCAAATACCTATGCTTAGTGTGCCCTTTAGATACCTAAGTATACGCTTAAATAATGTTAGATGAGACTCCTTAGCACAGGTTTTGAACCTTGCGTACATACTTACTGTGAATAGTATGTCGGGTCGACTCGCAGTTAAGTAAAGGGGACTCCCTATTGCGCTTCATAGTATTTTAGGTCAATAGGTTTTCCGTTTACATCTTCTCCTATATTAACATTCGTTGTCATGGGTGTATTAATGATTTTAGCATTTTTCATTCCGAATCTATTAATTAATTTCTTAGCATATTTTTGTTGATGTAAATAAATTCCTTCCTTAGTTTGTTTAAGTTGTAATCCTAGAAAGACATTTAATTATTCTACTAAGTTCATTTCAAATACACTTTCCATGAGTGAAATGAACTCGTTTAGTAGGATTGAATTAGTGGTTCTAAAAATTATGTCATCTACGTAGATTTTGTTATAAAAATTTCTTTGCCTACGGTTTTTACGAAAAGAGTTGGGTCGACTAAGCCTTGGCTAAACCCTTTAGACTTAAGGTATACAGAAAGTCTCTCATACCAAGCTCTAGGAGTTTGTTTTAGTCCATATAAAGCTTTCTTAAGTCTAAAGACATGGTTGGGTTTGTCTAGGCTTTCGAATCCTGGGGGTTGACTAACGTACACTTCTTCCTTAATAAGTCCATTCAAGAACGCCAACTTGACATCCATTTGAAATAATTTAAATTCTCGATGTGCAGCATATGCCAACAACATTCAGATGGATTCTAATCTAGCTACAGGGGCATAGGTTTCATCGTAATCTAACCCTTCTACTTGACGAAACCCTTTTGCGACCAATCTCGCTTTGTTTCTAACTACTTCACCTTTGTCATCAAGTTTATTTCAGAAGACCCACCTTATTCCAATAATTGATTTATCTTTAGGTGGTGGTACTAATTCCCAAACTTCGTTCCTAGTAAATTGAGCTAGCTCTTCTTGAATTGCAATAATCCAATCGGGATCAAGAAGAGCTTGTTCAATGGTTTTGGGTTCGATTTTCAAAATCAAGGAGATTTGACTAAGATTTCTATATGATGATCTAGTTCGAACCCCTAGGCTAGGATCACCTATCACTTGATCGATAGGATGATTCGATTGAATCCTAGGATGACTTGGGTTAGGGTCACCTATCACTCGGTCGATAGGATGACTTGATTGAATCCTAGACTGGCTCGAATTAGGATTGATACTAGACTCAATTTCAAGGTCAGAGTCGAGTCTGGTATGAATCGGTTCGCTAGTTGGTTTTACTACAGGTTTTGTAGGTTCATGTCCTTCGTCGAATACTACATTAATGGTTTCCTCAATTTTAAGGGTGTCATTGTTATATACCCTATAGGCTCTACTTGTAGTTGAGTATCCTAGAAAGATACCGGTGGAGGTTTTGGATGTGAACTTTCCTAGGTAGTCCTTAGTGTTTAGGATATGTACCTTAATCCAAATACCCTAAAGTAGTTAATGTTAGGTACTTTGTCATGGTAGATTTTGTATGAGGTCTTAAGGTGTCTTTTTACCATTAGGATTCTATTTTGGACATAACAAGTCATACTAACAGCTTCTGCCCAAAACCTATCGGGTAGGTTATATTCGTTCAACATGGTCCTAGTGGCTTCTTGTAGAGTTTTATTTTTCCGCTCAACTAGGCCATTTTGTTGTGGGGTTCTAGGACATGAAAATTTATGGTGGTATCCGTTTAGGTTACAAAAATTTGTGAACCTGTGGTTTTCGAATTCACCACCATGATCGCTTCTAAGTCTTTAAATTTTAAGGTTCTTTTGGTTTTCGATTAGGTTACAGAAAACCTAATCGATTCGATTAGGTCCTAGAACCATTTTGTTGTGGGGTTCTAGGATATGAGAATTCATAGTGGTATCCGTTTAGGTTACAGAAATCTATGAACCTGTGGTTTTCGAATTCACCACCATGATCGCTTCTAAGTCTTTTAATTTTAAGGTTCTTTTGGTTTTCGATTAATTTAAATAAGTTGATGAGTTGATCTAAGGTATCACTTTTGTGTTTAAGGAACCTAACCCAGGTAAACCTAGAATAGTCATCAATTATGACTAAGCAAAATTGACTCCCATTAAGTGACTTGGCTCCATGAGAATCGAATAGATCCAAATGAATGAGCTCAAGCACACTTTTGGTTCGTTCTTGGTTAGTTAGTTGATGTTGTGTCCTAGGTTGTTTACCTTGTTGACAAGCATTACAAATTTTATTGTCTAAGTTGTTAAGGTTAGACAAACCTCTAACTAAGCCACTCTGACTCATCTTGTGAACGAGTCTTGGGTGTGAGTGACCAAATCGTCGGTGTCACAACTAGAATTCCTCTTGTTGTGTCATAAGATACTTGGTTGAGGAATTGGGTAAGTTAATTGTGTAGATGTTGCTATTCCTAGTTCCTTTAAGTATTGTTTTAGAAGTTTCATTTGTTTTAATTAAGCATTCATTTTCTAAGAATATAACCTTATAGTATAATTGACTTACACTAAGTAAATTATATTGAAAATCTTCGACTAATAAAACATTATGAATTGTGAAATTTGAATTTAGCTCAATATCACTTGAACCGATGATTTTGAGCTTGTCGTTGTTTCCGAAAACTACCGATCCTTGTCGTTTGAATCTAAGCTTCGAAAATTTAAGTTGGTCTCCGGTCATATATCGGGAGCACCCACTGTCCAACATCCATTGATCCTACACACAAGGTAGTTGGGTTGGATTTTGGAATTTTAAGGGTTGGTTGAAGATTATTAGTCCTAGATCATCTCACCCATTTCTATATGATCAAACACATTATCCTTATGTGTTCTTGTGAGATTACTTCAATTTTACTTGATTAATTTTAATGAATTGAAACTAAACCTTGGGTTAGATTCGGATTTAACCCTAAGCTTACCAAGTCACCTTTTCAAGAAATTAGCTTCCAGGTAGTGGCGAGGCACAGAGGCCTTCTTTGATCAGAACAACGACCACTTACTTAGACAAAGCCAAGTTTGAAAAAATAATAACTATTAGGACCTCGATGGCCGCTAGAGGGGGGGTGAATACCGTGTACGTTGTAGATGGAGGAATTCTTTCGTGATCGCATGCATGCTACAAGTCGGTTAGTGCACAGTGGAAATAGTAGAAATAAAACGATAACAAAATATACAAGCACACAATCACAACACGCAATATAATATGGTTCAGAACCGAATGGTTTCTACTCCATGGATTGGGCTCGTAAGAGCCCTAGCGATGCAATCACACACCACTAATCCAATAAACTCCTTCTCGACAACAAGTCAAAGGTGGAGAAACCTCGTACAATGAATTACACAAGTAATATAAAATAAAACAAGAAAATACAAGATGAATATACAAAACAACATAAAAAAAACTTTACAACTATTGCTTTGGAATGCTTGCTTATTGATTGCTTGAATCGTGCTTGAAGATCCTGATTTTCACTAGCAAATCGCCTCAACAACGTCCAAGAACCGATGGTGAAAACCTCCTCCTTGAGCTCCCTTTAAAGCTTCTCCTTGGGCTGGATTCCACCTAGTAGTTGACTAATCGGGACCGTCAGTCGACTGGCCCTGTAGTCGTTGTCTCACAATGGCATGAACCACGTCGGATAAGTTCCAACGGATAGACCATCAGTCGACTGATCATACCCATCAGTCGACTTAATAGCTCAATCAGTCGAGTGCTCGGGTTGATCACTCAACTGGAGAGCTTTCTGTGCCAGCGACCAGCGATCGATTGATCTCGGATCATTCGATTTGCTCAATTATCGATCGTCATTGCTAGACCAATTCCAACAGTCAAACTCTAGTCGACTCCCATCAGTCGACTGACCATAGTCCCAGTCGACTGAAACACCTCAAACATGAGGTTTTAACCCAAGTATGGTGCCCCCATACTTGCTAGATCACCCATAGCCTAGACCTAAGCCTTCTAGCTACCTCCGTCAGCTTCACGCCTATCGGATCCCTCCAAGTCATCCATGACTTGTTCATCCATACACTAGCCTTCAGGTGCTTCCATCAGCTATTGTCATGCAAATGTAGTCTTCACCGCCAAGGCACATTGGACTTGCCCTGTCAAGACTCCACTTGGACTTTATGCCGCCAACCATTGGACTTATGCTACCAAGACTCCACCCTTGGACTTTACGCCGCCAATATTCCCCTTGGACTTCTCAATTTCCAAGACTCAAGCTTGGACTTTCCCTTACCAACCCATGTTGTACTTTCCATGCCAAGACCCATGCTTGGACTTTTCCTTGCCAAGACTCATGCTTGGACTTTCCTTGCCAACTCATGTTGGACTTTCCATGCCAAGACTCAAGCTTGGACATTTCATGCCAAGTACACAAGACTTGGACTTCTCCCATGACAATGGTCAAACCATCGTCAAACATCAAATATGACTTGGGTTGATTGCACTAACAATCTCCCCAACACATGTCAGACATCAATGTCAAACATCAAAATACTACTCAAGTCAAAATCGA
This sequence comes from Wurfbainia villosa, assembly GCA_025175895.1. Taxonomy (NCBI): domain Eukaryota; kingdom Viridiplantae; phylum Streptophyta; class Magnoliopsida; order Zingiberales; family Zingiberaceae; genus Wurfbainia; species Wurfbainia villosa. The sequence continues at coordinate 81,165,788 of CM045987.1, read as the reverse complement.
GTCTGGTCAATCGTGACCTGGGTCAATTGCACCAACAATCTCCCCCTTTTTGATGTTTGACAAAAACACCCTTGAGTTAGGCCCCTAACTCAAATTCCCTTACCAATTTTTTCAAATTGGTAATTTTACTTTCTCCCCCTTTTTGACATGCATCCAAAAGGTTCTCCCCAAGGAGGTCAATGTCTTATATCCCAAAGAGATCTTACAATCTCTCCCTTGGTCCAAAAATATCTAGGATGTCTACAATTTTCCTAGTGATAAGTCTCATATCACTTAAGAGAGGCACTCCTAAGAACTCTCCCAATTTTCAAATTGGGCATCTTAAATTCCCATTTCTCCCGCTCATGAGGAAAAATACATACATCACCCCATGATGGATACCTCCCCCTAAAGGCTTGCTCCCCCTTGACCATTGCTCAAACAATGTCCTTGGGAAGTCCCTAAGCCAATAGGAACACTAAACCATCAAAAATAAGGTTAAAAGTTCAACATTGAACTTTCCCATACCTTAAAATTGATACATCACCCTAACAACTCTCCTAATCCATATCCAATGGATTTTCACCCTTTCCAATACTTTCCAAATCATATCCTAGGGTTAGGAGCAGTTAGAGAACCCTAACCTAGATGAAATTGGGCTAAACATACTTTGTATACTCGAAATCATCCTGATAGTTGACTCTATCGATCAGCGATCATTTACCCCTACCCATCGATCATTGCCATCAATGATCGCCTAATAATTGAAAATTCCAATTTTCATTTATCAAAAACTAATTTCAGAAATGCATAAGTAATTATACTTAACTCAAAAAATCATAAAACTTCATATGTATAATACTTATTACCAATACAATGGGTGAAAAATATTGGAAAAATAATTTACCCATAAAATAGTGAAATTGATACAAAGTTCAAAAGTGAAGAAAAACTTTAATATTTGAGCTCACTTTGTATCAACATCATCAATGGTGATTGCTATCAAAAGATAGACTTCACCAAGGTTTTTCAAAATAATTTTAAAATTGTTTTAAAACCTTATATTGGATCATATTCTTTGGACTCAATGTACATAACTTGAACATAAGCTTTCCCAATGATCCATCCATGATTTTAGATGAGTTTGAGTTCATCTAGATGCAAAAACTATGCACCTTGAACTTAACTCATTTCCTAACATCTCACATGTATCTAGAGTGTATCAATACACATATATGTCAATGTGATGTGAGATGTGAGTTTTTTCTCCTAAACTAGGGTTTCATGTATTTTTCTAAGGCAACACTATTTGATTCCCTTATACATGGGACTTCAAGTCATGCCAATTGTCCTTAACTCAAATTTTATTAATGCATGAATGATCATGGCATAAAAGATAACATAAGTAAGCATGGGCAATGATCATGATGTCATGACATAAAGATGAAATCTAAGCATATATGACATTTAACCTTAATCCTAAGCATGATCATGACATTTATATGATTAAAAAAATAGATATGATGTCATGACATGTTATATGGCAAATAAAGCATGACACATAAAAGATATAGGTATAGTAATACCTAAATTTTAGTATTAATTGTCATTTGTTAGAATTAAACCCATTTTGTCATATTACTATTAATCCCCAAAGTGTGCCAAAAACCCAAAATAGCACACCATGACTCTAGACCTAATTTGTGCCAATTTGATTGATTTTTCATAGTTCCCAAAAATATATTGGCACATCCTAAAAGCCTTTAGGATTATGATCAAACCACATTTCCAAAGTATCACATTACCTTGGAAATGACCTAAAGTGTCTCCTTTACCATAGTTAAGTTAACTACCTATCCATTCAAAGTTGGCACACCTAAACCCACTTAGCGTGAATCGATCACGCTCCTAGGAACCCAATACCTATTGGAGCTCCTTGGGTTTACTAGGTATTCGCTAGGGATAACTTCTCTAGATACCCTTCTAATGACCCTCCTAGGCTTTGAAGCCTTGGTCATTATGGTCTTACCTAGGTTAACTCTAAGGGTAACTCCCCTTGTAACCTTCTTAGTGGCTTTCCTAGGTTTCCTTGAAACCCCAGCCACTAGGCACACACCTTGGTCTACCTTAGCGATGATTTCCCTATTGACCTTGACTTTCCTAGACCTAACTTGAGTTCCATAATCGAATGGAACATTATGATAGGTCTCCTTGGGCTTAGGTTTGTGACTCAAACCTTTCTTGCCCTTGGTTGACTCTTGTCTCCTAGGCCCTTGACTTTGACCATTTGACCCCTTAGTTTGATTTTGTATATTCCTAAGGATCTTTTTCATTTTCTCAAGCCTTAACGTCAAGACTTGATTTTCCTTTTCCAACATCTCAATTTTTGATTTTTCATTAACTCTTGAGATATTCTTATTTCTAGGCATATGTCTAATCCATTTAGGGTTGATGCCTAGGTGATCCTCTATCTTCCTAATGGTCTCCCTAGGAAGGATAGGTCTAGAATTGTTCGATCTAGGTTTGTCCTTAGGTAAAATTGTTTTAGAGACATTAGTCCCAAATTTCTCCTTATTCCTAAGGTTGACACTCTTAGCACCTAAACAATAAAACCTATTTCTAGCATACTTTTGTTCATGAGTAATAGCAACAAAATTCCTAGCATGCTTTTGCCTATTAATTAAAGAAGGAGCAAAATTAAAAGTTACTTTAGGGTTTGCCTTAGCTCCCCCTACATGTGCAGCTCTTTCTTCATGAGTCTTCTTCCCTCCCTTTGGGCATTGACTCCTATAATGGCCCCGTTGATTGCACTTGAAGAAAATCACATGCTCCTTGCTTTTAATTGTGGGGACACCAACATTCTTGACCTTTGGAGCTGGTTGAGCCTTCTTGGCCCTTTTAGGACACTTACTCTTGTAGTGTCCTTGTTCCCTACACTCAAAACATATTATATGATTTTTAATTTTAACTACAATATTTGAGTTACCTAGGGTGGTGGTCGGTGCGGGAGTTGGTTCTTCTTCATCTCTCCCGGATGTTGAGGCTACCTCTTGATCCGGCATGAAAGGTGATCTAACTTCCTCCCCTTCAATCCTAGAGGTGGAGACTTCTTCTACTTCTACTTCTTCCACCGATTTGGATGTCGACTCCCTATCAACCTTTGAATCCTCAAGCTCTTGGGATGAAGATGTGTTTGCTTCTTCTTGAGCTTGAAAGGATGAGCACTCCTCTTCTTCTTCTTCTTGGACCGGTAATGGATTTTCGTGATATTTTGTCAATTCGCTCCAAAGCTCCTTGGCATCCTTGTGTTAGTGAAAGCCCTAGAGCCAATCATATGATGATTGTTGTATGGACTTTATTGTATCATATTCCTATTTATAAAGGCATGGTTATTATATTTACTTGTATTGGTGCCAAATAACTAAATATAATAATGTCCTTGAGTAGTAGGTTCTTATCTATATCAATCGATTGGTTGAATCGATAATGAGATGATATAGAGAACACTACTCTTAATCATTCCTAGTCGAGTATTAACATTCAGGGACAATGTTAATGCATAGAGACAAGCATGTAGGTCAACAAGATGACTTGATCTCACAAGTCATGGATATGAGATATCAAGTTGACACATGGGTATGCATTGGAGAATGTATACTGAATGACCCGCCATGAGAAAGTATCATGGATCGTTATATGAGTGTCATATACTTTCTCATGTGGCTATTAGTATGACTATTAGTCCTTAGACCTGAAGTCATCATGGTTCCCTACATAAGGAGTTGCATACTTTGGCTTCGTCAAACGTCACCCGTAAATGGGTGGACTATAAAGGCGATTACTGGGTATGTAACGAATTATGCGGAGGGATGTGAGTGATGTAGATGGGATCTATCCCTCCTATATGACGGGGGTGACATCGATATTCTTGATAGAGTGAGACCACGAAGTGCATGGCCATGCCCAAATGAGTCAATATGAGATATTGAGCTCATTTGATTAGAGTGAGTCTACTTGGAGTTCAAGATTTAGATTGTACCGAGGATGACACGGTCTATGCCTCGATTGATCAATCTAGATGTCAAGGATAGAGGGACATTGTCACATATTGTGAGAGTCACAATTAGTAGTCACAAAGGTGATGTTGGAGCTCAACATTCTTGTAACTTGGGTAGCAATGATGTGTTGCTAGATACCGCTCATTGCTTATGTTCCTAAATCGGTTTAGGGACATTGCCAGCGTTACAAGAACCTATAGTCACACACATAAGAGCAATTAGATGGAGATTAGGTTCATATGATGAACCATGAGGATTAGGTTCATGGGATGAACCAAATTGGATTAAGAGTAATCCAAATTAGACTAATTGAGTTAGACTCAAGTTGATTCAAGTGTTGAATGAGTCTAATTGAGATTTGATTCATCAAATCAATTTAAATTAATGAATAGAGATTCATTATATTAAATTGACTTGAGTCAAGTGGTTAGATTTGATCAACCATGGGAGATTAGAGGTCAAGTTTGACTTGACTTGAGAGGGAAGATGAAAGGTCAAGTTTGACTTGACCAAATGCCATGTCATGATGATGACTAGGCATGGCCGGCCAATGATGATGCTCCACATCATCATTGACTTTGTCAATTGGTGCCACCTCATGAGGGAGACCAAGGGACATGGGAGTTACATGCATGCATGTAACTCCCTCTCCTTGAAGTGGCCGGCCACTTTAAGGGTTTCATTAGATGAAATTCATTTGGGTGAGTTAATTCCAACTTCATCTTCTTCCTTGGAACCTTTTCTCTCAAGCTCTCCCTCTCCCATCCCTCTCATTGGCCGAACCAACCAAGGAGTGCTAGCACACTCAAGGTTGAGTTTTCTCCACCTATTGCTTGTGTGAATACCATAGAGGAGTGTGCACTTGACACTCTCGAGTTCCGGTGAACTTTTGGACGAGCGGGATAAGCGAAGGCGGCTCTAACCTCTTAGATCTAAGGTAGATCTAGGATTTCTATAAGCACATACATGTAATTATAATTTTTATACTTCGCACGGATCCGTGGCCGGGGCTTCCGAGGTTTCCGCAACGCAAAAAGCGGTTTTTGCGGCTCGGAAAAACCCAACAGTGGTATCAGAGCCACGTGCGAAGCATGTATGTGTTTCATTTTTGTAGTTTTTATATTAGATATAAAAATTACAGATTTATATGTTTCTGTAAATTTCCTTATTTAATAGAATTTTTGGGTATTTTTCTCGTAGAGTCGAAGCAACGAGTGTTGGGACACTCGTAGGCTTCAACCATCGAGAAAAACTCTCCGAATCGGCGAGTTCTCGCTTTAGGTTTTTGGGACAGCGACTTAAGTCGCTGTAAGATCATTGTAGGGACACTCGCGAAGTTTATTTTGCGAGTAGCGCTGCCCCTATCCCGAAAGGGGTCATGTCCCGCGATCGCGCCCGGAAACCGCTTAGCGGGACCGTTACGGAGAGTTGACTCATAAATTCGAAATAAATTAGGAAAAATTATAGAAATTTCTGTAAAAATACATAATTTAGAATTATGTATAATTCTGTGATTTTCATGGCCCAATGACCCCAATTTGATTGAATAAGTGTGTTGTAATTCATAATACGGCCTGCGTGCCGTTTTGTGGTTGTGCGTGTTGTATAGTGTATGCGACCTGCACGTCGTACCTCTTATTTTGAAATTCTAGTTGTAATTAGTTTTTAGACTCGAATGTAACTCGAGTTTCATATTTGTAATGTACAAAATGGAGCGGTGGAAAGTCCACTCGAAGACGAGATTACGAGAAGGGTGACGACGACACATGGCGGTCAAAGGAAGCGCTTGGAGAAGCCGCTAGCCTTAGGTTGACCGTCCGATCTTCTCATTGGCTTGAAAAGATCGTAGTAGGGGCATAACTATATCACATTTAATGATATATATATATGTTGATATATATATATGTATATTTAATTGATTTTGCTTGTATGTATGTGATGCATGCTAGTAGAATAGTGCTTGTATGTATATGATGCATGCTAGGATAATTTTCTTGTATGTATATGATGCATGCTAGAATAATGAATGTATGTATATGATGCATGCTAATATAGGATAATAAAGGCCTAAATGCGTATAAGATACACATTACGATTAGATTAGATCATAATCGAATCAACTCGAAAATGCCTACCGAGCCTTAATACCCATCACTACCTCGATCATTTGTTGTTGTTGAATCTGCCAAAGCAGAGCAACGCATATTATCTTGGTAGGGTGCGGAGGGACAATCTTGGTCCCGCCTATCACGACTCGGGTTAGAGTAAGCTCAATTAGATTGAGCAAAACTAGTTAAACTCAATTGGATCGAGTAGAACTATAGGCATATTCCAATCGTTGGAACAATAGGTCAAGATCGCATTTACACTAAATCTTGGGCGATTTAGCCAAAGCTAACTCAAGGTCTTTTGTAAATGTGGGTCTTGATCTTATAAACAAGAGTTGCATAGAGATGTAATCGGTAATGTGTTACCCACCGATCGTGCTAAGTCTTGGGCGATTTAGCCAAAGCTAACTCAAGGCTTAGTATGATGTGGATCTTGTCCCGCAAGAATTATAGCTAGTTTGTATGAATCTAGTAAATGTGGTTTGACCACATCCATAACTCGATTCTACAAAATTCCTATAATTTAGTGGGAGCATCATTTGATTAAAGGCCTAATTAAATGATAATAGGAATATGATATTAATTCTCTGCATTGTATGTTGTAGATAACTATGTCGACAAACACGAACACTCTCTCTCTGCGATCTGTCCTTGAGAAGGACAAGCTCAATGGAGCAAATTTCCTGGACTGGTACAGGAACTTGAGAATTGTTCTCACCCTAGAAAGGAAGCTGTACGTCCTGGAGCAGCCCATTCCGGAGGCACCTCCTGCCACTGCCTCGCGAGCTGACAAAGATGCTTACAAGAAGCATCAAGATGATGCATTAGATGTGTCATGTCTTATGCTCGCGACCATGAACTCTGAGCTTCAGAAGCAACACGAGTTCATGAATGCTTATGATATGGTTGGACATCTTCATCAACTATATCAAGGACAAGCTAGGCATGAGAGATATGAAGTCTCTAAGGCATTATTTGGGTCCAAAATGCAAGAAGGGACTCCCGTAGGTACATATGTACTCAAGATGATTGGGTACGTAGAAAACCTACAAAGGCTGGGATTCCCACTTGGCCAAGAGCTGGCCACTGACCTAATCTTGCAATCTTTGCCAAGAGCCTTCGATCAATTTGTCATGAATTATAACATGAATGAAATTGATAAGCCATTGCCTGAAATGCTCAAAGATGTTGAGAATCTATGAGCTTAACCTTAAGAAGGGTAAATCGACACCATTTTGATGGTGCGAGAAAAGAAAGGCAAGGGCAAGCCTAAAGGTAAGGGAAAGTCCCAAGCCAAGGGCAAAGGCAAAGAACTTAAACCCAAAGGAGGGGTAGCCAAGGAAGGGGCTTGCTTCCTTTGCAAGGAAGCGGGACCTGGAAGCGTAGCTCGAGGCATACAGAAGATCTTAAGAAGAAGAAGTGAGACTTCTACTTCAGGTATAAATGTTATAGAAGTCAATCTATCTATTTCTTCATCATGGGTATTAGATACCGGATGTGCATCTCACATTTGTACCAATGTGCAGGGGCTGAGAAATAGCAAGGCATTGACAAAGGGCGAGGTGGACCTACGAGTAGGCAATGGAGCAAGGGTTACTATTGTCGCTGTAGGAACTTATGATCTATCTCTGCCCTCTGGGCTTGTACTAGAATTAGAAGAATGTTGTTATGTGCACCTTTAACTAAGAACATCATTTCAGTTTCTTGTTTGGACAAGAAAGGGTTTTCATTTATAATAAAGAACAAATGTTGTTCAGTTTATTTAGATGATATGTTCTATTGTAGTGCACCTCTAATGAACGGACTCTACTTTCTAGACTTAGAGAGCCCTATCTATAACATAAGTACCAAGAGGTTCAAGTCAAATGAGTTGAACCAAACCTATCTCTGGCATTGTCGCTTAGGTCACATAAATGAGAGTCACTTATCTCAGCTCCATAAGGATGGGCTGCTAGACTCATTTGATTTTGAATCATATGAGACATGCGAGTCTTGCCTTTTAGGCAAGATGACCAAGACTCCCTGTAGTGGACATAGCGAAAGAGCAACAGATTTGTTAGGACTTATACATAGTGATGTATGTGGTCCTTTCAATGTTGCTGCTAGAGGTGGTTACAGGTACTTCATTACATTTACTGATGACTTCAGTAGATATGGTTATGTGTATCTTATGACACATAAATCTGAATCCTTTGAAAAGTTCAAAGAATTCAAGAATGAAGTACAAAACCAGCTTGGCAAGAGTATTAAGATACTTCGATCAGATTGAGGTAGTGAATACCTTAGCCATGAGTTTCGTGACTATCTAGCTGAGTGTGGGATTCTATCCCAACTCACTCCTCCTGGAACACCACAGTGGAATGGTGTATCCGAAAGGAAAAATCGTACCCTATTGGATATGGTACGATATATGATGAGTCACACAGATCTTCCTATATCCTTTTGGGGATATGCTCTGAACCAATGACCTTTACCCTTAACCGTGTACCATCAGTGTGGTAAAGACACCATATATGATATGGACGGGGAAAAATCCCAAGATGTCTTTTATGAGGATTTGGGGTTGTGAGGCTTCGTTCGACGTCAAGTCTCGGACAAGCTGGGACCCAAATCCGATAGGTGCTATTTTGTTGGATATCCCAAGGATACTAAGGGATATTACTTCTACATTCGATCGGCACAAAGTGTTTGTGGCAAGAGGTTTTTCTAGAAAGGATTTTGTTTCTAGAAAAACTAGTGGGAATCTACCGATCTTGAAGAAATTCAAGATAAGGACCATAACTGAGGCCTTGATGGAGGTTGAGCAGGGAACCACAAAGTGTTGTGGGTGATGAGGTTGTTGCCTGAGTTGTGGAACAACCACATTCAATAGACCTACCTCTTCGCAGTCGATAGAGTGCGTCGTCGGCTGAGAGATACTCATTTCTCTTGTCGACCATGATGACGTTATGCTCATTGAGAATGAGCCTACCTCCTATCGAGGAAGGCTGTGATGAGCCAGTTACGAGAAATGGCTAGAGGCCATGAGATCCGAGATGGAATCCATGTACACTAACCAAGTATGGACTTTGGTTGATCCACCTGAAGGGGTCAAACCCATTGGGTGTAAGTGGGTCTTTAGGAGAAAGACTGACATGGATGGACTTACGCATACCTAGAAGGGCCGATTGGTGGCTAAAGGTTTCAAGCAAATTCATGGTATTGACTATGATGAAACCTTTTCTCCAGTGGCGATGTTTAAGTCCATTCGGATCTTGCTTGCTATTGCAGCATACCACGATTATGAGATCTGGCAGATGGATGTCAAAACCACGTTTCTGAATGGAAACTTACTCGAGGATGTGTACATGACACAACCTGAGGGTTTTGTAGATCCACAGCATACTGGGAAGGTATGCAAGCTGCAAAGGTCCATTTATGGGCTAAAGCAAGCTTCTCGGAGTTGGAATCTTCGATTCGATGATGCGATCAAACAGTTTGGTTTCATCAAGAATGAAGATGAACCCTGTGTCTACAAGAGGGTTAATGGGAACACAGTTGTGTTCCTTGTATTGTATGTGGATGACATACTACTCATTGGGAATGACATCCCTTCGCTACAGTCTGTGAAGACTTGGCTGGGGACGTGCTTTTCAATGAAGGACTTAGGTGAAGCAGCCTGTATTTTAGGCATCAAGATCTATAGAGATAGATCTAAGAGATTGCTTGGCCTAAGTCAGAGTACATACATTGACACGGTATTACTTCGGTTTGCCATGCAGAATTCCAAGAAAGGACTTCTGCCGATGTCACAGGGTGTGAGTCTTTCGAAGACTCAAAGTCCCTCTTCTAGAGAGGAGAGAGACCGCATGGATAAGATCCCTTACGCATCTGCTATAGGATCTATCATGTACGCCATACATCTTTGTGTACTTCACGATGTCTCATATGCTTTGAGCATGGCGAGTAGATACGGTCGGATCGGTGGCGTCATGGATAGCGATCAAGAATATTCTTAAGTACTTGAGAAGGACTAAAGAATATTTCTTGATATTGGAAGCGATGAGGAGCTAGTAAAGGGTTCTGATGTCGACTTCCAACCCGGGATGATTATAGATCGCAGTCAGGGTTCGTGTTTTGCTTGAATAGGTAGCACTGTGAGCTGGAAGAGTTCCAAGCAGGACACAGTTATTGATTCTACAACAGAGGCCGAATATATCGGTGCTTCCATCTCATTCATAAGATTGTCGATCGAGGAGATGTGAAGATTTGCAGAGTACCCACAGAGGCTAACATCGCAGATCCCTTGACCAAGGCTTTGACACAGAAAAAGCATGATGGTCACACTAGGTCATTGGGTATTAGATACTACGGTGATTGGCACTAGTGCTAGTGGGAGATTGTTAGTGAAAGCCCTAGAGTCAATCATATGATGATTGTTGTATGGACTTTATTGTATCATATTCCTATTTATAAAGGCATGGTTATTATATTTACTTGTATTGGTGCCAAATAACTAAATATAATAATGTCCTTGAGTAGTAAGTTCTTATCTATATCAATCGATTGGTTGAATCGATAATGAGATGATATAGAGAACACTACTCTTAATCATTCCTAGTCGAGTATTAACATTCAGGGACAATGTTAATGCATAGAGACAAGCATGTAGGTCAACAAGTTGACTTGATCTCACAAGTCATGGATATGAGATATCAAGTTGACACATGGGTATGCATTGGAGAATGTATACTGAATGACCCGCCATGAGAAAGTATCATGGATCGTTATATGAGTGTCATATACTTTCTCATGTGGCTATTAGTATGACTATTAGTCCTTAGACCTGAAGTCACCATGGTTCCCTATATAAGGAGTTGCATACTTTGGCTTTGTCAAACGTCACCCGTAAATGGGTGGACTATAAAGGCGATTACTGGGTATGTAACGAATTATGCGGAGGGATGTGAGTGATGTAGATGGGATCTATCCCTCCTATATGACGGGGGTGACATCGATATTCTTGATAGAGTGAGACCACGAAGTGCATGGCCATGCCCAAATGAGTCAATATGAGATATTGAGCTCATTTGATGAGAGTGAGTCTACTTGGAGTTCAAGATTTAGATTGTACCGAGGATGACACGGTCTATGCCTCGATTGATCAATCTAGATGTCAAGGATAGAGGGACATTGTCACATATTGTGAGAGTCACAATTAGTAGTCACAAAGGTGATGTTGGAGCTCAACATTCTTGTAACTTGGGTAGCAATGATGTGTTGCTAGATACCGCTCATTGCTTATGTTCCTAAATCAGTTTAGGGACATTGCCAACGTTACAAGAACCTATAGGGTCACACACATAAGAGCAATTAGATGGAGATTAGGTTCATATGATGAACCATGAGGATTAGGTTCATGGGATGAACCAAATTGGATTAAGAGTAATCCAAATTAGACTAATTGAGTTAGACTCAAGTTGATTCAAGTGTTGAATGAGTCTAATTGAGATTTGATTCATCAAATCAATTTAAATTAATGAATAGAGATTCATTATATTAAATTGACTTGAGTCAAGTGGTTAGATTTGATCAACCATGGGAGATTAGAGGTCAAGTTTGACTTGACTTGAGAGGGAAGATGAAAGGTCAAGTTTGACTTGACCAAATGCCATGTCATGATGATGACTAGGCATGGCCGGCCAATGATGATGCTCCACATCATCATTGACTTTGTCAATTGGTGCCACCTCATGAGGGAGACCAAGGGACATGGGAGTTACATGCATGCATGTAACTCCCTCTCCTTGAAGTGGCCGGCCACTTTAAGGGTTTCATTAGATGAAATTCATTTGGGTGAGTTAATTCCAACTTCATCTTCTTCCTTGGAACCTTTTCTCTCAAGCTCTCCCTCTCCCATCCCTCTCATTGGCCGAACCAACCAAGGAGTGCTAGCACACTCAAGGTTGAGTTTTCTCCACCTATTGCTTGTGTGAATACCATAGAGGAGTGTGCACTTGACACTCTCGAGTTCCGGCGAACTTTTGGACGAGCGGGATAAGCGAAGGGCGTCGCTACGAGGGTAACGTTCTAACCTCTTAGATCTAAGGTAGATCTAGGATTTCTATAAGCACATACATGTAATTATAATTTTTATACTTCGCACGGATCCGTGGCCGGGGCTTCCGAGGTTTCCGCAACGCAAAAAGCGGTTTTTGCGGCTCGAAAAAACCCAACACCTTGTACTTACCTAAGCTACACAATATATCGTTAGGAATCAAATCAACCAAGAATTTTATTACCTTCTTATTTATCTCAAATTCTTGGATTTGTTCCCCGATCCACTTCTTCATTTTGAGGAAACCTCCCTTTGTCCCTATAGAATACTTGAATCCTTCCATCAATGCGGACCATTCTTTGAAGTCCCTCGTCATAATAAAATCTTCAATCCATCTCTTCCATGAATTGAAGTCTTGTCGTCCATAAAGTGCATACGGGACCGGTGTGTTGATATCTCATCCTAGTTGTTCTTAAAAATCTATCTCTTCACCCTCTAGCGGTACTCTCTTGGTTATTAATCCTTGAAGAGTGGCCTCGCTCTGATACCAATTGTTAGGGCCTTGGTGGCCGTTAGAGGAGGGTGAATAGCGTGTATGTCGTATATAGAGGAATTCTTTCGCAATCGTGTGCTTGCTACAATTCGATTAGTGCGCAGCGGAAATAGTAGAAATAAAACAATAGTAAAATATACAAGAACACAATCACAACATGCAATATAACGTGGTTCGGAACCGAATGGTTCCTACTCCACAGATTGGGCTCGTAAGAGCCCTAGCGATGCAATCACACACCACAAATCTAATAAACTCCTTCTCGACAACAAGTCAAAGGTGGAGAATGTCACGCCCACCCTTTCCAAGGGTCCGGAGGGGCGGCGCGTGACATGATCATACATACATACATTACAGCGGAAGACTACATATACTTATTACAGCGGAAGACTTTAGACTTCTTCTTTTTTTTTCTTTTAAACATAAACATGCATCGTCATTTCATAGATACTTCTTCTTAAACATAGAGCATGCATCATTATATCATAAGTACTTAGTGATTAGTTCAAGTCCATAAAGAGAATCGTCTTAAGGCAAAACATGCATAAGGAAACATAACAGATCTCCTCCACCATGCCACTACCACACACACTTTGCCCCTCCTGTTGCTCCCTTTAGTTTAGCCACCCTTTACCCTTATCTGCAGTACAAGGGAACATAAACTATAAGCACATAGTCTTAGTAAGATCCTGTCCTACTCACAAAACCATACGTCAAGCATTAAACATAAAGTAGTGACATGATCATATAACACATATAAGCATAACCTTCACATAAACATACAAAGACATATAATCAAACATAACATGCATATAACATACTGGAACATAAGCATAGCATTCATATAAGCATAAAAGATCATAAGAAATCATAACCTAAAAACATACAAGAACATAAGCAGGCATAACATGTACAAGAACATAAGCAGGCATAACATAAATATAAAACATCATAGAACATAGGCAGGCATATCATGAATATAATAGAACATGAGCAGGCATAACATGAATATAATAAGAACATGAGCAGGCATAACATGAATATAATAAGAACATGAGCTAGCATAACATGAATATAAACATCATAGAACATAAGCAGGCATAACATAAAGATATATGCAGGATGCTCTTTGAAAACATATCTTATAGGTATTTAAACATAAATCTCAACATATTGGGCCCGACATTGTACCACATCATCATCATCATAGCGTGCATCCCTAATAGATCCGAGGTAGCTAATCCCGAACCCACTAGAGTACTAGGCCCGTACTAAGTTCGTTGGCCTAGGGGAAGCATAACAGAAGCCCATCCTAAGCCCGTACTTATGACCGTCGGCCTAGGGCATCTGGGAGTCCATCCTGTACTGAGTCCGTACTACGACTGTCGACCCAGGAGCACGTAGGAGCCCATCCCTTGGACCTTGTTAGGGTCCTGGTACAAGTCATGCAAAAAGTAAAATGCATATCATGCTTCTTATCATAACATATCATATTTCATTTCATAAACATATCATGTTCCTAATCATGGCATATCATGTTTCCTCTTCATATCATAACATATTTCTTCTTCATAACATATTGCTTTTCATAACATATTTCTTCTTCATAACATATCATACATCATAACATATTTCTTCTTCATAACATATCATATTTCTTTCATAACATATCATATTTCTTTTCATGCATATCATGTTCCTTCTTTATAAAACATCATACATTCATACAATTACAAAGCAATGAGCATAACATGATCATACATTTAACATGGTAATGAGTAGAAATTTATCATGCATCCCTACTATTGACATAGACATATGGTAGTGACATAACCAATCATGCTAAACCACTTGATCAAGGACCCCATAACATCATGTTAACATCACACACATATAGGGCATGGCATAAGGCATAAACATCATGAACAAGTATACATGGAGTGACCTAAACTTCATGGAGCTCTATCAAAGTTTTAAACACCAAACAACTTATATATGATCTAACTAACCACATGTTAATTATTTAGCATATAAAGCATGGCATGGGAGGGTACTTAGGATTTTAGATAAGCCTTGGCCGAGAGTTCCAAGACAACCTAAGATCCATTTCTTAAATCTAGCTTAGCTTTCACATGTTACCTATATCTACATTCAAAACATAACATGGTAATTTATAGATCATAGCATGATAGGCCTAAATGGGTCTTGGCCGAATGGTTTAAAAGGACTTAAGGCTCAACCACTTAACTCTAGGTTAGCCAACAACATGTTATCTTCATCTAACATCAAAAGTCATCATAAACTTATCTAAACATGGCATAGAAAACACATTAAGGGTCTTGGCCGAATGGTTCAAAGGGCTTAAAGGCTCAACCACTTAACTCTAGGTTAGCCAACAACATGTTATCTTCATCTACCATCAAAACATAGCATGAACCCATCTATAGCATGGCATAGAACATGTCATCTTCTTCTACCATCAATATGGCATGAACTCATTTAAAACCTAGCATAGAACATGTTATCTTCATCTAACATCAAAACATAGCATAAACTCATCTAAACCATAACATAAAAGAACACATTAGGGTTTCAAAGGGACTTGGCCGAGAGTCTTAGAAGGGTTTGAGGGTCAACCACTCAACCAAACCCATCTAGAAACCTATCATCTTCATATTAATACAAGGTATAGCATGGATCATCATGGAGAGCATAAGAAATTGTCTTGGCCGAAAATTTCTTGGGGTGTTTAAGGTCAAACACTTAACCTAACCTATCTAGCATCTTATCATCATCATATTCATACAAGGTATGGAATGGATCCTTATTTAAAACTCAAGTAAAGGTCTTGGCCGAATGGTTCATGGAGAGTTTGACATAATAACATCAATCGAAAAACTACTTGTATGCAAGTGAGGGGATACTTACTTCCTTCGCTTTGCTATTAGTTGGAAGATACCCTAAGGGATGCCAAACCTAAAGCCTTCTTCTTGCTTGGATAGATCTCGGAAAATGGAAAGGGAGAGGGGTAGGTTTTGGTGAGGAAGAAGAAGAGAAGGAGAAGATGCCAACTTTGATTTCTCATGTCTCCTCATTCCCCTATTTATTCACTTGAAGTGTCCCTTAGTCTCCCTTACCCTTAACTATAATTTCCCATATTCCTCTAATAGCACAACCCTGCTGGGCTTCTAGTTATTGGATGCATCTTTAGGGCTTAGGTATCTACTAGAGGTTTGGGGTTCAATTCCTAGGCCTTGCACCCTTTTTGGCTCTATTTCTTTTATTTTTGAAAGAGCCCACATAAAGCCCATTATATTCATGCTAAAAATTCTTGTAAAATTGCTAGAAATTTTACGACCGTTACAGAGAAACCTCGTACAATGAATTACACAAGTAATACAAAGTAAAACAAGAAAATACAAGATGAATATACAAAACAACATAAAGAAAACTTTACAACTATTGCTTTGGAATGCTTGCTTGTTGATTGCTTGAATCGTGTTTGAAGACCCTGATTTGCACTAGCAAATTGCCTCAACATCATCCAAGAACCGATGGTAAAAACCTCCACCTCAAGCTCCCTTTA
This sequence comes from Wurfbainia villosa, assembly GCA_025175895.1. NCBI lineage: Eukaryota > Viridiplantae > Streptophyta > Magnoliopsida > Zingiberales > Zingiberaceae > Wurfbainia > Wurfbainia villosa. The sequence continues at coordinate 81,149,467 of CM045987.1, read as the reverse complement.
AAGCTTCTCCTTGGGCTGGATTCCGCCTAACAGTCGACTAATCGGGACCATCAGTCGACTGCCCTTGTAGTTGTTGTCTCACAACGGCATGAACCACGTTGGATAAGTTTCAACGAATAGACCATCAGTCAACTGATCATACCCATCAGCCGATTGATAGCTCAATCAATCGAGTGCTCGGGCTGATTACTCAACTGGAGAGCTTTCTGTGCCCAAAACGACCCGGCCGATCGATCTCGGATCGATCGGCCTCAGATATCGATCGGCCCGCCCAATGCTGGCAATCGACTGCTAGACCAATTCCAGCAGTCGAACTCTAGTCGACTCCCATCAGTCGACTGACCATAGTCCCAGTCGACTAAAACACCTCAAACATGAGGTTTTAACCCAAGTATGGTGCCCCCATACTTGCTAGATCACCCATAGCCTAGACCTAAGCCTTCTAGCCACCTCCATCAGCCTCATGCCTATCGGATCCCTCCAAGTCATCCATGACTTGTTCATCCATACGCTAGCATTCAGGTGCTTCCATCAGCTATTGTCATGCTAATGTGGTCTACACCGCCAAGGCACATTGGACTTGCACTGCCAAGACTCCGCTTGGACTTTACGCCGCCAACCATTGGACTTATACTGTCAAGACTCCACCCTTGGACTTTACGCCGCCAATATTCCCCTTGGACTTCTCAATTTTCAAGACTCAAGATTGGACTTTCCTTGCCAACCCATGTTGGACTTTCCTTTCCAAGACTTAAGCTTGGACTTTTCATGCCAAGAACAAAAGACTTGGACTTCTCCCATGACAATGGTCAAACCATCGTCAAACATCAAATATGACCTGGGTCGATTGCACCAACAATCTCTCCAACACATGTCAGACATCAATGTCAAACATCAAAACACTACTCGAGTCAAACTCGAGTCTGGTCAATTGTGACCTGGGCCGATTGCACCATCAATAACTTGATTCACCTAAGATCACTTCCTTGTCTAACTAGTTAAGGATACGGCGAGGTAGCTTCAGCTAGTTCCACTTAGTCGAGTGCACCGAGCTAGATATGCCTTATCTAACTCGGACACACAAGACTTCACTTTCCTAGCGTACTATCATCTCGCCGCATCCTAGTACTATGTTGTCAAGAATTGACAAGTTATAGTTTCTATCTAACCGTTCTAAAAATAAAAAATAAAAAGACCTAAGCATTCAAATTCTAAGTAATAGCACAAACAAATTTTGTAGTAGCTACCCTAGACCATTGAATCGATTCGGTCTTTCCACGTAGTGGATTTGGTCCTTGGGAACTCAGTACTTATTAGATCCTAATTGAGAAATCAAAGTGGTCTTAGGGACCCATGCTTGGACATGTTTTCTATTTCGACTTACAATTGACATATACGACTTGTTAGTCGTATTTGAGCTAAACCCAAGACGACCTTGTTGTACACGGCCCTTTGCGATCCAAGTAAAAGGTCAAGTCCCTTGGATCCCAAAGTGAACATTTCCAATGTATGCCTAAGGCCATCGACTTGACTTTTCAAAAGTGAGTTCTCAACTTCGAGCTTTTAAACTCGAGTTGAGTCCCCCTCTTGAACCTGACTAGTCAAAGAGGTTAGGGAGACATTGTGTTTAAGGAGTTTAACAACCTCAACTAAGGTCTCAACCTTGGACTCAGACTTAGCTAACTTTCTAGTTAAGAATTTAATTGCATTGTATAAAGTGCTAAGCAAAGATCGACTTACCTTAAGTGACTCTTTTGAACTTGATGTGTATCCGTGGCTTGTCTTGAATAGTGACTCGTCGTCAGATCCGGACTCAGACTCTTCCTCGAGTTTGGAATCTTGATCGGGCTCAGTTGGCTTGGCCATAAAGATGAGATCATTGTCTTCCTCCTCCGACGATTCTTCCCAAGTAGCATTAAGCGCTTTCTTGGGTGCTTTGTTCTTTAGTTTCGGACACTCCTACTTGATGTGTCCGAACCTATTGCATTCAAAACATCTAAAATTAGAATTATATTTAGATTTAGATTTACCTTGATTGATGGGTCGTCTTTGGCTCTTGATCATCTTCCGAACTAGATTTACTAGTTTGGTTTCCATTTCGGAATCTACCTCCGACTCGTACTCGTACTCGTCCTCTTCCTTGGGGGGTGATTTATTTGCGACCTTCTTCTTCGAACCCGCAAGTAAGGCAACACCTTTCTCGGGAACTGAATTAGACTATTCATGGAGTTTAAATTCAGAAAATAACTCATCTAATATAATTTTTGAAAGGTCCTTAGAAACCTTGTAGGCATCGACCATAGATGCCCACAAGGTAGTCCTAGGGAAAGCATTTAAAGCATACCTTATAAGGTCTCGATTCTCTACCTTTTGTCCGATGGCATGCAGGCTATTGACGATGTCTTGAATACGGGCATGTAGTTGTGTCACCTTCTCGTGTTCCTGCATCTTAAGGTTATACAACTTATTGAAAAGCAAGTCCCGTTTACATACCTTCACGTCTTTCGTTCCTTCATGTAGTTGTACAAGTTTGGTCCATAGATCTTTCGCGCTAATGAAGGGGCCGACACGGTTTAGCTCTTCTTTGGACAAGCCGCATTGAAGGATTTGGATCGCCTCGGCATCGGCTTCCACTTGTCTTTTCATGGCATTAGTCCATTGATCATAATCCAATGATTCACCCACTTCATTAGTAGGAAGTGTGAATCCGGTTTGGATTATGATTCACATCTCGATTTGGGTCTTTAGGAAGCACTCCATTCGACCCTTCCAATAACGAAAGTCATCTCCGTTGTAAAACGGAGGTCGGACGGTGCTAAACCCTTCGAAATGGGCCATTTAGACAAAAAGAAAAAAAAAGGAAACAAGTACCTCACAAAAATAAAAGCAACCAAAATGTACCAAGACTTTCGTCTTGGATTAGTAGTGTGAGAGAACGAATTTAATTTAAATGAAAATCTCGCAAAATCAAAGATAATAAAAAAAATCTGTAAGAAATTGCTAGATTGGTGGTTTCACCAAATCGTAGTGCCCCCAAATCTGATACCACTTGTTGGATCGATTTGAGCGCTAGAGGGGGTGAATAGCGCGCGAGAAAACTTTTCGAGAATGTTCGATTAAGAAAAGTGATAAGAGTAAAGTGCAGTGGAAAATAAATAAGACACTCTTTGTTTTTACTTGGTTCATAGCCTTCGGCTGCTAATCCAAGGCCCTAATGGTCCGAGACCATGTACGGAGGGCAATGCACTAAAATAATCTCCTCCTCGTTGGAGGTAGGAGACAACGGAATACAAAAAGCTCGAAAGAGATTAAGGTAGAGGAACACTCCCCCTCTCCTTGTTACGAAAGAAAGCTCCAAGAAAATAAAAGAAATACAATAGATGACTTTAAGTAAAACTTATACCGATGAGGAAGGGATGAGAGCTTGAGCTTAATCGTTGGAGTAGTAGAGCTTCGTCGTCGTAGAGTTGTCGGAGAGTCGAGGCATTGCGGAGGCTTTTTGGAGAGCTTTTGATGATGGAAATGAGGTAGAGAACACCTTCTTTTATAGCCTTGAGAAACCCTAATCGTTAAGATGAGGTTTCATGAGGTGATGCCACCTAGCCCTTGAGAAATGGTGATAAGCTTTGACTCTCCTCGAGGCTGATCTTTGACTAGCAGTCGACTGATCAACCCTAGCAGTTGACTGATTGAGGCAGCAGTCGACTGCCAACAGCTGGCAGTCGACTGTTGTTAGAGTTTCCAGATGCAATAGAAGGTTAGCTCAAAAATAAGTGATTTCGATAGTCACCAACTGTTTGATCTTGACATAGACCATCCTTTGGAAGTCTTTAGTCGAATCATCGCCTAAGGATGTCCCCGTACAGAGAACACGACCTTACTTACACTCACTCACACGAACTTACCTTAACCTTTACCTCTGAAGCTTCACTTCCGGTCTTCACCTGAGTTCTTCAGCTCCCTCTGAAGTCCTCTCGGTGTCGCCCGACCACCACAGTTCCCTCTGGATGTCGACGACCTTCTGCTTAAGCTTAGCATTCCTGCACACTTAATTCAGCTCATGAGATAACAAAATGAACTTAACTTTGTGTATTTGCTATAATCAAAACTCAGGTTTGATTCAGGTGCCTATTACACCAACACAGTTGTCCTTTATCATAAATGCAAAACCTTTCTTGTCCAAACAAGAAATAGAGATAATGTTATTAGTTAAAGAAGGCACATAATAGCACTCTTCTAGTCCCAGAACAAGCCAGAGGGCAAAGATAAAGAGTATGTTCCTACATCAATAACAGCAACTCTTTTGCGCCATTACCTACTCATAGGTCTACTTCGCCCTTTGTCAACTCTCTAGTTCTTCTTAGGCCTTGCACATTGGTACAAATGTGAGAGGCACAACCGGTATCTAATACCCCTGAAGAAGAAATAGATAGATAGACTTCTATAATGTACATACCTAAAGCAGAAGTCTCACTTCTTTTGGTCTTAACTTCCTTCAGGTAAATCTTACAATTTCTCTTCCAATGTCCGATCTCACCATAATGAAAGCAGGTTTCTTCCTTAGGCACCCCAAAACGCTCGTGCCTTGCTTGCCCTTGATACAACCGCTTAAGGTGATCGACTATATCATGAGAATCCTTGTTCCCATGTTGCTTCTGAAGCTCAGATTTTATGGTGGCAAGCATTAGGCATGATACATCCAATGCATCATCTTGATGCTTCTGGTAAGCATCCTTTTCCGCACAAGTAGTGGTAGTAATTGTTAGGGCAATCTCTTGCCATGATTAGGTTTTGATGTGTGTGGCAAAGGGTTTAAGTTAGCTTGTTATGTTGATTTGATATGTGCGTTGAAGTCGTGCAGGACTTAGTAATTCGCACATGGAGCCGTAGCAAGTTTCACAACTCATGACTCGGTCCTTGAGTCGGTGAAGGATGGCTTTACGGAAGTCGTGCGCTTGGAACATCCGAGGGACCGCCGGACGAGGAGCTTGGAGTGAAGCCGGAGGAAGTAGACTTCGAGGCAAGAGACGCGAAGGAACATTGCAGAGTCATGAGCCTGATGCTGCCGAGGGACATGGCCACGAACGAAGAGAACTTCGAAGGCGAGGGACTCCGAGAGATGAGAGTGAGCGAATGTAACCCGGAAAGGGGTAGCTCTTAGGTGAAACTTGGCCATTTGGCTAAGTGTCAGATGGGATTTCCCGACACTAGTCGACTGCCATGGAATGGAAATCGACTGCTCTGAGTCGAACGTGATTCGACTGGTATTCGACTGAGTATTTTGAGGCCAGCATTGCCAAGAATTAGTCGATCGAATGCGCAGATCGGTAGAAAGGGTTTGGCCATTGAATCGCCGTAGCCGATGGGCGGCCGATTACGGAGGCGCGATGACCGTGATGAGGTCCATCAGTCGACTTCCAAGTGTTCCGTTGGACTACAATGGTCGGAATCCGACGTGTTCGGAGGTCGTTGTAGTGACGGCAGTCGACTGCCAAGGGCAGCAGTCGACTGGTGGCGGCCAATGGGAAGAAAAGCTTCCTCTCTATAAAAAGAGAGGGTGTGAGCCTTTGAGAGACCAATGCTTATGCTCTAAGTGATCTTCCAAGTGCCCCACAAGCTTTAAACTCTTCTTACTTGCTTTTACTCCATTCTTATTATAAGAAGAGTGATTTTGATTGTAAAGGTTACCTCCACCTAGCTTGGTGCAAAGGAGAGACCAATAGTGATTGGCTTTGGAGGAGTGATTCACCTCGGACGAATCGGGATCGTGGATTAGCGGCGTAGCTGTGAACTACAGTACATCTTGCGTTAGCGTTTTGATTCTTGTCTTATATATTTACTTGTCTTGTCTTATTATATTCCGCTTGCGCTAACCTTTTGTAGACGAGTAAATTACGACATCCATCGATTGAGGGCTATTCACCCCCCTCTAGTCGGTCGTTCGATCCCCAACAAGTGGTATCAGAGCCAAGGAAAGCTTGTCGAGGACTAACCACCACAACAAGCAACATTCAAAATGGCCGGCTCCAACATCCACCCACTGAAGTTCGACGGCGAATTCTCTTGGTGGAAAAAGAGAATGGAGGTATTTTTCGAAATGGATTTTGATATCATGATTACAATGGAATCCGGTTTTGTTTTGCCTAGGGATGAAGAAGGGAAGCCAATAGAGAAATCTAGGTGGACCAAAAAGCAAAGGGAAGAGCACCTTGCAAACTCTAAAGCCAAGCACCATCTCTTCAATGTGCTCCCCCAACAAGAGATCAACCGAATTGGGGAATGCTCAAGTGCCAAGGAGATGTGGGAGAGATTGGTTGAACTTCATGAAGGCACTTCGGAAGCCAAACTTGCAAGGAGAGACCTCCTCCGCTCCCAACTATCAAATATCAAATTGGAAAATGGAGAAAAGGTAACATCATTACATTCTAGGTTTAAAGAAATATTAATTGGGATAATAAGTGTAGGAGAAAAGCTCTCCAACCGGGATATGGTAATGAAGGCCATAGATGTCTTTCCCCGATCCTCAAGATGGAGCTCCATGGTGGACTCATTTTATATCTCCAAGAACTTAGAAGTAAGCACCTTGGAGGAATTCTTCTCAACCATGGAGCTTCATGAAACAAGGCTTGAAGGTATACAAGAAGAGCCTAGAATCCAACCTTCAAGGGGAGTAGCATTGTTGGCAAACAAGGGGAAGAAGAAGATAGAGATTCCCTCCTCCTCCGATGATGAAGCATCCTCCTCCTCCTCCATGGATAGCACGGAAGAAGCTTATATGGTAAGGAGGGTAAGACGTGCTTTAAAAGGTTTTAGATTTAATAAATCTAATGATAAGAATAGAAGACAAAGGGGAAAAATCATTTGCTACAATTGCCAAGGAGAGGGACGCATAAGGGATAATTGTCCCCTCCTAAACAAGAGCAAGGAAGAAAGGAAAAAGAAGGAAGAAAAGAAGAAGAAAAAGGAAGAGGAGAAGAAGGCAAAGAAAAAGGGGAAGGCCAAGGCATTCAAAGCAAAGACGTGGGATGACCCTTCCTCTTCCTCTTCATCATCATCGGAAGAGGAGAATGCTTTCGTCACCAACCTTGCTCTAATGGCATTTGATGACTCGGATTGCTCCTCCACCGAAAATGAAGAATCAAGCTCAAGTGGAGGGAGCTCTAGTGAAGGGGGAGCCTCTACATCCTCATCCGAAGAAGAAGAAGAGGACATGGAAACTATGGTAACTAATCTTTCACCTAGTAAAATAGTTTCTATGATTTCTAGCCTCACTAAGGACCTATTTAGAGCTAAGAAGAAAAATAAGAGCATGCTAGATCAAATTAAGGACTTAGAAAATAAACTAGAAAAAGCATGCTTAAATGATGATAATATTTCTTCTAGCTTAAATGATGCATGCTCACATGATAACTATATGCCTTTGGATGTTAGTGATGCATGTATAGAAGAAAATAGGACTTTAAGAGAGAAAGTAGATTATTTAACCAAAGCCCTAGAAAAGTTTACAATTGGCTCAAACACCTTGAACATGATTATAGGGAGCCAAAGAGCTAGCTTCAATAAGAAAGGCCTAGGATACAAAGAAAAGAAAAATGAAAAGGCCTATAAATGCCTAATTGCTAGGGGACAAGATAAGAAAAAAGTAATTGCTAGGAAATGGATTCCCAAGGAGTATCTTGTGAACCCCATAGGAAAGAACCTATTTTGGGTTCTAAAATCCATCCTTAAGAGTTAGAAAAACCCTAGGATAGTCAACCATATGGACTTGACCTATATCATATTTTTGGTTGACTTAGGATGGCGGGACAATATTTTTGAAATAGTGTTGGGTGATGATAATGTGCCGATAAATAGATAATAATGCTTAAATCATGATAATCAATGTAATTGCTATGTATATGTGCAATCATGATTTATGATTTTGATATTTGGCACATAATCATGAGAAATAGGATTTAAATCATGCCTTAGGTGATATTTGCTAATTATCATCATGTAATACCTAATGCATGATTATTACTTGATGAATACATGTATTTAATGATCATAATGTGTAATTCATTCATATATGTCATTATGATCATGTGGATTGTTAGGGTGATACTTAACCTTGATAGAATTGCATGAATATAATGGTTAAGTATATACAAATACCCTCTAGGATACATCTCACACTCACTATAGGCTACCATGATTGAAAACTTAGCATGAGTGAGATGTTAGGATGATACAAATGTCCACTAATGCCTATGGCATTTAGATGGTCATTTAAAGTATCAAAATAGCAATAATAGACCAATCATGGGGAAGGCTTATGTTTAATTCATAGACATATTGCCCAAAGATCATGGTTGGATATTTCATATGTTTTCAAAATAATTTCTTAATCTAAAATCTATGTATTCATGTTTTGAAACAATTAGAACCAAAACTAGGTGGTAAACTTGATACTAGAATGATCAAAAACCTAGTGGTTTTTAAAGCTTTTGGATTTTTGGCAAATCTCAAAAAATATAATGATTTTTCATTAAAAAAAACTATTTTTAATTGATAGATATACTTAAAAGAAATGTGTTCCCCAAATTTCATGATTTTTCGAATTTTATGGAATTTTTAATGCATTTCTGAATTTCGCCCCGAAAAATTAGAATTTCTTAAAACAGTGTGCCAGTCGACTGGTAGTCTGAACCAGTCGACTGGTGGCCTGATATTCCGAACAGTAAAGGCTGATTTCAGTTATTAAACCAATTTTTGGTATTTTCCTTCTATTAGACTTGATGTCATGTGTTTATAACTTAGTATTAATCTTTTTGATGGTGTCAAATGGGGAGAAAATATTATGTTTAAGTTAATTATGATAGGGGGAGACATATGTATGGGGAGTTTCATGGATTAAGGGGGAGTTGCATGTTTCTATATCATGTTTATGTTTACATGCTTTCTTACCTTAGAAATTTTTATCAAATGTTTTTACCTAACTTAAACGGATTGCCACACATCAAAAAGGGGGAGATTGTTAGGGCAATCTCTTGTCATGATTAGATTTTGATGTGTGTGGCAAAAGGTTTAAGTTAGCTTGTTATGTTGATTTGATATGTGCGTTGAAGTTGTGCAGGACTTAGTAATTCGCACATGGAGTCGTGGCAAGTTTCACAACTCATGACTCGGTCCTTGAGTCGGTGAAGGATGGCTTTGCGGAAGCCGTGCGCTTGGAGCATCCGAGGGACCGCCGGACGAGGAGCTTGGAGTGAAGCTGGAGGAAGTAGACTTCGAGGCAAGAGACGTGAAGGAGCATTGCAGAGTCGTGCGCCTGATGCTGCCGAGGGACGTGGCCACGAACGAAGAGAACTTCGAAGGTGAGGGACTCCGAGAGATGAGAGTGAGAGAATGTAACCCGGGAAGGGGTAGCTCTTAGGTGAAACTTGGCCATTTGGCTAAGTGTTAGATGGGATTTCTCGACACCAATCGACTGCCATGGAATGGCGAATGATGTCGAACGTGATTCGTATTCGACCGAGTGTTTGAAGCCAGCCGGCCGCCATATGGGCGGCCAATCATCGATCGGTCATTCCGAATGAATCGGCGATCGGTAGAAAGGGTTTAGCCGCGAACCGCTCGTGGCCGTAGGCGATCGATTACGGAGAGCGGCGATCGTGATGAGGTCCATCAGTCGACTGCCAAGTGTTCCGTTGGACTACAACGGTCGGAATCCAACGTGTTCGGAGGTCGTTGTAGTGACGGCAGTCGACTGCCAAGGGCAGCAGTCGACTGGTGACGGCCAACGGGAAGAAAAGCTTCCTCTCTATAAAAAGAGAGGGTGTGAGCCTTTGAGAGGCCAATGCTTATGCTCTAAGTGATCTTCCAAGTGCCCCACAAGCTTTAAACTCTTCTTACCTGCTTTTACTCCATTCTTATTGTAAGAAAAGTGATCTTGATTATAAAGGTTACCTCCACCTAGCTTGGTGCAAAGGAGAGACCAATAGTGATTGGCTTTGGAGGAGTGATTCACCTCGGACGAATCGGGATCGTGGATTAGCGGCGTAGCAGTGAACTATGTTACATCTTGTGTTAGCGTTTTGATTCTTGTCTTGTATATTTACTTGTCTTGTCTTATTATATTCCGCTTGCGCTAACCTTTTATAGACGAGTAAATTATGACATCCATCGATTGAGGGCTATTCACCCCCCTCTAGCCGGTCGTTCGATCCCCAACAGTAATAGGTGCTTCAGGAAGAGGTTGCTCTAGGACGTAGAGTTTTCATTCTTGCTTGAGGACGATCCTTAAGTTTCTATACCAGTCTAGGAAATTAGCTCCATTGAGCTTGTCCTTCTTAAGTACAGATCATAGAAAGAGTATTTGACGTATTAGATGACATAGTGATCTAAAATAAGAAATGCATAAATAAATATCATATTCTAAATCATTTAATTAGGGTTTTAATTAAATGATACTCCCACTGAATCGTAAAGCTTTGGTAGAGGCTAGTCATAAATGTAGGCAAATGTACTTTTCCCATACTACTAGCTCCAAACCAAATATCATTCATGTGGGCCAAGATCCATATTATATTTCGTCTTGAGTTAGCTTTGGCTAATCACCCAAGACTAGTATAATTTAGGTAGGCAACTGTTTACCAATTTCATCATATGCAACTCTTGGAGATTTTGGTGAACAAGACTATTTATTCGTTTACCCAACCATATGGGAGATGCCTCTAAGTCCTCAATCCAATTGAGATAACTTAGTTAAGTCACACCCAAATTTCAATAGCAGGACATCACAATTGTCCACTCGCACTCTACCAAGATAAAATGTGTCACTTTGCTTTGCCAAACCCAACAACAAATGATCGAGGTAGTTTATGAATACCAAACATTGGTAGGCATATCGAGTTGACTTAATTATGTGTCTTTACGTTCTCAATCCAATTGAGATAACATAGTTGATTAAGTCGAATCCAAAGTTTAATAATCAGACATCACTATTGTCTGATCGCACTCTACCAAGATAAATTGAGATACTTTGCTTTGGCAAACCCAACTACAATTGATCGAGGTAGTAGTGAGTATGAAACTTTGGTAAGCATACTGAATCGACTTAATTATGATAAACTTATCATCTAAGCATGCATTACATACACATATGACATATGTCAACATATAAGCAAAAAAAAAAGTGACATTGTTATGGCCTATATTCTACAATCCTCTCAAGTCAATGAGAAGATCGAATGGTCAACCTAGGGATAGCATCTTCTCCAAGTGCTTCCTTTAGTCATCATGTGTCGTTGGCATCCTTCTTGTAACTTCATCCTCCAATGGACTTTCCACTCCTCATTTTGTACATTACAAAATAAGAATACTCGAGTTACATTTGAGTCTAAATCTATTTTACACCTAAAAAATTAGAGAGGAAGGTATGAAACACAGGCCGTATTATGAGTTACAACACCCACATACACATCATGACACGCAGACTGTATTATAAATTATAACATAATCCAATCTCATTGGAGTAAAGGGGCATAACCATGCATCATGGAAACCAACACACAACAAATAGATCTAGGACATCAATATTATTATGTTTGCAGAATTTGCTCATGACACAACAAATTTATTTTGTCAACTTTTTGAATGAGTAGCTGCCCTAAATCCATCAAAATGAATTTGAAACCCTCTTGTTCTGTTGATGCATCCTTGCGACAAATATGTTCTCAACAAAGTGACGCAACAACATCAACTAGTATGAAAACCGTAGGTTATGAAATTTTGTCAAGAGCAATATTTTAGTTTGATCATCACAAACTTATGCATCCCGACAAAATATGCTCATACAATTATGCAACTCATAACAAAATATTGTAGGGGATCGATGTGTATGTGTTGGTCGGCTAGAGGGGGGTGAATAGCCCTCTTTCGTTCGATGGTGGAATTCGCTTGTCTACAAATAATATTAGCTCAACGGAAAATACAAACGAACAATAATAAAGATAAGCAAGATACTAAACAATGCTAACACCAAAATATAATGTGGTTCACGGCCTCACCGCTAATCCACGGTCCGATTCGTCCACGGTAAATCACTCCGCAACCAATTCACTATTGGTCTCTCCCTTTAGCCAATGCAAGGTGGAGGTAAACCTTCTTATAACCCAAACACTCCTTCTTACAATAAATGTGAAAGAAAACTAGAAGAAGGAGTTGAAAGCTTGTGGGGCACTTGGATGATCATTTAGGACTTAAGAATTAGCCAACCAAAAGCCCACACCCTCTCTTTTTATAGAGAGGGTTGATTTCTTCCCATTGGCCGCCACCAGTCGATTGCTGCCCTTGGCAGTCGACTACCGCCACTACAACGGGCTCTAAACACGTCAGATCCCGATCGTTGTAGTCCAATGGAACCCTTGGCAGTCGACTGATGTATCCATCAGTCGATTGATGCCTCGTAGTCGACTGCCCAGTCGGCTACGAGAGGTTCTGTGCCAAAAACCCTCTCAACCAGTCGACTGATGGTCTTGGCAATCGACTGTTGGGCCAAAAACCCATCAGTCGGATACCAGTCGAACCCCGTTCGATTTAGAGCAGTCGACTGGTGTCGGGAAATCTCATCCGACACTTAGCCAAATGGTCAAGTTTCACCTAAGAGCACTACCCCTTCCCGGGTTACATTCGCTCACTCTCATCCCTTGGAGTCCCTCGCCTTCGAAGTTGTCTTCGTCCGGCCACGTCTTTCAGATGTGCCAAGCGCACGGCTCTACAGTACCATCCTTCGTGTCTCGCCCTGAAGTCTACTTCCTCCGGCTTTACTCCAAGCTCCTCGTCCGACGGTCCCTCGGATGCTCCAAGCTCACGGCTTCCGCAAAGCCATCCTTCACCGACTCAAGGACGGAGTCATGAGATATGAAACTCGCCAAGGCTCCATGTGCGAATTAATAAGCCCTGCAAGACTCCAATGCACATATCAAATCACAATAACAACCTAACTTAAACCCTTTGTCACACACATCAAAACCCTTTGCCCTAACAATCTCCCCCTTTTTGATGTGTGGCAATCCGTTTAAGTTAGGTAAAAACATTTGATAAAATATTAAGGAAAGAAAGCATGTAAATAACATGATTAGCAACTCTCCCCCTTAATACATGAAACTCTCCCTAAATACATTCCCCCTTACTTAAACATATATCTTTCTCCCCCTTTGACACCATCAAAAAGATTAAACAGGGTTTATATGGCATGACATCAAGTCTAGAGAGAAGCAAAAATCAAAAACACTTAAAAACCTAATAAAATCAAGTTACTGTGCTCGTGCACAGTACATCAGTCGACTGCTACCAGCATGGCAGTCGATTGGCACAAGGAAATCAAGATTTCTGATTTTTTGGACGAAATTCAGAAATGCACTATAAATTCCAAAAAATTCAAAAAATAGTGAAATTTGGGGAACGCATTTCTTTTATGGTTCTTTATCAATGAAAAATAATTTTCCATGAAAAATCATTATATTTTCAAAGATTTGCCAAAAATCCAAAAGCTTTAAAAACAACTAGGTTTTTGATCAAGTTAGTATCACATTTAATACCTAGTTTTGGTTTGAATTGTTTCAAAACATGAACACACATATTTTAAAGTAAGAAATTGTTTTGAAAACATATGAAATATCCAACCATGATCTTTGGGCAATATGTCTATGAATTAAACATAAGCCTTCACCATGATTGGTCTATTATTGATATTTTGATACTTTACATGACCATCTAAATGCCATAGGCATTAGTGGACATTTGTATCATCCTAACATCTCACTCATGCTAAGTTTTCAATCAAGGTAGCCTATGGTGAGTGTGAGATGTATCCTAAAGGTATTTGTATATACTTAACCATTATTTTCATGCAATTCTATACAAGGTTAAGTATCATCCTAACATCCAACATGATCATAAAGACATATATGGATGAATTTCATATTATGACCATGAAAAAAATGTATTCATCAAATTGTGATCATGCATTAGGTATTACATCATGATAATAAGGCAAATATCACTTAAAGCATGATTTATCTATTTATGGGTGCATTATCATTACCCAACACTATTTCAAAAATATTGTCCCGCCATCCTAAGTCAACCAAAACATAAGATATAAGTGAAGTCCACTATGGTTGACTAACCTAGGGTTTTCCTAACCCTTAAGGATGGATTTAAGAACCCAAAACAAATTCTTGCCTATGGGGTTCACTAAATACTCCTTAGGGATCCATTTTCTAGCAATTGTCTTCTTTTTATCTTGACCCCTAGCAATTAAGCATTTATAGGCCTTTTCATTTTTGTTTTCCTTATATCCTAGGCCTTTCTTATTGAAACTTGCTCTTTGGCTCCCTATAATCATATTAAGAGTGTTGGAGCCTATAGTGATTTTTTCTAGGGCCTTGGTCAAGTGGTCTACCTTTTCCCTTAAAGCCCTATTTTCTTCAATACATGCATCATTAACATCAAACGGTATATAGTCATGTGAGCATGCATCATTTAGGCTAGAAAAAATATCATCATTAATATTTAAGCATGCTTTTTCGAGTTTTTCTTCTAAGTCCTTAATTTGATCTAGCATGCATTTATTTTTCTTTTTAGCTCTAAATAAGTCCTTAGTGAGGCTAGAAATCATGGAAACTATTTTACTAGGTGAGAGAGTCATTACCATAGTCTCCATGTCTTCTTCCTCGAATTCGGAGGATGGTGAAGGAGCTCCCCCTTCACTAGAGCTCTGCTCACTTGTGCTTGATTCTTCATTTTCGGTGGAGGAGGAGTCTAGATCATCAAAGGCCATCAAAGCTAGGTTGGTGACAAAAGCATTCTCCTCTTCCGATGATGATGAAGATGATGAAGAGGGGTCATCCCATGTCCTTGCTTTTAGTGCCTTGGCCTTCCCTTTTTCTTTGGCCTTCTTCTCTTCTTCCTTCTTCTTGTTCCCCTTCTTCTTCTTCTTTTCTTCCTTCTTTCTCTTCTCCTCCTTGCTCTTGTTCAAGAGGGGACAATTATCCCTTATATGTCCCTCTCCTTAGCAATTATAACAAATCACCTTCCCCCTTGGTCTTCTCCTCGTATCATTAGATTTATTAAATTTAAAATTTCTTAAAGCACGCCTTACCTTCCTTACCATGTAAGCTTCTTCCGTGCTATCCATGGAGGAGGATGAGGATGCTTCATTGGAGGAGGAGGGGTTCTCTATCTTCTTCTTCCCTTTGTTAGCCATCAAGGTTATTCCTCTTGAAGGTTGAAACCTTGGCTCTTCCACTATTCCTTCGAGCTTGGTTCGTGGAGCTCCATAGTTGAGAAGAACTCCTCCAAGGTGCTCACTTCTAAATTCTTGGACATGTAGAAGGAGTCCACCATTGATCTCTATTTTGATGCCCGAGGAAAGGAATCAATTGCTTTCATGAGCATGTCCCAGTTCGAAAGTCTTTCTCCTATACTCGTTAGCCCAATTAAAATTTCTTTGAATCTAGAATGTAAGGAGGTTACCTTTTCTCCCTTTTCAAGTTTGATATTTGTTAGTTGGGAGCGGAGGAGGTCTCTTCTTGCAAGCTTGGCCTCCGAAGTGCCTTCATGAAGCTCTACTAGCTTCTCCCACATCTCCTTGGCACTTGCACTCCCCTATCCTATTCACTTCTTGTTGGGGGAATACGTTGTAGAGATGATGTTTGGCTTTTGAGTTTGCCAAGTACTCTTCCCTTTGCCTCTTGCTCCACCTTGATTTCTCCAATGGCTCCCCATCTTCATTCCTAGGCATTTCGAAACCGTTTTCCATAATTAAAAGAATTTCGAAATCAGTTTTGAAAAATACCTCCATTCTCTTTTTCCACCAAGAGAATTCTCCTTCAAACTTTGGTGGGTGAATATTTGAGTCGGTCATTCTTGAATGTGCTTGTTGTGGCGGTTAGTCCTCGACAAGCTTTCCTCGCTCTGATACCACTTGTAGGAGATCGATGTGTATGTGTTGGCCGGCTAGAGGGGGTGAATAGCCCTCTTTCATTCGATGGTGGAATTCGCTTGTCTACAAATAATATTAGCGCAATGGAAAATACAAACGAACAATAATAAAGACAAGCAAGATACTAAACAATGCTAACACCGAAATATAACGTGGTTCACGGCCTCGTCGCTAATCCACGGTCTGATTCGTCCACGGTGAATCACTCTGCAACCAATTCACTATTGGTCTCTCCCTTTAGCCAATGCAAGGTAGAGGTAAACCTTCTTACAACCCAAACACTCCTTACAATAAATGTGAAAGAAAACTAGGAGAAGGAGTTGAAAGCTTGTGGGGCACTTGGATGATCATTTAGGACTTAAGCATTAGCCATCCAAAAGCCCACACCCTCTCTTTTTATAAAGAGGATTGATTTCTTCCCGTTGGCCGCCACCAGTTGACTGCTGCCCTTGGCAGTCGACTGCCGCCACTACAACGACCTCTGAACACGTCAGATCCCGACCGTTATAATCCAACAGAACCCTTGGCAGTCGATTGATGTATCCATCAGTCGACTAATGCCTCATAGTCGACTGCCCAGTCGGCTACGAGAGGTTTTGTGCCCAAAACTCTTTTATAAATGATCGCCAATATATGGCGATCCAACCGCTTGGGCCAAAAACCCATCAGTCGGATACTAGTTGAACCCCGTTCGACTCAAAGCAGTCGACTGGTGTCGAGAAATCTCATCCGACACTTAGCCAAATGGCCAAGTTTCACCTAAGAGCACTACCCCTTCTCGGGTTACATTCGCTCACTCTCATCCCTTGGAGTCTCTCGCCTTCAAAGTCGTCTTCGTCCGGCCACATCTCTCGGATGCGCCAAGCGCACGGCGCTGCAACACCATCCTTCGTGTCTCGCCCTGAAGTCTACTTCCTCCGGCTTTACTCCAAGCTCCTCGTCCGGTGGTCCCTCGGATGCTCCAAGCGCACGGCTTCCGCAAAGCCATCCTTCACCGACTCAAGGACCGAGTCATGAGATGTGAAACTCGCCAAGGTTCCATGTGCGAATTACTAAGCCCTGCAAGACTCCAATGCACATATCAAATCACAATAACAACCTAACTTAAACCCTTTGTCACACACATCAAAACCATATCACGGGTTGATTACCCTAACAAATATGTCCTACTTCTATATCACATATAAAAGTGCATAAAACTTTGTATGATCTTTCGCAAGTGGCTCTGATACCACTATAGGGAATCTTATGTGATAAACAATAAAATCGCAACGGAAAAAAGATCCCTTTAGCGATCCATGCGAAAGAAAACTCATACAAGTTTAGATCTATGAAGCCCTATCTTATAGGTATACCTCTGATGCATTCCCTTAGCTTATCCCGCTTGTCCAAGGTTCGTCGGATCTCTTGCACGTTCAAGTGTCCGTGCCTCTATACGTATCCACACGAAAACATCGTTCGTCTCACGAACTCGATTTAGAGAAGAACCACCACCGTTGTGCTAGCAACAAGGGCGTTCTTTCATTTGGCTAAAAGAGGACCAAGATAGGGAAATCTGGCCGAGATCAAATCTGACCAAGGAGAAGACTTGAAGAAGGTGGCTAGCCAGGAGAGGAAGAATTAGGAGGAGTTGATGATCTCTATCACATGTTTTATAATCTCCTTAATATCATCATGCATGATAAACTTAAGTGGATAATAAATCCAATTTACTATCCTTCTTGTAACTTACGATATCATCATTAATGATAAACTTAAGTGGATAATAAATCCAATTTATTATCCTTCTTGTAACTTACGTTCTACTTAATCTCCATGCATCTCCATGCATGAGCATTTAATGCTCCACTAATCTCCATGCATCACCATGCATGAACATTTAATGCTCCACTAATCTCCATGCATGAGGTCTTAAGTGGTTGAATCAAATCCAAATGAGTCTAATCCGGATTAGACTTAATCCTTGGATTCATTTGAGTCTAACTCAATTAATAGATTCAATCCTTGGCTTCATTTGAGTCTAACTCAATTAGTCCAACTTAACCCACATAATCTTAAGGTTCATTATTTTAGTCAAACTAGAATAAGCTTATCTCCAAACCAACATGTTCTTTGTGTGTGACCCTATAGACTCCCATAAAGTTGGCAAAGTATGTAAAACCATTTTAGATACATAAGCAATGATCGGCATCTAGAAATACATCATTGCTACCCAAGTGATGAGAGTGTCGAGATCCAACTTAACCTTTCGTGACTACTATAATGTATGATCTTCTCCTTCTATCCTTGATATCTAGATTGATCAATGAAGCATATATCGTGTCATCCTCTAATCAATCTTTTTGTTTCTTGATCCACAAGTAGACTCACTCAAACAAATGAACTCAATTTCTCATATTGACTCATTTGAGCATGGTCATGCATTTCGTGATCCTACTCTATCAAGAGGCCTAAAGATATCACTCCCGTCATATGGGAGGGATAAATTTCATCTACATCACTCGCATCCCTCCGCATAATTTGTTACATACCCAGTGATCGCTTTTATAGTCCACCCTATTACAAGTGACGTTTGATGATACCAAAGTACATAACTCCTTGTGTAGGGAACCGTAGTGATTTCAGGTCTGAGGACTATTCATACTCATAATCATATGAGAAAGTTTATGATACTCATATAATGATCCATGAAACTTTCTCATGGCGAGTCAATTCTGTATATATTCTCTAATATATACTCATGTGTCAACGTGATATCACATATTCATGACTTGTGAGATCAAGTCATCAATTGACCTATATGCTAGTCTCAATGCATTAATAATGCCCTTGTATATTAATGCTTGACTAGGAATATTTAAGAATAGTGTCCTTTACAACCTCTCACAATCAATTTTACTAATTGATGTGTTGTGGATAAGAACTTGCTTTCTAGGGAATTATTATATTTATTCGGCTGACACAAGCATGAAGTAAATATAACAACCAAACTTTGCCTTTATAATTAATAGAATATAATACATAAGTCCCTAGTCAATCATCACATAATTGACTATAGGGCTTACTACTAACAGGCGGTCCATTTTTCCGGATCTAACAACTCTCCCGAGTTATTGATCGGAGTAATGAAACCTTTCCTAATGCTAAACCATATATCAAGATCAATTTTATGAAAGCACTCCCTCCGCCTCTTCCAGTAACTAAAGTCCTCCCCGTTAAAGAGAGGAGGGTGGACGGTGCTAAAACCTTTTAATTGTGACATATTTTTTTATTAATAAAAAAATTACAGATTTTTTATTTTTCAAAAATATTCCTAGAGTTAAAAAATGAAGCAAGATTATACTAGTGAAAACAAATAATGAAATTATACTAAAGCAAGATAAACAAGTATTAGAATATTTATTCTTGTGCAAAAGAAAATATTAAAACTAATGAAAAAATTTATCTAAGATAAGAATGATAAAATTAAAGAAAATTTTATTTGCTCTCTTGGTGTCACCAATATCGGAGCGCCCCCCCTCTGATACCAATTGTAGGATCGAATAGCTCTGAGAAAGAGGGGTGAATCTCGGAGGTTACAAATTTTCTTTAGATTTTAAAACTTATTTTACATTTTGAAATAAGAGTATGCAGCAGAATAAATAAAATAGAGAGACAAGCTTTTTACTTGGTTCACAACCATAGCCGGGTTGCTACTCCAAGGCCCGTAGCTCTCCAAGAAATACCTCGATGGGCAATAACTATAATACCTTCCGACTCGAGATCTCTCAACTTCGGAGGGGTTCACTTTTTACAAAGAATAAGAGATAGATAACACTCTACATTCTCTTTGAAATTAAGTACATAAAAGTGAAAATGAATACAAGCAAGTATAAATAAAATATACCAACACTTTTTAGGGATATCGAATTAGGAACGGAGTGTCGGAATTGCATCTTCGTGAAGAGATGAAGCTTTTGTGAATGACGAAAAATAGTAGCAGCACTTGGACGTAGTAGTTTTGTTGTATTTGTAGCTGGTCATGCATTTCTTCTATAGACTTTTTCCAGTCGACTGGAATGCCTTCCAATTGACTCCACATCAGCCCGTCGATATGGTAATTTAGGTCTTCTAGTCAACTGGACACTCCCAGTTGACTCCAGGTTACCCCGGCTCCGCATCGAGATGTTTCTCTTTCCAGCCGACTGGACCTCCCCAATCGACTGAAAATATTTCCATCTGTGCTACCTGATCATTGATCGATCACTAGCTAATCCTTCCAATTGGGTATCCAGTCGACTAGACTTCAGTCAATTGGAATCCATTCAATCGACTGATCCCCACAAAATAAGATTAGCACAAGCAAATAATATAAAACATGATAGCAGTAGTAATACTGCTCGATCTCGACTTCTAAGTCCCATGCAGACTATCTGTTGGATCGTCGCCTAGCTTTGTCCCCCTATAGAGGACTCAGCCTTACCTCTCCACTCGAGGCTTACCTGTCAGCTGCCCTGCTGTACTTACCATTCTTGACATCCGATCTGACCCACCAGGGCTTTCACCAGCTGTCTAGTCTACCTGACCCAGCTGGACTTTTTGTCAATTGTCTAGTCTCCTAACCCAACCGGTCTTCATGCTAGATGTCCGGTCAACTTGACCAATCTGGACTTCATTCTTGGTGTCCGATCCTCCTGATCTGTCAAGACACTACCTAGTATCCAGTCAACACGACGTACTAGGACTTCCTGTTAAGCCTGGACACTTAACACTCATATCAGAACACAAGTAAATCCTAACTTTAACTTTGGTTCATACATCAAAACTAAGGAGTGATGCTCTCTGCATCAACACTTGGTTCAAGACATGGTCTATGTGTTCATCCCCACTAGGCTGACTACGTCACACCTAGCCCAAGTTAGTTTTCTTGTCCTATGGATTCAAGTTACTTCTATATGTTCCCAAGAACACCATCTTCTTAACATGTTTGCTCTGGCCAGAGACTTTTGAATAACAATTCTGACAAGAGGTATAAGGTATACATCTCCTTTATCAGGAGTGGTGAATCCTCTATGGGCTATTCAAACACCTTTGATCACTTTGGCTTATACCCAATCATCCCGGAGTTACACCTCTTATGGAAATGGCTACAATGAAGTCAAAGTATAAGGCACCATAATCAAGGTGACTTGAATACCTCAAGTCTAAGGAAGCTCACACTCGAGCTACAATGAGATCTTAAATAACATATAGAACCATATGAAGTCTCATAGCAGGTCACTCCAATTAACTAGTTACCATAACTAGCATCCACATGTTCACTCTCAGCATCCCTATGCTTCCATTCAGTGAGTACCGAATGCTTGGATAAATCAAGGAGCATAACATGTGCTAGTCTCATAGAGTTGATCATGTCCAATCTCATCAATTCATTGACTAGGGATAGTTTCAATACTTACATGATTACACATAATAAGATACCCACTAATTATGATCGAATCACAATTTATTTCATGTCATGCATCGTATTGTGGACTTCAGTACATGAGTTTAAGATCCAATCAAATACATAGATAATGTATACTCAAATAGTGAATTTTATTAATAACTTCTAAGGTGATTGTCGTAGGACACCTCTCACTTACATCAGACTCCCACTTGGCCTTCAACTAATCAACTTGGTATATAATACCATAGGCCTCTATATGCCTCTCAAACTTTTCTTCGGGAAGAGGCTTTGTTAAGGGATATGTTAGATTCTTATCAGTGGGAATTTTTTCTATTTATACATCTCTTCAACCTATGATCTCTCTGATCAGATGGTAATGACATAGTACGTGCTTGGATTGCTGATGAGGCTGTGGTTCCTTCTCCTGTGCAATGACACCATTATTATCGCATTAAACTGGTAATGCTTCAACAATGCTTGGAACTACTCCATATTCAATAATAAACTTTTTGATCCAGACCGCCTCCTTTGCTGCTTCAGAAGCTACAATGTACTCTACCTTCGTAGTAGAATCAGCAACGATATCTTGTTTGGAACTTTTCTAACTCACCGCACCTCCATTCAAGATGAATACGTATCTAGATTGAGATTTGGAATCATCCTTATATGTCTAGAAGCTAGCTTCAGTATACCCTCTTACTACCATATCACCTCCTCCATATACCAAGAATAAATCCTTAGTCCTTCTCAAGTACTTAAGGATTGTCTTGACAGCCACCCAATGGTACATACTAGGATCAGACTAGTATCTACTCGTAATGCTCAAAGCGTACGATACATCAAGCATCGTACATAACATAGCATACATGATCGATCCTATAGCTGATGCATATGGGATCTGACTTATGCAAATCCTCTCGTCTTCAGTGTGCGGGCACATACACTTCGAAAAGTGAATCCCATGTCTCAGGGGAATGAAACCTTTCTTGGATTCATCCATACTAACCGTTTTAGCACTTTATCTATGTATGTAGATTGCGAAAGATCAAGCAACCGATTCAATCTATCTCTATAGATCTCAATCCCCAAAATATAGGTTGCTTCTCCCATGTCTTTCATAAAGAACATTTTAGACAATCAGACTTTGACTGTTTGCAAAATAGGAATATCGTTACCTATGATTAATATGTCATCGACATACAATACTAGGAACACGACTGCACTCCCACTTACCTTCTTATACACACAGGGCTCCTCAGGATTTTGTGAGAAATCAAACTATTTGATTGCCTCATCAAAACGGATATTCCAACTCCTAGATGTTTGCTTCAATCCATAAATGGATCCTTAAAGCTTGCATACTTTGTTCTTGTAAATGGATGTGAAACCCTCAGGTTGTATCATATATACATCCTCAGAGAGGTTTCGTTAAGGAAAGCTATTTTTACATCCATCTGTCATATCTCATAATAAAAATGAGTCGCTATGGCTAGGAGTATTCGAATGGATTTAAGCATAACTATTGGTGAAAAGGTTTCGTCATAGTCAACATCTTATCTTTGACGATAGCCTTTTGCCACTAATCTAGCTATATAGGTATAACATTACCATCCATGTCAGTTTTCTTCTTGAAAACTCACTTGCACCCTATATGCATTATGCCTTCGGGTGGGTCTACCAAGTTCCAAACTTGGTTTTCATACATGGAATCCATTTCTGATTTCATGACTATTAGCCACCAATCCCTGTCTGAACTATTCAGTACCTCTTCATAACTAGTGGGTTCATCATCCTTGATGAGCAACACGTCATTAGTTTCACTTATGAGAAATCCATATCTCTCTGGAATCCTACATGTCCTACTAGATCTATAAGGAGGTGGTGTATCAACAGGTTCACCTATTACCTCATCTGAATGAGTAATCAACTGTGGTTCTTGACTAGGCATCTCTTCTATGTCTATCGGAGTCTCTTGAACTATGCTTAGTTCAATCTCACTCCCACTATTTTCCTATAAGAGAAACTCCTTCTCTAGGAATACAACATGCCTTGAAACAAACACCTTTTGTTTCAATGGATGATAGAATTGGTAACCCCTCATTTACTTAGGGTAACCAATAAATAGACACTTATCAAATTTAGCCTCCAACTTGTTTGATACTGTCCTCTTCACATTAGCAGGACAACCCCATATCTTCAAATAAGATAAATGAGATTTTCTACTATTCCACATCTCATATAGAGTAGTAGAGATTGCCTTAGTCGGGAATCTATTTAACAAGTAAACAACGGTCTCGAGTGCGTAACTCCAAAAGGTTTTTGGAAGACTTGCATGCTACATCATTGACCTAACTATGCCTAATAAGGTTCAGTTTCGCCTTTCAGCCACACCATTATATTGTGGCATGTAAGGTGGAGTTCTTTAAGACAAGATGTCATTGTCCCTTAGATAATCTTGAAACTCTTGGCTTAAGTATTCACCACCTTGATCCAATCGAAGATGGCTCAACCAACATCACTGCCTTTTGTTCTTTAGCAACAGATGGCTCAACTATTTTGAGCATATTGATCAATTCAGAAATAGTGGACTCAATCTTATTCATCCGATAGTTCATCACAAATTGTGAATACCTACCCATCAGATTGTGAAGAATTAAGTCAATACTTAATTCATGGTCCATGAAAAATCCTAATGATCCCAATCGCTCAATATAGCCATTCATCCTTAGTGCAAACTGCACTGCAGATGAACCCTCCGGCATCTTCGATCGAAAGAGGAGATGGGTGACCTCGAACCTTTCAGATTGCACCTACTCATCGAACAACTCTCGAAGATGGACGACAATTGTATTAGCATCCATATGCTCTTGTTGCTTCGGCAACTCAGGAGACATCGACACTAGCATAATGCAACTCACCATCTCAGAGTCAGCAACATGTTTCTAGTAAGCCAACTTTTGGTCACCAAATACATTGTCTGTAAGAGGTTGGGGAAGAACCTCTTCAAGGACATAAGCTAGCTTTTCAGCCTTGAGAACAATTCTCAAGTTGTGAAGCCAGTCCAAGAAGTTTGGCCCAGTCAATTTGTTGTTGTCCAAAATAGAACGTAAGTTAATGGAGGTCGACATGCTATTCTAATTAGTACCTAGACATACAAAAAGGGGTGTATAAGAAAGATGAATTTATAGTAATACAAACAATTTACATTAATAAGAAACTCCCACTATTTTTATCAAATTCAATAGCCCTCACTTTGAATTAGAGAGATGGTAGGTTATCTCCTAGTGGATTGATATCCATTATGACTAAGAACATCCTTGGAGAGAGTTCAACAAACCATTCATAGTCATAAAGTTAGGTATCAATAGTACCCATTATATATCAAATATATAACTATCACTTTATGCTATCAACTAATTGAATGTTCACATATACATTAGGTTGTTAACTCATTAACATATATATATCCAATGCATATCACCTAATTGTACCTCTGTCCACATTGACCTTGGAGAGAGTCCAACAAATCAATGCTTTCAGTTAGGGTCATCCGATTATTCGTGAGATCAAATTTAAATGGTTTGAACACATCCAATTTATAAGTCAGGCTTGGAGAGAGTCCAATAACCTAAACTTGAAATTGACCTCTTGTCCTTACCATTTTAAATAAACATTGAATCTCATATGAATATGGAGGAATCTTCGTGTGGTAAGTCGATCAATTCTTTTTTTTCTCTGTGCGGTATGAATTTGTCAATGTTATTGAGATTTCGATAGGTTCTGTCCAAGGATCGTCGGGTGGTGGCTGTTTGGAGTAAAATCCTATAGATTAGGTGTTGTGTAGTGTTTCTTTGAGTGATTTCAGTTGTGAAGAGCTGTGAACGATGGTGTTTGGGTTGTTGATTGATCTGGTTGTGGAGTGGTTGCTGTGCCGGCTGTGAGGGGAAGAAGAAGCTACGGTTGGAATGATATGACTATGGTTTTGGGCATTGTTGGTCAGCTGGGATTGATCCAATGATCTGTGAAGATATGGATTGTGTTTGAGGCAAGAATGGTCGTGTAGATATACTATGATTGTTTTAAGGATTATTAATTGTTATGCGTTGTGTGTGTGTGTGATTTCGGATGATGATGGATCTGTTCTTGCTATGAGTGTTCTCATCGATTGTTTAAATGGTAGCTTGAGTCGTTGTAGGCAGAAAGGGGGGCTGTAGATCCAGTGAATAGAACTTCATAGGGGATAGGATTGGCCGGTAAAGTCCGATTTGGTATAATCTCTGTTTTATTCCCTTTATCTTGTTCTGTCCATGAGTTTCCAGATATGTAATGGAAGTGGTGGATGTTGATCGATCTGTCATTGTTGAACAGGGGGTGTTCTGTTTGTGTCGGGTGTGAGGAGCTATAGTCAGTGAGATCGGTGGTTGTTAACAGTGGTAAACTGATCTTGCGGTAAGCTTCTATTACAACCCTATTTTGGAGTGGTGTTTAGATCTATTTATCTTAATTGATCTTGTGGATGTCGGTGAGCTACTGTGAGTTTGGTTATGATGTATCAGATTAGGATAGTCGAGTATCTAACTCGTAGATAAGGAAAGAATACGAACATAGAAACGAGTAGTGTTTGGTTCGTATATTTGTCTGGTGATTGTACTTAACCATAGTTTCTATTATGTGCAGGTTTGGGATACGAAGCAGGTCCGCGACCGTGAGGATTATTCGAGCTTCGTATCAGGTGGGTAATATCTACCTGGTCCGGTAGTTTGATCAACTCTAGTGCATGATCTTGGATTTATGTTTATACCTGTTTACCTTAAATCCACTCTTATTTAATCGTATGCTTGTACTACCTTGACCTTTGAGATATATACTCTGGTACTTCATTGATTATCTAGCTCGGATAGGAACTATAAACCCTATTATGTGTTAGCTGATAGAGGTTTAGTAAGTACATGTGGTTAGAGTTATTTTTATGACCTCAGATTGAGTTACTGGGTTGCATCACTAGGTTAGGTGATGAGTCCAAATTATGAGGTCGGTCGTTGTATCGTATACATATCAGTGTGTTGGTTTGACGGATCTATTTATCTGTACATAGGTAAATAGGTTGTGATTACGGATTTGTCGTCCTTGCATGGTTGACTTTTGATTGACTAGGTCTCCCCGTGAGTTAGGGAGTCTTGCGAGGATTTGTGTGGGCTATGCATCATTACATTCCATGCATCTTGTGGCTGGTCTGCTTGTGGTTGAGGCAGTCGTCGTCAGTCATCCTGCCTCCTCGGCCACTCGGGGTAGTGGTTGCAGGGTTGAGGGCAGAGCATTGTGTGCGTGCCGTTCTCGGCCACTAGGAATGGTGGTAGCTAGAGATGCGCACTTGGCCACTGTGCGGAGTGGTAGTTAGCGCACTCACCCACTATAGATGGTGGTCGTGTGATGTCTGATAGTCCTGGTGCTGCTCGTCTACTCATGGGTAGGGACGGAGCGGCTAGCAGCAGGGACCCCCGTGTGAGTAGCATATAGCTCTATGACGGCTAGCTACTGTTTCATACTACCCAACTCAGTCACTCGAGAGTGGTGGCTGCTGGAGTCGGGATAGTCGTCATCGTGCCACCTAGGCCAGGGTCATGGTAGCGAGTTAGATGAACATGACCATGCATATGCATTCTTGATATATATATGTATGTATATTTGATATATGTTTTACATATACTGTGAGATGCTGCATTTGATTGAGCTATGATTGTTGCACATGCTTGTACGTCATCATACATGTCATTTGCATTTTATATACTGTTATGTGTTGAGCATGATATATGGGTTTGTCCTGACTGATGTATGCATTTGATTAGTGTCATGTCATAGTGTGGTATGGACCGGGTTGTTATTACAGGTGATCATATACTGTTTATATGTTGGCGTATTGGTCAGGTATGGGATTGACTGAGTATGTTATATGGGTTGTGTTATTGTAAATCTGTTCAGGATGATATAGCGTATGGTGGTGCAGACCGTCAGGTATGTTGGTACATTACTTTCTTGTTCAGTTGATCAGTTTAGTATATACATTGAGTATGACTTTACTGTAGTTACTTGTTATTAGATTTGGATATGACTCTATGTCTATTGGAATCATGTTGTATACCTGTAGATCTTCACATGTATACTTGTAGATCTATCCTTATATGTTGTTCATGCACTTTCTATATATTACCCCTGAGTTTATACTCACCACCCCTGGACCCTGGGCTTCCTGTCGCCCAGATAACAGGTAGAAGACTCTTTGGACGTTCGGAGCTCCGCCAGCTGATCCCATCTCACACCGGATGAATGGACATGTTTTCCGTATTGTTGTATTTCTACAGATTGTCGTTTTGTGGTTTTAACCTGTATTATTTCCGTATCTGTGATATACGGACGTGTTGTATGTATTTGACTTTCGATGTGACTTCTATTATGTTTCTTGTTATGTCAAGTCACTCTGGAGTGCACATTTGGGTCATTGTATATTGTTTTATCCGTTGTATGTTTCCGCTGTGTTTAGTGCATTTTTATATGTTGATATTTGTGTATATCATATTGTTGTTGTGGGCCTACGAGCCTTGTATTAACCCGATATGTTGCCACGTACAGGGGAGATGCCGTCCGTTTGCTTTTCGGCACGGCATACTCTCGGGGCATGACAATCCATGCTTGGACTTTCCATGCTAAGATCATTCTTGGACTTTCCATGCCAAGTATTCATGATTTGGATTTTCCCATGATAATCATATTATCAATTTATTTGTCAAACATCGAGACACTACTTGAGTCCTACTCGAATCTAATCAATCGTGATCCGGGTCGATTGCACCAACAAAACTTAATCATTTTATTCGAACATAACTATTTATCTCCCTTTTAAAACATCATCCAAATGTTCTAAAAATGAAAAAAAAATTCTGAAATAAATTTAATTTTGATTTTTAAAAATAATTTTGCAACCTGGTCAACTTAAAAATTTATTTAAAATTTTTTAATTTTGACCAAGTCCCAAAAAAAAATTTCCTATAGAAAAATATTTTTCATAAAAAAATTCTTTTTCATTTCGAAAATTAAATATTTAATTCTAAAATATATGTTTTTATTTTAAAAAATCATTTAAAAGTTTAATCACTCAAAAATTAAGAATATTGAATTACAAGTAGTAGACATAATATTTTTTCATAAAAATTAATTTTGATTAGAATGAACAGAATTATAAATTTTATTTTTCAGTATGTATATCGAGTGAACCATTCCTTAGTTAAAAGTATTTATTTTTTATGATTGGCTAATAAAATATTTATTAATAATTTAAAATTAATTTTGGCACCCAAAATAGATTTGTACCAAGTAAATTTATCAAAAATTTATTAAGAATCAATAATTTTGACACATTTCTAATTTGACTTGTAATATACAGAACAAAATAACGAAATAAAATAAATAAATAATAATAATATTTATAGCTAAATAAATAAGTGTATTTATTTAATTCTTATTTAAACACAATTTAGTTATTTATTAGTATTTTATTTGAAATTTTTAGGATAATTTTAATAGACTTTGACTAACCCTAATTAGTTTTATCCAATCATAGTTAGGAGTTGATTATTTCAATCAACATAAGGTTTATAAACAAAAACTAAGTTTTTGACCTTGATCAGAGTTACATTTTATATCACTGTTGCCACCTCAACCCACGCCAGCCTCACATCACCTCTGTCGTTGTTGGTTGTGCCTCCTCCCATTGTCGATCGTGCCTCTATGGCTCTGTCCATTTCCAGCTCTGCCTACGGTCGGCGCTATTTGTGACCATCATTGTCGATGCCCAACGCCACTTGCCAGCAACCTCCACCCCACTGCGGCTCATGCCCCACGACCACCATAGCCAAGTTGACGTGTGCCTTGTAGCCCATTGCAGCCAGTGTCATCGCACAACCAGCATTGCTCGTAGCCTACGTGGCCAACGCCTCCATCGGCTATCAGCGTGCGCTCACGATGCCGCCACCTTCTTTCCGACCCTGAGTAGAGTCATCGACCCTCACCATCGTCTTCCTTTCGACATCAAATAATGCTCGCCGACAACTAATGTGATTGGGTTAATTTCCTCCAATAGGTTAAAGGTTAATTAACTTTATATAGTCTTTAGATTTTGATTAATTTAATTCATTGGATGTTGATTTAGTTTAATTATTCTTATATGATTAAGTTGATTAATTAATTGATCTTATAGGATTTGATTAAGGATATTGATAATTTTCTTGATTAAGTATAATCGACTAAATGGGTAATTAATCATTTGATTAATTCGGCCGTGTTTTAGTTAGATTCTAATTAATTTGTAAACATTAGAGTAGTAAATATATTTGTTAGTTGATTAATTAATTGATTGATCAATAGCCGTTAGATAATTATTTAGTGAGTCATGAAATAATTATAATTGTTATGAAATATGAATAAATAAAAGATCTTTTAGAGAAAATGAAAAAAGTATATATATATATATATATATATTATTTCTATTTACTATCGTAATTTTAAAGGTTAGTCATAGACATCCAATAAATGTATATTATTTATAATAACCCTCTTGGATGTCTATTGTATAAAGAATATGCTTCATTAAAATCTTACTAGGGGAAAACCCGGTGGGATAAAAACCCTAGTGAAAGAAAAAGTGTACATCATTTTTTATGCATGTATTTTAATATAATACTCCCCCTTTTAAGAACATTACTTAATCTCTCTATAACATCGCATTCCTTTTTTTTATTAGCATCAGGGTATCCAAACTTTCGATCCGACTAATCCTTTGGAGTGACCGGCCTTGCCCCACGGACCTTCGAGATGTCTCGCCAATAGTTAAGTCGGGTAAGATCAGAGCCCAAGTGACCTCCACCGGCCACTAAGGATAAATCAGAGAAGCGCTCGTAGTTTTTCCACAGTTCAACCCGGACTCCGCAGTCGTTCCATCCTTGAACCACGATCCAATGCCAAAGTCGTACTCTATCCACCGGGCAAACTCCTAGGCCCTAGGGCCGCCCAAATGGATTTTTCCTAAATTTGCCACCGAACGATGTCGCAGTAGAGAATCAAACTGTGTTCTCTTGTGGGATGCCTCTTCGCTTTTGCTGCTGCAACATTCCCCTAGGGGCAATAATGTAACATTCCAATCTTATGGATCAACTTCTCAAATGTTGTTGTGGGTAATGTTTTTGTGAATAAATCTGTAGGATTTTCACTTGATTGAATTTTGTGTACATCAATGTCTCCACTCTGTATTAAATTATATGTGAAAAATTATTTTGGGGAGATGTTTCATCCTATCACCTTTGATATATCCACCTTTTAATTGGGTTATGCAAGCTGCATTATCTTCATGATGTATCGTTGGAGTCTTCTTGGTTATTAACAAACCACATGACTCTTGAATATGATTAGTCATTGCTCTAAGTCATACACATTCATGACTTGCCTCATGAATTTCAATTATTTCAGCATGATTTGATGAGGTAGTTATTATAGTTTGTTTGATAGATCGACAAGATATTGTTGTGCCACCATATGTAAAAACATATCCCATTTGTGACCTAACTTTTTCGTGGATCTGATAAATATCTTGCATTTGTATATCTAATTAATTGTGCATTTAGTTCATAAGGGTATAATAGATCCATATCAATTGTTCCACGGAGATATTAAAAAATATGTTTAATTTTGTTCCAATATCTTCTGGTTGGAGCAGAACTATATCTTGCTAATAAATTTACAGGAAAGGCAATATCAAGTCGGGTATTATTAGCAAGGAACATTAAAGTGTTGGTGCAATCAGCCCGGACTCGAGTTTGACTCGAATTGTATTTTGATGTTAGACAAAATGCATGACATGTGATTGTCATGGGAAGTCCAACATGGGTTGGCCACGTAAATCCAAGTGTGTAGCCTTGGTGGTGAAAAGTCCAAGCATGAGGCTTGATGTTGGGAAAATCCAAGCATAGGGCTTGGTGTTGGAAAGTCCAACATGGGTTGGCCACGTAAGTCCAAGTGTGTAGCCTTGGCGGTGAAAGTCTAAGCATGGGGCTTGGCATAGAAAATCCAAGCATGAGGCTTGGTGTGGGAAGTCTTGAGGACTTGGCAAGTTCACTAGGCTCGGAGTCCTTGAGTCGGTGAAGGATGGCATTGTGAAGTCATGCGCTTGGTACATCCGAGGGACCGCCAGACAGGGAGCGAATGGAGTGAGGCCCAAGGGAAGCATACTTCAAGGGCAAGAGACGCGAAGGATGACATTGCGAAGTCGTGCGCTTGGTGCATCCGAGGGACGTAGGCCGAGGGAAGAGAGCTTCGGTGGGGAACTCTATAAGAGGATGAGGTGGGCTTGGCCAAGTGGCTAAGACTGAGTGTCGGAGAATCAAACATGGTGTTTGAGGGTTTACCCGACAGTCGGATCCTCAAACAACTTGATGTTTGAGATTTTACCTGACATTAGTCGACTGCTCTAGGTCGATTGGACTCGACTGATGTTCGACTGACCAAGTTCTGGTCGAACAGTTGACTACCGAGGGAGGGCAATCAACTGCCGACATGATCAGTCGACTGATGATGGAGATCAGTCGACTGATCGGGGTGTTTTCGGGCACAGAACACTTTCCAATCGAGTGATTGCGTCGAGCACTCGACTGATGGGGTTACCAGTCGACTAATGGGTATGATCAGTCAACTGATAGTTATCCGTTGGGTTTTACCAACGTGGATTCGGCCATTGTGAGACAACGGCTATAAAAGCAATGGACTGGAGGCCAGGAGCAGTCGACTGATCAGCAAGAAATCAGCCTGAGATAAGCATAAAAGGAGGAGATTGGGGAGGATTTCAACAAGGATTTTTTGGGAGATTTTGGAGGGGAATTGCTGCTGCATTTCAGACCTTCAAGAGCCAAAGCAAAGCAAGCAACAAGCAAAAGCGATCAAAGCCATTTGTGTAAAGTTTTCTTTCGTATTATCTTTGTATTTTCTTGTACTTTTGTATTACATTGTAATTGCTTGTATGAGGTTTCTCCACCTCCAACTTGTGGTCAAGAAGGAGTTTGAGTAGTGTCATGTGCATCTCTAGAGCTTGTTGAGCTCGCCCCATGGAGTAGGAACCCTAAGGTTCTGAACCACGTATATTGTTGTCTCTTGTGTGCTTGTGTGTATTTGTATATCTTGTTAGTATTTGTTTTATTATCATTCCGCTACGTATTAACAAGAATTGTAGACGAGCACGCAAAGAGCGATCGAATTCCACCGTACACGCGATTAAGGGTTATTCACCCCCCTCTAGTTGGCCACCGATGTTCCAACAACTGATATCAGAGCGAGGAGCTTGTCAAGGACTAACCGCCAACACAAGCACAACAAGATGGCCGGCTACAACATCCATCCACCGAAATTCGATGGAGACTTTTCTTGGTGGAAGAAAAGGATGGAGGTATATTTCGAAACCGATTTCGATTTAATGCTAATTCTTGAAAATGGTTTTGAAATGCCTAGGGATGAAAGCAATAGGCAAATTGAAAAGGCAAGATGGACCAAGGACTAAATGAAGGATTTCAAGACAAATCTCAAGGTAATCAAATTGCTTAGTGATTTGATTCCTAACAATATTTGGTCTAGACTAGGTGAATATAGGGATGCTAAGGACCTATGGGATAAGGTGATCAAATTTCATGAAGAGCCCACATTGGTCCATGATGATGAAGAATCTCCATCTACCTTCGACGATGTGGATGACTTGGTGGATACCTCCACCTCTAGCATTGAGGGGGAGGAAAGGACTTCCATCCCGAAACAAAATCAAGAAGAAGCTTCAACATCCGGGAGAAGTGAAGATCAAGAGGCATCCACCTCCCTAGGTAACTCATGCATTGTACTTAATAATAAAGATCACATAATTTGCTTTGAGTGTAGGGAGAAAGGGCATTACAAGAATAAATGTCCAAAATTGGCTAAGGAAAAGGCACCGACACCAAAAGTCAAAGGATGTCGGAGTCCTCGCTAGAAAGAGCAAAGAGCACATTGTGTGCTTTAAATGCAACCAAAGAGGACACTACCGAAGCCAATGCCCTAGGGGGAGGAAGAAAGGGAAAGAAGGGGCATCTCATATTGGGGGAGCTTCCAAAGCTAACCCTAAGGTATATTTAAATTATGCACCTTCTAGTTCTAGGACCAACAAGCATGCTAAAAACTATTTTAGTTCACTTGCAATTATTAATGAAAAGCATGCTAGTAGGAACAAATATTTTTGTTTAGGTGCCAAGCATGTTGACTTACCTAAGGACAAACCTAGACACATTAATTCTAGAAAAATCCTACCTAGGGAGTCTATAAGGAGAATAGAAGAAAACTTGGGCATTAACCCCAAGAAATCTAGGCATATGCCTCAGAAGAAAAATCATTCCCAAAAGAAAATTGAGAGATCAAAATTGGGAAGGTTAGAGGTGGAAAACCAAGCCTTGAGGTCAAGGCTTGAGAAACTTGAGAAGACCCTCAAAATTATAATAAACTCAATTAAAGGGTCAAGGGAACAAAATCTAAGACCTAGGAGACAAGAACTGGTTAAGGGTAAGAAAGGTTTGGGTCACAAACCTATGTCCTATCATAATATTCCATTCAATTATAGAACTATTTCTAGGTCTAGGAAAACCAAGGCTAATAGAGAAGTTATCCCTAAGATTAGCCACGGTGTATGTCTAGTGGCTAAAAGGTCAAGAAAATCTAATGTAGCCACTAAGAAGGTCAAAGGGGGAGTTACCTCTAGAGATGATCTAGGAAAGACCCAATTGACTAAGGCTTCAAAGTCAAAAAGGATCATTAGGAAGGTATCTAGAGAAGTTATCCCTAGTGAATACCTAGTTAACCCAAGGAGCTCCAATAGATATTGGGTTCCTAGGAGCATGATCGATTCACGCTAGATGGGTTAGGGTGTGTCAACCCTAAGTGGACAGGTAGTTAACCTAGCCATAGTAGAGTTGACACATTAGGATGTGCCAATGTGATTTGAGGAGATGAAAAATGATTAAATTGACACAATTAGGTCTTAGGAGTAATGGTGTGCCATTTTGGGATTTTGGCACACTAGGAGGATAATTGGCATTAAGGCAAAATGAATTTAATTCTAAGAAATGGCAATTTGAATATTTTATACCTTAGCACTTTATAATTGCCATGCTTTGTTTGTCTTGCCATGACATGATATCATATTTATTTTTATCATATAAAATATCATGATCATTTTTAGGGTTATTTCTATGTCATGTATGCTTAGATTTCATTCACATGCCATGACATCATGATTTTGGCACATGCTCTTATCTTTGTATTATTTATGCCATAATCATCATTTATGCATAAATAAAATAGATTTAAGGACTAAGACATGATTTGAAGGGAATCAAATATTGTTGCCTAGAGATATGCATGAAACCCTAAATAACAAAGACCCCACATCTCACTAATACTTGACTTGTATGTGTTTTACACATCTAGATACAAGTAAGATGTTTAGGAAAATTAAATTAAAGGTTTTAAAAACATTTCAAAATTATTTTGAAAAACCTTGGTGAAGTCTATCTTTTGATAGCAATCACCATCGAATGAGGTGATACAAAGAAGGCTCAATATTGAAGCTTTT
This sequence comes from Wurfbainia villosa, assembly GCA_025175895.1. Lineage (NCBI taxonomy): Eukaryota > Viridiplantae > Streptophyta > Magnoliopsida > Zingiberales > Zingiberaceae > Wurfbainia > Wurfbainia villosa. The sequence goes on along the minus strand of CM045987.1, from coordinate 81,114,364 downwards.
CTCAACTTTTGAACTTTGTATCAATCTCACTATTTTGTAGGTAAAATAATTTTCAAATATTTTTCACACATAATGTTTGTGATAAATAATGTACGTAAAAAATTTATAATTTTTCAATGTATGTATATTTACTCATGAATTTCGGAACTTAGGTTATGAAAAATTGAAAACTGCACTTTGCATTTATCAGTCGACTGCCATGGATGGCAGTCGACTGATGTGGGAAGGAGTCGACTGATATTTGATATAGTCGACTAATAATGCTGATTTTGGGTAAACCTTGGTTGTTAGGCCCACGTTCAGCTATGTTTTGGTCCCCTAATCGCTCCTAATCCTAGGACATGCTTTGGAGAGAATTAGAAAGGGTGGAAATCCATTGGATATGGATTAGGAGAAGTGTTTAGGGTGAGTATCAATTTTAAGGTGTGTGAAAGTTCATTGTTGAACTTTGCCTTAATTTTGATTGTTTAGCGTTCCTATTGACTTAGGGACTCTCCAAGGACATTGTTGGTACAATGGTCAAGGGGGAGCAAGCCTTTAGGGGGAGGTATCCATCATGGGAAGATGAATGTGTATTTTTCCTCATGAGAGGAAAATTTGAGATTGCCTCTCTTAAGTGATATGGGACTTATCACTAGAATTATTGTAGGCATGTGTTCCTCCAAAGGAGAGATTGTAAGATCTCATTGGGATATGAGACATTCATACCCTTGGGGAGGACCTTTTTGATGTATGTCAAAAAGGGGGAGAAGTTACCAATTGGGATAGTTGGAATTCTCATTGGGATGTGAGAATTGCCAATTGAGGATAATTGGTAGACTTGGGGTTGAGGCTTTGTCAAACATCAAAAAGGGGGAGATTGTTGGTGCAATCGGCCCGGACTCGAGTTTGACACGAGCTGTATTTTGATGTTAGACAAACGCATGACATGGGATTGTTGTTAGTAATATATGAGAGATGTCCTAAGGCAATCGCCTTATGTATGAACCATTTATATGATAAATGAAGATTCACTATTTAAGTATACATGTTTCATGTATTTGATTGGATCTTAAACTCATTTACTGAATGTCCACGATACGATTCACAACATGAGAAAATTTGTGATTGGATCACAACTAGTGAGTATCTCTACATGTGTAATTGTGATGTATCGAAATTATCCCTAGTCGATGAATTGATGGATTTGGACACCATCGATTCTGTCGAGACTAGCACAAGGTATACTCCTTGGTGTATCCAAGCAGCTGATTCTCACTGGCTGGAGACATTGTGATGTCCGGAGTTAATCGTGGATACTAGTTATGGTAACTAGTTCATTGGAGTGACCAGCCGTAAGACTTCATATGGTTCTCTGCATATATAGATATGTCAATGAAGTTCTTACTGTAGCTTAAGTGTCATGTTCCTTTAACTTACGGTATTTAAGTCATCTTGATCATGGAGACTTATGCTTTGACATCTTAAGCAAACATCTCTAAGGAGATGTGGACCCGGGATGATTGGGTATAAGTCGAAATGATCGAAGGTGTTTGAATAGCCTATAAAGGATTCACCACTCCTTGCGAGAAGATGTATACCCATGGCCTCTCGTCGGATTGTTACTAAAGTCTTTGGCCAAAGCATTACATGTTTAGAGTAAGGTACTCTTCGATACATGTTGAGTAACTAGAATCCGTAGGACGAGGAAATGATACTTGGGCTAGGTGTGACGTAGTCAGCCTAGTGGGGACTAACACTATAGACCATGTCCTGAACCAAGTGGGTATAAGATGAGTGAAGGGAATGGGGCATGAATCATTCGAGCTGCTGAAGAGTTTCAGAAATAGTTCTGGATCAACCGTTGATCTTTTCGGTTAATTGGGGATCATGATGTACTACTAGGTGCCACTCATGATCGTTCTATAATTAATGGTTAATTATAGACGGCCAACATAAACCGAGAACCTATTTGGTCACACGCACAACGAGCGTAATCCGAAGGATTTAAAACGAGCTTGAGAATGGGATTCTCAGACCGAGAGAAACTAGGTTTGGTTGGACCAAACATGAAGCGAGCATGAAATTATTTCAGTCGCAATGAAAGCGTGGATGGGCCGTGTCTTATGAAGATATAATGGATGAACCAAAATGGTTTGGTTCTAATCCAATGGAGGAGAATAAACCAAAGGGTTTGGTTTATTTTAAACGAATGAACCAAATGTTGGTTCGGTTCGTTTTAACTTAAAATAAACCATCATGGTTTGGTTTATTTTAACTTATCTTAATGGAGCGGGTTAACGGGCCTAATGGTTATGATCCAATAACCATTAAGAGAATTAGTTCTCTATAAAAGAGGGCTTAAGGGATAATTAAGCCCTAATCCACAACCCTAAGTTGCCGCCCACCTCTCCTTGGAGAAATTCGGCGCCAACTCTCCTCCTCCTTGCCGCCACCCACCTTGAGGCTTCAACCGGCGTCCAGAAGGTGCTGACCTTCCCCCTCGCCGGCGTCGAGCTGCTGCCGGTGGTACTCCGGTGATCTTCTTTAGGTTTGGCATCAAGGTGAGCTCTATCTTCCCTTGGTTGGCCGGCGCCTATCTCCTCCACTAAAGCTGTCCAATTTTTCTGGACAGCTTGTTCTCCTCTCGTCGGAGCATCGTTTGGACGACGGTTAGAGCTCCGACAGTGGCTAACTTACCGGGGATTCGATCTCCGGTAATCCTCTGAGGTGGAGGACGAAGGATTCGTCAATCGGTTGACGAATACCTCTCCGGAGAAGCGAGTTTTGAGGACTCATCTTAGGATCCGAATTTGGATTCGGATCGTGATCATCTCTCGATCACGTCGTCTTCAACACGAGGATAGTAACCCGTACGAAGACAAAGCTCGTGGATTAGCGAAGTCATCCCGAGGATACTCAGCGTGGATACGGATAGAGACGATTCTAGCGAGGATCGTTCCGGTTGATGTCGTTCCCGCTACACGTGATATGAAAGGTATACGTAGTTAAATTTTCTTTATTACAAAATTTAAATTTACGGTTATGTCTACACATGTTGTACTATACATGCGTGTGATGTGTGTGTTGTAATAAATGTAGATTTATTAATTTTATTGCTTCCGCTGTGCTCATGTTTACGAAACATGATCGAACACACACACGCCGCGGTGCCGGAAACCCAACAGTGGTATCAGAGTCCAGGTTGTGTTTCGACATAATCGTAAAATGGTTTTGCAATAGTCATAATGTTATTTCTGGAAATTTTCTAATTTTGGAAATTTAGAAGTATTTATGGAAATTTTTCAATTTTGGAAAGTCTACATGTATTTATGGAAATCTTCCACTTTTGGAAAGTTGGAAGTATTTATGGAAATTGATATTTTCCATAAATAAAATATTTGATTAGATTCTAAAAATTTGTTTCCTAATTTAATCATGATTTGATTTGGAGAATCAAATCTTAAAATATTTTATTTCCATAAGTAGTTTTGATGATTTAGGAAATTGGTTTCCTAAATTGATTTTCCTTAATCAATTATTTTCATAAATAAAATATGTGATTAGATTTGGAAATTTGTTTCCTAATTCAATCATGATTTGATTTGGAGAATCAAATCTTAAACATATTTTATTTCCTTAAATAGTTATGACAAATAAGGAAATTATGTACATGACATAATTGTATGCCATGTAATTGCATTAGATGCATAACATTATGCCATGCGTGTCGTGACATGTAGATGTATGTCATGTATGTCATGCCATGTAGATAATAGTTATTTGCATGCAAAGAGAATGAGACATAAAACCCTAACTCAATATTAAAGCCTACACCTTCCATTAATATGGTTAGAACCAGAGTTCTTTTTCTTGTTTGGGTTGTTGGACTCACTCAAAGCCCGGCTTGAACCTGAACATGTTCAAATCATTGGAATAGTTTAACTCTAATATGGTAAGAGTCAGAGGTCAATCGTTAGTTTGGGTTGTTGGACTCACTCCATGCCTGGCTAATTGGTTGAATGCGCTCTAACCATATTAAAACTATTTCGCAATTAATGGGTCGGCTCTAACTTGGAGCATCGATTTGTTGGACTCACTCCAAGGTCGATGTGAAGAGAGGTGAAGTTGGGTGCTATGCATATGATGCATACTTGTTAATGTGTTAACAACCCAATGTATGTGTAAACATTCAATTAGTTGATAGCACATTGTGATAGTTACATATACATGATATGTAATCGGTATACTTGATGTTGGTGCAATCGGCCCAGGTTGACTCGAGTTTGACTCGAGCAGTACCTTGATGATATTTTGATGATAGACAAAACTCATGACATGGGATTGTCATGGGAAAGTCCAACATGGGGTTGGCATGGAAAATCCAAGCATGGAGCTTGGTGTGGAAGTCCAAAGCATTGTGAAGCCGTGCGCTTGGTGCTTGGCATGGGAAATGCATTGCGAAGCCGTGCGCTTGGTGCATGTGAGAAGTCTTGAGGACTTGGTAAGTTCACTAGGCTCGGGGTCCTTGAGTCGGTGAAGGATGGCATTGCGAAGTCGTGCGCTTGGTGCATCCGAGGGACCGCCGGACAGGGAGCGAATGGAGTGAGACCAAAGGGAAGCATACTTCTAGGGCATGAGACGCGAAGGATGGCATTGCGAAGTCGTGCGCTTGGCGCATCCGAGGGACGTAGGCCGAGGGAAGAGAGCTTCAGTGGGGAACTCCATGTGGGATAAGGTGGACTTGGCCAAGTGGCTAAGACTGAGTGTCGGAGGCTCAAACATCGTTATGTTTGAGGTTTTTGTTGGGGGATCGGTTGGCCGGCTAGAGGGGGGTGAATAGCCCTCGTTCGTTGGATGTCGTAATTCGCTCGTCTACAAAAGATTAGCGCAAGCGGAATATGGAAATAAAGACAAGCAAATAGAAATTACAAGAAAGCAAACGCTAACAAGAAGATGTAACGTGGTTCACGGCTACGCCGCTAATCCACGGTCCGATTCGTCCAAGGTGAATCACTCCTCTAAAACCAATCCAATATTGGTCTCTCCTTTGCACCAAGCTAGGTGGAGGTAACCTTACAACCAAGATCACTCTTTTATAATGGAATGAAGATTAAAGCAAGTAGAGGAGTGGAAAAACGTTTAGGGCACTTTGGGAGTAGTTGGGCGTTCAAGCATTAACCTCCCAAAACCCCATCCCCTTCCTTTTTATAGAGGAAGAGGGTTTCTTCCCATTGACATACAGAGCAAGCGATCGTGATGGCACCCATCACCGACCGGGTCCCGTAGTCGCTGCCCAATAATGGTCGCTTTCCACATTGGATTCCATCCATCCAGGTATTGGCATCACCGATCGATGGCACCCATCACCGATCCGATGTCAATCAATCGAGTCCTCAACGCGCCGATCGGTGATCAAGCCATCGATCATTGCCCGCGGCATGCCGGCGATCGGTGATCAACTTGATTCACCGGTGACTTAAACAAGTCAATCGACCCATCGATTAGAAGCGATCGCGCCATGACATGGCAAATGACTAGTGCTCGAAAACTCATCCGACACTTGGCCAAATGGCCAAGTTTCACCTAAGAGCTACCCCTTCCCGGGTTACAATCGCTCACTCTCATCCCTCGGAGTCCCTCGCCTTCGAAGTTCTCTTCGTCACGTGACACGCCCCTAAAAGATCAAAGCGCACGGCCTCGCAATGCTCCTTCGCGTCTCTTGCCTCGAAGTCTACTTCCTCCGGCTTCACTCCAAGCGCACGACTTCCGCAAAGCTATCCTTCACCGACTCAAGGCACGAGTCATGAGATGTGAAACTCGCCACGGCTCCATGTGCGAATTACTAAGTCCTGCACAACTTCAATGCACATATCAAATCAACATATCAAACTAACTTAAACCCTTTGCCACACCATCAAAACCATATTACGGCAAGAGATTGCCCTAACAATCTCCCCCTTTTTGATGTGTGGCAATCCGTTTAAGTTAGGTAAAAACATTTGATATAAATTTTAAAGGAAAGAAAGCATGTAAACATAAACATGATATAGCAACATGCAACTCCCCCTTAATCCTTGAAACTCCCCCTTAATTTCTCCCCCTATCATAATTAACTTAAACATAATCATTTCTCCCCCTTTGACACCATCAAAAAGATTATCACTAAGTTAAAAGCACATGGCATCAAGTCTAATAGAAAGAAAATACCACAAGTTGATTTAAAATCAGAATTCAGCCTTTACTGGTCTGATATTCAGGTCATCAGTCGACTGGTTCAGACTACCAGTCGACTGGCACGCTGTTTTCGGGATTTCTGATTTCTGGGGTGAATTTCAGAAATGCATTAAAAATTCCAGAAAATTTGAAAAATCATGAAATTTGGGGAACACATTTCTTTTAAGTATATCTATCAGTGAAAAATATGTTTTCATGAAAAATCATTATATTTCCACGTATTTGCCAAAAATCCAAAAGCTTTAAAAACTACTAGGTTTTTTATCATAAGAGTATCCATTTTAACACCTAGTCTTGCATCCAATTGTTTCAAAACATGAATACATGTATTTTAAAGTAAGAAATTGTTTTGAAAACATAAGAAATATCCAACCATGATCTTTGGGCAATATGTCTATGAATTAAACATAAGCCTTCCCCATGATTGGTCTATTATTGCTATTTTGATACTTTAAATGACCATCTAAATGCCATAGGCATTAGTGGACATTTGTATCATCCTAACATCTCACTCATGCTAAGTTTTCAATCAAGGTAGCCTATGGTGAGTGTGAGATGCATCCTAGGGGGTATTTGTGTATACTTAACCAATATATTCATGCAATTCTATCAAGGTTAAGTATCAACCTAATAATCCTCATGATCATAAAGGCATATATGAATGAATTCTACATTATGATCATGAAACTCATGTATTCATCAAATAATAGTCATGCATTAGGTATTAGATGATGATAATAAACAAAGTGTCACCTAAAGCATGATTCAACCCTATTTCTCATGATTACGTGCCAAATATTAAAATCATAAATCATGATTTCAAACATTCATAGCAATTACATTAATCATCATGATTTAAGCATTATTATCTATTTATGGGCACGTTATCATCACCCAACACTATTCTAAAAATGTTGTCCCGCCATCCTAAGTCAACCAAAATATGATATAGGTTAATTCCATATGGTTGACTACCCTAGGGTTTTCCTAACCCTTAAGGATGGATTTTGGAACCCAAAATAAGTTCTTTCCTATTGGGTTCACTAAGTATTCCTTGGGGATCCATTTCCTAGCTATTACTTTCTTCTTATCTTGTCCCCTAGCAATTAGGCATTTATAGGCCTTTTCATTTTTCTTTTCTTTGTATCCTAGGCCCTTTTTATTGAAGCTTGCCCTTTGGCTCCCTATAATCATGTTCAATGTGTTGGAGCCAATAATGAATTTCTCTAGGGCTTTTGTCAAATAGTCTACCTTTTCCCTTAAAGCCCTATTTTCCTCTATGCATGCATCATTAACATTCAAAGGAATATAGTCATGTGAACATGCATCATTTAAGCTAGAAGAAATATCATTATTATTTAAGCATGCATTTTCTAGCTTATTTTCTAATGCCTTAATTTGATCAAGCATGCTTTTATTTTTCTTTTTCATTCCAAATAAGTCCTTAGTTAAACTAGAAATTATGGAAACTATTTTCTTAGGAGAGGCATTCGTTACCATAGTTTCCATGTCCTCTTCTTCTTCGGATGATGAGGATGTAGAAGCTCCCCCTTCATTTGAGCTCTCCCCACTTGAGCTTGATTCTTCATTTTCGGTGGAGGAGGAGCAATCCGAGTCATGAAGAGCCATTAGTGCTAGGTTGGAATAGACATGCTCTTCTTCTTCGGATGAGGATGAGGAAGCAAGGTCATCCCATGTCTTTGCTTTGAGTGCCATGGCCTTCCCTTTTCCTTTTGCCTTCTTTTCTTCTTCCTTTCTCTTGCTCCCCTTCTTCTTCCTCTTTTCTTCTTTCTTTTTCTTCTCTTCCTTGCTCTTGTTTAGGAGGGGACAATTATCCCTTATGTGTCCCTCTCCTTAGCAATTGTAGCATATGACCTTCCCCCTTGGTCTTCTATTCCTATCATTAGATTTATTAAAATGAAAACCCTTTAAAGAACGTCTTACCCTCCTTACCATATATGCTTCTTCGGTGCTATCCATGGAGGAGGATGAGGATGCTTCATCATCAGAGGAGGAGGGGATTTCCATCTTCTTCTTCCCCTTGTTCGCTATCAAAGCTACTCCTCTTGAGGGTTGAATTCTAGGCTCTTCTTGTATTCCTTCAAGCCTAGTTTCATGGAGCTCCATTGTTGAGAAAAATTCCTCCAAGGTACTTACTTCCAAGTTCTTGGAGATGTAAAACGAATCCACCATGGAGCTCCATCTTGAGGACCGGGGAAAGGCATCTATGGCCTTCATTACCATATCCCGGTTGGAGAGCTTTTCTCCTACACTTGTTAGCCCAATTAATATTTCTTTAAATCTAGAATGTAGGGAAGTTACCTTTTCTCCCTTTTCTAATTTGATGTTTGAGAGTTGGGAGCGGAGGAGGTCTCTCCTAGCTAGCTTGGCCTCGGATGTGCCTTCATGGAGTTCTACAAGCTTTTCCCACATCTCTTTGGCGCTAGCACATTCTCCGATCCGATTGATCTCTTGTTGAGGGAGCACATTGAGAAGATGATGTTTTGCCTTTGAGTTTGCAAGGTGCTCCTCTCTTGCTTCTTAGTCCAACGTGATTTTTCAATTGGTTCACCCTTTCATCCCTAGGTAACTCAAAACCATTTTCCATTATAAGCATAATATCAAAATCGGTCTCAAGAATACCTCCATTCTCTTTTTCCACCAAGAGAATTTGAGTCGAACCGGTGGGTGGATGTTTGAGCCGGTCATTTGAGATGTAGAGCTTGTTGTATGTGGTTAATCCGCTGACAAGCAACCTTGCTCGATACCACTTGTTGGGGATCGGTTGGCGGCTAGAGGGGTGAATAGCCCTCGCTCGTTGGATGTCGTAATTACCGCGTCTACAAAAGATTAGCGCAAGCGAATATGCAAATAAAGACAAGCAAATAGAAATTACAAGAAAGCAAATGCTAACAAGAAGATGTAACGCGTGGTTCACGGCACGCCGCTAATCCACGGTCCGATTCGGCCCAAGGTGAATCACTCCTCCAAAACCAATCCAATATTGGTCTCTCCTTTGCAAAGCTAGGTGGAGGTAACCTTTACAACCAAGATCACTCTTCTACAATGGAATGAAGATTAAAGCAAGTAGAGAGTGGAAAAATGTTTAGGCACTTTGGGAGTAGTTGGGCGCTTCAAGCATTAACCTCCCAAAACCCCATCTCCTTCCTTTTATAGAGGAAGAGGTTTCTTCCCGTTGACACGAAGCGATCTGATGGCACCCATCGATCGGCCCAGTCGTCGCTGCCCAATAATGGTCGCTTTCCACGCGTTGGATTCCATCCAGCGGTATTGTATCGATCGGTGATGGCACCCATCGATCGGCCCGATGTCAATCAGTCGAGTCCTCAACGAGGTCGACTCCACTCGTGCCCGCTGCTGCCATCGATCGTCGTTCATGGCGATCGGCCCGATCAAGCCATCGATCCGCCCATGCCGGCAATGATCGATCAACTTGATTCAGCTGACATAAACCAGTTGATCGACCCATCGACTCAGAGCAGTCGACTGGTGTCGGGAAAACTCATCCGACACTTGGCCAAATGGCCAAGTTTCACCTAAGAGCTACCCCTTCCCGGGTTACAATCGCTCACTCTCATCCCTCGGAGTCCCTCGCCTTCGAAGTTCTCTTCGTTCGTGGCCACGCCCCTCGCGACATCAGCGCGGCTCTGCAATGCTCCTTCGCATCTCTTGCATCGAAGTCTACTTCCTCCGGCTTCACTCCAAGCTTCTCGTCCGGCGGTCCCTCGGATGCTCCAAGCGCACGGCTTCCGCAAAGATATCCTTCACCGACTCAAGGCACGAGTCATGAGATGTGAAACTCGCCACGGCTCCATGTGCGAATTACTAAGTCCTGCACGACTTCAACGCACATATCAAATCAACATATCAAACTAACTTAAACCCTTTGCCACACCATCAAAACCATATTACGGCAAGAGATTGCCCTAATGGTTTTAGCCGACATCAGTCGACTAGCATAGGTGCCAATGATCGCCTAGGTCGATGGGTTCGACTCAAAGGTTCGATCGAACTAAGTTCGTTGATCGGCCGACCGCCGAGGGAGGGCAATGATCGTTGGGAGGATTAGTCGATCGACGAGGATGGCGATCGATGACACTGCACGCACGAATAGAGTCGAGCCCGCCAAAGACTCGATCGATGGATGATCCCGATCGATGGGTGCCGATCGATGGGTGCCATCACGATCCGATGTGTGATCCGTTGGAACTTAACAAACGTGGATCCGCCGCTTGTGAGACAATCGCTACGGACCAGACTAATGGTCACGATCGATCGATGGGCGCGAAAACAGCTTGATGCAGGTTATAAATGGAGCTCGAGTTGGAGGATTTCGCCAAGGCTTTTGGGGTGACTTTGGAGGGGAATTGTTGTTGCATTCCAGACCTTCAAGAGTAAGCAAAAGCAAGCAACAAGAAAGCGATCAAAGCAATTGTGTAAAAGTTCTCTTTTGTATTGTTTTTGTATTTCTTGTTGTATTTCATATTACTTGTTGTAATAGCTTGTGAGAGGTTTCTCCACCTCCGACGTGTAGTCGAGAAGGAGTTTAGTTAGTGTCGTGTGCACAACTAGAGATCGAGGAGCTCGCCCGTGGAGTAGGAACCATTCGGTTCCGAACCACGTATATCGCTTGTGTATTACATGTGCTTGTGTGTATTTGTGCATCTTGTTAGTATTATTATTGTTATTCCACTGCGCTAACAAGAATTGTAGACGAACACGAAACGAGAACGAACGAATTATGACATCCAACGAATGAGGGCTATTCACCCCCCTCTAGCCGGCCAATCGATCCCCAACAAGTGGTATCAGAGCCGAGGTCACTCTTCAAGGACTAACCGCCGTGAGAGCACTACAAGATGGCCGGCTACAACCTTCAACCACCAAAATTTGAAGGAGACTTTCTATGGTGGAGAAGAAAAATGGAGGTATACCTAGAAACCGATTTTGATTTTATGATTATTATAGAAAACGGTTTTGAAATGCTTAGGGACAAGTACAACAAGCCAATTGAGAAGTCAAAATGGACCCAAGACCAAATCAAAGACTTCAAGACAAATCTCAAGGTAATCAAGTTGATTAGTGATTTGTTACCTAACACTATTTGGTCTAGATTGGGTGATTATAGGGATGCAAGGGAATTATGGAATAAGGTAATGAAATTCCAAGAAAATTCCCAATCGGCACAAGAAGAGGAGAATGCCGAAGAAGAACCCACAACATTTGAAGATGTTGATGACTTGGTGGAGACCTCCACCTCTAGCATTGAGGGGGAGGAGAGGCAATCTTCCATCCCGGAGCAAGAACAAGAAGCATCCACATCCGGGAGAAGTGAAGATCGGGAGGAGGCCTCCGCCACCTCCCTAGGTAACTCAAGTGTTATTATTTTATATAAAAATCACATAATATGCTTTGAGTGTAGGGAGAAAGGGCATTATAAGAGCAAATGCCCTAAATTGGCTAAGAAGAAGGCATCGTCACCAAAAGTCAACCCAAAGTCAAACGATGTCGGTGTTCCCAAAATCAAGAGCAAAGAGCACATTGTGTGCTTCAAATACAATCAAAAGGGACACTACCGAAGCCAATGCCCTAGGGGGAGGAAGAAAGGGCAAGAAGGTGCAACTCATGTAGGGGGAGCTCCTAAAGCTAACCCTAAGGTACATTTAGTTAATGCACCTTTAATTCCTAAAGTCAAAAAGCATGCTAAGAATTATTTTAGCTCTCTTGCTATTATCAATGAAAAGCATGCTAAGAGAAATAATAAGGTTTATTGCTTAGGTGCCAAGCATGTTAGTTTCTCTAAGGACAAACCTAGGACTCAAAACACTAGATCTATTTTACCTAGGGAGTCAATTAGAAGAATTGAAGAAAACTTGGGTGTTAATCCCAAGAAATCTAGGCATATGCCTAAGAAGAAGAACATTTCCCCTAAACCTAATGAAAATTCAAAATTGAGGAAATTAGAGGTGGAGAACCAAGCCTTGAGATCAAGGCTATAAAAATTGGAGAAGACCCTAGCAATAATATCAAACTCGGTAAAGGGGTCTAATGCACAAAAGTCAAGACCTAGGAAACAAGAAACATCTAAGGGCAAGAAGGGTTTGGGTCACAAACCTATGTCCTACCATAATGTTCCATTTAATTATGGAACCACATCTAGGTCTAGGAAAACCAAGGCTAATAGGGAAGTCATCCCTAAGTCTAGCCATGGTATGTGTTTAGTGGCTAACACCTCAAAGAAATCAAATGTAGTCACTAAGAAGGTCAATGGAGGAATCACCTCTAGAGTTGACCTAGAAAAGACCTAAAAGACTATGGCTTCAAAGCCTAAAAGGGTCATTAGGAAGGTATCTAGGGAAGTTATCCCTAGAGAATACCTTGTTAACCCAAGGAGCTCCAATAGATATTGGGTTCCTAAAAGCGTGATCGATTCACGCTAAATGGGTTAGGGTGTGTCAACCCTAAGTGGATGGGTGGTTAACCTAGCCATTGTGAGTTGACACATTAGGGTGTGCCAATATGGTTTGAGAAGTTAAAAATGATTTAAATTGACACAATTAGGTCATAGAGGTCGTGGTGTGCTATTTTGGGTTTTTGGCACACTAAGGAAATAATGGCATTAAGGCAAAATGAATTTAATCCCTAGAAATGGCAAATTGATTTTAACACTTAGGTATTTTATACCTTAGTATATTTTTCTTGCCATGCTTTATTTGTCTTGCCATGTCATGACATCATTTTCATTTTCATCTATAAAAATGTCATGATCATGTTTAGATGTCATGTATGCTTAAGTTTCATTCACATGCCATGACATCATGATATTGGCATATATTTTTATCTATATCATATCTATGCCATAATCATATCATGCATGAATTAAAATGGAGTTAAGGACTATGGCATAATTTGAAAGGAATCAAATAATGTTGCCTAGAAATATGCATGAAAACATAAACAAAACAAAACCCACATATCACAAAAATTTGACTTGTATGTATTTTACACATCTAGATATTGGTGAGATGTTTAGGAAAAAGAAAATAAAGGTTTGAAAAACATTTTGAAAAACCTTGGTGAAGTCTATCTTTTGATAGCTATCACCATTGAATGGGATGATACAAAGATGGCTCTTTATTGAAGCTTTTCTTAAATTTTGAACTTTGTATCAATCTCCTAATTTAATGGGTAAAATAAATTTTCAATATCTTTCACCCATAGTGTTTAGGATAAGTATTATACGTATGCATTTTCAAGATTTTTAAAATTATGTATATTTACTTATGGATTTTAAAAACGATCGATCACCTATAATGTCACGATCGATGGTAAGTCCAATGATCGGTATCCGATTGAGTCGACCGCACAGCCGATTTCGTGTTAACTTGATGGTTAGGCCCATGTTTAGCTGTGTTTTGGTCCCCTAACCACTCCTAACCCTAGGATATGCTTGGGAGAGCATTAGAGAGGGTGGAAATCCATTGGATATGGATTAGGAGTTGGGTTGAGGGTGAGTATCAATGTTAAGGTGGAAGAGAGTTCATTGTTGAACTTTGCCTTAATTTTGATTTGGTCAATGTTCCTATTGGCTTAGGGACTCTCCAAGGACATTGTTGGTGCAATGGTCAAGGGGGAGCAAGCCTCTAGGGGGAGGTATCCATCATGGGAAGATGGATGTGTATTTTCTCATGGGAGGAAAATTGGGTTGCCTCCCTTTAAGTGATATGGGATCACTAGAAAGATGGTAGGCATGTGTTCCTCTAAGGGAGAGATTGTAAGATCTCATTGGGATATGAGACATTCATACCCTTGGGGAGGACCTTTTTGATGTAATGTCAAAAAGGGGGAGAAGTTACCAAGTTACCAATTAGGGTTCGTTGGAATTCTCATTGGGATATGAGAATTGCCAATATGGGAGAATTGGTAGACTTGAGATGGTAGTTTTGTCAATCATCAAAAAGGGGGAGATTGTTGGTGCAATCGGCCCAGGTTGACTCGAGTTTGACTCGAGCAGTACCTTGATGATATTTTGATGATAGACAAAACTCATGACATGGGATTGTCATGGGAAAGTCCAACATGGGGTTGGCATGGAAAATCCAAGCATGGAGCTTGGTGTGGAAGTCCAAAGCATTGCGAAGCTGTGCGCTTGGTGCTTGGCATGGAAAATGCATTGCGAAGCCGTGTGCTTGGTGCATGTGAGAAGTCTTGAGGACTTGGTAAGTTCACTAGGCTCGGGGTCCTTGAGTCGGTGAAGGATGGCATTGCGAAGCCGTGCGCTTGGTGCATCCGAGGGACCGCCGGACAGGGAGCGAATGGAGTGAGACCAAAGGGAAGCATACTTCTAGGGCATGAGACGCGAAGGATGGCGTTACGAAGCCGTGCGCTTGGCGCATCCGAGGGACGTAGGCCGAGGGAAGAGAGCTTCGGTGGGGAACTCCATGTGGGATAAGGTGGACTTGGCCAAGTGGCTAAGACTGAGTGTCGGAGGCTCAAACATCGTTATGTTTGAGGTTTTAACATCACGACACATAGGTGCGCCGATCGCTCTAGGTCGTATGGGTTCGACCAATGTTCATCAACCAAGTTCGGCCGATCAATGACCACGAGGAGAGAAGTCAATCGTTGGGAGGATCACCGATCCGACGAGGGATGGCAATGATCGATGACACTATCGCACATGAATGGAGTCGAGCTCGCCAAAGACTGATCGATGGATGATCGATCGATGGGTGCCATCACGATCGATGTGTGATCCGTTGGAACTTAACTAACGTGGATCCGCCGTTGTGAGACAATGGCTACGCGGACCGCCGATCGATGGTCACGATCACCGATCGATGGCGCGAAAATAGCTTGATGCAGGTTATAAATGGAGCTCGAGTTGGAGGATTTTGCCAAGGCTTTTGGGGTGACTTTGGAGGGGAATTGTTGTTGCATTCCAGACCTTCAAGAGCAAGCAAAAGCAAGCAACAAGAAAGCGATCAAAGCAATTGTGTAAAAGTTCTCTTTTGTATTGTTTTTGTATTTCTTGTTGTATTTCATATTACTTGTTGTAATAGCTTGTGAGAGGTTTCTCCACCTCCGACGTGTAGTCGAGAAGGAGTTTAGTTAGTGTCGTGTGCACAACTAGAGCTCGAGGAGCTCGCCCGTGGAGTAGGAACCATTTGGTTCCGAACCATGTATATCGCTTGTGTATTGCATGTGCTTGTGTGTATTTGTACATCTTGTTAGTATTATTATTGTTATTCCGCTGCGCTAACAAGAATTGTAGATGAGCACGAAATGAGAACGAATGAATTACGACATCCAACGAACGAGGGCTATTAACCCCCTCTAGCCGGCCAATCGATCCCCAACACTTGATACCCACCATCATAGCTAAGAATGGCTTGTTGGACTCACTCCAAGGTTGTTCTTATCTATATTGGATATCATCCCATTCGGAGATTGACCTACGATCTCCCGAATTGATTTCAAGGATTTTTTGAATTCAAAAAAATGAATGGGATTTTGTAAATGTATGTGGATGCATTTTAAAATCATCTTTCTCATATATGCTCGTTTTGTATTTCTAGGTTAATCGCTTGATCATGATGTCTTTGAATTTGTGCTCTATTTTGAATTCGAATAAATTGACTGGGCCGAACTTCTTGGACTGGCTTAGAAACTTGAGAATTGTTCTCAAGGCAGAAAAGCTTGAGTATGTCCTCGAAGCGTCTCTCCCCGCCCGTCCTAGTGATGATGCAACACCGGACCAATTGTTGGCCCATCAGAAACATGTGAGTGATTCTGAGCAAGTGAGTTACATGCGATGGTACGGCTGAAGCGCATGAGCATATGGATGCTCATACCATAGTCCTTCATCTTTATGAGTTGTTTGATGAGCAAGTGAGATTCGAAAGGTTCGAAGTCTCCAAGCTCCTCTTCACCTCTGAGATGCAAGAAGGTTCATCTGTGGTACTGCTCAACATGCTGAAGACTGTGGAGCCTTCTGAGAAGCATGAGCAGGGGACGGTGCTGTTAGTTGATTCCTCGAAGAAAGGTTCTAAGAGGAAGTCAAAGGAACAGCAGAAGGGAAAGAAGAGAAGGGCTAAGAAGGTAGAACTAGCACAAAAGGAAACTTGCCATCATTATGGCAAGGAGAGCCATTGGTGAAGAAAGTGCAAGATTTATCTTGAGTCTGTGAAGAAGAATAAGGCATCGGATGCCCCATCTTCCTCAGATATCTTCGTTATTGATTGTCATTCTATTTCCTCAGACACTTGGGTATTGGATACTGGGTGTGGCTCACATATATGTAAAGACATACATGGGCTAAGAAATAGAAGAAGACTCGTCAAGGGAGAGTCAAATTTACGTGTTGGGAATGGAGCAAAGGTTGCTGCACTCGCCATCGAAACGTATTTGTCGAGACTCCCTACAGGACTTGTCTTAGAACTGGACAATTGCTTTAATGTTCCTTCGTTGATAAAGAACATCATTTCTATTTCTTGTTTAAATAGAAATGGGTACCATTTGACTTTTAGTAACAATTGTTGTTACATAACTTTGAATGGAGTTCTTTATGGGACTGGAACTTTAAGCAATGGTATTTATACGTTGGACGTATCCAGTGACATTTTCAATATCGAAGCGAGCAACAAGCGTGCTCGAAAAGATAATCAATTAGACTCCTATATGTGGCAATGTCGTCTTGGCCATGCAAGTAAGAAACGCATGTCCGAATTACACCGATGTGGAATTCTGGAATCGTTTGAATTGGATTCATACGATACATGCGAATCATGCATAAAAGGCAAGATGACTAAGTTACCTTTTACTGGAAAAGGTGAACGAGTGGAAGAGTTGCTAGGTCTAATACATACTGATGTATGTGGACCCATGTCAACTCAAGCTTTAGGAGGCTATAGCTACTTCATTACCTTCACCGATGATCACTCACGGTTTGGGTATGTGTTCTTGATGAAACACAAGTCTGAAGCCTTTGAAAGGTTCAAAGAATTCAGAAATGAAGTAGAGAAACAACTTGGCAAGAGTATTAAAATACTTCGATCGGATCGAGGTGGTGAATACTTTAGTCAAGAGTTTCTAGATTATCTGAGGGACAATGGTATATTGTCTCAATGGACTCCGCCGTATACACCACAACTTAATGGTGTATCTGAGAGGCAAAACCGGACCTTGTTGGACATGGTCAGGTCAATGATGAATCACGCGAATCTTCCCAAGTCCTTTTGGGGCTATGCACTTCAGACATAATTTACTTGTTAAACAGAGTCCCGACCAAGGTAGTCTCTACTACTCCATATGAGATATGGGCTAGTAAGAAACCTCATTTATCTTACTTGAAGATATGGGGTTGTCCTGCTTATGTGAAGCGGACTGTGTCAGACAAATTGGATGCTAAGTCTGATAAATGTCTATTTATTGGATACCCTAAGGAAACAAGGGGTTACCAATTCTATCATCCTGTAGAACAAAAGGTGTTTGTTTCAAGGCATGTTGTGTTTCTAGAGAAAGAGTTTCTCTTGCAAGAAAACAGTGGGAGTGTCGTCGAGCTTGAGGAGGCTCGAGAGACTCAAATAGATATTGATGAGATACCTGGTGAAGCACAACAGCCGACAACTCATAGTGATGAGCAATCGGCTGGACCTATTGTAACACCACATCTTCATAGATCTGGTAGAACACGCAATATTCTCGAGAGATACGAATTTCTCGTAAGTGAATCGAATGACGTGTTACTCATTGATGATGAGGAGCCTACCAGTTATGAAGAAGTGCTAACAAGTTCAGAAAGGGATAAGTCGCTTGGTGCCATGAAGTCGGAAATGGATTCCATGTATGAAAACCAAGTTTGGAACTTGGTTGACCCACCTGAAGGCATAAAGCCTATAGGGTGCAAGTGGGTTTTCAAGAAGAAAACCGACATGGATGGTAATGTGATTACCTATAAGGCTAGATTGGTGGCGAAAGGATATCGTCAAAAACAAGGCGTTGATTATGACGAAACCTATTCGCCTGTAGCTATGCTTAAATCCATTCGGATGCTCCTGGCCATAGTGGCTCATTATGATTATGAGATATGGCAGATGGATGTGAAAACAGCTTTCCTTAATGGAAACCTGCTCAAGGACGTGTATATGATACAGCCTGAGGGTTTCACATCGGTTGATAAAACCAAGGTTTTCAAATTGCGACGGTCCATTTATGGATTGAAGCAAGCATCCAGGAGCTGAAATATCCGTTTTGATGAGACGATCAAAAAGTTTGATTTCTCACAAAATCCAGACGAACCTTGTGTGTACAAGAAGGTTAGTGGGAGTGCAGTCGTGTTCCTAGTATTGTATGTCGATGACATATTACTTATAGGAAACAATGTGTCAATCTTACAGTCAGTTAAGGTTTGGTTATCCAAGACATTCTCCATGAAAGACCTGGGAGAAGCAACCTACATCCTTGGGATTAAGATCTATAGAGATAGATCGAAATGGTTGCTTGGTCTTTCGCAGTCTACATATATAGACCGAGTGCTAAAGAGGTTTAGCATGTCGGAATCCAAGAAAGGTTTCATACCCATCAGGCATGGGGTACACCTTTCGAAGTCTATGTGTCCGCGCACAGAAGACGAGAGGATTTGCATGAGTAAGATTCCCTATGCATCCGCAATAGGATCTATCATGTATGCTATGTTATGTACAAGGCCCGATGTATCGTATGCTCTGAGTGTCACGAGCAGATACCAGTCCGATCCAGGAATGGATCATTGGGTGGCTGTTAAGACGATCCTTAAGTACTTAAGAAGAACTAAGGATGTGTTCCTAATATATGGAGAAGGGGACATGGTGATACGCGGGTATATGGATGCGACTTCGAGACGGACAAGGATGATTCCTGTGTCTCGATCCGGATCGTGTTCACCTTGAATGGGGCGCGATGAGTTGGAAAAGTTCCAAACAAGACATCAGAGCGGATTCTACCACGAGGCGGTACATTGCGCTTGAAGCGACAAAGGCGGTTTGGATCAAGAAGTTCATTTATGAACTTGGTGTGATTCCGGCCATTGTTGAAGCAATACCGGTCTACTGCGACAACAATGGAGCAATTGCACAGGCGAAAGAGCCAAGGTCTCATCAACGATCCAAACATGTGCTTCGCCGCTATCATCTTATCAGAGAGATCATCAGTAGGAACGAAATACAAATCGAGAAAATTCCCACTGAAAGGAACTTAGCGGATCCTTTGACTAAGGCATTACCTCAAAATAAGTTTGAGGGTCATGTTAGAGCTTATGGTATTGGATACCGTAGCGATTGGCATTAGGCCAAGTGGGAGTTTGTTAGTAATATATGAGAGATGTCCTAAGGCAATCGCCTTATGTATGAACCATTTATATGATAAATGAAGATTCACTATTTGAGTATACATGTTTCATGTATTTGATTGGATCTTAAACTCATTTACTGAATGTCCACGATACGATTCACAGCATGAGAAAATTTGTGATTGGATCACAACTAGTGAGTATCTCTACATGTGTAATTGTGATGTATCGGAATTATCCCTAGTCGATGAATTGATGGATTTGGACACCATCGATTCTGTCGAAACTAGCACAAGGTATACTCCTTGGTGTATCCAAGCAGCTGATTCTCACTGGCTGGAGACATAGTGATGTCCAGAGTTAATCGTGGATGCTAGTTATGGTAACTAGTTCATTGGAGTGACCAGCCGTAAGACTTCATATGGTTCTCTGCATATATAGATATGTCAATGAAGTTCTTACTGTAGCTTAAGTGAGATGTTCCTTTGACTTGTGGTATTCAAGTCATCTTGATCATGGAGACTTATGCTTTGACATCTTAAGCAAACATCTCTAAGGAGATGTGGACTCGGGATGATTGGGTATAAGTCGAAATGATCGAAGGTGTTTGAATAGCCTATAAAGGATTCACCACTCCTTGCGAGGAGATGTATACTCATGGCCTCTCGTCGGATTGTTACTAAAGTCTTTGGCCAAAGCATTACATGTTTAGAGTAAGGTACTCTTCGATACATGTTGAGTAACTAGAATCCGTAGAACGAGGAAATGATACTTGGGCTAGGTGTGACGTAGTCAGCCTAGTGGGGACTGACACTATAGACCATGTCCTGAACCAAGTGGGTATAAGATGAGTGAAGGGAATGAGGCACGAATCATTCGAGTTGCTGAAGGGTTTCAGAAATAGTTCTGGATCAACCGTTGATCTTTTCAGTTAATTGGGGATCATGATGTACTACTAGGTGTCACTCATGATCGTTTTATAATTAATGGTTAATTATAGACGGCCAACATAAACCGAGAACCTATTTGGTCACACGCACAACGAGCGTAATCCGAAGGATTTAAAACGAGCTTGAGAATGGGATTCTCAGACCGAGAGAAACTAGGTTTGGTTAGACCAAACATGAAGCGAGCATGAAATCATTTCAGTCGCAATGAAAGCATGGATGGGCCGTGTCTTATGAAGACATAATGGATGAACCAAAATGGTTTGGTTCTAATCCAATGGAGGAGAATAAACCAAAGTGTTTGGTTTATTTTAAACGAATGAACCAAATGTTGGTTCGGTTCGTTTTAACTTAAAATAAACCATCATGGTTTGGTTTATTTTAACTTATCTTAATGGAGCGGGTTAACGAGCCTAATGGTTATGATCCAATAACCATTAAGAGAATTAGTTCTCTATAAAAGAGGGCTTAAGGGATAATTAAGCCCTAATCCACAACCCTAAGTTGCCGCCCACCTCTCCTTGGAGAAATTCAGCGCCAACTCTCCTCCTCCTTGCCGCCGCCCACCTTGAGGCTTCAATCGGCGTCCAGAAGGTGCTGACCTTCCCCCTCGGCGGCGTCGAGCTGCTGCTGGTGGTACTCCGGTGATCTTCTTTAGGTTTGGCATCAAGGTGAGCTCTATCTTCCCTTGGTTGGCCGGCGCCTATCTCCTCCACCAAAGCTGTCCAGTTTTTCTGGACAGCTTGTTCTCCTCTCGTCGGAGCGTCGTTTGGACGACGGTTAGAGCTCCGACAGCGGCTAACTTACCGGGGATTCGATCTCCGGTAATCCTCTGAGGTGGAGGACGAAGGATTCGTCAATCGGTTGACGAATACCTCTCCGGAGAAGCGAGTTTTGAGGACTCGTCTTAGGATCCGAATTTGGATTCGGATTGTGATCATCTCTCGATCACGTCGTCTTCAACACGAGGTTAGTAACCCATACGAAGACGAAGCTCGTGGCTTAGCGAAGTCATCCCGAGGATACTCGGTGTGGATACGGATAGAGACGATTCTAGCGAGGATCGTTCCGGTTGATGCCGTTCCCGCTACACGTGATAAGAAAGGTATACGTAGTTAAATTTCCTTTATTGCAAAATTTAAATTTATGGTTATGTCTACACATGTTGTACTATGCATGCATGTGATGTGTGTGTTGTAATAAATGTAGATTTATTAATTTTATTGCTTCCGCTGTGCTCATATTTACGAAACATGATTGAACACACATACGCCGCGGTGCCGAAAACCCAACAATTGTCATGGGAAGTCCAACATGGGTTGGCTACATAAATCCAAGTGTGTAGCATTGGTGGTGAAAAGTCCAAGCATGGGGCTTGGTGTTGGGAAAATCCAAGCATAAGGCTAGGTGTTGGAAAGTCCAACATGGATTGATCACGTAAGCCAAGTGTGTAGCCTTGGCGGTGAAAGTCCAAGCATGGGGCTTGGCATGGAAAATCCAAGCATGAGGCTTGGTGTGGGAAGTCTTGAGGACTTGGCAAGTTCACTAGGCACAGGGTCCTTGAGTCAGTGAAGGATGGCATTGCGAAGCCATGCGCTTGGTGCATCCAAGGGACCGCCGGATGGGGAGCGAATGGAGTGAGGCCCAAGGGAAGCATACTTCGAGGGAAAGAGACACGAAGGATGCCATTGCGAAGGCGTGCGCTTGGTGCATTCGGGGGATGTACGCCGAGGGAAGAGAGCTTCGGTGGGGAACTCTATGAGAGGATGAGGTGGACTTGGCCAAGTGGCTAAGACTGAGTGTCGGAGGCTCAAATATGGTGTTTGAGGGTTTACCCGACGGTCGGATGCTCAAACAACTTGGTGTTTGAGGTTTTACCCGATATCAGTCGACTGGTATAGATATCAATCGATTGCTCTAGGTCGATTGGACTCGACCGAAGTTCAAATGACCAAGTTCTGGCCAAACAGTCGACCGTCGAGGGAGGGCAGTCGACTGCTGACACAATTAGTTGACTGATGATGGAGATCAGTCGACTGATCGGGGTATTTCCGGGCACATAACACTTTCCAGTCGAGTGATTGTGCAAATCACTCGAATGATGGGGTTACCAATCGACTGATGGGTATGATCAGTCGACTGATGGTTATCCGTTGGGTTTTTACCAACGTGGATTGGGCCATTGTGAGACAATAGCTACAGGAGCAGTCGACTGGAGGCCAGGAGCAGTCGACTGATCGGCGAGAAATCAGCCTGAGACAAACATAAAAGGAGGAGCTTGGGGAGGATTTTTGGGAAGATTTTGGAGGAGAATTGTTGTTGCATTCCAGACCTTCGAGAGTCAAACCAAAGCAAGCAGCAAGCAAAAGTGATCAAAGCCATTTGTGTAAAGTTTTCTTTCATATTGTCTTTGTATTTGCTTGTACTTTTGTATTATGTTGTAATTGCTTGTACAAGATTTCTCCACCTCCGACTTGTGGTCGAGAAAGAGTTTGAGTAGTGTTGTGTGCATCTCTAGAGCTCGTTGAGCTCGCCCCGTGGAGTAGGAACCCTAAGGTTCCGAACCACGTATATTGTTGTCTCTTGTGTGCTTGTGTGTATTTGTATATCTTGTTAGTATTTGTTTTATTATCATTCCACTACGCATTAACAAGAATTGTAGATGAGCAAGTGAAGAGCAATCGAATTCCACCATACACGCGATTAAGGGTTATTCACCCCCCTCTAGCCGTCCACCGACGTTCCAACATAAAGCACCAATTGCACTTATGTATGACACTTCAGCACCAAAAATTTTCTCATTTTCATCTCGAGGATGGAAAGGATCCTTTTGTATATAAAGTGACCGAACAACAATTGGATTGGTTAATGGATATGAATTGTTCATATTAAATCATTTTAAAACTTTCTCAGTATAAGTTAATTGATGGACAAAAATTTAATTCTTTAAGTACTCGATTGAACTGCAGGCCGAGACAAAATTTATTTTTACCTAGATCTTTCATTTCGAACTCTTTCTTTAAATAGTTTATTGCATTAGAGATCTCTTCAGGAGAGTCAATAATATTTAAGTCATCAACATAAATAGCGATTATTACAAAAGCATGTCAGAACTTCTTTATAAAAACACATGGGCAAATTTGGTTATTTGTATAACCATCTTTTATCAAATATTCACTAAGACGATTGTATCACATTAATCCAGATTGCTTTAAACTATACAAAGATCTTTGTAATCTAATAGAAAATAATTGTCACGACCCGGGGTATACTCTGTCCGGTCAACGGACGACACCCCCTTATGACAGTATAATATACATAGCCAATTGGTCATCGTCAACACATCACATATGAAATACATGTAAAAGCAATAGCGGAAGACAACCACAATTTGGGTTATAACCTCAACGAAAGTGCATACCGGTATAACTGACTACAAAGTAAAGGAATACAGTAATGAATCCAAAAAGGGAAATGCAAACTCCAACAAATATAAAACAATACAAACCACCCTGTGAATCCAAGTTCATAACAAGAACATTCGAAACTAAAGGAAAAATAAATCAGGACCTCGAAAGCGAGATGAGACAGAATCAACTGGCGATGCTGCAAGCCCATCACGAAGTCTGCTACCTGTTACCTGGGCGACAAGAAAACCCAAGGTTTGTGATAGTGAGTATAAAACTCAACGGTAATATGAAAGATAGTGCATGCATATCATATATCATATGAAAGTCAACAGTATACAATCTAACGATACAACATATATCCTCCAGTATAATTATAACTAATGCATATACCAAACTGATCAACTGAACAACGTAAGATACTGACATACCTAAAGATCTACAATGATACAACCTATACAACCTGAACACATACACCATCATATAACACATATAACAAGAAAGAACAATACTACACCTGTAATCAACACACCACCATATGAACATCCTATAAACAAAAACATCAACGAACCTGGTCCATCCTATACAACATCATGATACTGGTCATAGGTGTGCAACAGTCCGATCCAACTCATACCCTGGTATTCTACATGCAACAGTATAGAATATGCAAATAGCATGCAAGATGATGAACAAACATAGGCAACAAGTATAGCTAAACTAAATGCAACATCACAACAAGCATATATAGACCATATCTATATATATTGATCACACACACACACACACACACACACACACACACACACACACACACACACATATATATATATATATAGACGCCATCCTACATGGCAATGCAAATGCATGGTCATGCCTACACACCCCACTCGCTACCATGACCCCAGTGTGGCCTAGGTGGCATGACATAATAACTATCCCAACTCAACAACTACCACTACTCTCGAGTGGCCGAGTGGGCAGTATGAATGAGTAGCAATAGGCTAAATAACTATACGCTACACAATGGGGGTCTCTGCTACTGGCCACTCTGACTGTCACTACCCATGAGTGGTTGAGCGCCACCCACACAAGATAAACTGGACGCACCTAAACTACCACCATCAATAGTGGTCGAGTGCGGCACAACAGATGATCTACCCTCACACCAACTATTACTACCACGAGTAACCATGGAGAAAGGATGACTGATAACCCTCTCAACTACAAGGGAGACTAAGTCTCCAGTATGCATGTAAATGGAATGAATGCACAACCACACATACATATATACATCCACCACACACTCTCTATCTCACAGAGAGTCAAACACAACCAACCGTCAATCATGCCAGGACCTCCAGTCCGTAGCGACACACTATCAACAACCCACACAACTATACAAAGATACATGATCCATAATAGATATACAACGTAAAGGAATATGATACAACAATCAAATCTATGTCTAGGACATCACCCACCCCCGGATGATTTTATCCTGATGACACGAATCAAGTCTACAACCGTACTCAGCTACGTACACATAGTTAAACATCTATAGGTCCACATACCATCACGTCTATAATTCATAACAATGATGAATGAAATGTAACAACAACAATAGAGCATCTCAAAGTGCAAAGACTTAGTATCAAGCAATAGAATAATAGGAGTGGAGTCAAGGTAATGGTATCATCAATATAAAATCTCATGCACCAAGATTTATCAACTACCTAACCAGGGTATGAAATTACCCACCTAATATGAAGCTCGTGTCAATATTCTTCATGCCCGTGGACCTGCCTCATATCCCAGTCCTGCACATATCATCGACTACGGTTAAGTTCAAGCACACGTCAAAATTAACTATTACATCGTTACTATATTCACATCCTTTTATCGAATACGGATTAGCAACCCCAATCTACATTCATCTAGCTACCACCATAATCACATCCAACCCAATCATAGCCCCCCTCAACACGACACGAATAGTGTATCCCTTACAACACACACCTACCATATAAACATCACCACCACCATCCACGTTGTAGCAAAGCAATTCAAAAGCTTCATAGATCAACCTGCATCTTACCTCAAGCTTAATCCACCACTCCGATCACCACACTGCCACCCCCCCCCTTTTAACTCAAAATTCGGCACCAACCATCGATTCAATGACACTTATCCATAGAAAATGCACTGGACAGAAGAGAAAGGGAAAAAAATGAGAGATATACCAGAAATTGCAACTTCACCGGCGGCACTTCCCCCAATTTCTCTGTTTGCTGGAAAAAATTATTGCTGCCCTAACACCACAAGTTTATGAGCTACAAGGGAAAAAGCACTGCAATCGGAGAAGAATAACCACGCCTTACCTTACTCTAGCAGAGATCATGAAGAGCAACTCCCGATCAGAACAAGGTGAAGATGTTGTCGACCCAAACTCCTAACCACGCACACGCTCGCCGTTAGCTCATCTGTGTTAACCATCGAAGGGTAGTCAGTCGTCGCTTGCAGAAGGGAGGAAGAGCTATGGCGAGAAGCGGAGATGCGGGGAGGTGAGGATCGTGATGAGAAGGTCGGGTGCAACGGAGAGTAAATTAAAGAAGCGGAAAAGAAATTTGGATCAACTTAAAAAAAAATCGGATACCCTTTTATAAGCCTTAAACCTAGGTTAGGTTTAATTAATCCCTAACTATCCCTCATTAATTTAATTATCCCAATAACAAGTTATCTAATCAAGGAATAATAAAGGTATTATTCTATAGCAATTTATTTATGGTATTTTACATTCTCCCCCACTTAATAAAATTTGGTCACCAAATTTCATGCTTAAACACAATAACTTATCCAAAAAATTTTCCAAACCACTACATACCTCAAGTAAACAAATGAGGGTATCGAGCTCGAATAGTATCTTCCAACTCCCATGTAGCTTCCTCATCAGTATGGTGCTGCCATCCAACCTTTACAAGTCAAATGGTTTTATTCCGTAACTATCGTTCCTTGTGACCCAGAATTCGCACCGGAATCTCCTCGTAAGTCACATTTGGCTGGAGTGGAATCGGTACCTCTTTTAGAACATGATCAGCATGTGACACATATTTCCTCAACATAGAAACATGGAATACATTATGAACACCCGCAAGAGTCGGAAGTAAAGCCAACCAGTAAGTCACACTCCCAATCCACTCCAATATCTCAAATGTGTTAGGGCAATCAACCCATGTATGATGTGGTTTTTGATGTGTGTGACAAAGGGTTTAAGTTAGGTTGTTTATGTGATTTGATATATGCATTTAAGTTATGCAGGACTTATTAAATCACACATGGTTAGCTTAATTTAAGCATTGGTGAGTTCACCATCTTATGGCTCGGGTCCTTGAGTCGGTGAAGGATGGCATTGCGGAAGCCATTCGCTTGGTACATCCGAGGGACCGCCAGATGAGGAGCATTGGAGTGAAGCCAAAGGAAGTTGACTTCAGGGTGAGACGCGAAGGATGGCATTGCGAAGCCATGCACTTGGTGCATCCAAGGGATGTGGCCAGACAAAGAGAGATTCGGTGAGGGACTCCAAGGGAGATGAGAGATTGAGCAAATTGTAACGGTAGCTCATAGGTGAACTTGGCCGAATGGCTAAGTGTTGGATGCTCAAACTTGTGTTTGAGGTTTTACTCGACGTTTGGATAAGTCGGATGCTCAAACATGAGTTTGAGGTTTCTACCCGACGAGTAGAAGTGTAGGATCCTCAGACATGTGGTTTGAGCTTTACCCAACCGTCGGAGGCTCAAACAAGTATTTTGTTGAGGTTTTACTCGACATCAATCGACTGATATAGATATCAGTCATCTTCTCTGGGTCGATGACACTCGATTGATGC
Source organism: Wurfbainia villosa (assembly GCA_025175895.1). Classification (NCBI taxonomy): domain Eukaryota; kingdom Viridiplantae; phylum Streptophyta; class Magnoliopsida; order Zingiberales; family Zingiberaceae; genus Wurfbainia; species Wurfbainia villosa. The sequence goes on along the minus strand of CM045987.1, from coordinate 81,086,560 downwards.
TCGATCGGTGTTCGACTGATGATCTTCTGGCCCAGCAGTCGATTGCTAGGGTTTAGCAGTCGACTGATGCACCATCAGTTGACTGCCAAGGGATGTCAGTCGTCTGCTGAAGGTGGTCACGAGCACAGAGGATTTGAGAATCGATTGATTGCTTGGATCACTCGACTGATGGCTATATCAGTCGACTGATTAGGGAGTCATTGGTTGGATGCCAATGTAGATGAAGTCGTTGTAAGGCTACGGTTATAACGGCTGATGGACCTCTTCTCTATAAGAAGAGGCTTTGGGTGACTTTGGGAGCCTAATGCTTCTACTCTAAAGTTCTCCCAAGTGCTCCATATAATTTTTCACTCCTCTTCTTGTGTTTATTTCAATTCTATTGTAAGAGGGAGTGGATTTTGTAAGAAAGATTTACCTCCACTTTGAAGGAGAGATTAGTGATTGTTGAGGGAGTGATTCACTTGAACAAATCGTCTGTGGATTAGCAGCAAGGGTCATGAACCACGTTACACAATCTTATTAGCGTTTGTTTCCTTTGCTTATCTTGTTTTATCTTAATTGTCTTGTTTAGCATCATATTTTCGCTGTGCTAATAGTATTTATAGACGATTAAGAAGAGAACGATCTCCATCTATGAATTGGGCTATTCACCCCCTCTAGCTGGGCTACGATCCTCCAACAAGTGGTATCAGAGTGAGGAACTTGTCGACGGACTCATCGCCAAAATAAGCACGATAAGAAATGACTGGCTCCAACATTCATCCACCCAAGTTCAAAGGCGATTTCTCTTGGTGGAAAAAGAGAATGGAGGTATTCTTCAAAATGGACTTTGATATAATGCTAATCATGGATAGTGGTTTCGAGATACCTAGGGACGAAGAAGGGAGTGCTAGAAAAATCGAGATGGACCAAGAAGCAAAGAGAGGAGCACTTGGCGAATTCAAAGGCCAAGCACCAGCTATACAATGTGCTCCCTCAACAAGAAATCAATAGGATTGGGGAGTGCTCTAGTGCCAAGGAAATGTGGGAAAAGCTTGTAGAGCTCCATGAAGGCACTTCCGAGGCAAAGCTTGCAAGACGAGACCTTCTCCGCTCCTAATTGAACAATATCAAGCTAGATAAAGGGGAGAAGGTATTATCTCTTCATTCACAATTTAAGGAAATAATAACCGGTTTATCAAGTGTAGGAGAGAAGCTCTCGAACCGGGACATGATCATGAAGGCAATAGATGCATTCCCTCAATCATCCAAATCGAGTTCTATGGTGGATTCGTTCTACATCTCCAAAAATATAGAGGTAAATACTCTAGAAGAATTTTTCTCCACTATGGAATTGCATGAAACTAGGCTTAAAGGAATAGTAGAAGATCCAATCAAGCCATCAAGGGGATTAGCACTAATGGCCGATAAAGGAAAGAAGAAGAAGGAGACTCCACCCTCCTCATCCGATGAATCATCTTCCTTCTCAATGGATAGCAATAAGGAGGCCTACATGGTAAGAAATGTGAGATGTGCTCTTAAGAGTTTTAGATTTAACAAGTCTCATGATAAGAGAAGGCCAAGGAGGAAGATCATTTGCTATAATTGCCAAAGAGAGGGACAGCAAAGTGCATAATTTGAAGGCCACATGGGATGATCCATCCTCATCGGAGGAAGAAGAAGCATTCACAAGCCTTGCACTTATGGCGATAGAAGATGTAGCCCCCACCTCATCCGAACAAGAAGAAACAAGCTCAAGTGAGGAGGAGAGCTCAAGTGTAGGGGGAGCATCATCCTCATCGGATTCGGAACAAAAAGCTTGGGTAAGTGAGGTAACAAATCTCCCTCCCAAAAAGATTATTTCCATGATTTCTAGTTTAACTAAGGAGTTGTTTAGGGCTAAAAAGAAAAACAAAGGCATGCTTGATGATATTAGGAAACTAGAAGAAAAACTAAAAAATGCATACTCACATGATGACTGTATTTCTTCTAATATTAATGATGCATGTATTGAAGAAAATAAGGCATTAAGGGAAAAGGTAGACTTTCTTACTAAGGCCCTAGAGAAATTCACAATAGGCTCCAATACCCTAAATATGATCATTGAGAGCCAAAGGGCTAGTTTTAACAAGAAAGGCTTAGGTTACAAAGGATCCAAAAATGAGAAAGCCTATCATTGTTTAATAGCTAGGGGACAATCAAAGACAACAATGGTAGCTAGAAAATGGATCCCAAAGGAGTACTTGGTGAACCCCATTGGAAAGAATTTATATTGGGTTCCCAAGTCCATCCTTAGAGGTTAGAAAAACCTAGGGCAGCCAACCATAAGTGGAATTATTTTATATCATGCTATTTGGTTGACTTATGTTAGTGTTGGGTGAAATGTTTGATTTATGATCATGATTGAAAAATATTTGACTTATGATATTGGGTGATAATGTTTAAATCATGATGGATAATATGTGTTTTATGATCATGATATGTAATTATGAATAATCCTTCATTTTTTATCATGATGTGTTTTAGAATGATACTTAACCTTGATAGGATTGCATGAAATTTATGGTTAAGTATAAATACCTTTAGGCACATCTCACATTCACCATAAGGCTAATTTGATTGAAAACATAGCATGGGTGAGATGTTAGGATGATACAAATGACTCACTTATGCTTGTGATATTTTGATGGGTCATTAAGTGTATCATAATAGAGCAATCATAGACCAATCATGGGGAAAGTATATGTTTAATTCATAGACATATTGCCCAAAGATCATGGTTGGATATTTCAAATGTTTTAAAACCATTTTATGTTTTATAAACTGTGAGTTCATGATTTGAAAAATTCTAAGGCAAAACTAGGCTTTAAAGTTGATACAAAATTAAGACTTTTTGAAACTTTTGAGAATTTGCCTAATCTTCTAAAATAAAATTAATTTTCATGAAAAATCATTTTTCATTGATAAAGGGACTTATCATAAATATATTCCCCAAATTTCATGATTTTTCAAATTTTCTATAATTTTTAATGCATTTCTGAACTTGAGTTCGGAAATCAGAAAGGCTGGTTTTTCGGTGTCAGTCGATTAGTAGTCTGAACCAGTCGACTGATGGAAATGTGCATGAGCACAGCAGCCTGATTTTTGGATTTTTACATAGATTTTGGTATTTTTCTTCCATTAGACTTTGATGCTATGTTTTATAACATATGTTGGATGTTTTTTATGGTGTCAACGGGAGAGAAATGTGAGAGTTTAAGTTAATCATGCTAGGGGAAGAATTAGCATGTATTAAGGGGGAGTGTTTTGATACTCATATTATGTTTACATGCTTTCCTTCCTTATATTTTTTTTGTTAATGTTTTACCTAATTTAAACGGATTTCCACACATCAAAAAAGGAGAGATTATTAGGACAACCAACCCATGTATGATGTGGTTTTGATGTGTGTGGAAAATGGTTTAAGTTAGGTTATTTATGTGATTTGATATATGCATTTAAGTTGTGCAGGACTTAGTAAATCACACATGGTTAGCTTGATGAAAGCATTGGTGAGTTCACCATCTCATGGCTCGGGTCCTTGAGTCGGTGAAGGATGGCATTGCAGAAGTCGTGTGCTTGGTGCATCTGAGGGACTGCTGGACGAGGAGCATTGGAGTGAAGCCAAAGGAAGCAGACTTCAGGGAGAGACGCGAATGATGACATTGCGAAGTTGTGTGCTTGGTGCATCTAAGGGACATGGTCGGACGAAGAGAGCTTCGGTGAGGGACTCCAAGGGAGATGAGAGATTGAGCAAATTGTAACGGTAGCTCATATGTGAACTTGGCCGAATGGCTAAGTGTCGGATGCTCAAACTTGTGTTTGAGATTTTACCCGATGTTTGGATAAGTCGGATGCTCAAACATGAGTTTGAGGTTTCTACCCGATGAGTGAAAGTGTTGGATGCTTAAACATGTGGTTTCAGGTTTACCCAACCATCAGAGGCTCAAACAAGTGTTTTGTTTAAGGTTTTACACACGATCGATATAGATATCATCGATCGCCTGGGTCGATGACACTGACCGGGGTGGTTGATCGGTGTTCGATCGATGGTCTTCGGCCCGTGATCATCGCTAGGGTCTAGCAATCGAGAGTCGCACCATCCGATCGCTGAAGGTGGTCATAGGCACAGAGGGTTTGAGAGTCGATTGATCGCCTGGATCACTCGACCGATGCCTATATCAGTCGACTGATAGGCATGATCAATTGACTGATTAGGGAGCCATTGGTTGGACGCCAACATGGATGAAGTCGTTGTAATGCAACGACTGTAGCATCAGTCGACTGCTCGCTACCTAACGGGAAGAATGACCTCTTCCCTATAAGAAGAGGTCTTGGGTGACTTGGGAAGCCTAATGCTTCTACTCTAAAGTTCTCCCAAGTGCTCCGTACAATTTTCCACTCCTCTTCTTGTGTTTATTTCAATTCTATTGTAAGAGGGATTGAATTTTGTAAGAAAGGTTTACCTCCACCTTGAAGGAGAGATTAGTGATTGTTGAGGGAGTGATTCACCTGAACGAATCATCCGTGGATTAGCGGCAAGGGTCGTGAACCACATTACACAATCTTGTTAGCGTTTATTTTCTTTGCTTATCTTGTTTTGTCTTAATTGTCTTGTTTAGCATCATATTTCCGCTACTCTAATAGTATTTGTAGACGATTAAGAAGAAAATGATCTTCATCTACAAATTGGGTTATTCACCCCCTCTAGCCGGGCCACGATCCTCCAACAAAATGGACCTATGTAGCATGTAGCTAATTTTCTCATTAGCTCAAATCTTTTGACTCCTTTTGTAGGTGAAACACACATAAATACATGATCCCCTACCAAGAACTCCAGAGGCCTTCTCCTTCGATCCTTATAACTCTTCTGTCGATTCTATGCCTCTGATAACCGTCGTCTGATGACCCGCACTAACTCTTCATCATGCTGAATACTTTGTTGCCCCAGTAATTGTTGTTCCCCAATCTCCTCCCACAACACAGGAGATCTATAGGGTTTGTCGTACAAAGCCTCGAAAGGAGCCATCTGAATGGAAGAGTGATAATTGTTGTTATAGGCAAATTCCACTAAATGAACATAATCCTCCCAACTACCTCCAAAATCCATAACACACTAGCTAAATAAGTCCTCCAAAATTTGAATGGTACACTTAGATTGTCCATCTGTCTGTGGATGAAATGTTGTACTGAGACGAAGCTCTGTTCCCATGGCCTGCTGAAGACTCTGCTAAAATCGTGAGGTAAATCGCAGATCTCTATCGGATATGATACTCAAAGGCACTCCATGCAGCTTGACAATCTCTCGACAATATAACTCTTCCAGACAATTCAATGAGTTCATCCCACGAATAGGAAGGAAATGAGCGGATATGGTTAATCGATCCACAATCACCCAAATCGTATCATGTCCTTTACGGGTTCTGAGAAATCCCGTAATGAAATCCATAGTGATATGTTCCCACTTCCATTCCGATATTGAAATTTCCTGAAGCAACCCAGTTGGTTTCTGATGTTCAGCCTTTACCTGCTAGCATTCTAAACATCGAGCAACAAAGTCTATAATGTCCCTCTTCATACCGTCCCACCAGTATGAACGCTTTAAATCTTGGTACATACGAGTACCACCAAGATGTATAGCAAATCTCGAATGATGTGCTTCCCATAACAACTCCTTTTTAACTGGATGCGTGTCCGAAACACATAATCTTCCACGGAAATGAAGTACTCCTTTCTTGTCACACTAGAAATCTATCTGACATCCTGAATCTATTGTATTGCACAAAAACTGATGATGTTGATCACTAACCTGTGCCTCTTTGATCTTCTCTACAATGGTGAACTGGGCAACCATAGAAACTAATATCCCCTGAGATGTTCGACCTTTTTCAGGCACTCCCAACTCCAAGAATTGTCGAACTAGATCAGTAACTGCTTTCAAATGACTGGCCAGAACCCCGTGAGACTTCCTGCTCAGTGCATCTACTACCACATTAGCTTTCTCCGGATGATAATGAATGGTGCAATTATAATCCTTCAAATATTCCATCCATCGCCTCTATCTAAGATTCTGTTCTTTCTGTGTGAAAAGATATTTTAAACTCTTTATGGTTTGTATAGATCTCAAAAGTAATTCCATACAGATAATGTCTCCATATTTTCAGGACAAAAATAATGGCTTCTAACTCCAAATCATGCACAGGGTGATTCTTTTTGTGATCCTTTAGTTGATGGGGGGCATAAGATACCACACGATTGAACTGCATCAGAACTGCACCCAACCCTTGGAAAGAAGCATCAGTATATAGTATGATCCCATCAACACCAGAAGAAATCACTAACACTGGGGAAGAAATTTGTCGTTGTTTAAGCTCCTGAAAACTAGTTTTGCAAGCTTCTGACCAGGTGAACTTGATCCCCTTCCGGGTCAAGCGAGTAAGTGGTGTGGCAATACTAGAGAATCTCTCCATGAATCTATGATAATACCCAGCCAAACCAAGGAAACTAAAGACTTCATGAACTGATTTTGGCTACTCCCAACTAGTAATCACCTAGATTTCCTATGGATCTACATAAATACCTCTATTAGATACCACATGTCCAAGAAAACCCATTGAGGATAGCCAAAAAGCACATTTACTGGACTTGGCATACAGTTTCTCCCGTCGCAACATCTCCAACACTATCTGAAGATGATGTTCATGCTCTTCCTTAGATCGGAAATATATCAAAATATCATCTATGAATACATGCCCTTCCTTATTGTTAGGGCAATCAACCCAGTGATATGGTTTTGATGTGTGTGGCAAAGGGTTTAAGTTAGGTTTGATATGGATTTGATATGTGCGTTGTAGTCTTTCAGGACTTAGTAATTCGCACATGGAGCATTGGTGAGTTTCACCTCTCATGACTCGATCCTTGAGTCGGTGAAGGATAGCTTTGCGGAAGTCGTGCGCTTAGGGTATCCGAGGGACCACTGGATGAGAAGCATTGGAGTGAAGCCGGAGGAAGTAGACTTCAAGGCGAGATGTGAAGGATGGTGTTGTGAAGTCGTGCGCTTGGTGCATCCGAGGGACGTGGTCGAACAAAGACAACTTCGAAGGCGAGGGACTCCAAGGGAATGAGAGTGAGCGATTGTAACCCGGGGCGAGGTAGATCGTAGGTGAAACTTGACCATTTGGCTAAGTGTCAGATGAGATTTCACGACATCAGTCGACTGCCATGACATGGCAGTTGACTGCTCCAAGTCGACTGTGACTCGACTGGTGCTCGAGTCAAGTTTGTGTCCTAGCTGATCGCCAAGGGTTGGCGATCGTCGAACCATTAGTCGATCGGCCGATGGAAGCAATGATCGATCGCAACGGTTTAGAGCGAGAGGTTGATCACCGAGTGCTCGCCGCACTGATCGTTGGCTCCATCGATCGATGGGATGATCAGTCGACTGATGTGGGAGCCGTTGGATGAAATCCAACGTGGAAGAAGCCATTATTGGGCAATGACTATAGGAGCAGTCGACTGATCGGGGCATCAATCGACTGCTAGGCACCCAACGGGAAGAATGAGTTCTTCTCTATAAAATGGGGCCTTTGGACACTTGGGGAGGCTAATGCTTCTATTCTAAACATCTCCTAAAGTGCCCAAACGAATTTCCTCCTCTTCCTTGTGCTTATATTCATCTTATTGTAAGAGGAGTGTTTTTGTAAGAAAAGGTCACCTCCACCTAGCTTTGTGCAAAGGAGAGATTAGTGGAAGGTTTAAGCCGTGATTCACCTTGGACGAATCGGGTCGTGGATTAGCGGCAAGGGTCGTGAACCACGTTACATCACCATGTTAGCATTTGATTTCCTTTACTTATTATTTTGTCTTTATTGTTTATATTTCCGCTTGCGCTAACAAATTTGTAGATGGGCAATCAACGACTAAATTCCACCATACGACGATTGAGGGCTATTCACCCCCCTCTAGCCGGCCACCAACATTCCAACAAGTGGTATCAGAGCCAAGTCACCTGTCACCGAACTAACCGCCGCAACAAGCACAACAACAATGATGGCCGGCTCTAACATTCATCCGCCAAAGTTTGAAGGCGAATTCTCTTGGTGAAAGAAGAGAATGGAGATATTTTTCGAAACCGACTTCGAAAATATGCTAATAATGGAGAATGGTTTTGAGATACCTAGGGATGAGGCAGGGGAGCCTTTGGAAAAATCAAGATGGACAAAGAAACAAAGAGAGGAGTACTTGGCAAATTTGAAAGCCAAGCATCATCTATTCAATGTACTCCCTCAACAAGAAGTCAACCGAATAGAAGAATATGCTAGCGCCAAAGAGATGTGGGAGAAGCTAGTGGAGCTTCATGAAGGCACATCCGAGGCCAAGCTAGCAAGGAGAGATGTCCTTCGCTCCCAACTCAACAATATTAAACTCGATAAAGGGGAGAAGGTAACATCTCTACATTCTAGATTTAAAGAAATTCTTAATGGTTTATCTAGTGTAGGGGAGAATCTCTCCAATAGGGACATGATTATGAAGGCAATTGATGCCTTTCCCCGATCATCCAAGTGGAGTTCAATGGTGGACTCATTCTATATCTCAAAGAATCTAGAGGTAAGTACTCTAGATGAATTTTTCTCCACTATGGAATTGCATGAATCTAGGCTTGAAGGCATAAGTGAAGAACCAAGCATCAAGCCATCAAGGGGAGTGGCACTAGTAGCCAACAAGGGGAAGAAGAAGAAGGAGACTCCCTCCTCATCCGATGAAGATTCCTCCTCCTCCTCCATGGATAGCACGGAAGAAGCATACATGGTAAGGAAGGTAAGACGTGCTTTGAAGAATTTTAAATTTAACAAATCTAATGATAGGAGAAGAAGACTAAGGAGGAAGATTATTTGCTATAATTTCCAACAAGAGGGACACATAAGGGATGATTGTCTCCTCTTGAACAAGAGCAAAGAAGAAAGGAGGAGAAAAGAAGAAAAGAAGAAGGGGAGTAAGAAGAAGAAAGAAGAGAAGAGAGACAAGGAGAAAGGAAAGGCAAAGGCACACAAGCTCACATGGAATGATCCTTCATCATCATCATCGGAGGAAGAAAATGCCTTTGTCACAAATCTAGCTCTAATGGCAATAGAAGATGTGAACACCTCCTCCGAGCAAGAAGAAAGAAGCACAAGTGAGGAGAGCTCTAGTGAAGGGGGAGTTTCATCCTCATTCTCATCGGAATCGGAGGAATAAGACATGGAAACTATGGTAACAAATCTTTCTCCTAAGAAAATAGTTTCCATGATTTCAAGTTTAACTAGGGGCTTATTTAAGATAAAAAAATAGAAATAAATGCATGCAAAATGAGATTAAGGACCTAGAAGAAAAATTAGAAAATGCATGCGTTAATGTTAATGATTATATGCCTTTTAATGTGAATGATGCATGCATTGAGGAAAATAAGGCTTTAAGAGAAAAGGTAGATCATCTAACTAAAGCCTTAGAAAAATTTACAATAGGCTCCAATACCTTGAACATGATAATTGGGAGCCAAAGGGTAAGCTTTAATAAGAAAGGCCTAGGTTACAAGGGGAATAAAAATGAAAAGGCCTATAATTGCCTAATTGCTAGGGGTCAAGCCAAAAACAAAACAATTGCTAAAAAATGGATCCCTAAGGAATATTTAGTAAACCCTATAGGAAAGAATTTTTATTGGGTTCCTAAATCTATTCTTAAGGGTTAGGAAAACCCTAGGATAGTCAACCATGTGGATTTTACTTATATCATATTGAATGGTTGACTTAGAATGATCGGGACTTAATTTTTGAAATAGTGTTGGGTGATGATAATGCACCCATAAATGGCTTAAATCATGCTTTGGGTGATACTTGACTTATTATCATGATTTTATACCTAATGCATGATTACAAATTGATTGATACACTTGTTTCAAGATCATAATGTAAAATCAATGCACATATGTCTTTATGATCATGTGGCATGTTAAGATGATACTTAACCATGGGTAGAAATGCATGAAATTTTGGTTAAGTGCAAATACCTTTAGGAACATCTCACAACCCACTATAAGTCTAACTTTGATTGAAAACATAGCATGGGTGAGATGATAGGATGATATAAATGGTCCACTAATGCTTATGGCATTTAGATGGGTCATTAAGTGTATCAATAGAGCAATAATAGACCAATCATGGGGAAAGCATATGTTTAATTCATAGACATATTGTCCAAAGATCATGGTTGGATATTTCAAATGTTTTAAAACAATTTGATGTTTTTCAAATAGTGAGTTCATGTTTTAAAAGGTTTCAAGGCAAAACTGGGTTTAAAAGTGGATACAAACTTTAGACATTTTTTCAACTTTTGAGTTTTGCCTAACTTTCAAAAATAAAATGAATTTTCATGAAAAAATATTTTTCACTGATAAAGGAAGTCACAAGAAATATGTATTTCAAATTTCATGATTTTTTGAATTTCCTAGAATTTTTAATGCATTTCTGAAATTGGATTTTGAAAATCTGTAAATTGAGTGTCAGTCGACTGGTAGTCTGATCCAGTCGACTGATGTATTGTGCACGAGCACAGTAACCTGATTTTATCAGGTTTTGTTTGGTTTTTGGTTTTTCTCTTCCTTTAGAGTTGATGGCATGCGTGTATAACATTTAGACAATGTTTTTGATAGTGTCAAAGGGGGAGAATTGATAAGTTTAAGTTAATCATGCTAAAAGGGTAAATTTAGCATGTCTTAAGGGGGAGTTGAATATTTAAGGGGGAGTTTTGATACTCATATTATTTACATGCTTTCATGCCTTATGTTGTTATTGTTATTTGTTTACCTAACTTAAATGGAATGCCACACATCAAAAAGGGGGAGATTGTTAGGGCAATCAACCCAATGATATGGTTTTGATGTGTGTGGCAAAGGGTTTAAGTTAGGTTTGATATGGATTTGATATGTGCATTGGAGTCTTGCAGGACTTAGTAATTCGCACATGGAGCATTGGCGAGTTTCACCTCTCATGACTCGGTCCTTGAGTCGGTGAAGGATAACTTTGCGGAAGTCGTGCGCTTGGGGCATCCGAGGGACCACCGGATGAGAAGCATTGGAGTGAAGCTGGAGGAAGTAGACTTCAGGGCGAGACATGAAGGATGGCACCATGAAGCCGTGCGCTTGGCGCATCCGAGGGACGTGGTCGGACGAAGGCAACTTCGAAGGCGAGGGACTCCAAGGGAATGAGAGTGAGTGATTGTAACCCTGGACAGGGTAGATCGTAGGTGAAACTTGTCCATTTGGTTAAGTATCAGATGAGATTTCCCGATATCAGTCGACTGCCATGACATGATAGTCGATCCCAGTCATTGTGACTCAATCCGGTGTTCGAGTCGTTTGTATCCTAGCGATCGTCGAAACCACCGATCATCGGGCGTGCAATGATCATCGCAAGGGTTTCGGGCACAGAAGGTTGATCAGTCGAGTGCTCACTTTCGGCACTCGACTGTTGGCTCCATCAGTCGACTGATGGGATAATCAGTCGACTGATGTGGGAGACATTGGATGAAATTCAACGTGGAAGAAGTTGTTATTGGGCAACGGCTACAGAAGCAGTCAACTGATTATGACATCAGTCGACTGCCAGGCGCCCAACGGGAAGAATGAGTTCTTCTCTATAAAATGGGGCCTTTGGACACTTGGGGAGGCTAATGCTTCTATTCTAACATCTCCCAAAGTGTCCAAATGAATTTCGTCCTCTTCCTTGTGCTTATATTCATCTTATTGTAAGAGGAGTGTTTTTGTAAAAAAAAGTCACCTCCACCTAGCTTTGTGCAAAGGAGAGATTAGTGGAAGTTTTAAGGCGTGATTCACCTTGGACGAATCGGGTCGTGGATTAGCGGCAAGGGTCGTGAACCACGTTACATCGCCGTGTTAGCATTTGATTTCCTTTACTTATTGCTTTGTCTTTATTGTTTATATTTTCGCTTGCGCTAACAAATTTGTAGATGATCAATCAACAACTAAATTCCACCATACGACGATTGAGGGCTATTCACCCCCCTCTAGCTGGCCACCGACATTCCAACACTCATTTTCCTAACGTACTATCATCTCGCCACATCCTGATACTACGTTATCAAGGTTGACTAACTATAGATCCTATCTAGTCGTTCTAAAAGTTAAAACAAAAAGTAACTAAGCATGCAAAGCTAAATAAAGAAGTAAAGCAAACAAGTTTAGTACTAGCTCCCCCTGGACCATTGAACTGATGCAGTCTTTCCACGTAGTGGATTTGGTCCTTGAGAACCCAATACTTGATGGATCCTAATTGAGAATTCAAAAAGGTCTTAGGGACCCATGCTTGGACTTTTTGTCTATTTCGATTTACAATTAACATATATGATTTGTTTGTTGTGGTCTATCTAAATCTGAGTCCGGCCTTATTGTACACAGTCCTTTATGATCCAAGTAGTAGGTCAAGACCCTTGGATCCCAAAGTAAACCTTTCCAATGATTTCCTAAGGTCTTGGACTTGTACTTTCAAGAGAGAGTTCTCTTCTTCAAGTTTTTCAACTCGAGTTGAGTTCTCTTCTCGAACTTGACTAGTCGAAGAGATTAGAGAGACCTCATGTTTAAGGAGTTTAACCTCCTTAACTAAGGTCTCGACCTTGGACCCAGACTTAGCTAATTTCTTAGTTAGATATTTAATTGCACTATAAAGAGTAACAATTAACGAACAACTCACCTTGATCGAATCTTTTAAACCAGATACGGATCCATGGCTTGTCTTGAATTGGAGTTCATCGTCGGATCCGGAGTCAGACTCGGTCTCAGGCTCGTAGCTCATTTCGGGTTCGGATTCATCTTCGAGCTCGGTCGGCTTGGCCAAGAATGCAAGGTTGTTGAGCTCATCTTCTTCCTCTGATGACTCCTCCCAAGTTGCATTGAGCACCTTATTTTATTGTGATGATTTGTTCTTTAGTCTCGGGCACTCTGATTTGATGTGACCCCACTTGTTGCATTTGTAGCATTTGTAATTTGAACTTTGCTCAGGTCTCTTTTACTTGGATTTCTTGATATGTCATCTTCTTCTCTTGATTATCTTCCGAACTAGATTTACTAGCTCGGTCTCCATCTCATCATTCACCTCCGATTCATACTCCTCTTCTTCCTCAAGAGGTGGTTTGCTCTTTGCCTTCTTCTTCTGACCTACAAGCAAAGGAACACTTTTCTCAATCGGGGTTGAGTTAGACTGTTCATGTAACTCAAATTCGGAAAAGAGTTCGTCTAGTCTAATCTTAGATAAATCTCTAGAGACATTGTAGGCATCAACCATAGATGCCCATAAAGTAGTCTTAGGAAATGAATTCAAAGCATACCTGATGATATCCCGATTCTCCACTTTTTGTCCGATCGAGTGGAGACCATTCATGATATCCTGGATTCTCACATGAAGTTGAATAGCAGTCTTGTGTTCTTGCATTTTTAAATTAAACAATTTATTCAATAAAAAATTACACTTACATACCTTCGTGTCGGTCGTTCCTTCGTGAAGCTCGATGAGCTTATTCATAGGTCCTTCGCGCTGATAAATGGTCTGACTCGGTTGAGTTCCTCTTTGGAGAGCCCACATTGAAGAATCTGTGTGGCTTTGGCATCCGCCTCCACTTGACACTTCATGGCGTTGGTCCATTTGTCGCAATCTAGGAACTCACCGTCTTCGTTGGTTGGTAGTATGAACCCGATCTAGATCACTATCCACTGTCGGTGCAATCGGCCCAGGTCACGATTGACCAGGACTCGAGCTTGACTCGAGAGATGTTTTGATGTTCGACAAAAACATATGACAATGTGATTGTCATGGGAAAGTTCAAGTCTTGGGTACCTGGCATGGAAAGTCCAAGTGGGACACTTGGCATTTAGAAAAGTCCAAGCATGGGTCTTGGCAATGGAAAGTCCAACATGAGTTGGCAAGGTAAAGTCCAAGCATGGGTCTTGGCATGGAAAGTCCAACATGGATTGGCAAGGGAAAGTCCAAGCTTGAGTCTTGCCATTTGAGAATTCCAAGGGGTTGATATTGGCGGCGTAAAGTCCAAGGGTGAATTCTTGGAGGCATAAGTCCAATGGTTGGCGGCGTAAAGTCCAAGCGGAGTCTTAGCGGCGTAAGTTCAATGTGTCTTGGCGGTGTAGACACCGTTAGCATGACATATCCGATGGAAGCACCTGAAGGCTAGCGCGATGGATGAACAAGTCATGGATGACTTGGAGGGATCCGAGAGGTGTGAGGCTGATGGAGGTGGCTAGAAGGCTTAGGTCTAGGCTAAGGGTGGTCTAGCAAGTATGGGGGAATCATACTTGGGCTAAAACCTCATGTTTGAGATGTGCCAGTTGACTGGTGTCATATGGCAGTCGACTGGTGAGAGTCAACTAGGGTTTGACTGCGGGAACTAGCCTAGAAGTCGACTGTCAAAGGTGGGCAGTCGACTGATTAGCCGAGCAATCGACTGATCGTGTGATTAGTCGACTGGTGCTCAGTTTTTTCGGGCACATAATGGAGTCTAACTCGACTGCTGGGGTTGGCAGTCGAGTGGAGGCTCGAACAGTCGACTGATGGTCATAATCAGTCGACTGATCATGGATCCATTGGATCTTTCCAGTGTGGATCTAGCTGTTGTCTCACGACAACAGTAGCATCAGTCGACTGATGGTCCCGAGCAGTCAACTGATCGACTTTTTCCAGCACAGGTTGAAGCTTTAAATGGAGCTCGTGAAGGAGGAAAAAGCTAGTGGTTCTTGAGGGCATTTGGGGCGATTTGCTGCTACAAATTAGGGTCTCCAAGTTGATTTCAAGCAACCAAGTGATCAAGCATTCAAAGAGCAATTGTAAAGTAGTTTTCTTTACTTGCATTGTATTTTATTATTGTAATTGCTTGTATCCATTTCTTATTGTTGTAAGAATAGTTTGTAATGTTAGGAATATTGGAACGGCTAGAGGGGGGGTGAATAGCGTTTCGCCCGATCGTGGATGGAATTCAATCTCGTTCGTGTCTACAATTTCATTAGTGCGCAGCGGAAATAGAAATAGTAAAAGCAATAACGAAATGGACACAACACAAATCACAACAAGAGCATATAACGTGGTTCGGAACCGAACCGGTTCCTACTCCACGGATTGGGTTCGTACGAACCCTAGCGATGCCACAAACACCACTAACCAATAAAACTCCTTCTTGACACAAGTCAAGGGTGGAGAAACCCCTTACAAGTAATCTTACACCAATAAGATACAAATACAAGCAATTACAATAATGAATACGAAATGCAAGTAAAGAAGACACTTTACAACACTTGTTTTGATTGCTTGAATGCTTGGTTGCTTGCTTGCACTTGGAGACCTGATTTGCACCAACAAATCGCCCCAATAGCCCTCAAGAACCGATTACAAAATCCTCCATCATGAGCTCCTTATAAAGCTTCAACCTGTGCTGGAAAAGGTTGATCAATCGACTGATCGGGACCATCAGTCGACTGATGCCACTGTTGTCGTGAGACAACGGTTAGATCCACGCTGGATAAGTTCAACGGAACCTTCATCAGTCGACTGATTGTGACCATCAGTCGACTGATGGAGTCCTCACTCGACCAGTCGAGTCTCGACTCCATTCTGTGGCCGATTTCTCGAGCACCGCCGACGATCACATCGATCACCGATCGAGCTGATCGGCCCGACCGATCGCCACCGCAAATGACGCTAGGCTATAACCCGCAATAAAACCCTAGTTGACTTGGTCCACCGATCGCCACATGACACCCGACCGCACACCTCAAACATGAGGTTTTAACCCAAGTATGGTTCCCCCATACTTGCTAGACCACCCTTAGCCTAGACCTAAACCTTCTAGCCACCTCCATCAGCCTCACGCCTCTCGGATCCCTCCAAGTCATCCATGACTTGTTCATCCATCGCGCTAGCCTTCAGGTGCTTCCGTCGGCTATGTCATGCTAACGGTGTCTACACCGCCAAGAAACTTTGGACTTACGCCGCCAAGACTCCGCTTGGACTTTACGCCACCAACTATTGGAGTTATGCTGCCAAGACTACCGCTTGGACTTTACGCCGCCAATATCAATCCCCTTGGACTTCAAATGCCAACCCATGTTGGACTTCTCAAATGCCAAGACCATACTTAGACTTTCCTTGCCAACCCATGTTGGACTTCTCAAATGCCAAGACCATGCTTGGACTTTCCCTTGCCAAGACCATGCTTGGACTTTCCAGTCCAAGAACTCAAGACTTGGACTTGCCATGACAATTACATTGTCATATGTTTTTGTCGAAACATCAAAACACATCAAAACATCACTCGAGCCAAACTCGAGTCCTGGTCAATCGTGACCTGGGCCGATTGCACCAACAATCTCCCCCTTTTTAATGTTTGACAAAAACCAAACAAATTATTGAGTTAGAACACTAACTCAAATCTCTTACCAATTATCCCAAATTGGTAAATACTCTCCAAATGTTCTCCCCCAAACATTCTCCCCCTTTTTGACTAACATCAAAAGGGTCCTCTCTCCAAGGAGGTCAATGTCTCATGTCCCAATGAGATCTTACAATCTCCCCCTTGGTTCAAAAATACCTAGGATGTCTACCATCTTCCTAGTGATAAGTCCCATATCACTCAAGAGAGGCAATCCTATACACTCTCCCAATTTCCAAATTGGGTCTCAAAAAAAAAAATCAATTTTCCAATTGATGATATATTCTCCCAATAACTTTTCCTCTTCAAGGAGAAAAATACATCCATCATCCCAAGATGGATACCTCCCCCTAAAGGCTTGCTCCCCCTTGACCATTGCACCAACAATGTTCTTGGGAAGTCCCTAAGCCAATAGGAACTCTAAGCCATTTAAAGTAAGGTTAGAAATTCAACATTGAACTTTCCAACACCTTGAAATTGATACAAACCCTAAACACCTCTCCTAATCCATATCCAATGGATTGTTACCCTTTATAATGCTTCCCAAAGCATATCCTAGGGTTAGGAGTGGTTAGGGACCTTAACCGCAGCTGAAATCGGGTTAAACAACTTTGGTTACCCCGAAATCAGGCTATCAGTCGACTCTGTCTACCAATGATCGATGTATCCATCACCGACCGCACGGCAACAATGAGTGATACAAATAATGCAATCGAGTCCAAACACGCCGCCATCAGATCGTCAGAAGCAATGATCGATAATCGAAAACTCGATTTTAAATCGACTCGACTGGAAATGCATAAGTAATTCTACGTAAATCAAAAAATCACTAAACTTGATACGTATATTACTTAACACACATACAATCAGTGAAAAATTTTGGAAAAATATTTTTACCATTGAAATAGGAGATTGGTACAAAGTTCAAAACTATTAAAAACTTTAAAGTTTTTGATCTACTTTGTATCAACTTCTACAATGATGATGACTATCAAAAGATAGATTTCACCAAGGTTTTCTAAATTGATTTTAAGATGCTTTTGAAAACCTATTTTGAACCATAATTTATTGGCTAAATATACATAGCTTGTATATTAGCTTTCCTTATGATTCTTGGTGATAATTAAAATAAGTTTAAGTTCATCTAGATGCACTACCTATGCACCTTGAACCTAACTTATTATCCTAGCATCTCACATGTATCTAGGATGTATAAATACACATACATGTCAATGTGATGTGAGATGTGGGTTTGAGTTCACTTTATCTATGGTTTCATGCATTTCCTAGGCAACCCTACTTGATTCCCTTATAAATGGGACTTCAAGTCACGCCATAGTCCTTAAATCAATTTCAATCAAGTTAATGCATGAATGTATGATCATGGCATAAATAATAGCATTATTAAAACATGGCCAATGATCATGATGTCATGACATATGATGAAATTTAAGAACACATGACATCTAACATAACCCTAAACAATGTCATGACATGGTATATGATAGGATGCAATTTCATGTCATAATATATCAACTTTCATAAGCAATACAATTATACAAATATTCATCCATACACACAAGATTTTCAGAAACAAAGATTTCATTTAACTTAAAACTTGTCTTTTACATTCAAAATGGAGATTGGCTATGCTCAATCTCACTACAAAAACTGACGACCACAGAACATCTAATATCCTCTAATCGTCCGCAGGAGGTGGCGGTGGAGGAGGCTGCTGACTCAGGGTCCAGGCCCGCATCATCTCTAGCATATCGAGCTGATGCTGCTCTATGCGGGCCTGGGACTCCTCCATCCTATCGAGACGTGCGCCGAAGGATGCCTGGCCTGCCAATATCTCTGACAGCCTAGAGTCCACCGACTGCTGATAGTCCTGAAATCTGGACTCCAGCCGGCCACGACGATCTGATGGACCCGCCGCTGATGTGTCTGCCGGCATCTGATCATCCTCATCAGTGGCATCTGCATCCTCGTAGTCCTCTGTCGCCTCTCTGGGTACCGGAGGAGGCTCTCTGCGTGCCCTGGGGGGTGGTCGAGGCGCCAACTCCATCTGTCCAGCGCCCATCCGTAGCTTTGCTAACGAGAAGTTACGAACTGATATACAGTCGTACACCTCCGATAGCGCTCTCAGAGAACCCCTGTGGATGTTGACGCCTACGGAGTCTAGCCATGCTGTGATGATATGACCAAATGGCATATGCACTTTCCCTTGTACAGGGGAAGTGAAATGCACAATGCAATGAAACATGTTTAGTGCAAAGTTAATGTCTAACCTATGACGCATAGCGTATAAAAGAAAGAGATGGGGAGGCGAATCGCCGCACTCGAGTGACGATGGAAGAAAACACCCAACAATGACCTTGTAAAGGACATTGTCAAAAAGTGTATAACTCAGTGATAGGAAATAGATTCTGGGCCGGTGGACGAGGATAACCAAAGATATGCTCATGCATGGACTCCATAGAGATATGGTCAAAAGGCTCTGGTAAAGGGAAGTCCATGGTAGGGTAACAGATAAAGGTGTCATCTGAGGGCCTACACTCGAGAAACTCCTGCAGTATCGCAGGAGTGAACTCTAACTCGCGTTTTGCAACGCGAGTAGTGTAAGTAGAGCCGTCATCCACCTTTTTAAGGTTTTGATAAAATTCCTTAACAAGGTCATCATTAATTGGATGCGTGCATAAGACGATTTTCATTAGATTGTAGTATGCAATTAATTCCATGACATCACTACAATGTCGATTGAAAAAATCCCTATCGATGTACCTAACCAACATAGGTTGGTACAATCGAGATTCACCCTCGGGTGGATCATTCCTACGGGCTCTCCTATTATGAATGCAATGTAATGATATGACATGCAATGGCAATAATACACGATTAGATAAACCTAAATTGTAATGGAAATGAAATTTAGGGCTCGGGAAAAAAAATCGTTACTTAGGCGCCATTTGAAGATGTGGCCGGAGGGAAGACTCAAATGTTGCTGGGGGTCGCCGGAAAAGTCACCGGAGAACTTCAGACGCCGGAACCCTAATCGGAACAAGGAAAAATAAGCCCTAAATCGCGTGAACTAGGGCTCGAAATAGGTGAAAAATGGAAGAGGAGAGGCTTGTCTATCAAACCTAACACTTGGGAGGTTGGCACGGCCGGAAGAGTCGGTCGGAGAGGGAGACGGCGATCGGAGAAGGAAGGGAGAAGAAAGGCTCGTCGCGTGAAGACGCCGAACCCTAGCGGTTCGGCGTTATAAATGCGATTGCTGATCGATGTGGAGCATCACGATCGATAGCGATTTATTATCGGGTTTCTTGGCCGTGATCGATCCGATCGCAATCGATCAACCTTCGTAGCGTGCTACGAGAGCATCGGTCGATCGATGTTGCTCATCCGGCCGATCGATGTGCACATCACTCGAATGCTCGTCGAGCACTCGACTGATGGCCCTCGGCCTCGGTGAACAGTACCATCACGGTGATGGACCTCATCGATCGATGTTCAATCACGAGTCATGAAGCTAGCACTTTTCGATCGATGGCCATATCGTATCTCGCATAAGATGTTATCACGATCGATAATCGTATCCGATCGTGATGTCTACGATTTCGATTCAAAATCAGAGGATCTCGATTTCATCATCTTAATTATTCAATTTTGTCACGTTAGATCTTGTATATCGAATGTATTGAAGTTATACTTTTATTCATGTATTTGTTAATGTATTTTAATGTTTTATTTCATTTTTGCAAACATTAACATTCAATGATTTCCAAAACCTAACATCTCACCCTTTCTAAGTGTTAAAATACACACTCAAGGTAAAAGACTTGTTTTGTGAGATGTAATCTATCCTAGACATTCCTTCCATGCAAACATATGGTAAAACATATGAAGCATGGTGAGTACAAGACATCAAGTTGTGTGGCACTTGAGTATCACTCTAGATGTTACTTTTAACATCTTAAACACACATCTCTTGATACATGAACTTCTAAAGTGTGCCAACAATCAAAGTTACACACTATGACATCTAAATCTAGATCGTGTCAATTTTATTGATTTTCATGTTTTTCAAGATATATATTGACACATCCTAAAATTCTTTGAAGTTAAGGCTCAAAGATATTTCCAAGGTAACCATAACCTTGAAAGTAACCTAAGGTGCCACCTTTATCATGGTTGAGTTAACTACCCATCCAATCAAGGTTGGCACACCCTAGACCCATTTAGCGTGAATCAATCACGCTCTTAGGAACTCAAAACCGATTTGAGCTCTTAGGGTTAATTAGGTATTCCTTAGGGATAACCTCTCTAGATACCTTCCTAATGACCCTCCTAGGCTTATTAGCCTTGGTCATTTTGGTCTTGCCTAGGTTAACCTTAGGGATTGCCTCCCTAACAACCTTCTTAGTGGCCATCCTAGGTTTCTTCGAAACCTTGACCATTAGGCACAGACCTTGGTCAACTCTAGGAATGACTCCCCCATTGACCTTGATCTTCCTAGACTTAGTCAGTGTCCCATAGTCAAATGGAACACTATGGTAAGTCACCTTGGACTTAGGTTTGTGACCCAAACCATTCTTGCCCTTGGTTGACTTTTGACTCTTAGGTCCTAGATGTTGACTTTGACTTCTTGACCTAAGAGTTTGACAATTTGACCCTTGAAATTGATTTTGTATCTTGTTTAGGGTCTTTTCCAATGTCTCAAGCCTTGACCTCAAGGCTTGGTTCTCTAATTCTAATTGCCCAATTTTAGAATTTTTATTTAAATCTTGGGCATTGGACTTTCTTGGCATATGCCTAGTCCATTTTGGATTAAAACCTAGATGTTCTTGTATTTTCTTAATAGATTCCCTAGGTATTATTTTTCTAGGGACATTAGTCCCAAATTTCTCTTTATTCTTAAGGTGAACATTCTTAGCTCCTAAACAAATATGTTTGTTATTTCTAGCATGCTCTTTATGATACATAACAAAATTGCTAAAATTAGTTCTAGCATGCTTTTTAATATTTAAATTAGATGGAGCATTATTTAAATATACCTTAGGGTTTGCCTTAGTGGCTCCCCCTACTTGTGATGCTCCCCTTTGCCCCTTCTTCTTCTTCTTTGGGCATTGACTCCGGTAATGACCCGGTAGTCGACATTTGAAGCAAATGATATACTCCTTGCTCTTTTGACTTGGAGAACCGGTGTCCGTTGACTTTTGTTGACTTTTAGGCGCCGGAGGAGCTTTCTTGATCCTCTTTGGGCATTTGCTTTTGTAATGCCCATACTCCCTACACTCAAAGCACATAATATGATTTTTATTTGAAAATAAAGTGTTTGAGTTACCTAGGGTGGTGGTAGGTGCCGGAGTTGAATTTTGAGCTTCCTCATCTTGATCAGATGTTGAAAGCTCTTCTTGAGGTTGCTCCGGTGTAGAGGATGGTCTCTCTTCCTCAATCCTAGAAGTAGATGCTTCTTCCACCTCTTCTACTTCTTCTTTCTCCGATTTGGAAGTTGACTCCATCTCAACTTCCGATTCCTCACTTTCACTTGAGGATGAACTCTCCTCATGGAATCTTGCCAATTTTTTCCATAGCTCCTTGGCATACATGTAATCCCCTAGCTTGCACAAAACATCATTAGGGATTAAATCTTCCAAAAGTTTCGTTACCTTAACTTCGGTCTTGAGCTTTTGGCGTTGCTCTTGGGTCCACTTTTTCAATTTTAGGACATTCCCCTTCTTATCCCTAGGGGGTTCAAGGCCTTCAATGAGGATGAACCAATCCTCTATGTTCATCATCAAGAATGTTTCCATTCTTGCTCTCCATGCCGGAAAATCTTTTGGATCATATGGAGGTGGAGTGCTGATTTTCCATCCAAGCTTGTCTTGGAATTCCATCTTCACCCTCTAGCCTTTTGCCTTAGCTCCCGGTTGTTAATCCGTAGAAGAGCCCCGGGCTCTGATACCACTTGTTAGGAATATTGGAACGGCTAGAGGGGGGTGAATAGCGTTTCGCCCGATCGTGGATGGAATTCAATCTCGTTCGTGTCTACAATTTTGTTAGTGCGTAGCGGAAATAGAAATAGTAAAAGAAATAACGAAATGGACACAACACAAATCACAACAAGAGCATATAACGTGGTTCGGAACCGAACCGGTTCCTACTCCACGGATTGGGTTCGTACGAACCCTAGCGATGCCACAAACACCACTAACCAATAAAACTCCTTCTTGACACAAGTCAAGGGTGGAGAAACCCCTTACAAGTAATATTACACCAATAAGATACAAATACAAGCAATTACAATAATGAATACGAAATGCAAGTAAAGAAGACACTTTACAACACTTGTTTTGATTGCTTGAATGCTTGGTTGCTTGCTTGCACTTGGAGACCTGATTTGCACCAACAAATCGCCCCAATAGCCCTCAAGAACCGATTACAAAATCCTCCATCACGAGCTCCTTATAAAGCTTCAACCTGTGCTGGAAAAGGTTGATCAGTCGACTGATCGGGACCATCAGTCGACTGATGCCACTGTTGTCGTGAGACAACGGTTAGATCCACGCTGGATAAGTTCAACGGAACCTTCATCATCGGACCGACAGACCATCACGACCGATGGAGTCCTCACTCGACCACCAAGTCTCGACTCCATTCTCGCGGTCGATTTTCGAGCATCACGATCGATCACACGATCACGATCACACTCGCAATGATCGCTAGGCCATAACCCGCAATAAACCCTAGTTGACTTGGTCCAACATGGCACACCTCAAACATGAGGTTTTAACCCAAGTATGGTTCCCCCATACTTGCTAGACCACCCTTAGCCTAAACCTAAACCTTCTAGCCACCTCCATCAGCCTCACGCCTCTCGGGTCCCTCCAAGTCATCCATGACTTGTTCATCCATCGCGCTAGCCTTTAGGTGCTTCCGTCGGCTATGTCATGCTAACGGTGTCTACACCGCCAAGGCACTTTGGACTTACGCCGCCAAGACTCCGCTTGGACTTTACGCCACCAACTATTGGACTTATGCTGCCAAGACTACCGCTTGGACTTAACGCCGCCAATATCAATCCCCTTGGACTTCAAATGCCAACCCATGTTGGACTTCTCAAATGCCAAGACCATACTTGGACTTTCCTTGCCAACCCATGTTGGACTTCTCAAATGCCAAGACCATGCTTGGACTTTCCCTTGCCAAGACCATGCTTGGACTTTCCAGTCCAAGAACTCAAGACTTGGACTTACCATGACAATTACATTGTCATATGTTTTTGTCGAAACATCAAAACACATCAAAACATCACTCGAGCCAAACTCGAGTCCTGGTCAATCGTGACCTGGGCCGATTGCACCAACATGTAAGAGGTTTCTCCGCCTCCGACTTGTGTCAAGAAGGAGTATTTGCGATTAGTAGTTGCGTGTGCATCACTAGAGCTCTTTAGAGCTCGATCAGTGGAGTAGAAACCTTGAGGTTCCTAACCACATTATATTCTTGTGTTCTTGTGTGATTGTCTATTTCGTTATTGTTATTATTATCTATATTTTGCTGCGCTAACAAAGTTTATAGACGAACACGTGAAAGAATTCCATCACGCACTAGCTCGACGTTATTCACCCCCCCTCTAGCGTTCCAACGATCCCCTACATCCACATCTCGACTTGCATTTTTAAATAGCACTCCATCCGACCCTTCCAGTAATGGAAGTCATCTCCATTGTAAAATGGAGGTCGGGCGGTGCTAAACCCTTTGAGATGGGCTATCGACTAAAACCTTACACAACAAAAAGCACGACAAAACACGAATTGCCAAGACTTTCGTCTTGGATTAGTAGTGCGGAAAAGTAATAACGAAAATTGAACAAAACAAAAAACAATACTAAAATAAAATAAAATTTCTAGATTGGTGGTTGCACCAAATCTTAGCGCCCCCACTTTGATACCAATTGTTGGATTGAGAGAATCGCTAGAGGGGGGTGAATAGCAATCATAAAAACTTCTTTTCTTTTCGTTAGTTAAAACCAAAGTTGAATATAGCGGAAGTAAAGATAAGTAAGATGAACACTTTGTTTTTACTTGGTTCACAACCGAAAGGTTGTTACTCCAAGGTCCCGCGATCCTAGACCACGTACGAAGGGATAATCCACTAAAGGTCTCTTTCTCGTTGGAGGTAGGAGATAACGATTACAAGGAAAACCAAATCGAGGATGAGGCAACAAGCCTACCCCACCTCGTTACGATGAAAACCTCGAGTACAATGAAAAGTAAACAACTTGACCAAACAAATTAGATCTACCGACGAAGAGAGGATGGAGTCTCGCTGTGTTGTCGGCGTTACGACGTCGTAGAGTTATCATCGGAGCGTAGCATTGTTGGAGCACTTTGGGAGCAAAGAATAATCATCCAAAAGGGTAAAAATCCCCTTCTTTTATAGCTCTTCAAACCCTAGCTCGTTGAGATTTGGATCTGAGTCAAACCTCCTTATCTCCCCAAGATAAGAGGAGCTTATCTTGACTTTCTTCAAGCTGGACAGTTTGAATAGCAGTCGACTAATGACCTTCATCAGTCGACTGATGCTAGTAGTAATCGACTGCTAATAGCCAGCAGTCAACTGCCAGCTTGGTCACTCCCCTACAATAAAGAGTTAACATAGAAATACAATCAATGGATACTTTGACGGTTCCTTACCGTCCGATCTTGACCTAGACCTTCCCAGGAAGTCTTAGTCGGATCACTGCTTAAGTTCATCCCCGTACAAAGGACACAACCTCACGATTACTCTGCATTCATGCTTACCTCTAGTCCTTCCCGACCTGTCACTTAGCTTCCGGTCTTCCACCTAGGTTCCTCGACTCCACAGGATTCTCCCGGTGTCGCCCGACCACCACGGCTTCTCGTCCTGAGATTCTCTAGGTGTCGCTGACCTTCAGCTTAACTTAAACACTTCCTTCACACTTAACATAGCTCATAAGATAACAATAAGAGCTTACATTTGAACCTTTTCCATAATAAAAACCTAGGTTTAATTATATGATGCCACTGCACCAACATAATAAAAACCTAGGTTTAATTATAACAAGAAGAGAAAGTTCAAAGTTAGAGAAGTTCAAAATAAGGAAGCATTTCATGCCTATAAATGTTATACATTTTTAGCTTAATGCATTGCTAATATATTTTGAACTTGAATATTGCAAATCGATTCTCCTAACTTTAACTGATGTGTTGTCATTGTTAGTGAAAGCCCTAGAGCAAATCATGTGATGATTGTTGTATGGACTTTATTGTATCATATTCCTATTTATAAAGGCATGGTTATTATATTTACTTGTATTGGTGCCAAATAACTAAATATAATAATGTCCTTGAGTAGTAGGTTCTTATCTATATCAATCAATTGGTTGAATCGATAATGAGATGATATAGAGAACACTACTCTTAATGATTCCTAGTCAAGTATTAACATTCAGGGACAATGTTAATGCGTAGAGACTAGCATGTAGGTCAACAAGATGACTTGATCTCACAAGTCATGGATATGAGATATCAAGTTGACACATGGGTATGCATTGGAGAATGTATACTGAATGACCCACCATGAGAAAGTATCATGGATCGTTATATGAGTGTCATATACTTTCTTATGTGGCTATTAGTATGACTATTAGTCCTTAGACCTGAAGTCACCATGTTTCCCTACATAAGGAGTTGCATACTTTGGCTTCGTCAAACATCACCCGTAAATGGGTGGACTATAAAGGCGATTACTGGGTATGTAACAAATTATGCGGAGGGATGTGAGTGATGTAGATGCGATCTATCCCTCCTATATGACGGGGGTGACATCGATATTCTTGATAGAGTGAGACCACGAAGTGCATGGCCATGCCCAAATGAGTCAATATGAGATATTGAGCTCATTTGATTAGAGTGAGTCTACTTGGAGTTCAAGATTTAGATTGTACCGAGGATGACACGGTCTATGCCTCGATTGGTCAATCTAGATGTCAAGGATAGAGGGACATTGTCACATATTGTGAGAGTCACAATTAGTAGTCACAAAGGTGATGTTGGAGCTCAACATTCTTGTAACTTGGGTAGCAATGATGTGTTGCTAGATACCGCTCATTGCTTATGTTCCTAAATCGGTTTAGGGACATTGCCAACGTTACAAGAACCTATAGGGTCACACACATAAGAGCAATTAGATGGAGATTAAGTTCATATGATGAACCATGAGGATTAGGTTCATGGGATGAACCAAATTGGATTAAGAGTAATCCAAATTAGACTAATTGAGTTAGACTCAAGTTGATTCAAGTGTTGAATGAGTCTAATTTAGATTTGATTCATCAAATCAATTTAAATTAAATGAATAGAGATTCATTAAATTAAATTGACTTGAGTCAAGTGGTTAGATTTGATCAACCATGGGAGATTAGAGGTCAAGTTTGACTTGACTTGAGAGGGAAGATGAAAGGTCAAGTTTGACTTGACCAAATGCCATGTCATGATGATGACTTGGCATGGTCGGCCAATGATGATGCTCCACATCATCATTGACTTTGTCAATTGGTGCCACATTATGAGGGAGACCAAGGGTCATGGGAGTTACATGCATGCATGTAACCCCCTTCCTTGAAGTGGCCGGCCACTTTAGGGGTTTCAAAGTGGGAATTCATTTTGTGAGTTACTCATTCCATCATCTTCAACCTTGGATCATCTTCCTCTCAAGCTCTCTCCCTCTCCCAACCTCCTTGGCCGAAATTCCTAAAGGAGTGCTAGCACACTCTAAGGCATTTTTCTCCACCTATTGCTTGTGTGGATACCAATAGAGGAGTGTGCGCTTGACACTCTCGAGTTCCGGCAACCTTTTGGACGAGCGGGATTTGCGAAGGGCATCGCATCGAGGGTAATGATCTAACCTCTTAGATCTAAGGTAGATCTAGGGTTTTAGTAAGCACATACATGTTTTATAATTTTTATACTTCGCACGGATCCGTGGTCGGGGCTTTCGAGGTTTCCGCAATGCAAAAAGCGGTTTTTGTGGCTCTAAAACCAACAAAGGGTATCGAGCCACGCTAACATGTATGTGTTTCATCTTTGTAATTTTTGTATTAGATATAAAAATTACAGATTTATATGTTTCTGTAAATTTTCTAATTTTATAGAATTTTTGGGTATTTTTCTCAAAGAGTCGAAGCAACAAGTGTTGGGACACTTGTAGGCTTCAACCGTCGAGAAAAACTCTCCGAAACGGCGAGTTCTCGCTTTAGGTTTTTGGGACAGCGACTTAAGTTGCTGTAGGATCGTAGTAGGGACACTCGCAAAGTTAATTTTGCGAGTATGGGCGCTGCCCTATCCCCGAAAGGGGCTTTGTCCCGCGATCGCGCCCGGAAACCGCTTAGCGGGACCGTTACGGAGAGGTGACTCATTAATTTGAAAAAAAAATTAGGAAAAATTATAGAAATTTCTGTAAAAATACATAATTTAGAATTATGTATAATTCTGTGATTGTTATGGCCCAATGACCCCAATTTGATTGGATTATGTGTGTTGTAATTCATAATACGGCCTGCGTGCCTTTTTATGGTTGTGCGTGTTGTATAGTGTATGCGACCTGCGCGTTGTACCTCTTCTTTTGATATTCTAGTTGTAATTAGTTTTTAGACTCGAATGTAACTCGAGTTTCATATTTGTAATGTACAAAATGGAGCGGTGGAAAGTCCACTCGAAGACGAGATTACGAGAAGGGTGACGACGACACATGGCGGTCAAAGGAAGCGCTTGGAGAAGCTGCTAGCCTTAGGTTGACCGTCCGATCTTCTCATTGGCTTGAGAAGATCGTACTAGGGCCATGACTATATCACATTTAATTATATATATATATATATGTTGATATATATATATATATATATATATATATATATATATATATATATATATATATATATATATATATATATATATATATATATATATATATATATATATATATATATATATATATATATATATATATATATATATATATATGTATGTATGTGATGCATGCTAGTAGAATAATGCTTGTATGTATATGATGCATGCTAGGATAATTTTCTTGTATGTATATGATGCATGCTAGAATAATGAATGTATGTATATGATGCATGCTAATATAGGATAATAAAGGCCTAAATGCGTATAAGATACACATTACGATTAGATTAGATCATAATCGAATCAACTCGAAAATGCCTACCGAGGCTTGATACCCATCACTACCTCGATCATTTGTTGTTGTTGAATCTGCCAAAGCAGAGCAACGCATATTATCTTGGTAGGGTATGGAGGGACAATCTTGGTCCCGCCTATCACGCTTGGGTTAGAGTAAGCTCAATTAGATTGAGCAAAACTAGTTAAACTCAATTGGATCGAGTAGAACTATAGGCATATTCCAATCGTTGGAATGATAGGTCAAGATCGCATTTACACTAAATCTTGGGCGATTTAGCCAAAGCTAACTCAAGGTCTTTTGTAAATGTGAGTCTTGATCCTATAAACAAGAGTTGCATGGAGATGTAATCGATAATGTGTTACCCACCGATCATATTAAGTCTTGGGCGATTTAGCCAAAGCTAACTCAAGGCTTAGTATGATGTGGATCTTGTCCCGCAAGAATTATAGCTAGTTTGTATGAATCTAGTAATGTGGTTTGACCACATCCATAACTCGATTCTACAAAAATTCCTATAATTCAGTGGGAGCATCATTTGATTAAAGGCCTAATTAAATGATAAAAGGAATATGATATTAATTCTCTGCATTGTATGTTGTAGATAACTATGTCGACAAACACGAACACTCTCTCTCGTGATTCTCATTTGAGAAGGACAAGCTCAATGGAGCGCAATTTCGGATCACAGAACCTCGAGAATTGTTCTCACCCAAGAAAGAAAGTTGTATGTCCTGGAGCAGCCCATTCTAAAGGCACCTCCTGCCAGTGCCTCGTGAGCTGACAAAGATGCTTACAAGAAGCATCAAGATGATGCATTAGATGTGTCATGTCTAATGCTCGCGACCATGAACTCTGAGCTTCAGAAGCAACATGAGTTCATGAATTCTTATGATATGGTTGGACATCTTCGTCAACTATATCAA
The DNA here is from genome assembly GCA_025175895.1 of Wurfbainia villosa. Classification (NCBI taxonomy): domain Eukaryota; kingdom Viridiplantae; phylum Streptophyta; class Magnoliopsida; order Zingiberales; family Zingiberaceae; genus Wurfbainia; species Wurfbainia villosa. The sequence continues at coordinate 81,056,915 of CM045987.1, read as the reverse complement.
GGACAAGCTAGGCATGAGAGATATGAAGTCTCTAAGGCATTATTTGGGTCCAAAATGCAAGAAGGGACTCCCGTAGGTACATATGTACTCAAGATGATTGGGTACGTAGAAAACCTACAAAGGCTGGGATTCCCACTTGGCCAAGAGCTGGCCACTGACCTGATCTTGCAATCTTTGCCACAAGCCTTCAATCAATTTGTCATGAATTATAACATGAATAAAATTGATAAGCCACTGCCTGAAATGCTCAGCATGTTGAGAACTGCTGAGCTTAACCTTAAGAAGGGAAAATCTGACACCATTTTGATGGTACAAAAGAAGAAAGGCAAGGGCAAGCCTAAAGGTAAGGGAAAGTCCCAAGCCAAGGGCAAAGGCAAAGAACTTAAACCCAAAGGAGGGGTAGCTAAGGAAGGGGCTTGCTTCCACTGCAAGGAAGCTGGACACTGGAAGCGTAACTGCAAAGCTTACCTGGAAGATCTTAAGAAGAAAAGAAGTGAGACTTCTACTTCAGGTATAAATGTTATAGAAGTCAATCTATCTATTTCTTCATCATGGGTATTAGATACCGGATGTGCATCTCACATTTGTACCAATGTGCAGGCACTGAGAAATAGCAGGGCATTGACAAAGGGTGAGGTGGACCTACGAGTAGGCAATGGAGCAAGAGTTGCTTCTATTGCTGTAGGAACTTATGATCTATCTTTGCCCTCTGGGCTTGTATTAGAATTAGATGAATGTTGTTATGTGCCTGCCTTAACCAAGAACATCATTTTAGTTTCTTGTTTGGACAAGAAAGGATTTTCATTTATAATAAAGAACAAATGTTGTTCAGTTTATTTAAATGATATGTTCTATTGTAGTGCACCTCTAATGAACGGACTCTACTTTCTAGACTTAGAGAGCCCTATCTATAACATAAGTACCAAGAGGTTCAAGTCAAATGAGTTGAACCAAACTTATCTCTGGCACTGTCGCTTAGGTCACATAAATGAGAGTCGCTTATCTCAGCTCCATAAGGATGGGCTGCTAGACTCATTTGATTTTGAATCATATGAGACATGCGAATCTTGCCTTTTAGGCAAGATGACCAAGACTCCCTTTAGTGGACACAGCGAAAGAGCAACAGATTTGTTAGGACTTATACATAGTGATGTATGTGGTCCTTTCAATGTTGCTGCTAGAGGTGGTTACAGGTACTTCATTACATTTACTGATGACTTCAGTAGATATGGTTATGTGTATCTCATGACACACAAATCAGAATCCTTTGAAAAGTTCAAAGAATTCAAGAATGAAGTACAAAACCAGCTTGGCAAGAGTATTAAGATACTTCGATCAGATCGAGGTGGTGAATACCTTAGCCATGAGTTTCGTGATTATCTAGCTGAGTGTGGGATTCTATCCCAACTCACTCCTCCTAGAACACCACAGTGGAATGGTGTATCCTAAAGGAGGAATCGTACCCTATTGGATATGGTACGATTTATGATGAGTCACATGTTGGGTTTTCGACATCGCGGCGTGTGTGTGTTCGATCATGTTTCGTAAACATGAGCACAGCGGAAGCAATTAAAATAATAAATCTATATTTATTACAACACACACAACACACGCATGCTATTACAACAAGTGTAGACATAACCGTAAATTAAAATTTGCAATAAAGAAAATTATCTACGTTATACCTTTCGTATGACGTGTAGCGGGAACGGCATCAACCGGAACGATCCTCGTAAGAATCGTCTCTATCCGTATCCACGCCGAGCTCCTCGGGATGACTTCGCTAAGTCACGAGCTTCGTCTTCGTACGGGTTACTAGCCTCGTGTTGAAGACGACGTGATCGAGAGATGATCACGATCCGAATCCAAATTCGGATCCTAAAACGAGTTCTCAAAACTCGCTTCTCCGGAGAGGTATTCGTCAACCAATTGACGAATCCTTCGTCCTCCACCTCAGAGGATTACCGGAGATCAAATCCCCGGTAAGTTAGCCGCTGTCGGAGCACTAACCGTCGTCCAAACGACGCTCCGACGAGAGGAGGAGAAGCTGTCCAGAAAACTGGACAGCTTGGTGGAGGATGTAGGCGCCGGCCAACCAAGGAAAGAAAAGCCTCACCTTGATGCCAAACCTATAGGGGATCACCGGAGGGTCGCCGGAGTGTTCACCGGCTGAAGCTTGGTCGCCGGCAAGGACTTGGACGGCGGCACAAAAGCTGGGCGGCGGCACTTAGGGTTGGGCGCCGAATTCACCAACAAGGGGTGGGCGGCAACTCTATGTTGGGCGGCCAAAAATAGATTAGGGTTTTGGATTAGGGTTTAAGCCCTATTTTATAGAGAACTAATTCTCTTAATGGTTAATGGATCATATCCATAAAGCCCGTTAACCCGCTCCATTAAGATAAGTTAAAATAAACCAAACCATGATGGTTTATTTTAAGTTAAAACGAACCGAACCAACCTTTGGTTCATTCGTTTAATATAAACCAAACCCTTTGGTTTATTCTCATCCATTGGATTAGAACCAAACCATTTTGGTCCATCCATTATGTCTTCATAAGACACGGCCCATCCATGCTTCCATTGCGACTGAAATAATTTCATGCTCGCTTTATGTTTGGTCCAACCAAACATAGTTTCTCTCGGTCTGAGAATCCCATTCTCAAGCTCGTTTTAAATCCTTTGGATTACACTCGTTGTGCGTGTGACCAAATAGGTTCTCGGTTTATGTTGGCCGCCTATAATTAACCATTAATTATAGAACGATCATGAGTGGCACCTAGTAGTACATCATGATCCCCAATTAACCGAAAAGATCAACGGTTGATCCAGAACTATTTCTGAAACCCTTCAGTAGCTCGAATGAATCGTGCCCCATTCCCTTCACTCATGTTATACCCACTTGGTTCAGGACATGGTCTATTGTGTCAGTCCCCACTAGGCTGACTACGTCACACCTAGCCCAAGTATCATTTCCTCGTCCTACGGATTCTAGTTACTCCACATGTATCGAAGAGTACTTTACTCTAAACATGTAATGCTTTGGCCAAAGACTTTAGTAACAATCCGACGAGAGGCCATGGGTATACATCTCCTCGCAAGGAGTGGTGAATCCTTTATAGACTATTCAAACACCTTCGATTACTTCGACTTATACCCAATCATCCCGGGTCCACATCTCCTTAGAGATGTTTGCTTAAGATGTCAAAGCATAAGTCTCCATGATCAAGATGACTTGAATACCGTAAGTCAAAGGAACATCGCACTTAAGCCACAGTAAGAACTTCATTGACATATCTATATATGCAGAGAACCATATGAAGTCTTACGGCTGGTCACTCCAATGAACTAGTTACCATAACTAGCATCCACGATTAACTCCGGACATCACTATGTCTCCAGCTAGTGAGAATCAGCTGCTTGGATACACCAAGGAGTATACCTCATGCTAGTCTCGACAGAATTGATGGTGTCCAAATCCATCAATTCATCGACTAGGGATAATTCCGATACATCACAATTACACATGTAGAGATACTCACTAGTTGTGATCCAATCACAAATTCTCTCATGCTGTGAATCGTATCGTGGGCATTCAGTAAATGAGTTTAAGATCCAATTAAATACATTAAACATGTATACTCAAATAGTGAATCTTCATTTATCATATAAATGGTTCATACATAAGGCGATTGCCTTAGGACATCTCTCATATATTACTAACATCACACAAATCTTCCTATATCCTTTTAGGGATATGCTCTAGACACAACAGCCTTTACCCTTAACCGTGTACCATCCAAGGCTGTGATAAAGACACCATATACGATATGGACAGGGAGAAATCCCATGATGTCTTTCATGAGGATTTGGGGTTGTGAGGCTTACGTTCGACGTCAAGTCTCAGACAAACTGGGACCCAAATCCGATAGGTGCTATTTTGTTGGATATCCCAAGGATACAAAGGGATATTACTTCTACATTCCCAGTCAGCACAAAGTGTTTGTGGCAAAGACTGGAGTTTTTCTAGAAAGGGATTTTGTTTCTAGAAAAACTAGTGGGAGTACCTTCGATCTTGAAGAAATTCAAGATAAGGACCATAGCACTGAGGCCTTGATGGAGGTTGAACAGGAACCACAAAGTGTTGTGGGTGATGAGGTTATTGCACAAAGAGTTGTGGAACAACCACCTGTTCATGTAGACCTACCTCTTCGCAGATCTGATAGGGTACGTCGTCAGCCTGAGAGATATTCATTTCTCTTGTCTGACCATGATGACGTAATGCTCATTGAGAATGAGCCTACCTCCTATTAGGAAGCTGTGATGAGCCCAGATTCTGAGAAATGGCTAGAGGCCATGAGATCCGAGATGGAATCCATGTACACCAACCAAGTATGGACTTTGGTTGATCCACCTGAAGGGGTCAAACCCATTGGGTGTAAGTGGGTCTTTAGGAGAAAGACTGACATGGATGGACTTACGCATACCTATAAGGGCCGATTTGTGGCTAAAGGTTTCAAGCAAATTCATGGTATTGACTATGATGAAACCTTTTCTCCAGTGGCGATGTTTAAGTCCATTCGAATCTTGCTTGCTATTGCAGCATACCACGATTATGAGATCTGGCAGATGGATGTCAAAACCATGTTTCTGAATGGAAACTTGCTCGAGGATGTGTACATGACACAACCTGAGGGTTTTGTAGATCCACAACATAATGGGAAGGTATGCAAGCTGCAAAGGTCCATTTATGGGATAAAGCAAGCTTCTCGGAGCTGGAATCTTCAATTTGATGATGCGATCAAACAGTTTGGTTTCATCAAGAATGAAGATGAACCCTGTGTCTACAAGAGGGTTAATGGAAACACAGTTGTCTTCCTTGTATTGTATGTGGATGACATACTGCTCATTGGGAATGACATCCCTTCGCTACAGTCTATGAAGACTTGGCTCGGGACGTGCTTCTCAATGAAAGACTTAGGTGAAGCAGCCTGTATTCTAGGCATCAAGATCTATATAGATAGATCTAAGAGATTGCTTGGCCTAAGTCAGAGTACATACATTGACACGGTATTACTTCGGTTTGCCATGCAGAATTCCAAGAAAGGACTTCTACTGATGTCACATGGTGTGAGTCTTTCGAAGACTCAAAGTCCCTCTTCTAGAGAGGAGAGAGACCGCATGGATAAGATCCCTTATGCATCTGCTATAGGATCTATCATGTATGTCATGCTATGTACTCGTCCTGATGTCTCGTATGCTTTGAGCATGACGAGTAGATACCAGTCAGATCCAAGTGAGCGTCACTGGATAGCAGTCAAGAGTATTCTTAAGTACTTGAGAAGGACTAAAGAATATTTCGTGATATTTGGAGGCGATGAGGAGCTAGTGCGTAAGGGTTCTGTGATGCGGCTTCAAACTGACCGGGATGATTATAGATCGCGATCGGGGTTCGTGTTTTGCTTGAATGGTAGGTGGTGGAAGAGTTCCAGCGAGACACGATTCTACAACAAGAGGCCGAATATATCGGTGCTTCCATCTCATTCGAGAGATTATCGATAGAGGAGATGTGAAGATTTGCAGAGTACCGCGAGGCTAACGCCGCGAATCCCTTGACCAAGGCTTCGCACGTAAAAAGCATGATGGTCACACTAGGTCATTGGGTATTAGATACTACGGTGATCGCACTAGTGCTAGTGGAGATTGTTAGTGAAAGTTCTAGAGTCAATCATGTGATGATTGTTGTATGAACTTTATTATATCATATTCCTATTTGTAAAGGCATGGTTATTATATTTACTTGTATTGGTGTCAAATAACTAAATATAATAATGTCCTTGAGTAGTAGGTTCTTATCTATATCAATCGATTGGTTGAATCGATAATGAGATGATATGGAGAACACTACTCTTAATCATTCCTAGTCGAGTATTAACATTCAGGGACAATGTTAATGCGTAGAGACTAGCATGTAGGTCAACAAGATGACTTTATCTCACAAGTCATGGATATGAGATATCAAGTTGACACATGGGTATGCATTGGAGAATGTATAATGAATGACCCGCCATGAGAAAGTATCATGGATCATTATATGAGTGTCATATACTTTCTCATGTGGCTATTAGTATGACTATTAGTCCTTAGACCCGAAGTCACCATGGTTCCCTACATAAGGAGTTGCATACTTTGGCTTCGTTAAACGTCACCCATAAATGGGTGGACTATAAAGGCGACATCGGGTATGTAACAAATTATGCGGAGGGATGTGAGTGATGTAGATGGGATCTATCCCTCCTATATGACGGGGTGACATCGATATTCTTGATAGAGTGAGACCACGAAGTGCATGGTTATGCCCAAATGAGTCAATATGAGATATTGAGCTCATTTGATTAGAGTGAGTCTACTTGAGTTCAAGATTTAGATTGTACCGAGGATGACACGGTCTATGCCTCGATTGGTCAATCTAGATGTCAAGGATAGAGGGACATTGTCACATATTGTGAGAGTCACAATTAGTAGTCATAAAGGTGATGTTGGAGCTCAACATTCTTGTAACTTGGGTAGCAATGATGTGTTGCTAGATACCGCTCATTGCTTATGTTCCTAAATCGGTTTAGGGACATTGCCAACGTTACAAGAACCTATAGGTCACACACATAAGAGCAATTAGATGGAGATTAAGTTCATATGATGAACCATGAGTATTAGGTTCATGGGATGAACCAAATTGGATTAAGAGTAATCCAAATTAGACTAATTGAGTTAGACTCAAGTTGATTCAAGTGTTGAATGAGTCTAATTTAGATTTGATTCATCAAATCAATTTAAATTAAATGAATAGAGATTCATTAAATTAAATTGACTTGAGTCAAGTGGTTAGATTTGATCAACCATGGGAGATTAGAGGTCAAGTTTGACTTGACTTGAGAGGGAAGATGAAAGGTCAAGTTTGACTTGACCAAATGTCATGTCATGATGATGACTTGGCATGGTCGGCCAATGATGATGCTCCACATCATCATTGACTTTGTCAATTGGTGCCACATTATGAGGGAGACCAAGGGTCATGGGAGTTACATGCATGCATGTAACCCCCTTCCTTGAAGTGGCCGGCCACTTTAGGGGTTTCAAAGTGGGAATTCATTTTGTGAGTTACTCATTCCATCATCTTCAACCTTGGATCATCTTCCTCTCAAGCTCTCTCCCTCTCCCAACCTCCTTGGCCGAAATTCCTAAAGGAGTGCTAGCACACTCTAAGGTATTTTTCTCCACCTATTGCTTGTGTGGATACCAATAGAGGAGTGTGCACTTGACACTCTCGAGTTTTGGCAATCTTTTGGACGAGCGGGATTTGCGAAGGGCATCGCATCGAGGGTAATGATCTCACCTCTTAGATCTAAGGTAGATCTAGGGTTTTAGTAAGCACATACATGTTTTATAATTTTTATACTTCACATGGATCCGTGGCCGGGGCTTCCGAGGTTTCCGCAACGCAAAAAGCGGTTTTTGCGGCTCGGAAAAACCCAATAGTCATATATCAAAAGGGGGAGATTATTGGTGCAGAAAGCACCACTCTTTAATTTTGATGTATGAACCATAGTTAAAGTTAGGAATTACCTATGGTTTGATATATGTATTAAGTGTGCATGCTAACAGAAAAATCCTAGTATGTCAGGCAGACTGGATATTAAGCAATTAGTATTGAAAGTCCTAGTAGGCTGCGTTGACCAGATACTAGGTAGAAGCCTTGACAAATTAGGAGGACTGAACATCTGGCATTAATATAGATTGGGTCAGGAGACCAGACAATCGACATGAAGACCAGCTGCGTTAGAGAGACTGGACAGCTGGCAGAAGTCCTGGTGGGTCAAATTGCATGTCAACCATGGTAAGTCCAGCAGGGCAATCGATAGGTAAGCCTCGAGTGAAGAGGTGAGTCCGAGTCCTCTATAGGGGGACAAAGCTAAGCGTCGATCCGACGGATAGTCCACGTGGGATTAAGAAGTCGAGATAAGACAATATTACTACTAACATTGCATTTCATACTGTATGTTTTTGCTAATCTCGTTTTGCAGGGAATCAGTCGACTGAATACCTAGTTGGCAAGATAAGCTGGTGATCGATTCAAGATCTGGCAACCAAGATGGAAAGAGCTCCAGTCGACTAGGGAGGTCCATTTGATTAGAAAGGCAAATTTCTCGATGCGGAGCCAGGTGACCTAGAGTCAACTGGAACAAGTCCAGTCGATTGGGAAGGTCGATGTACCAAATCGACGTGCTGATTTGGAGTCGACTAGAGGGCGTTCAAATCGACTAGAAAAGACTTATAAAAGAAATGCACGACCATGTTCGAAGAATATCTCTCTATTACATCCAAGTGTTGTTAGAAGTGTTCTTCGTTCACAGAAGATTCATCCCATTACAATGTTGGTGCAATCGGCCCAGCAGTACCTTGATGGTATTTTGATGATAGACAAAACTCATGACATGGGATTGTCATGGGAAAGTCCAACATGGGTTGGCATGGAAAATCCAAGCATGGAGCTTGGTGTGGAAGTCCAAAGCATTGCGAAGCCGTGCGCTTGGTGCTTGGCATGGGAAAATCCAAAGCATTGCGAAGTCGTGCGCTTGGTGCATTTGGGAAGTCTTGAGGACTTGGTAAGTTCACTAGGCTCGGGGTCCTTGAGTCGGTGAAGGATGGCATTGCGAAGCTGTGCGCTTGGTGCATCCGAGGGACCGCCGGACGGGGAGCAAATGGAGTGAGCCCAAAGGGAAGCATACTTCTAGGGCATGAGACGCGAAGGATGGCGTTGCGAAGCCGTGCGCTTGGCGCATCCGAGGGACGTAGGCCGAGGGAAGAGAGCTTCGGTGGGGAACTCCATGAGTGATGTGGACTTAGCCAAGTGGCTAAGACTGAGTGTCGGAGGCTCAAACAACTTGGTGTTTGAGGTTTTGCCCGACAGCAGTCGACTGGCATAGGTGCCGGTTCGACTGGTCCAAGTCGACTAGGGTTCGACTGGTGTAAGGCTGCGTTTTGGTGCTTGGCAGTCGACTGCCATGGGTGCGATCGTGATGTCGAGCCCGCCGGCAGAATGATCTGTGGGATGGCGGTGATCGATGGAAGTGTCGAGAACGCAGGCGCTCGAGCTGGCCAGGGCGATCGACTACTAGGTCACGATCATTGGAGCTCGAGTTGGTGGATTTCGCCAAGACTTTAAGGAAGCAATTGAAGGATTTCTTTGTGCATTCCAGTTCTTCAAGAGCCATCCAAAGCAAGCAACAAGAAAAGGGTCAAAGCAAAGATTTGTAAAGCGTTCTTTACTTGTATTTCTTGTGTCTTTGTATTTCTTGTATATTATTGTTGTAATAGCTTGTGAGAGGTTTCTCCAACTCCGACGTGTAGTCGAGAAGGAGTTTAGTTAGTGTCGTGCGCATAACTAGAGCTCGAGGAGCTCGCCCGTGGAGTAGGAACCATTCGGTTCCGAACCACGTATATCGTGTGTATTTGCATGTGATTGTATTTGTTGTTAGTATTCATATTTGCATTAGTATTCCGCTGCGCTAACAACAATCGTAGACAAGCACGCGACGAGAACGATCGAATTACGACATCCAACGAACGAGGGCTATTCACCCCCCTCTAGCCGGTCGTACCGTTCCCCTACAAGTGGTATCAGAGCTGAGGTCGCTCTTCAAGGACTAACCGCCGCGAGAGCACTACAAATGGCCGGCTTCATCCATCCACCGAAATTCGATGGAGATTTTTCTTGGTGGAGGAAACGGATGGAGGTATATCTCGAAACCGATTTTGATTTTATGATTATTATAGAAAACGGTTTTGAGATGCCTAGGGGCAAACACAACAAGCTCATTGAAAAATCAAAATGGACCCAAGACCAAATGAAGGAGTTCAAGACAAATCTCGAGGTAATAAAACTACTTAGTGATTTGTTACCTAATCATATTTGGTCTAGATTGGGTGATTATAGGGATTCAAGGGAATTATGGAATAAGGTAATGAAATTCCAAGAAAATTCCCAATCGGCACAAGTAGAGGAGAATGCCGAAGAAGAAGCACCCACAACATTTGAAGATGTTGATGATTTGGTGGAGACCTCCACCTCTAGCATTGAGGGGGAGGAAAGGCAATCTTCCATCCCGGAGCAAGAACAAGAAGCATCTACATCCGGGAGAAGTGAAGTTCATGAAGAGGCCTCCACCACCTCCCTAGGTGACTCATGTATTATAATTAATCGTAAAGATTATATTATTTGTTTTGAGTGTAGGGAGAAAGGGCATTACAAGAGCAAATATCCTAAATTGGCTAAGAAGAAGGCATCGACACCAAAAGTCAACCCAAAGTCAAACGATGTCGGTGTTCCCAAAATCAAGAGCAAAGAGCACATTGTGTGCTTCAAATGCAATCAAAAGGGACACTACCGAAGTCAATGCCCTAGGGGGAGGAAGAAAGGGCAAGAAGGTGCAACTCATGTAGGGGGAGCTCCTAAAGCTAACCCTAAGGTACATTTAGTTAATGCACCTTTAATTCCTAAAGTCAAAAAGCATGCTAAAAATTATTTTAGTTCTCTTGCCATTATTAATGAAAAGCATGCTAAGAGAAACGATAAGGTTTATTGCTTAGGTGCCAAGCATGTTCATATAACTAAGGACAAACCTAGGACTCATAATTCTAGAAATATCTTGCCTAGGGAGTCAATTAGGAGAGTAGAAGAAAATTTGGGTATTAATCCCAAAAAGTCTAGGCACATGCCTAAGAAGAAGAGGTTTTCCCAAAAACCTAACGAAAATTCAAAAATGGGAAAATTAGAGCTAGAGAACCAAGTCTTGAGGTCAAGACTTGAGAGAATGGAGAAAGCCCTTAGAATCATAGAAAATTCAATTCTAGGGTCAAATGCCCAAAAGTCAAGACCTAAGGTTCAAAAACGGTCTAAGGGCAAGGAAGGTTTGGGTCACAAACCTAAGCCCAAGAAGACTTATCATAATGTTCCATTTAATTATGGAACTATTTCTAGGTCTAGGAAAACCAAGGCTAAAAGGGAAGTCATCCCTAAGTCTAGCCATGGTATGTGTTTAGTGGCTAACACCTCAAAGAAATCAAATGTAGCCACTAAGAAGGTCAATGGAGGAGTCACCTCTAGAGTTGGCCTAGGAAAGACCCAAAAGACTATGGCTTCAAAGCCTAAAAGGGTCATTAGGAAGGTATCTAGGGAAGTTATCCCTAGAGAATACCTTGTTAACCCAAGGAGCTCCAATAGGTATTGGGTTCCTAAAAGCGTGATCGATTCACGCTAAATGGGTTAGGGTGTGTCAACCCTAAGTGGATGGGTAGTTAACCTAACCATAGTAGAGTTGACACATTAGGATGTGCCAATATGCTTGAGAAGTTTAAAATAATTTAAATTGGCACAATTAGGTCATAAAGGCAAAGTGTATTTAATTCCTAGAAATGGCAAATTAATTTTAACACTTAGGTATTCTATACCTTAGTATATTTTACTTGCCATGCTTTATTTGTCTTGCCATGTCATGACATCATTTTCATTTTTATCTATAAAATGTCATGATCATGTTTAGATTTATGTTTAGATGTCATGTATGCTTAAGTTTCATTCACATGCCATGACATCATGATATTGGCATATGTTTTTATCTATATCATATCTATGCCATAATCACATCATGCATGAATTAAAATGGAGTTAAGAACTATGGCATGATTTGATGGGAATCAAAGAATATTGCCTTAGAAATATGCATGAGAACATAAACAAAACAAAAACCCACATCTCACAAAAATTTGACTTGTATGTGTTTTGCACATCTAGATATTGGTGAGATGTTTAGGAAAAAGAAAATAAAGGTTTGAAAAACATTTTGAAAACATTTTGAAAAACCTTGGTGAAGTCTATCTTTTGATAGCTATCACCATTGAATGGGATGATACAAAGAGGGCTCTTTATTGAAGCTTTTCTAAACTTTTGAACTTTGTATCAATCTCCACAATAGTGGGTAAAATAATTTTCCAATATTTTTCACCCATAGTGTTTAGGATAAGTATTATACGTATGCATTTTCGAGATTTTTAAAATTACGTATATTTACTTATGGATTTCGGAAATCCATTTCTGAAATGCTGAAAACTGCAAATGCAGTTATCAGTCGACTGCCATGGACTGGCAGTCGACTGATGGGGTAAATGTCGATTGATTTACGATTTGATCATTGCCCAAGCTGATTTTGGGTAAATCTTGTTGGTTAGGCCCATGTTCAGCTAGGTTAAGGTCCCCTAACCACTCCTAACCCTAGGATATGCTTGGGAGAGCATTAGAGAGGGTGGCAATCCATTGGATATGGATTAGGAGTTGGGTTGAGGGTGAGTATCAATTTTAAGGTGGAAAAGAGTTCATTGTTGAACTTTGCCTTAATTTTGATTTGGTTAATGTTCCTATTGGCTTAGGGACTCTCCAAGGACATTGTTGGTGCAATGGTCAAGGGGGAGCAAGCCTCTAGGGGGAGGTATCCATCATGGGAAGATGGATGTGTATTTCCTCATGGGAGGAAAATTGGGTTGCCTCTCTTTAAGTGATATGAGATCACTAGAAAGATGGTAGGCATGTGTTCCTCCAAGGGAGAGATTGTAAGATCTCATTGGGATATGAGACATTCATACCCTTGGGGAGGACCTTTTTGATGTAATGTCAAAAAGGGGGAGAAGTTACCAAGTTACCAATTAAGGTTCGTTGGAATTCTCATTGGGATATGAGAATTGCCAATATGGGAGAATTGGTAGACTTTAGATGGTAGTTTTGTCAATCATCAAAAAGGGAGAGATTGTTGGTGCAATCGGCCCAACAGTACCTTGATGGTATTTTGATGATAGACAAAACTCATGACATGGGATTGTCATGGGAAAGTCCAACATGGGTTGGCATGGAAAATCCAAGCATGGAGCTTGGTGTGGAAGTCCAAAGCATTGCGAAGCCGTGCGCTTGGTGCTTGGCATGGGAAAATCCAAAGCATTGCGAAGCCGTGCGCTTGGTGCATTTGGGAAGTCTTGAGGACTTGGTAAGTTCACTAGGCTCGGGGTCCTTGAGTCGGTGAAGGATGGCATTGCGAAGCCGTGCGCTTGGTGCATCCGAGGGACCGCCGGACGGGGAGCGAATGGAGTGAGCCCAAAGGGAAGCATACTTCTAGGGCATGAGACGCGAAGGATGGCGCTATGCCGGCGGCGGGCGATCCGAGGGACGAGGCCGAGGGAAGAGAGCTTCGGGGGAACTCCATGAGTGATGGACTTAGCCAAGCTAAGGCGAGTGTCGGAGACTCAAACAACTTGGTGTTTGAGGTTTTTCGACGCAATGATCGGTAGCATAGGTGCCAGTCGACTGGTCCAAGTCGACTAGGGTTCGACTGGTGTAAGGTTGCGTTTTGGTGCTTGGCAGTCGACTACCATGGATCGGCGCAATGATCGATACGTCGCAATGATCGCGGGATGGCAAATGACCGGATGGAAGTGTCGAGAGCAGACGCTCCATAGCCGATCGGGGCGATTATTAGGTCACCGATCGCCGCATGCGATCGGCGTAGAGGAGATCCGCTGGAACTTGTCCGACGTGGATCCGCCGTTGTGAGACAACGGACACGGCATCGATGGGGCCAATGATGCTAGGCGTGAAAACAGCTTGATGCAGGTTATATAAGGAGATCGAGTTGGTGGATTTCGCCAAGACTTTAAGGAAGCAATTGAAGGGGATTTGCTGTTGCATTCCATTTCTTCAAGAGCCATCCAAAGCAAGCAACAAGAAAAGGGTCAAAGCAAAGATTTGTAAAGCGTTCTTTACTTGTATTTCTTGTGTCTTTGTATTTCTTGTATATTATTGTTGTAATAGCTTGTGAGAGGTTTCTCCACCTCCGACGTGTAGTCGAGAAGGAGTTTAGTTAGTGTCGTGCGCATAACTAGAGCTCAAGGAGCTCGCCCGTGGAGTAGGAACCATTCGGTTCCGAACCACGTATATCGTGTGTATTTGCATGTGATTGTATTTGTTGTTAGTATTCATATTTGCATTAGTATTCCGCTGCGCTAACAACAATCGTAGAGATAAAGAACACGTGATTTGAGAACGATCGAATTACTTATTATCCAACGAACGCAGGAGCTCGTGAAGGAGGAAAAAAGTATTCACCCCCTTGGGGCGTAGGCCTGGTCGTCAATGGTTCCAACTACATGCAACACTCTCAATCCGACACTTCGTGTTTCGCTTTATGTATTTTAATTCAAAGAGAAGGTAGTGTGTAACCTTTCTCTTAATCTTTGTAAAAAAGTGAATCCCTTCGAAGTCGAGAGTTCTCGAGTCGGAGGGCCTTTTATTGGATTGCCTATCGAGGTAGCTCTCGGAGAGCTACGGGCCTTGGAGTAGCAACCCGACTAGGGTTATGAACGAAGTAAATTATTTGTCTATTTATTTTTATTTCTTATTTATTTAATTCCTCTGCATACTCTTTTATTTCTAAAGAAAATAAGTTTTTAAATATAAAAGAAAATTTTTATAACTTCGGAGATTCACTCCCCTCTCTCGGAATACTACGATCCTACATGTTCGCCTACAAAACTTATTATACGCAGTGGAAATAATAAAGCATAAACTAAAAAATAAAGACAAACACTCACACAAGACAAGCGATATAACGTGGTTCGAAACCTAGGGTTCCTACTCCACGGGTCGAGCTCAAGTGAGCTCTAGTGATGCGCACCATCACTAATAAACTCCTTCACAGTGACACACCAGAGGTGGATAAACCTCTTACAACATTCTTACAATAATAAAAATGAAATACAAGAAAATACAAAAGAAATACAATAACAATGTAAATAACACTTTACAAACGATTGCTTTGAATACTTTGCTTGTTAATTGCTTAGACGAGCTTGAAGGACCCTGAAATGCACCAACACTTCACCTCAAATCGCTCCTAGAACTGCTGATGAAATCCTCCCCGTCGAGCTCCTTTTATGCCTCTGTGTGACTTAAATTTTTGCCTGTCAGTCGACTGCCAAAAGGCACCAGTCGATTGACTATAGTGTCATTGTCTCATAACGGACTTAATCCACATTGACATTCCAACCAACAGATACACCAACAGTTGACTACCCATACTAGCAATCGACTGTTGCTCAGTAGTCGACTACCAGAGCTTCTGTGCTCGTATTCACAAATACTAGTCGGCTGGCATTCATGACAGTCGACTACCCACAATTGACAGTCGACTACCAGAGCATAGCTCAAGTAGTCTAGCCTCAGTCGACTACACGACTAGTCAACTGGTTATAATCCTAGTCGACTACTCTGAGTCAACTTGACTCTTGAGTATCAAACACTCGGCCAGTCAACTGTCCAATATCTCACTCGACTGATAAACCTCAACAATGAGGTTTAAACCCAAGTATAATCCCCTCATACTTGATAAACACCCTTAGCCTAGACCTAAACATTCAACCCACTTCTATCAGTCTCACGCTTCTCAAATCCCTCGAGTCTATGACTTTTCATCCTTGAGATAGCCTTTAAGTGCCTTTATCGGCTATGTCTTGCTAACCGGGCTCCTTACTAAGGTACATTTGAATTTATGTCGCCAAGACAAACGCTTGGACTTTACGCTGTCAAACATTGAACTTATGCTACCAAGACTACATGCTTGGACTTTACGCCACCAATATCACACCCTTGGACTTCCCAATTGCTAAGTATCCATACTTGGACTTTCACCGCTAAAGTTCACTTGGACTTTACGCCGCCAAGACTACACACCTGGACTTATGCCGCCAAGAGTACTATACCTTTAGACTTCCCTTACCAAGTACCCATGACTTAGATTTTCCATTGCTAAGACCCATGCATTGACTTTCCAATTTCCAAGTGCATAACTTGAACTTTCACATGCCAAGTACCCATGACTTGGACTTTACCATTGCCAAGACTCATGCTTGGACTTTTCATGCCAAGTGCTCATGACTTGGACTTTACCATTGCCAAGACCCATGCTTGGATTTTTCATGCCAAATACCCAAGACTTGGACTTTCCATACCAAATATCCAAACTTAGACTTCTCTCGAGTCCTACTCGAGCTAGGTCAACCTTGACCTAAAGCCGATTGCTTCAACAATCTCCCCATAAAGCTATCTCTTCATATGGTCAAACTCATGTCAACCATATGATCAACCCATTGTCAAACAATGGTCAAATTCATTGACAATCCCATTGTCAAACATCAAAACCCTACTCGAGTCCACTCAAGTCTGGTCAATTGTAACCTGGGTCGATTGCACCAACACGAATGACTAGGCAAGTGAAATCCTAGCAGGTCAAGTTGACTGGATAACTAGGCAAGTGAAGTCCTAGTAGGTCAAGTTGACTGGATGACTAGGCAAGTGAAGTTTCAGTAAGTCAGGGTGACCATGCTTGGCAAGTGAAGTCCTAGCAGGTCAAGATAATCGTGCTCGACAAGGGAAGTCATGTTAGGTCAAGGTGACCAAAGACTAGGCAAGTGAAGTCCTGACAAATCAAGGTGACTGGACACTAGGCAGGAAAGGTTCTGGCAGATCAAGAGTAATCAGATACTGGATGAGAAAAGTCTTGGTAGGTTGAGGTCAATCAGATACCAGGTGAAGTGAGAGTTGGCTTGAAACAAGGCTGATATTGAGGTATCAGTCGACTGGTAGGGTTTAATAGTTGAGTGATAACAGTGTTCAAGCAAGTGTTGAGTTCAGAACTTAACTACTAACTCGACTAGTTGAGCAGTCGACTGATGGTATTGATCAGTCGACTGGTCGCTTGGCAATTGACTGATGGCATTGAGCAGTCGACTGATGTCACTGTTTAAGCAGCTGTGGAGTTCAAAACTCGAGTAACAACTTGACTAGCTAAGGCCAATTAACTGATGGATTGATCAGTCGACTGATGATATTGTAGCAGGGCATAGAAAGGATGGTAGTTGATTGCTAGTCAAGAATCAATCGATTAGTGTTGCTATGATTGGACACAAAAAGTTAGCAACTCGACTGACAAGTCGACTGATGGCTTGGCAATCGACTAATGGACTAGAATCCAACGTGGATCATGCCACTGGAAAGCAACGGTCGATTAATCAGTGGACTGGGGTTAAGATCAATCGACTAGTATGCAGAAATCAATTCGATGAGAAGCCTGTAAGAATGGATTTCGAGGTGATTTGAAGGTGTCGATTATTGGTGACTTTGAAGGGGAAGTGCTGCTACATTCCAAACCTTCCAAGCCATTCTGAAGCAACCAAATAATGATCAAGTAAATATTTCATTGTGTAAAGTATTTTGATTTTTCTTCTTCATTTCACTTGTATATTTTTGTAGTTGGTTGCATTCTCTGTACAAGCTCAGGTTAAAAGAGATTTCTCCACCTTCGGAAGGTTTCTAAGAAGGAAAAAGTGATAGTGGATCTATCGCTAGGAAGTAGGTCACGGAGTAGGAACCAAGGGTTCCGCACCACATAAAAATCGATTTATTGTGCTTGTGTTATTCGTATTATTTATGTTTTTGTTTTTTACTGCTCACTAACGCTTTGCAGACAAGTACACATGAACAAGATCAAAATCGAGTCGAATTGAATCAATTTTGTAGAAAACAAGTAACGAAGTGAATGAGACTATTCACTCCCTTTTATCTTTCTACAAGTCAATAGACCTAACTTAAATCTTTTGCTTATATACCAAAACCAAAGTCATACTAGAGCACTAAGAACACAATTACATCAACAATTTATATTAATCTTCTTCCAATACTTAATTTCATATATATTATAAGAAGAGTGTAAGAAGTTTCTTCACCCTCAGAAACTTATTAAAAAGGGGAAAAGATAGAGGTTGTGAGGGGTGACTCACTGATGAGTCATAGATCATGAAGTTGGAATCACATATTTCCAAACATAAAAATACTTGTGTTAGGTTTTATTTCATTTTTTTTACTTGTTCTTTGTATTTCCACTACACTAACTTAATTGCATACACAAGCAAGTAAACGGGCATGCCTCACTACAAAAATACATCAATTTAGCGACGAAATTTGGCGACGAAAATAATTTGTTGCAAATCTGCAACAAAATTTTATGACAAATTCCAAAATTCATCGCAAATTAGTAACGAAATTTGCAACAAAATTTTTTTTATTACAAACTTATTTACATTTCCAACAAATTCATTTTCATCGCAAATATCGTCGCAAATTTGCGACGAAAATAATTTTTCGTTGCAAAAATTTGCAACGAATCCTGAATTCGTTGCAAAATTTCCGATAAATTTGGCAACGAAAGATTTTCATTGGACATTTTCAATTATTTGGAAAAAACAACGACGGGATAACTTTGCGACAAATTTAGTATTCATCGCTAATTTGGCAACGATTTTTATTTTCGTCGCTAATTTTGCGACGAAAAATAAAATTTGTCGTAGAATATTACGACGAAATATGAATTCGTCGCTGAATTTGCAACGATTTAATAATTCGTTGCAAATTTTTATAACGAATATTAAATTAGTCGCAAAATTGGCGACGAATATGTGATTCGTCGCCAAATTCCTAATTATCAATCATCTCCTCCCTTTCCCTTTCTCATGTTCATATCCGATCGATCCTCCCAAAATCCCTTTCGGTAGGCATCTCTCCCCTCTTCCCCGCTCTTCCGGCCAGAGCAGATCCGGCGTCCGCGCTTGTCCGGCAGGTGTCGTGCCAGCTCGCATCTCTCCCTCCTGCCTGCCGCCGAGAGCTCGCAACTGCCTGCCACGCGAGTAGGCACCTGCGAGCACGCATCATGCTCGCGGCGGGCGACCGCGAGCTCGCGGCTGTCTGTCGCTGCGAGCTCATGGCTGCCTGCCACGTATGCTCGCGGTTGCCTGTCGCGCGAGCTCGCGGGCGTGAGCACGCATCGTGCTCGTGGTCGGCCGTCGCGAGCTCGCGTCGTGCTTACAGTCGGCCGCCGCGAGCTCGTGGCTGCTTGCCGCACGAACTCGCGGCCACGAGCACGTGTCGTGCTCGTGGTCGACCACCGCGAGCTCACGGCGGCCCTGCGTCATGCTCGCGGCAGCTATCGCGAGCTCGCGCACACTAGGCGTGTGCTCGCGGCAGTCGCCCCTGCCGTGCGTCGGTGGCGCGACAGTCACACAGTAGGGGCGATGCCCCTGCCTCGTCCTTTGTGCTGCATGGGTGATGCTCCTGTCGCGCCGGTGCCCTCTACCGCGTCATTTGCATGGCCAACGACTTTGTCATGTCGACCCTTTTTGCGTCATTCGCGCGGTTAGGATCGATGATTTTATCGTGTTGATGTCCTGGCTGGGTCGTTCACCCAGCTAGGATGTTGTTTCAGGCGCGTGGGTAGTTCATCGTCGCCCCTGGATCGGCACAACTATTGTGTCGATTTTGGATCGCGCACAAAACATCAACATGTTATTCAAATAAAATTATGTAATGTGTAATATAAATAAAAAATTAATGTTTTATTTTCCATAGGTTTATCGTACTTTATTTTTCAGGTGATCCACGAGTTAGTAAAGTCTTCTACTGTGAGCTCATCCGTTGCTTCCATAGGGTAGTTATATTATATATTCTAAAATTTACAGTATTTTTATTTTATACTACATATAATTAATATTTGATTTTATGTATTTCTTCTTCGAAGATTTTATTGTTGTTTTTTTCTTTTACATTACTTTTTATAGGTTTCAAATTTTATGATACAATAAGTATCTATGTTGATCCATATATTTACAGGATATCACCAGTCTTTGAGAAAATGACCAACAATTTCTTATAACTTACAATTTTTTTCTTCGCTCGATTTGTATCGCTATCTATATGTGGTATCTTAATTTCTCCGGTCGAATTCTCGACTTCAACTTTCCTCTGACTTAGGATTGGAATCATATCTAGTAACATAGCATGAAGAGGATCTGTCAAAATTATTCTAACTTCTTATGTCGTCCAGGACACAAGAGTCACTTCAGGATGACACAAGAAGTTAGAACAATTTTGGGAGATTCTTTTCATGTCATGTTACTAGATAAGATTCCGAGTCTAAGCCAGTGGAAAGTTGGAGCTGAGAATTCGACCGGAGAAGTTAAGATACCACATATAGATAGGGATGCAAATCGAGCGAAGAAAAAAATTATAAGTTATAAGACGTCAGAGATTTTTTTTTTTGATATATTGGTAGATTATTTCAGCGTCTAGTATTGCAAATAAAATATGGTAAAAATTTTCATATTATTCATTATACATTCGATGAAGATGTGATTCTTTTTTACTTTATTATTCTAATAATTATGATTGATAGTTTCGGCGTGACAGTTATAGATGGAATAGTGATGGAAGAATGTTCTCTTCCTCTGCTTCAACCCTTATATCGGCAGGACATGTGTCTTCGGGCCCTTCTCCAGCTGCAGGATCTCTTTCTCTAGTTGCAGGATCTTCTAGTTCTCCAACTACAAGATCTCCTTCTCCAGTTGCAGGATCTTTGATTCTTCAGTTGCAGGATCTCCTTCTCCAGTAAAGATCAATTATTGAGAAGGAAGATACGCGAGAGTTGAGGATGATAGTTATGTTTCAATTTTATACCTAAATGTTTCTTGACTGGTTACATTCAATATTTTTGTATTATAAATTTCATACGATTAATAGTTTATTATTTGTATTGATAAATCATTTTGAATTATTAGATGTGTTTATCAAATTTGATATGTGAATTTTTATACATCGTTATGTGTTTGGAGTACAAATTGTACAAATAGGTAAAAATAATAAATTATGTAATAGTATTTTTTTTATATTATTTTAAATTTGTGACAAAAATAAGGTTCATCGCAAATTTAGCCACGAAAAAAAAATCGTCAATAATTTGGCGACGAAAATATAATTTTGTTGCAATATTTGCAATGCTAGTCGACTGGAAAATCCACCAATCGACTGATGGAATATTATCAGTCGACTGATTTACTGTAGCACCTTAAAAAACCTTTGGTATCCAACTGACCAGTCGAACTGATCATACGTCTGTCGATTGATGGTATTCTTCAGTCGAACTGATCAAAATAATAAATTATGTAATAGTATTTTTTTTATATTATTTTAAATTTGTGACAAAAATAAGGTTCATCGCAAATTTAGCCACGAAAAAAAAATCGTCAATAATTTGGCGACGAAAATATAATTTTGTTGCAATATTTGCAATGCTAGTCGACTGGAAAATCCACCAATCGACTGATGGAATATTATCAGTCGACTGATTTACTGTAGCACCTTAAAAAACCTTTGGTATCCAACTGACCAGTCGAACTGATCACACGTCAGTCGATTGATGGTATTCTTCAGTCGACTAGGAATGAATATTTTGCAATAATTTTTTTTTCCTCACAGATTTGGCGATGAAAAAATATTCGTCGTCAAATTTATTTTTATTCATGAAAATCTGTTTATTAGACTTTTGCGATGAACTGTATTTTCATCGCAGATTTGCCGACAAATAGTTATTTTTGTCATCAAAATTGGGGACGAATAGTTATTTTCGTTGCCAAATTTTTGCGATGAACTTTTTTTTCGCCGCAAATTTGGCGACGAACTATTTTTTCGTCGCAAATTTGGTAACGAACTATGTTTTGTCGCTAAATTTGGCGATGAATAATTATTTTCGTCGCCAAACTTGGCAACGAATAGTAATTTTCGTCGCCAAATTTTTGCGACGAACTAATTTTTCGTCATAGATTTGGCGATGAACTATTTTTTCGTCGCAGATTTGGCAACGAACAATTTTTCGTCGCAGATTTGGCGACGAACTATGTTTCGTCGACAAATTTGGCGACGAATAATTATTTTCGTCCCAAATTTGGCGACGAATTTTGCAACGAAAATTTTATTCGTTGCAATTTTTGCAACGAAATTTTTGTTTTCGTTGCCAAATTTAGCGGCGAATTATTTCCAACGAAAAAAAATCATTGCAAATTTCGTTGCAAACAAATTTTGCAACAGATTTTTATTCAAAATTCGTTGCAAAATTTGTCACCAAAGACTGCATTTTTTGTAGTGCCTGATTATTCACTCCTAGCCTCTCAATGATGCAACATTCTACAAAAAGTTGGAATCGCCAATCTAGCAGCCCCACCGGCTTGTCTCACGACCATTGTGAGAGAGGTAAATCACGGAGGGCCCTATGAGCCTTGACATGGTGGCCAAGATACGTGGGGGTCATCTGAATCCAGGAAAAGATTTTAGACCTCCTCCAGAATCGATCCATATCACTTCTGCAAATACTGTTGTGCCTTAGCCACCACGCCATCCCCTTGGAGATATCAATGATGCAACATTAGTCAAAGGTAAATTGTCCCAATAATGTTCTCTTGCTTACATCAAAGTCTTAGATGGAATTCTAGCACATATCATCATCAATCACATTAATGATATCAAGACAACGAAGATCCCTATCATGGGCATGCAAAAGACAACTATTCTTCACCAAGAGAATTAATGTTATAGAAGGTTGGAAGGGCGAGATTAATGCCTCTCGGTGAGCCATTGATCCATAGAGAAACTATATTCAAATACACCCAATTTTCAAGAACTAAAAAGAGGCAAATGACTCGATATATAGGCAAATGTATTCCTTATATTCCCAGACTTTTATGAGTTGCACTACAAGAGGGAATAGCGGTGAACCATTGATCTACAGAACCAATTATATTCTTATATATAAACAATTTTCAAAAACTAAAATAGAATTGCGAAGAAACAAATTGACTCATTATGTAAATAATTATTAATCACATTCTCAAATTTTCACAACAGTTGATGGGGAGATGGCTTTGAATAAAGTGACAAAAACTTTGAAAAAGATTTTTCAAAGAAAGTTGTGCGTAGAAAATGAACAAAAAATTGCAATAATCTATTTTACCAATGCTATCTTGGTATGTTATATGCTAAACATAAAATAGTTTTTATATTTGATATAATATTAGCTGTTAATAAAGTTGTGTATCCTTTTTTTTTTCTCTATATTTATTTTATACATGTAATCTATATAATTCTTAAAGTGAGCTCTAAGAAAACCTTTGCCAATCCTAAAGAAAGGATTTTGAAAGAGGCTACTCTTGCCAACTATGATTGATGACTTGTTAGTTGAATTTCAAAGGTATAAAATTTTATTATAGTTCATTTTACCAATAATATATTATTTTCAATATAAAATAGGGATCATATTTATCATATCACTATAATTTTTTCTGCCAAAATTATAAAAAAATAGAAACTCCAATATAAAAATAGAGATGCACCAACTTATTAATTCATAATTAACTTGAAAAATATAAAATTAGAGAGAACAAACTTGCATTTGCAAAACATAATATCATAACCAACATTAAAATTTCTTTAGAATTTGATTTTTTTTACCAATTATAAAGAAATCTATTCAAATTTAGAGGTGCCATTGTATTTTACTTTTTGAAGAAATAAAATATCTTTACTACCTACTTTTCAAAATAACTTTTTCTATCATCATTTTCTTGTTTGCCTAAGCGAATGTGGAGGGGGAGGATGGTAATCGAAATGAAGCGAACTTGGTGGACTTATGTTCTTCTCAATGAGTGGATCAACTTATTAGTCACACGGATAGAGACACATTGAGTTACTCATCCGATAAAGAAGATTTACTCGGATTGAATTTTCTACTTTCTTTGGCCTTTTGTGTACAAATATTTCAGCTTATCAATAAGATGCTAGTATATTGAGGAAAATTTACTTTCACATTTTTTAAATAATTCCTCAAGTTTAGAATTTATTGAATTGCATTAAAAAAAATTGAAAATCTAACCTTTTGACCTTAGGAGTTGGCTACTTATGAAGTACTTAATATGGATAGTAAAATGCAAACATGATACCACTATTAAATTGCTTATTCGATGCAAAAGGTGGTTAGGTCCACACCAAATGTCCTTCACAATATCTATAAAATGACCTTCTATGAGGGCGGAGCGAAGTGTCCTACAATATCGAAGTATGATTTTTATTTATTCTTATGCAAATTTAGCTATTTATTTGGGATTAAGCAAACAAATGAGGGTCGTGCATATGCATGGGAATCACGAGACAATTGACAATAAAGTTGTACTCGTAAAACTAGAATTCTCGATCTAAGTTGAAAATTAGTCAAAATATTGCACCTCTGTGAAAATATTACCCCTGATAAATTAAATTGTGCAAATTTCTAATAATTGGAATGAGAATACACATTGTACCAACCTTAATTGATAAGGGTAACCAAATTATAATATTAACTAATCGTGGAGCGGTTCACATGTTGCCACGTGGGCATTCTAGTTCTAAGAGGAATGAAGGCAGCAAAATACCTTTCGATCATTTAAAGAAGGTTTCAATAATTTTTAACGGGGGGAGGGCGCATTTCAAAAATATCAAAATTTTGGGCAGCCAAATAAAAGCTTCCTTTATACGATCAAAAAAATAAATCTTATTTTCTGCTGTCACATCAACCCTGCCAACTTGTCTGCATTTCCAAAGAAAACCCTAATCCCCTATCTCCTCCCTCCTCCTTTTCCTTTTACTCGTACATCCCGTAGAAAAACCATGACCCATCATCCCTCCTTTTTACAGAAAGATTCACCATCTCCGTCGCTCTCCTCCTCCTCCTCTTCCTCTTTCAGCAAGAAACTCTTGATCGAGTTGGAAGGGCTGCTGGAGTTGTCCACTCGATCGCTCTTTAATTTCCCTTCTCCCAGCTGTTACCATACTCTGTCCGCTTAAACTCGCTCAGAGCCACTGCTTGTTAAGCCTTACAAAATCCTTCCTCGACGCAAGCTTCTGACAGCAGATCTACTCTCTCCAGCCACCAAAGCCAAAGGTAACGTATTTTTATATGGTTATCCTATTTAAACATTAATAATTTTATATGCATCTTTTTCTTTTTTTCCTCTTCATCTCTCTCCTCCATCCAACCTTTCTCCACTCCCAGCTATACAATTGGCCCTTAGCTGCTAGACAACACACCGAACGATCGCAAAATATTGCCATGAATCCGTTGAGAAATCGGTATATATAGTAACGTTGTCGAGTACAAACGGAGAGAGAGGGATTGAGGTCCTTGGTTTGATCTACTGTAGAGATGGACATACTGCCGAATCCGGAGAGCCCCCCCTCGGACCAGGAACCACTGGCCGTCGTCGCCGGAGTTTCCTCAACCTCTTCTTCTTCTTCTCCGTCGCTGAGCCGGTACGAGTCGCAGAAGCGGCGCGACTGGAACACGTTCGGGCAGTACCTGAGGAACCACCGGCCGCCGCTGTCGTTGGCGCGGTGCAGCGGCGCGCACGTCCTGGAGTTTCTGCGGTATCTGGACCAGTTCGGGAAGACAAAGGTGCACGTCCAGGTGTGTCCCTTCTTCGGCCACCCTTCCCCGCCGGCGCCCTGCCCCTGCCCTCTCCGCCAGGCCTGGGGCAGCCTCGACGCCCTCGTGGGCCGCCTCCGCGCCGCCTACGAGGAGAATGGAGGCTGCCCCGAGAACAACCCCTTCGCCGCCCGAGCCATCCGCCTCTACCTCCGCGAC
Source organism: Wurfbainia villosa (assembly GCA_025175895.1). NCBI lineage: Eukaryota > Viridiplantae > Streptophyta > Magnoliopsida > Zingiberales > Zingiberaceae > Wurfbainia > Wurfbainia villosa. The sequence continues at coordinate 81,031,272 of CM045987.1, read as the reverse complement.
GTCCGCGATCTCCAATCCAAGGCCCGCGGCGTCAGCTACGAGAAGAAGAAGCGCAAGAAACCCCCACCTCCCCCTCCTGATCACCACCACCCTCCGCTTCCCCCTTGATCATCAACGTCTTCCTCACTCACTGTGTGACCTTCTTGCGCTTAATTCCTCGATCCCATCATTAGCTGTTATAATGTATCTTGTTAGTTTTCAGACTATTGGTAATGAATTGCTACTTTTAAATTATATTATTACTATGCTTTCATTATTTAAATATATACACACATATGGAATACACAACATTGATCTAGATTTTTTTTTCTCGTTTACCATATCCTTAATTCTCATACCATAAATACTGTTATATTTGCACTGTGCGTTCGTGAGATATTATTGTTCTTTTGTTTGCCTCACTTTAATGTGATGGGACTGATAAGGGGAAACAGCGTAGAATAACTATACTCCCAAGAAATTGGATTATTGCTTTGGGTGGAATCAAAGAAAGAGTAGGCTACAGATAAACAGTGTGTGAATTGATGAGTCTTGCCACGCGAAAGTAAGCGTTGTACTTGGAGTCAACAAGTCATTGCTACAGTACTTACCTATTGGCCTCTTATGGCACTCTAACCTTGCCAAGCTATTAATATGGTAATATCAAATACACGGAGATGACATTATATTTGCTATTTTTAGGGTATATATATATATATATATATACACGCACTGAAAATCGAGATTAAGGAAGTAACTATAAATATAGTAAAAGTTATATATTGATAAGTGATGTGCCCATTCAGTTCAGTTTACCCTTCGTTTATGATCTCTTTTTGGTCAGGTGTTTTGCCTTTTTCTTTTACGAGCATAAAAAGTGATGTTCGTGGAGAGTATCTACAGATTTCATTGAATATATAGGAACTTGGATCCTGCAGCCTTTTTTTTTTCTTCTTCTTCTTCTTTCTTCTCTCAGTTGTTTTGTCCTGTCAATGGTGTTCCTTCATTTTCTTCCACTCAAAATAAATAAATAAATAGGTGAAAGAATAATTAACTTTTTATAATTAAACTCACAAATGTAATCATAATTGTCCTTATCCACTCTATATCACGCATACTATATATAGTCCTATGTATATTGAATGGATACATAAAATAGAAACACAAAAGGTTTACTGGAAGTTGATACGACTGGAGTATTTTATTCCATGCGGTAGTAAAGAAGGCATTAAAGATATAGTTAACTGGAATTTTAAAGGTGAGAACCTGTTTAATTATTTAGGGAGCTACTATTTAATTAAACAAGGATACGCTTGCTCATTGAACTTAGGATTTCCCTTTTCTAATATATTTTGAATTTGCATATATAGGCCTTTGCTAGTTGAATATGGGATGTGTCCTCATCATATACAGTCATGGAGCAATTATGGATCCCTGTGTAAATTCATATAAAATTGATTCTGAATTTTCTACATTTCGTATATATATATATATATATATATATATATATATAATCTTACAATTAATATTTTTGTTTTTTTTTGTCAGATACAACTAATAATTGTTTATCGTATAAAATTTCTGATCTGCATTAACATTTGCCCAGACAACAAAGATACGAAGTGAAATTTCATTGCATGCTATAGCTCCGTATATCACATATTATCAATAAATTCTACATATAAAAAAATTAATAATGCTATTTCTGTTAGAGATACCAGACAGCTTCATTTCCTGAAAATAATAACTAACGATGATCAATATATATCTTTGTATATATATCCTTGGTGCTGTGATGTGTATGTAGTTCAATCATATAACAAAATTATGTTTCGATTTATTTTTTCTTCTTCTTATGTTTGTTTTGAATGACATAATTATCATGTTTGCGCCATATAAATTTTTATTATCATTTATTATTATTTGAGTTGATCTTGTTTAGTCTTATAATTGAGCAACTTAGATTGACGACTAAGAAGCTCATATACATAATTTATTAGATTGATAAATGATTGACTGGCTAGCTTGTTTTACCATCTAAACCAAGTGACAAGTATATTTGTCTGTTTTAGGATTAAAACTGAGTTCTTTCACATTGCAAAGATCTATATAATCGATTATAAAACTAGATAAGATTTGGGGATGAAGATGACAGCATATTTTAGTTCAAACCATTTTGCCTTGTATATTTACTTTGAAGAAGAATTTGTTCACGATGCAAATCTAACTTCCAAAAGGTTATACTAAACTTATATTACTTCTTGTAACCATCATATCTTATCTATACAAATGCTGTCAAACTTGAGTTTAATCCATCTTCACAGTCGAGTCAACCAAAATAAACTTAATTACTTTCGACGGCCAATTAAATTTAATTTTCTTTCATCCTTAAATTTAGTAGAGAAATAAATATATTTGAAGAGGCGTAGTCAAAATGACAATAACTTGGTCTTGTACTTTGATGTACACTATTTCTAAGTAGTCATTTCTTCCGATAATCGCGAATGATTTAAAAATTTTGTTGAACGTTGATATATTTGTAGGGTTTTTAGTAAACTTCTTAGCCGTATTGCATAACAGACATGATGTTGCTAAATCATAGTCCACTTCGCTAGTGTAGTGCCACTATTGGTTGCTTGCTTGGTGCCCGAATGAATGATGGATCTCTTAAATAAAAAAAGACATTGTATGATACTTTTTCTTTCATCGAGTTCTCTTTACAACCGCTATAGAAATATCAATTGAGTTTGACCAATATAATAATTCATGAGCAAGAGTAGCCACTACTAAAAATGGACCATTTAACGACGGAAAATCTCATCATTAATGAGTCAATTTCCATCGTTGATGAGTTTTAACGACGGTACTAAATACCGTAGGAAGTTCTCGCTAAAAGGTCTTGTCGGAAAAAGATTAACGACGGGAATAAAAGTACCGTCGTTAATAGCAACAATGACGGTTATATGTACCATCGTTAATAACAACGTGTATATATACCATCGTTAATAATTTAATATAGGTTAATTATTTAATGACGGTTATATGTACCGTCATTAATAACAACAATGTGTATATGTATCGTCGTTAATAATTTAATATAGATTAATTATTTAACAACGATTTAGCATACCGTCGTTAATGACAACAACGACGGTCATTATATAGGTGTTATTTCGCCATTATTACCTTATATACAATTCAGAATATATATTAATGAATGCTAATAAAAATCAAAACACCATATATATTTAAATATCATTCAGTAGTTCATAATGAGTATATGTACATAATTAAACATGCAAAATTAACATCTATTTAAATCAAAAGATAACCTTTCTCTAAAGTCTTCATATGCAAAATGTGGACTTTTCAAAAGCTCCAAAAAAATCTATTTCGTTGTAAATTTTCAATACCTATAATGAATAGACAAAAAAATAAGTATCACAATAAGTTCTTTAAAAGAATTTAGAAATTTTGATATAAAAAATATTAAATCTACAATTTAATTTCAGCAAATAAGAGAGATAATAATAAGAATAAGAAATAAATAGTAAATATTAAACAACATTTAACACCCTATTAGTACTACAACTTTTCAACATTGCATTAATAGTTAATTTAACATTATAGCAAAATATTATCAATATTTCAACAACTTTCTAATATTACGACAATAGTTAGTTTAACATTATAGTAACATATTATCATCATTTCAACAACTTTCAAAAATTACAATAATAGTTGTCTAACATTATATTAACATATTAAATAACATTACAACAAAGGAAGAAAAGAATTTTAGGGAATAATACCAGTCAATCACCAAGATGAGTCTTCATTCTATTGTTCCTCACTAATAGCTTGTGTGCCTATGAAACATTGAAAATTCAAAATAAACAAAACTACTCATTTTCATTATCAAATAATAGACAAAAAATAATTAAAATTTTAAAGTAACAAATTTAATCTTCAATAGCATCTAAAGTCGATGTAGTCACTTGCACATTAATTAGGCAGTGAATTCTTCAACATCAACTCCTTAAAAGCTTTAAATTCATATTCCATATTATTCATTTTCTCACGTAGTGTGACATTCTCGTGATGAAATTCTTGCTTCGAAGCAATAGGTCCTCTCGCATCTTTAGGCCTCACTCCTTCTCCATGGCCAAAAACATGATCATGTCGTTGAGGTCCAAAACATTTCTCAGCAAGTTGGATATTTGACAAGGAATAATTTTCTCGAATGACCTCACAAATCTCATCCTTCAATAAGTTAAAAGATTTTGTAATATGAATCAAATATCAAGTAAAAAAATGAATTAAAATAATATATACTCATATATTTTTCCTTTGCATCAAGATCAACAATATGATTTTTCTTTTTTCGTGTCTCACAAAATATTGATGCAAAATTTGGAGGTTGTCCATCTTTTCCTCCCTATAAATATTAAATAAGATATATTTTTATATCTAAATTAATATAAAATCATATAATACATATCTTACCATATCATATGCCAATTGCCTAAAAGGCTTGTTGCCTGTTCGATGTTACATAGATTTCATGGATCTATTATATGTATTGGTTTTACTGATTTTTTGTAATTATATCAATAGTAATATAATTTTATAAAAAATTGACATTTAAAATAAAAAAAGTAATTGCATCTCATAAAAAAATGGGATAAGAATAACCTGAAAACTTTCACTTAAAAAATATTCTATTACCAATCATTCTCAATCTTATTTATCCATCCCCTTGGGAACATTTCGTAAAACTTCTTGACGTGTTTTGTATGATTTTACAAATTTAGAATTCATCTCGCATCTCCAATTCTTCCATAATTGTTGCTTATGTTTAAGGGTTGCTTCACGATATAGCTCAATGTAATCATTTTTGAACTTATCTAGAATTTTTTTTTGATAATTATTTAAAAAGAAGAGATTTCATATAATAAAAATATAAATTTAACTCACTGTAATAGCAGTCCACATGTGATTTTTAGCATCTTCATCAATTTTATTTTATAAAATGTGGAACTGCCACATTAACGGTCCTCCACCGCTGCCCCTATGTGTGGAGGGGGATAAATCAGGTGTCAGGTGGCTAGCGCAGAAATGCGAAGTCATCGATAGTCTGGTCGTCACCTCCAGGAATCGACTCCTTGTCATTTCAAGCTTTAATACGACTACGCTAGCCATTTGAATTTGCCCTGGGGGCTAACATCAATTTTATTTCATGCAAGAACTCGAACTGGACATATGTTTCTATCTCTTATAATTATATCCAAATGCCTTGTAAAAGCCTGATGATTCAACCCAATCGCTCGATCCATAAAGAAATTTATAGGAAGCTTCTCTCTATTTTTCAATTTACACACCATACCATACTTATTTTTACCTCGTGTGTTCAAATTTTGTTGAGTAGATGATTGGTCTAAATATTAAAATAATTAGTTTAGATAAAAACATAGGGACACTCTTTGAGAGATGCATTTATGAAGATTCGCCAATGGTTAAAAGCAGGGAAATAATATATATATATATATATATATATATATATATAGGAAAAAAATAAAATAGGATGACCGTGGATAGTTGGAGTGGTGACATTGCTTTAGTGTTTAAAGAAGTTAGAACTTATCCAACTGTGGATGACTAGAGTGGCGACGAATGATCGGAGCGACGATAGAAGAAACACTACAAAGCTAAGGACAACGATCGCGATAGGGAAAGATGGCGCGTGGCAGGGAGGCAATCGCAACAAAGAGAGGCAACGTGCATACTGTTGACGGCGGTGGTGTCGGTGGTGGAGGGGAAGATGGAGCGTTGTAGTTGAGAGGGGTGGGTTTTGGCCGGGGGAGAAGATGTAAAAAAAAAACCTAGGTTTGGTTAATTAAATGAAGAAAAAAGCAATTAGGAAAAGAGGTAAAAAAAAGTCTAGATTTGATTAATTAAGCGAAGAAAAAAATAAATAGCAGTATTAAATAGTTTTTATTAACGTATAAAACTTATAAATGTATAAAACTCATTATTTAATAATATCTTTATTAATTTTAAATATCATCCTTCCATTATTATTAATTTAAAATTATTTAATGCATCAAAATTTATTCCTATAATATTTTTTAAAAAATTATTATTAGTTAAATAATTTTATTTTATTTTTGTAATTTTAAATATTTATAATTTCAAATTACTTATTTTCAATTATTTTAAAAGAATTAGTATTAATAATAAATAGATTAATTTTTTAATTCAGGTGGGTAAGATAAATTCAGGTAAAATCTGATTAAAAAAAAGCATATAAATGGATATAAATAAAATTAAATATTTTTCAATGAAATAAATAAGGAAAAAAAAATACGAAAACGGATATAAATAAAATTAAATATTTTTAATGAAATAAATATGGGAAAAAACATGAAAACGAATATAATAAAATTAATTTTTCATAATTTATGTAAAGATTGTGTTTTTTATATTTAAAAAAATATATATTTCAATCAAGTAAAAAAATTGTCTTAATAAAAAATCGAAGAAGTAACAACGACGGGAGAAAAAATCTGTCATTGAAGGTATTGCAATAACAATGAGAGGAAATACCGTCGTTAAAAACATAATATTAATGACCGAAATAAAAAATATTGTCGTTGATGACAAAGTATCAATGATGGTATAAAATATCGTCGTTAATATATTAATCAACGACGGATATTAAATCTGATCGTTATTGAGTTACCAATAATGACGGTATTTTGATACCGTCGTTAAAGGCTTTTCTAGTAGTGATCTTTGATATTGTGTGAAATTCTTTTTGGCCATTTTTCAATGAATTGATTTTGATTTCTCGACGAATTGACTCATTAATCCAACATAATAAAGAATAATTCACCTCTTGTATTTTTAAATTGTAACCTTCCAACAAGTTCCTCGTAAATAGTTGGATGAACCAAATCACATCTATTTTTCTTGAAAACTTTATTTGACAATTAATTGGTATGCTAATTAATTAGGTTGCAATTTTCTATTTTGAATCTTTTGAGTAGTTGTCTTGAATTAATATGCTTCACAACTCTTGTGAATTGAACATGCCTACTTCAGTTTGCTTCAACTTATATGCCAAGGAAGTAGGGTATTAAGCTCATATCAATCATGTCAAACTTCTTTAATATACTCGCTTGAAGTTTTCAAACACCTGCAAAAATTAAATTATTAATATCCAACCAAACAAATCAGAAAGGAACCTTTCCTTTAAAGATTAGATCATCTAAATACAAACAAATAGTATGCAATCACCTTTTTCTTTAAAATATGTGACATATTCTTAAAGATGTTATATATAGTTATTATCCTTAAAAAAAAATAATCATTGCATTTCGTGCTCTCGAATCTTGCATTAAGATACATACTATTTTCTTCGTTCTAAGAACTTTGCCATCGTGCCCTTTATTTGTGTCATCTTATATTTCCTCAACATGTGCTTCTTCTTTAAGAACATTAAGGGGGCATTTGATATCTGTTTTTTTTTTCTATTTTTTTTTTCATTTTCTATGAAAATGAGAAAATATATTTGGTTAGCATTTTTCATTTTCATTTTCTAAAAAATAAAGGAGCATTTTCTAGAAAATTGAAAAACGAAAAATAATCATTTTTTATTTCCATTTTCATTTTCCAAAAAATAAAAGAGCGTTTTTTGGAAAACTGGAAAACAAAAAAAAACTCGTTTTCTATTTTCTGGAAAAAGAGAGAATGAAAACAGAAAATAAAAAATTCTCTACGGATCAAACGCCCCTTAAAGTTCTTAATGGTCTAGTCCTCCACGGTATATTGATGTCATGGTAAAGTTGAAAGTGGACTACTTAGGGGATCATGATTCGATATCCAATTGCAGCTTCTGTTTCATCAGTGGGAGAAGAACTTTGGATGTCGAGAAATTAAAGTGGAGTCACGTGCACTTTTTGGATTTGTCTGATGGATATCTGTGAAGTCGAGCGCATATCTCTAGGATTAATTAGAATAGCTGTTCAGATCGATATCTTTCCTCTAGGTAGAGAGTCATCTCTGAATATCTAGGTTATCAAAAATTAATTAAGAACATTAAAGTTAACTTCACATCTAAATGTAACTTATTCCTTTTTTTATTTAATAGTTTTAATTTGAGCAAGGGAGCATATACCTCATCAAAATCAACTTGGGTTCATTACTTATAACTCGCTGCTAATTTTGCTTTGTAATTTTTCAAATTGTCCGTGAACATTCATTTTCGCCTAAGAAATATATTTGATGGCTATAGGTTCATTACCTTTGGGTAAAGAAAGAACCTTTGGTATTTGGTTCTTCCCATCTTTGGTTATTCTCTATGACTAATCTCTTCATTCATTGTATTGCATTTCTTCTTCTTTTGTAATGAATTATTCAAATGAAATAACTTTTGTTTTGTTAATATAAATTGGTTGGGTTAATTTGTCACCTCGCCAAGGTCTTATAATGTACTCTCCTTTGCCAAAATAAAGGTAAGTTTTATTCACAATAGATATTAGAAAATGGCAATAAAAATACTTTTATCGATAAATTTATCAACAATGACTATATTTATGATAAGAATTTTTTTGTCATAAATTTTTGTCACCATTTTGTTATTTAGAAACAATGTATAATTGTGTATCAACAAAAGTATCTTTTTATTGTCGACAAAATAACCTTTAGTAATAATAGATTATTATTATCATTTTTTAAAAACTAATCATTAAAAAAAAGTTTAGTCATTAAGTAAAACGTTAGAATTATATGACCAAAAATTGATTTAAGAATATATTTGATATTATATTATATTAGGCTAATTCACTATCTAGATTAACTCTATGATATAACCAATTTTACTTATTTATCACAGGCATGGGAACCACCTTTTATGCTCATAAATTCAGCAATAACTTATTTTTAATATGAAAATAATATTAAAAAAATTTATCATTAAACTATTAATTATTGAAACTCCGCCCATGATAAGTTAACCTTGTCGTGGCCGGTCCCAAACCCGGATAAAGGAGGATGGTTGCGTTAGGTTGTCAGCCAGCGTTAAACTAAGGCAAATGTTTCAATGAATGGATCAATCAAACTATTGTGCTAATGCTAGGTTGTTCCCCGGAAGGAACGCGTTACAGGGTCCGACTGTAATGTCTCGGCAAGGACCGCTACATTTTCAGAACTCGGGTGTAGTGAAAAATATGCTAGAGTTCACGTTGCAGGGTCCGACTGCAACGTATCGGCAAGGACCGCTACATCTCCATGAGAACTTGGGTGTAGTGTTAAATAAGCAAGAGTTCTCACACCATAGGTTGGGTAAGAACAAATATTATAGAAAAACTAGTAGTCTAAGATTTGGTACATGGAATATAGGAACCCTCACTGATAAAATAATGGAGATAGTAGATACGATGATTAGAAGAAAAATTAATATTGTATGTGTACAAAAGACAAAATGGGTTGGTGAGAAGGCAAAGATGATAGAGAACTCGGGTTTTAAGTTATGGTATACAGGCAAGAGTAAAACAAGAAATGGAGTGGGTATTATTGTTGATAGTTCGTTAAAGGATGAAGTTGTAGGAGTAATTAGAAAGGGGGATAGAATTATAGCTCTCAAAATAGTAGTGGAGAAAGAAACTATAAACGTAATTAGTGTATATGCACCTCAAATAGGATTAGATGAAAATACCAAATTAAGGTTTTGGGAGGACTTGGATGAAGTATTACAAAATATTCCATCAAATGAGATGATTTTAATAGGAGGTGATTTAAATGGGCATGTCGGAGTGAAAAATGACGAATATGAGAGGGTACATGGGGGTTATGGGTTTGGAACAAGAAATGAAGAAGGTAAAACTATATTGGATTTTGCAATAGCATATGATCTTATACTAGCTAATACATTTTTTAAGAAAAGAGAAGAACACTTAGTCACGTTCAAAAGTGGAAATAATAAATCACAAATTGACTTTCTTATGGTTAGGAAGAGAGATAGAAAGATTTGTAAAGATTGTAAGGTTATTCCTGGAGAAAGTTTAACTACTCAACATAGGTTAGTAATATTGGATATACGCCTCAAATATAGTTTTAATAGAAGGAAAATATACACGACCCCTAGAATTAAGTGGTGGAAGTTAAAGGATGAGAAACTAAATATATTCAAAGAGAAGGTAGGAGTACAAATATTAGATGACATATACAGTGACCCTAATACGATGTGGGATAAAATGGTATCAAAATTGAAAATAGTAGCTAAGAGTATACTCGGTGAGTCAAAGGGACATGCACCACCAAGTAAAGAATCTTGGTGGTGGAATGAAAAAGTGCAAGAGAAAGTCAAGGAAAAACGAATAGCATATAAGAAATTAAATATTTGTAAAAATGAGGAAAATTTGAAAAAATATACAATAGCCAAGAAAGAAGCTAAGAAAGCAGTGAATGAAGCTAAGACTGAAACTTTTGAATGGTTATATCGAAAATTAGATACAAAAGAAGGGGAAAGAGACATTTATAGAATAGCTAAAGTGAGAGAGAGGAAGACAAAAGATCTTAATCAAATAAGATGTATTAAAGATGAATGCAATAAGGTACTAGTAAATGATGAAGAAATAAAAGAGCGGTGGAAGAGATATTTTTATCAACTTTTTAATGAAGGTTTAGGAGACCAACTTAATTTAGGTAATTTAAGTAGGTCAAATGAGTATAGAAATTTAAATTTTTATCGTAGAATTCAAATTTCAGAAGTAGAACAAGCTTTAAATGGAATGCAAAATGGAAAAGCCGTTGGACCAGATGATATTCCGATAGAGGTATGGAAGTGTCTAGGGAAACAAGGTATTGAATGACTTACAAAATTATTTAACATGATATTGAAAACAAAAAGGATGCCTGATCAATGGAGGATAAGTATCCTAATTCCCTTATATAAGAATAAGGGAGACATACAAACTGGTGAAACTATAGGGGTATTAAACTAATGAGTCATACCATGAAACTTTGGGAAAAAATAATAGAAAAAAGATTAAGGAAGGAGACCATGGTTCTCGAAAATCAATTTGGATTCATGCCAGGAAGGTCGACAATAGAAGCTATACATCTTCTCAGACAACTAATTGAAAAGTATAGATAGCAAAAGTAGGATCTACACATGATATTCATTGAGTTAGAAAAAGTTTATGATAAAGTTTCAAGAGAAATTATATGGAGAATTTTAGAAAAAAGATATATCAGTGTAACATATATTGAATTAATTAAGGATAAGTATGAGGAAATGCTGACGAGTGAAGACTTAGTGGATAATGAAGCATTTCCAATAAAGATAGGGTTACATCAAGGATCAACTTTAAGTCCCTATCTTTTTACACTAATCATGGACGAACTCACTGGACACATTCAAGACACATTACCGTGGTGCATGTTGTTTGCAGATGATATTGTTTTAGTAGATGAGACACGTGAAGGAGTAAATGTTAAACTAGAATCTTGGCGGAAAACACTAGAAGTGAAAGGTTTTAAGCTTAGTAGAGGAAAGACAGAATATATGGAATTTAAATTTAGCGATATTAGACGTAATGAGACAAGTGTTAAGATAGGAGATGATGAGTTGTCTGGAATTGAGAGTTTTAAATATTTAGGATCATTTTTGCAAGATGATGGAGGGATTGAGAGAGATGTCTTACATAGAATACAAGCAGGATGGTTGAAATGGAGGAAAGCATCGAGTATTTTATGTGATCATAAAGTGCCTCTAAAACTTAAAGGGAAGTTCTACAAAACGGCGATTAGACCTGCTATGTTATATGGAGAATGTTGGGCTACGACTGAGCATATGAGCAAAAGATGAGAGTTGCAGAGATGAGGATGTTAAGGTGGATGTGCGGACATACGAGGATGGACAGAATAAGAAATGAGAGCATTAGAGAAAAAGTTGGTGTTGCATCTATTAAAGGAAAGCTCTAAGAGACACGTTTAAGGTGGTATGAATATGTACTTAGACGGTCAATAAATGCTCCAGTTAGGCGATGTGAAACGATACCAAATATACACATCAAACGAGGAAGAGGAAGACCAAAAAAGACTTGGTTAGCAACAATAAAACAAGATAAAATTTATTTAAATATAGATGATGATATAGTAGGGGATAGAGTCCAATGGCGTAGAAGGATCCATATAGCCGACCCCACCTAGTGGGATAAGGCTTTGTTGTTGTTGTTTGTTGTTGTTGTAAACTATTAATTATTGACAAAATTTTTTTAATATTATGAATAATAATAAAATTAATTTGAAACTCAGTATTTTGAATCTCTAATTGAGCTAAATTCTCTCATCTAGCTACTTTTTTTTTTTAAAAAAAATAGGATAGGTTCTAACTAATTGAACTAATTCGACAATCCAACTTCATGCATCTATTTGAATGCAATCTACTACTAAACCCTCTCATCAAACCGTTGACTCTAATCCAAACCCTCTCAACAAATCATTGATTATAATCCAATCTATTATTTGAATCCTCTTATCCAAACTGTTCGTGGCACATTATACATCCAAAATATCCAACCATAACCCTCAATCTCATTCCTTCTCCATCATAATTCTTCACCGCATAGTACCGTCTCTAATTCTCTTTTGCTCTTCTACACTCGATCCCTCTCCAACCTTATAAGGTTGTCTACAAGTAGTTCACCACTTGTTCAATTCAAAGTTCACCATTGGATCATTATTTCTATAGTTTGATTGTCCTTGAAATATTTCATCAGCGATCCCTTCTTAGTGTCATCTCTGAGATTGCATTGATCTCTTGGTCTTTTCTATTTTGATGCCATTTCGTAGTATTTTCTCAGAAATGCTTTAAGCATTTTACTGAATTTTTTTTTCTTCAGGTCATTCTTTTCATATTCTTTTAAAAATAATTTTGATTTAGAATCTCATTTTATAAAAGAATTAAGGAATCTTAACTCCAACATCCTTTCATCACCCTATGAAGTAATAAATGTCAATGCAAAAAGCTGTTTTTTTGCGATGAATTTTATAACGAATTTGGAATAAAAATTCATTGCAAAAATTTTTTTGAAATGAATTTTTTTTATTGTAAATAATTCGCCGCAAAAATTTGCAACGAAAAATAAAAATTCATCGCAAAAATTACAGCGAATAAAAATTTCGTTGCAAAATTAATTTCTAATTAGTGATAAAAATGACAACAAAAATACCTTTCATCACAAAAGGTAGCAATGAAAATAATTATTTGTCATAAAATTTGGCGATGAAAATAATTATTCATCGCCAAATTTGGCGATAGAAAAAATTATTCGTTGCCAAATTTGGCGACGGCAAAAATTTCGTTGCAAAATTTTGCGATGAATAATTATTTTCGTCATCGAATCCATGACAAAATATTGGTTCGTCGTAAAAGACCAATAAATTTATTGACCGAGTTTTCAAGAAAATTTTGCAACGATAAAAAATTTCATCGCTAAATCTGCCACGAATATAATTTTCATTGTAAAATATTGACAGTCAATCGATTGAAGAAGTCGATCAGTCGACTGATGGTTGACCAGCCGACTAAGCAGTCGACTAAAAAAGGTTATGTAATGTGCTACAGTACAGCATTCGACTGCTACATTAGTTCAATCAACTGTTTCTAGAACAATCGACTGACCAGTTGATTAAAAAAGATTCTGTGATGCGATGTAGTATGATCAGTCGACTGATGTATTCATTCAGTCGATTGATGGTGGATAAATTGCGACGAAAATATTTTTCGATGCAAATTCTACGACGAAAAAATTATTTCGTCGCAAATTGGTGGGTGTTAATCGACTGATGTTGGGCGTCAGGTAACAACTTGTTTTTCAGTCGATTGGTCCACTATCAGTCGACTGTGTGCATGAAGCAGTTGACTGTCATTTCTTTTTTTGTAACGAAATTTTTTTTCGTTACCAATTCTGTGATGAAAAAAGCTTTTTCAGCGTAAATCTACGACGAAACTTATTTTCATTGCTAATCTGAGGAAAGAGAAAAAAATACCATACTAAATCCTACTTTTTTATTTGTTTTACAATAAACACATCTAACAATATAAATTAATTCACATATCAAATTTCATAATCATCTAATCAATGAAAATAATTGAATACCAAGTCAACACATATATAACAAACATAAACGTAACTTATAATACAAGGATATTGAATGTGACAAGTCAAGTAATATTTAGATAAACAAATTCAAACATAACCACCATCATCAAAAAATATATCTTTATCGTCATTATTACAGGCATCAGCAGGAGGATCAGATCGAGAAGGAGAAAGTTGACTTGAACTAGACGATAATTGAAGATGCTGCATAATTAACATCTGTTGCCTCCAAAATTTATTCATCTGTTCATTTAATTCTTTTACTTCCTGATCTCTTTGTCTCGATTCATTTTCCTTCTGTTGATGCAGTGAGCATCACTCCTTAGTTTTGATGTATGAACCACAGTTAAATGTTAGGATTTACTTGTGTTCTAATATCAGTGTTAAGTGTGCAGACTTAACAGGAAGTCTTAGTAGGTTGTGTTGATCGGATACTAGGTACGTATCTTGACAAATCAGGAGGACCGGATACCAGGCATAAAGTCCAGATGAGTCGCGTGGACTGGACATTTGGCATAAAAACCGGTTGGGTCAGGAGACCGGACAATCGGTAAAAAGTCCAGCTAGGTCATGCAGACCAGACAGCTGGTGGAAGTCCTGGTGGGTCAGATCAGAAGTCAAGAGTGGTAAGTCCGGCAGGTAGTCGGCAGGTAAGTCTCGAATGAAGAGGTGAGGCCGAGTCCTCTGTAGGGGGACAAAGCTAGGCGTCAATCTGATGAAAAATCCATGTGGTACTTAGTAGTCGAGATTGAGTAGTATTACTACTGCTATTGTATTTCATATTATCTATTTGTGCTAATCCTGTTTTGCAGGGATCAGTCGACTGGATGGATTCAAGTCGACTGAAGTCCAGTCGACTGGATATGTATCAGTCAACTAGATACCTATTTGGCAGGATCAACTAGTGATCGATCAGAGATCGTGCGATGCAGATGGAAAGGGTTTCAGTCGACTGAAGGGTTTGAGTCGACTGAAGAGGCAAATTTCCTGATGCGGAGTTGAGTGACATGGAGTCGACTGGAGAGGTTTAAGTCGAATGGAAGACCATGAATTCTATATCGACGGGCTGATGTGGAGTCGACTGGAAGACATTCCAGTCGACTGGAAAAGGTTTATAAAATATGAGCTCGACCAGATCCGAGTAGAACATCCAATCTATGTCGAAGTGCTGTTAAAATTTTCCCATGATCATAAAAGCTTCAAATCTTCAAAAGGGCTCTCTTCAGACACCTCGTGCCTGCATTCTATTCTACATTTGTGTCGGTATAAAGTAGTCGTTAATTTCTTTTTATTTCGCTTGTGTATTTAATTTCAAGAGAGGGGAGGTTATTATCCTTCTCTCATCTTTGTAAAAAGCGAACACCCTTCGAAGTTGAGAGTTCTCGAATCGGAGGGTATTATAGTGATTGTCCTTCGAGGTAGCTCTCGGGAGAGCTACGAGCCTTGGAGTAGCAACCCAGTTAGGGTTGTGAACCAAGTAAACTGTCTGTGTCTAAACTGCACTTAATTTCTACTGCGTACTCTTATTTGACAATATAAAATAAATTTCTAAAATAAAAAATATTAAATACCGAGATTCACCCCTCTCTCTCGGTTTACTCGATCCTACAATTGGTATCAGAGCAGGGACACTCCGAATCGGTGAAACCACCATCGTGAACTTTAGATTAATTTTTATTGCTTTAGATTAATTTTTATTACTCTAGGTTAATTTTTATTGCTCTAGATTAATTTTTATTGCTTTAGATTAATTTTTATTACTTTAGATTAATTTTTACTGCATTAAAAATTATTTTTTGCATATTAAATTAATTAAAATTATTTTTTGCGTATTTAAATTAGTTAAAATCATTTTCTGCATATTTAAATTAGTTAAAATCATTTTCTGTATATTAAATTAGTTAAAATCATTTTCTACATATTAAATTAGTTAAAATCATTTTTTACATATTTAAATTAATTAAAATTATTTTCTGCATATTAAATTAATTAAAATCATTTTCTGTATATTTAGATTAATTAAAATCACTTTTTGCATTTTAGATTATTTAGAATTAAGTTTTTGTATATTTAGATTAATTTAATTAATTTTCTGTATATTTAAATATTAGAATTAATTTTTCTTGCCTTAGAAAAAATTAGATTTAATTTTTCTTGTCCTAAAAAATATTTAATTTAATTTTTTGAATTTAGAGATTATTTTATTAATAATGTCACACTTAGAGGGATACAACACCGTTCACTTTTTTTTTTTTATTTACATCAGGTATCAGGTACGATTTCTCTTCCCTACTAGTCTTGATGGTTGACCGACCCTGACCCACGACCTTCAATGAGAGTCCCCACCGGTCAACGAGGGTAAATCAGGGTGACGCGTGGCCCGACACGTTAGGACCCATGCTGCCCAAGTGGCCGACCACGCTGGGACGAGGGGGCAACGTGCACCTCCACTCGCCCAGCGCGCGCAGCTAGGGCGGAATCGACCCCTGGATGCGCAGAGGGGAACTTCGTGCCTTACCAACGCGCTGTCGCCCTGGGGGCGATACAACATCGTTCACGTTCCTCTCTTTAATGGAGAGGATTTTCCCCTTGGAAGAGGCGAATAGAGTGTGTTGGTGCAACAATGCCCCAAGCATTTATATGTTTTGATGTTTGAATAATCATCTAAGTTAGGCAACAATTTGTGATCTAAATTGTGATAATGATTAAGTGACAGGGAAATCCAAGTATGAAGACTTGGTGAAAGAAAAGTCCAAGGTAAAAGTTTGGCGGTATAAGACCAAGCATGTTGTCTTGGCGGCATTAAGTCCAAACGAATTTTGGCAAAGGAAGTCCAAAGGCAAGTCTTGGCAGAGTAAGTCCAAGCATGTAGACTTGGTGGCGTAAAGTCCAAGCACGCTTTGGTAAAGGAGAACCCAAGACATGACAAAGCCGAAGGAAGTTCTTGGAAGCAAAGCGCGAAGGATGAACAAGTCGCGGACTCGGAGGGATCCTGGAGGCGCAAGGCTTAAAGAAGAGCTAGAAGGTTAAGTCTAGGTCTAGGGGGCGAAATCAAGTATGAAATACTCATACTTGATGTGTATCAGTCGATTGATACGATGTATTAGTCGACTGGTCAGGTGCTCGACTGAGTCAGGGTGAAACCCTGATGATCGATCGGCCGTCATGGCGATCGGTGATCAAGGCAAAACAGCGAGAATGGAGTCCCACTCGATCAGCGGCTGTGATCACTCGGCCCGATCACTCCATCGATTGGTGATGGAATGATCGATCGGTAAAGTGCCGTTGGATGAAGCGACTCGAATCCCGCGAATCGGCTATTGAGCCGTGACCACGCCATGATCGTGATCTTTGTACATCGATCGATCATCATGCTCAGCAGGAAAATCAACCTTCTCTCTATAAAAAGAGGGCTGATAGAGGTTTTTGGGGTTAATTCTTATTTCTGATTCTTCTCCAAAGCCTCCACGAGTTTACTAGCTTTCTAAGTGATCTTGAATCCCCTCTTCTTCTCTCTAAGCTCAAAGTTCATTCTTGTTAGTAATATATGAGAGATGTCCTAAGGCAATCGCCTTATGTATGAACCATTTATATGATAAATGAAGATTCACTATTTGAGTATACATGTTTTATGTATTTGATTGGATCTTAAACTCATTTACTGAATGTCTATGATACGATTCACAGCATGAGAGAATTTGTGATTGGATCACAACTAGTGAGTATCTCTACATGTGTAATTGTGATGTATCGGAATTATCCCTAGTCGATGAATTGATGGATTTGGACACCATCAATTCTGTCGAGACTAGCACGAGGTATACTCCTTGGTGTATCCAAGCAGCTGATTCTCACCGGCTGGAGACATTATGATGTCCGGAGTTAATCGTGGATGCTAGTTATGGTAACTAGTTCATTGGAGTGACCAGCCGCAAGACTTCATATGGTTCTCTGCATATATAGATATGTCAATGAAGTTCTTACTGTGGCTTAAGTGCGATGTTCCTTTGACTTGCGGTATTCAAGTCATCTTGATCATGGAGACTTATGCTTTGACATCTTAAGCAAACATCTCTAAGAAGATGTGGACCCGGGATGATTGGGTATAAGTCGAAGTGATCGAAGGTGTTTGAATAGCCTATAAAGGATTCACCACTCCTTGCGAGGAGATGTATACCCATGGCCTCTCGTCGGATTGTTACTAAAGTCTTTGGCCAAAGCATTACATGTTTAGAGTAAAGTACTCTTGATACATGTGGAGTAACTAGAATCAGTGGGGACGAGAAATGATACTTGGGCTAGGTGTGGCGTAGTCACCTAGTGGGGATGACACAATAGACCATGTCCTGAACCAAGTGGGTATAAGATGAGTGAAGGGAATGGGGCACGATTCATTCGAGCTCTCTTGAAGGGTTTGAAATAGTTACGGATCAAGTTGATCTTTTCGGTTAATTGGGGATCATGATGTACTACTAGGTGCCACTCATGATCGTTCTATAATTAATGGTTAATTATAGGCGGCCAACATAAACCGAGAACCTATTTGGTCACCACGCTGCGAGTGTAATCAAAGGATTTAAAGCGAGCTTGAGAATGAGATTCTCGGACCGAGAGAAACTATGTTTGGTTGGACCAAACATAAAGCGAGCATGAAATTGTTTGATCGCAATGGAAGCGTGGATGGGCAAAGTGTCTTATGAAGACATAATGGATGGACCAAAATGGTTTGGTTCTAATCCAATGGATGAGAATAAACCAAAGGGTTTGGTTTATATTAAACGAATGAACCAAAGGTTGGTTCGGTTCGTTTTAACTTAAAATAAACCATCATGGTTTGGTTTATTTTAACTTATCCTAATGGAGCGGGTTAACGGGCTTTATGGATATGATCCATTAACCATTAAGAGAATTAGTTCTCTATAAAAGAGGGCTTAAGGGATTGTTAAACCCTAATCATCCAAAACCCTAAACCTAGTTGCCGCCCAACATATAGTTGCCGCCCAACATATTGTTGCCGCCCAGCTTGTGGTGCCGCCGTCCAGCTCCTTGCCGGCGACCAAGCTTCAGCCGGTGAACACTCCGGCGACCCTCCGGTGATCCCCTATAGGTTTGGTATCAAGGTGAGGCTTTTCTTTCCTTGGTTGGCCGGCGCCTATATCCTCCACCAAGTTGTCCAGTTTTCTGGACAGCTTCTCCTCCTCTCGTCGGAGCGTCGTTTGGACGACGGTTAGTGCTCCGACAGCGGCTAACTTACCGGGGATTTGATCTCCGGTAATCCTCTGAGGTGGAGGACGAAGGATTCGTCAATTGGTTGACGAATACCTCTCCGGAGAAGCGAGTTTTGAGGACTCGGTTTTGGATCCGAATTTGGATTCGGATCGTGATCATCTCTCGATCACGTTGTCTTCAACACGAGGCTAGTAACCCGTACGAAGACGAAGCTCGTGACTTAGTGAAGTCATCCCAAGGAGCTCGGCGTGGATACGGATAGAGACGATTCTTACGAGGATCGTTCCGGTTGATGCCGTTCCCGCTACACGTCATACGAAAGGTATAACGTAGATAAATTTCTTTTATTGCAAATTTTAATTTACGGTTATGTCTACACTTGTTGTAATATGCATGCGTGTGTTGTGTGTGTTGTAATAAATATAGATTTATTATTTTTAATTGCTTCCGCTGTGCTCATGTTTACGAAACATGATCGAACACACACACGCCGCGGTGCCGGAAACCCAACAGTGGTATCAGAGCCCAGGTTGTGTTTCGACATAATCATAAAATGGTTTTGCGATAGTCATAATGTATTTCTGGAAATTTTCTAATTTTGGAAATTTAGAAGTATTTATGGAAATTTTTCAATTTTGGAAAGTCTAGAAGTATTTATGGAAATCTTCCACTTTTGGAAAGTTGGAAGTATTTATTGAAATTGATATTTTCCATAAATAAAATATTTGATTAGATTCTGGAAATTTGTTTCCTAATTTAATCATGATTTGATTTGGGAAATCAAATCTTAAAATATTTTATTTCCATAAGTAGTTTTAATGATTTAGGAAATTGGTTTCCTAAATAGATTTTCCTTAATCAAATAATTCCATGAATAAAATATGTGATTAGATTTGGAAATTTGTTTCCTAATTTAATTATGATTTGATTTGGAGAATCAAATCTTAAACATATTTTATTTCCATAAATAGTTATGACATATGAAATTATATACATGACATAATTGTATGCCATGTAATTGCATTAGATGCATAACATTATGCCATGCGTGTCGTGACATGTAGATGTATGCCATGTATGCCATGCCATGTAGATAATAGTTATTTGCATGCAAAGAGGATGAGACATAAAACCCTAACTCAATATTAAAGCCTACACCTTCCATTAATATGGTTAGAACCAGAGTTCTATTTCTTGTTTGGGTTGTTGGACTCACTCCAAGCCCGCTCGAACTGAACATGTTCAAATCATTGGAATAGTTTAACTCTAATATGGTAAGAGTCGAGGTCAATCGTTAGTTTGGGTTGTTGGACTCACTCAAGCTGGCTAATTGGTTGAATGCGCTCTAACCATATTAAAACTATTTCGCGATTAATGGGTCGGCTTTAACTTGGAGCATCGATTTGTTGGACTCACTCCAAGGTCGATGTGAATAGAGGTGAAGTTGGGTGCTATGCATATGATGCATACTTGTTAATGTGTTAACAACCCAATGTATGTGTAAACATTCAATTAGTTGATAGCACATTGTGATAGTTACATATACATGATATGTAATCGGTATACTTGATACCCACCATCATAGCTAAGAATGACTTGTTGGACTCACTCCAAGGTTGTTCTTATCTATGATGGATATCAGCCCATTCGGAGATGGACCTAGATCTCCCGAAGTGATTTTAAGGGTTTTTGAAATTCGAAAAATGAATGGGATTTATAAATGTATATTGATGCATTTTAAAATCATCTTTCTCATATATGCTCGTTTTGTATTTCTAAGTTAATATATTGATCATGATGTGTTTGAATTTGCGTTCCATTTTGGATTCAAATAAATTGACTGGGCCGAACTTCTTGGACTGGCTTAGAAACTTGAGAATTGTTCTCAAGGTGAAAAGCTTGTAAATGTCCTCGAAGCGCCTCTTCACTTGAATCCTGGTAGCGATGCAACTCTGGACCAATTGTTGGCCTATCAGAAACATGTGAGTGATTCTGAACAAATGAGTTGCATCATGCTAGCCACGATGGAACCCAAGCTACGAAAGCAACATGAGCATATGGATGCTCATATCGTAGTCCTTCATCTCTGTGAGTTGGTTGATGAGCATGTGAGATTTGAAAGGTTCGAAGTCTCAAAGCTCCTCTTCACCTCTGAGATGCTAGGAGGTTCATCTGTGGTACTGCTCAATATGCTGAAGACTGTGGAGTCTTCTGAGAAGCATGGCGAGGGGCGGTCTTTGTTAGTTGATTCCTCGAAGAAAGGTTCTAAGAGGAAGTCAAAGGAGCAGTGAGAAGGGAAAGAAGAGAAGGGCTAAGAAGGTAGAACTAGCACAAAAGGAAACTTGCCATCATTATGGCAAGGAGAGCCATTTGCGAAGAAAGTTCAAGATTTATCTTGAGTCCATGAAGAAGGATAAGGCATCGGATGCCTCATCTTCTTCAGAAATCTTCTTTATTGATTGTCATTCTATTTCCTCAGACACTTGGGTATTTGATACTGGGTGTGGCTCACATATATGTAATGACATACATGGGCTAAGGAATAGAAGAAGACTCGTCAAGGGAGAGTCAAATTTACGTGTTGGGAATGGAGCAACGGTTGCTGCACTCGCCATCGGAACGTATTTGTTGGAACTCCCTGTAGGACTTGTCTTAGAACTGGACAATTGCTATTATGTTCCTTCTCTAATAAAGAACATTGTTTCTATTTCCTGCTTAAATAGAAATGGTTTCCATTTAAACGTTTAGTAACAATTGTTGTTATATAACTTTGAATGGCGTACTTTATGGAACTGGAACTTTGAGTAATGGCATTTATACGTTGGACGTATCCAGTGACATTTTCAATATCGAAGCGAGCAACACACGTGCTCGAAAGGATAATCACATAGACTCCTATATGTGGCATTGTCGTCTTGGCCATATAAGCAAGAAACGCATGTCCGAATTACACCGATGTGGAATTCTGGAATCGTTTGAATTGGATTCATACGATACATGCGAATCATGCTTAAAAGGCAAGATGACTAAGTTACCTTTTACTGGAAAAGGTGAACGAGTGGGAGAGTTGCTAGGCCTAATACATAGTGATGTATGTGGACCTATGTCAACTCAAGCTTTAGGAGGCTATAGCTACTTCATTACCTTCACCGATGATCACTCACGGTTTGGGTATGTGTTCTTGATGAAACACAAGTCTGAAGCCTTTGAAAGGTTCAAAGAATTCAGAAATGAAGTAGAGAAACAACATGACAAGAGTATTAAAATACTTGATCGGATCGAGGTGGTGAATACTTAAGTCAAGAGTTTCTTGATTATCTAAGAGACAATGACATATTGTCTCAATGGACTCCGCCCATATACACCACTGACATAATGGTGTATCGAGGCGTACTTAGGACCTTGTTGGACATGGTCAGGTCAATGATGAATCATGCGACTCTTCCCAAGTCCTTTTGGGGTTATGCACTTCAGACAGCTGTTTACTTGTTAAACAGAATGCCTACCAAGGTAGTCTCTACTACTCCATATGGGATATGGGCTAGTAAGAAACCTCATGTATCTTACTTGAAGATATGGGGTTATCACTTATGTGAAGCGGGTATATCGGACAAATTGGATGCTAAGTCGATAAATGTCTATTTATTGGATACCCTAAGGAAACAAGGGGTTACCAATTCTATCATCTGTGGAACAAAAGGTGTTTGTTTCAAGGCATCTTTGTGTTTCTAGAAAGAGTTTCTCTTGCAAGAAAGCGATTAGAGTGTCGTCGAGCTTGAGGAGGCTCGAGAGACTCAAATAGACATTGATGAGATACACGGTGAAGCCTGACAACTCATAGTGATGAGCAATCAATTTGGACCTATTGTAACACCACATCTTCGTAGATCTGGTAGAACCATAATATTCACGAGAGATATGGATTTCTCGTAAGTGAATCGAGCAGCGTGTTACTCATTGATGATGAGAGCCTACGTTATGAAGAAGTCTTGACAAGTTGAAAGGGATAAGTGACTTGGTGCCATGAAGTGGAAATGGATTCCATGTATGAAAACCAAGTTTGGAACTTGGTTGACCCACTGAAGGCATAAAGCCTATAGGGTGCAAGTGGGTTTTCAAGAAGAAAAGACATGGATGGTAATGTGATTACCTATAAGGCTAGATTGGTGGCGAAAGGATATGCGTCAAAACAAGGTGTTGATTATGGCGAAACCTATTACTTTGTAGCTATGCTTAAATCCATTCGGATGCTCCTGGCCATAGCGGCTCATTATGATTATGAGATATGGCAGATGGATGTGAAAACAACTTTCCTTAATGGAAACCTGCTCGAGGACGTGTATATGATACAACCTGAGGGTTTCACATCGGTTGATAAGACCAAGGTATGCAAATTGCGACGGTCCATTTATGGATTGAAGCAAGCATCCAGGAGCTGGAATATCCGTTTTAATGAGACAATCAAAAAGTTTGATTTCTCACAAAATCCAGACGAACCTTGTGTGTACAAGAAGGTTAGTGGGAGTGCATCGTATTCCTAGTATTGTATGTCGATGACATACTACTTATAGAAGCGATGTTTCAATCTTCTGATCGTGAAGGTTTGGTTATCCAAGACATTCTCCATGAAAGACACAGGAGAAGCAACCTACATCCTCGGGATTAAGATCTATAGAGATAGATCGAAATGGTTGCTTAGTCTTTTCGATCTACATATATAGGCCAGAGTGCTAAAGAGGTTTAGCATGTCGGAATCCAAGAAAGGTTTCTTACCCATCGGGCACATGGGGTACACCTTTGAAGTCTATGTGTCCGCGCACAGAAGACGAGAGGATTTGCATGAGTAAGATTCCCTATGCATCCGCAATAGGATCTATCATGTATGCTATGTTATGTACGAGGCCCGATGTATCGTATGCTCTCTGAGTGTCACGGCGGATACGATCTCGATCGAGAATGGATCATTGGGTATTATTAAGGCGATCCTTAAGTACTTAAGAAGAACTAAGGATCGTTCTAATATATGGAGAAGGGTACATGGTGATACATGGGTATCACGGATGCGGCTCGAGCCGGACAAGGATGATTCCATGTCTTTATGCGGGTATGTATTCACCTAGAATGGAGCGCAATAAGTTGGAAAGGTTCCAAGCTTGACACTATAGCGGATTACGCCACTAAAGGCGAGAATACATTGCGACTTTAGGCGACAAAGAGGCGGTTTGGATCAAGAAGTTCATCTACGAACTTGATGTGGTCTCATCAATGATCCAAACATGTGTGCCGCCCGCTATCATCTTATCGGAGAGATCATTAGTAGGAGCGAAATACAAATCGAGAAAATTCCCCTTTGAAAGGAACTTAGCGGATCCTTTGACTAAAGCATTACCTCGAAAGTAAGTTTGAGGTCATGTTGAGCTTATGGTATTGGATCTGTGGCGATTGACATTAGGCCAAGTAGAGTCTGTTAGTAATATATGAGAGATGTCCTAAGGCAATGCCTTATGTATGAACCATTTATATGATAAATGAAGATTCACTATTTGAGTATACATGTTTTATGTATTTGATTGGATCTTAAACTCATTTCTTGAATGTCTACGATCGATTCACGGCATGAGAGAATTTGTGATTGGATCACAACTAGTGAGTATCTCTACATGTGTAATTGTGATGTATCGAAATTATCCTAGTCGATGAATTGATGGATTTGGACACCATCGATTACATCGAGACTAGCGCAGTATACTCCTTGGTGTATTCAAGCGGTGATTCTCAGCTTTGGTTTGGAACATTGTGATGTCCAGGTTAATCGTGGATGCTAGTTATGGTAACTAGTTCATTGAGTGACCAGGTAGTAAGACTTCATATGGTTCTCTACATATATAGATATGTCAATGAAGTTCTTATCGTGGCTTAAGTGCGATGTTCCTTTGACTTGCGGTATTCAAGTCATCTTGATCATGAGACTTATGCTTTGACATCTTAAGCAAACATCTCTAAGGAGATGTGGACCCGGATGATTGGGTATAAGTCGAGTGATTGAAGGTGTTTGAATAGCCTATAAAGGATTCACCACTCCTTGCGAGGAGATGTATACTCATGGCCTCTCGTCGGATTGTTACTAAAGTCTTTGGCCAAAGCATTACATGTTTAGAGTAAAGTACTCTTCGATACATGTGGAGTAACTAGAATCCGTAGGACGAGGAAATGATACTTGGGCTAGGTGTGACGTAGTCAGCCTAGTGGGGACTGACACAATAGACCATGTCCCAACCAAGTGGGTATAAGATGAGTGAAGGGAATGGGGCACGATTCATTCGAGCTACTGAAGGGTTTCAGAAATAGTTCTGGATCAACCGTTGATCTTTTCGGTTAATTGGGGATCATGATGTACTACTAGGTGCCACTCATGATCGCTCTATAATTAATGGTTAATTATAGACGGCCAACATAAACCGAGAACCTATTTGGTCACACGCGACGAGTGTAATCCAAAGGATTTAAAACGAGCTTGAGAATGGGATTCTCGCATCGAGAGAAACTATGTTTGGTTGGACCAAACATAAAGCGAGCATGAAATTGTTTCAGTCGCAATGGAAGCGTGGATGGGCAGTGTCTTATGAAGACATAATGGATGGACCAAAATGGTTTGGTTCTAATCCAATGGATGAGAATAAACCAAAGGGTTTGGTTTATATTAAACGAATGAACCAAAGGTTGGTTCGGTTCGTTTTAACTTAAAATAAACCATCATGGTTTGGTTTATTTTAACTTATCCTAATGGAGCGGGTTAACGGGCTTTATGGATATGATCCATTAACCATTAAGAGAATTAGTTCTCTATAAAAGAGGGCTTAAGGGATTGTTAAACCCTAATCATCCAAAACCCTAAACCTAGTTGCCGCCCAACATATAGTTGCCGCCCAATATATTGTTGCCGCCCAACATATTGTTGCCGCCCAGCTTGTGGTGCCGCCGTCCAGCTCCTTGCCGGCGACCAAGCTTCAGCCGGTGAACACTCCGGCGACCCTCCGGTGATCCCCTATAGGTTTGGCATCAAGGTGAGGCTTTTCTTTCCTTGGTTGGCCGGCGCCTATATCCTCCACCAAGCTGTCCAGTTTTCTGGACAGCTTCTCCTCCTCTCGTCGGAGCGTCGTTTGGACGACGGTTAGTGCTCCGACAGCGGCTAACTTACCGGGGATTTGATCTCCGGTAATCCTCTGAGGTGGAGGACGAAGGATTCGTCAATTGGTTGACGAATACCTCTCCGGAGAAGCGAGTTTTGAGGACTCGGTTTTGGATCCGAATTTGGATTCGGATCGTGATCATCTCTCGATCACGTTGTCTTCAACACGAGGCTAGTAACCCGTACGAAGACGAAGCTCGTGACTTAGTGAAGTCATCCCGAGGAGCTCGGCGTGGATACGGATAGAGACGATTCTTACGAGGATCGTTCCGGTTGATGCCGTTCCCGCTACACGTCATACGAAAGGTATAACGTAGATAAATTTCTTTTATTGCAAATTTTAATTTACGATTATGTCTACACTTGTTGTAATAGCATGCGTGTGTTGTGTGTGTTGTAATAAATATAGATTTATTATTTTTTAATTGCTTCCGCTGTGCTCATGTTTACGAAACATGATCGAACACACACACGCCGCGGTGCCGGAAACCCAACAATTCTTTCTAAATAAGAGGAGTTGTGTTGTAAAGGAAAGCTTCTTAGTGGAATTGGTTGGGTTGATCCACCTTAAGGATCGCCGTGGAGTAGGAGCGTTATCTCCGAACCACGTAAAGGCTTGTGTTAGCATTGCTTTTTATTTTTACATATTTTATTTGTGTTTTCTTCCGCTAATCGCTCTTGTAGAAACGAAAATCGCTATTCACCTCCCTCTAGCTTCCAAACGATCTCCAACAAGTGGTATCAGATCTTGGATTGCATCGGAAGATCTAGCAATCAACCGGAGCAAAGATGACTTTTCAAGAGGGGTATAGCACGGCGAGACCTCCGTTCTTCGACGGCAACGACTTCGGATATTGGAAAGGTAGGATGGAGTATTACTTAATGAATGATATTGAGAATTGGTTTAGTGTTGTAGATGGTTTCGAGAAGCTGGTCGACGAATTCGGAGCACCACTACCGACAAAAGATTGGACAAGAGAGATGGCCAAGAAAGCACAAGCAAATGCAAAAGCAACAACCACACTTCAATGTGGTCTATCCAAGGAGCAACTCTCTAAAGTCGGGCCCTTCAACTCCACAAAAGAGCTTTGGGAGAAGCTCATCGAACTCAACGAAGGATCCAAAGAAACAAGAAGGGCCAAGAGAGATCTTTTGATTGGCCAACTCCAAAGCTTCGCCATGAAGACAAACGAGACCGTGAGCCAAATGCACGGGCGTTTCAAGGAAGTAGTCAACGGACTACATGTCATAGGTGAGAAGGTCGACAACCGAGACCTTGTAAGGTTTGTGTTACAAGCTTTCCCTAGAACCACCTTATGGGCTTCAATGGTAGATGCCTATAAGGTCTTTAGGGATCTTTCATTAGTTAAGTTAGATGAGCTATTTTGTGAATTTCAATTGCATGAACAAGCTAACACTTCATTCAAAGAGAAGGGTATAGCTCTTTTTGTAGGAAAGAAGGAGAAGAAGGAAGTGTTCTCCTCATCCGAATCCGAGGAAGATTCATCAAGTAGTGAAGATGAGCTATCGGCAAGCGAGGTGGCACACTACGTCAAGAAGTTTGGTGGAAAGTCAAGGAGACTCACCAAGAAAGATGTGAAGAGGATGTTTCAATCCTCAAGAGGTAAGTCTTCAAATAATTCAAATTCTTCCTCTAACGTGACTTGTTTTGGTTGCAACAAGAAAGAGCATATAAAGCCAAATTGCCCGGAACTAAAGAAGAAGGAGGAGAAGGAAAAGAAGGATAAGAAGAAGAAGGAGGCGATGGTGGCACAAACTTGGGACACTCTAAGCATGGAGGAGTCTTTCGACGATGAAGAAGTTTGCCATGCCACCCAGAATCTAGCCCTCATGGCATTGGAGGAAGTAACCGGGAGCTCAAGCGAGGAGTCTTCTTCCTCTTCAAGCGATGAATTATCATCAAGTGATGATGATGAGGTAAATAACTCACCTAAAGTAGATTTACTTTACAAGACTATTGCATGTTTACAAAATGCTTTAAATAGATCGAAAAATAGGATTAAGGATCTAAAATTAGAGATCAAATCACTTAAGAGTGTAGATTCATCATATGGTAAACCATCTAGTGATAATGATGAATGTACGCTTAGGGATGAAAATGATGAGTTAAGAAAAGAAATAAGTAAATTGAGAACATGCTTAGAAAAATTCACCAATGGTTCAAAATACCTAGATATGATCATTAAGGATCAAAGAGCTATTTACAACAAGACCGGATTAGGATATAGGCCTAAGGAAAAAGAGGTAGCATTTACATCTCTTGTTAGTAGAAAATCAATGATTAAAAGCAAGGGGAGAAAGGCATGGGTACCTAAGAAATTTATAATTGATGCTAGTGGTCCTAAGATTTGGGTACCTAAGGATTGTATTTTTCATGTGATATAGGTAGAAGAACCAAGCTTGTGGATAGTTGATAGTGGGTGCTCAAAGCATATGACCGGGGATGAGAGAAAATTCTCCACTATCAACCACACTAGCAAAGGAAAAGTGTCATTTGGTAATAGCGGCAAACTTAAGATTCTAGGAAAGGGCACCATTGAGCTATCTCCCAATTTTGCCATTCATAAAGTGCTATTAGTTAAAAATATGAAATTTAATTTACTTAGTGTAAGTCAATTATGTGATGCAAACTTTGATGTTAATTTTGATTCTTCAAAATATTTTATAAGACACAAAAATATAAATGATTGCATGTTAGTAGGCTTTAGGAAATCAAATATATATTATGTTGATTTATCCTATGCTACTAATGCTTCCACTAAGTGTCTTATTGCAAAAGAGGAAGAAAGTTGGTTTTGGCATAGGAGGCTAGGACACATCAACATGAAGAACATAGCAAAAATAGCAAAAATGAAGTTAGTCAAAGGGTTGCCTAAAGTCAAATTTCTCAAAGATAAAATGTGTGATGCATGCCAAGAAGGGAAACAATCAAAAACATCACACAAAGATAAAAATTTACTTAGTATCGCTTTACCGTTAGAATTATTACATATGGATTTATTTGATTGTCATAGTACCCCATCTATAATTGGTAGTAAATATTGTTTGGTAATAGTAGATGATTTCTCTAGATTTACTTGGGTATTTTTCTTGAAAAATAAAGATGAAACCTTAGGAATAATTATAGGATTTAGCAAAAGAGTAGAAAATGAAAGAAAACTCAAAATCAACCGGATCCGTAATGATCATGGTGGAGAATTTGAGAATTCTAATTTTTTAACTTTTTGCTTAGAACAAAGGTACAAACATGAGTTTTCTTATCCTAGGACACCCCAACAAAATGAGGTTGTGGAAAGGAAAAATCGTGCCCTACAAGAAGCCGCTAGAACAATGCTTAATGCATACTCCTTACCTAGCTACTTGTGGGCGGAAGCGGTTAATATCGCTTGCTATATCCAAAATCGGGTATTGATTCATAGGTTTTTAGGAAAAACTCCATTTGAATTGTGGAATGGTACAATTCCAACAATTCATTACTTTAAGGTCTCTGGATGTAAAGTCTATATTTTAAATACCAAAGACAATCTAGGTAAGTTTGAATCCAAAGCGGATGAGGGAATCCTAGTTGGATACTCATCCACTAGTGTAGGGTATAGAGTTTACAATAAAAGGACTCAAAAGATTGAAGAATCTTCAAATGTTCAATTTGATGAATCCTCCAATACATACCCTAGGAAATCCCCTATTAATGATGATATTAATAATGAAAATCAAGAAATTACCCAACAACTACAAGATTTAACCTCAGGAGGTAATGATTTAGGGGGAGGATTGAATCAAGGGGGAGTAAGTGATGATTCCGATGATGAGCATAGAATTGAGGTTGATCATGATCAAAATCAAATTAATACACCTCCTAGAACCATAAGAATTCATCAAAGTCACCCCTAGATCAAATTGTGGGTGAATTATCTCAAGGAGTTAGGACTAGGTCATTCCATAGGGATCCCACTAGTCATATAACTCTAATTTCTCAAATTGAGCCCAAAACAATTAAAGATGCATTACTTGATCCGGATTGGATCTTAGCAATGCAAGATGAATTGGCTCAATTTGAAAGGAGTCAAGTGTGGGAGTTAGTTCCTAGACCAAGTGAAAACACCATTATTACTACAAGATGGGTCTTTAGGAACAAACTAGATGACCAAGGAAATATCACTAGAAATAAAGCAAGATTAGTTGCAAGGGGCTTTAATCAAGTTAAAGGACTTGACTATGATGAAACATATGCCCCGGTTGCTAGGTTAGAGTCCATTAGAATACTTTTAGGATATGCCTCCTATATGGGTTTTAAACTCCATCAAATGGATGTCAAATCAGCATTCCTAAATGGGTTTATTAAGGAAGAGGTATATATAGAACAACCTCCTGGGTTTGAAAATATGGATTATCCAAACCATGTATACAAGCTTAGGAAAGCTTTGTATGGTTTGAAACAAGCTCCTCGGGCTTGGTATGAAAGATTAGCATCCTTCTTAATTTCTAAGGATTTTAAAAGGGGTAGTATAGATCAAACTCTTTTTATAAAGTCAACATCTAAGGACATCTTTGTAGCCCAAGTATATGTTGATGACATTATCTTTGGGTCAACAAATGATGAACTACTTCAAGACTTTATTAAAAATATGGAGAAAGAGTTTGAAATGAGTCTAGTTGGGGAATTAAATTTCTTCCTAGGTTTGCAAGTTAAACAAACAAGTGAAAGAATTTACATTTATCAAACCAAATATGCTAAGGAAATGATTAAAAAATTTGGTTTGGAAAATGCTAAGGTAGTTTCAACTCCAATGGCAACCAATACTAAAATAGATAGTGATAATGAAGGAAAACAAATAGATCTTACACTTTATAGAAGCATGATTGGTAGCCTTTTGTACTTAACCGCTAGTAGACCCGACATATTATTTGCGGTTGGTATGTGTGCTAGGTATCAATCATGTGCAAAAGAATCTCATTTAGTTGCCGTTAAAAGAATCTTAAGATATGTTAAAGACACGCTAAATGTAGGATTATGGTACCCTAGGACTAGGTCTTTTGAATTGATTGGGTACACCGATTCCGATTATGCCGGTTGCAAATTGGATCGGAAGAGTACTAGTGGTGGATGCCAATTCCTTGGGTCCTCCCTAGTTAGTTGGAGTAGTAGGAAGCAACCTTGTGTTGCCTTATCTACCACCGAGGCCGAATATGTGGCTATGGGTGGTTGTGTAGCTCAACTACTATGGATGAAACATACCTTAGAAGATTATGAGCTATCTTACTCCAACATGAAAGTATTTTGTGATAATGTGAGCACCATTAACTTGACCAAAAATCCGGTGCATCACTCTAGGACCAAGCACATTGAAGTGAAACATCACTTCATTAGAGATCATGTGGCTAAGGGGGACATTGAGCTTAATTATATTGAATCCAAGTCCAACCTAGCCGACATATTTACCAAGGCTCTCACCGAGGTAGAATTTTCATCACTTAGGAGAGAACTTGGAATGTGCTTGGTTGAGTAAATGTGTAGGTTTGCATGACCCTATAGAACTACTAGGATTTATACCTTTAACCATCTCACAAAATACTTAGGAAACCATGATTTTTGTATTAAGCCACCTAGACAACATGTGAGATGTTAGGAAGATGCATTTGGTTCATCATGCTTGTAATGATGCATTACTATGAACCAAAGTGTCATCTAGAGATATTAATCCTTCATTGGACCAATCATTGGGAAGGCTTATACACAATTGATGTGCATATAGCTCCAAGAACATGATTGGAAATATCAAATAAAATATATTTTAAACTATGTTTATCATACTTTGAAAAACAGTTTTCAAGTGAAACTCAAAAGTGATACAAAGTTTGCAAAATTTTAGAACTTTTTCTAGTTTCCAAGGTTGTATCAAAATTGAAATCTAGAAAACATATATTTTTCAAAATATTTTTCCTTGATAAAGTATGATTTCAGAAATGTGTACACAAAATTTCATGATTTTTTGAGGTTTCTAAAATTTATGACGCATTTCCGAATTTAGACTGAAAAGGCTGAATTTTGCATTACAGACATAGCAGTCGACTGGTTCAGAAACCAGTCGACTGATACACTATGTTTTCGGCAAATTATCTCCATTTTCTGATATTTAGTGTATCGTTGATGTCCTAAAACTATAGCTTGGTAATATTGAGTATAAACAACGTGTATAGCTGTTTAATGCGGTGCTTTAGGGGGAGTTTCGCAAAATATATCTTTTTCATCCAAAATTTACATTGTTGGTGCAAAGTTAAGATTTAAACTTTAAAATTGTTTGATGGCTTTTGCTCCACATGTATTCATCATAACCTATATCTTGGATTAAGGGGGAGCTAAAATTTCAAATCTATACCTTAGTTCAAGATTGTTAAACATTCAAACCTTTCATGAAATGTATGCTTTTGTCTCTCTTCTCTTTTTGATGTATGTCAAAGGGGGAGAAGAAATATTTAAGTTAGAAGTGGATATATGACTATGTCATTTGGAAATATGATTATAAGACCTAACTTAAATGATTGTCAAACATCAAAAAGGGGGAGATTATTGGTGCAACAATGCCCCAAGCATTTATATGTTTTAATGTTTGAATAATCATCTAAGTTAGGCAACAATTTGTGATCTAAATTGTGATAATGATTAAGTGACAGGGAAATCCAAGTATGAAGATTTGGTGAAAGAAAAGTTCAAGGTAAAAGTTTGGCGGCATAAGACCAAGCATGTTGTCTTGGCGGCATTAAGTCCAAACGAATTTTGGCAAAGGAAGTCCAAAGGCAAGTCTTGGCAGTGTAAGTCCAAGCATGTAGACTTGGTGGCGTAAAGTCCAAGCACGCTTTGGCAAAGGAGAACCCAAGACATGACAAAGCCGAAGGAAGCTCTTGGAAGCAAAGCGCGAAGGATGAACAAGTCGTGGACTCGGAGGGATCCTGGAGGCGCAAGGCTTAAAGAAGAGCTAGAAGGTTAAGTCTAGGTCTAGGGGGGCGAAATCAAGTATGAAATACTCATTACGATGTATCACCGATCGTCTCGGGTGTTTCGATCGAGCCGTCGGTGAAACCACGATGATCGATCGATCGCTTGGTCATGGCTGATCGGTGATGTTGCTATCAGTCGACTGCCAACAGTGGCAGTCGACTGATCAAGGCAAAAACAGGCACAGAATGGAGTCCCACTCGACTGCGGCCTGTGATCACTCGACTGATCACTCCATCAGTCGACTGATGGAGTGATCAGTCGACTGGTGAAAGTGTCGTTGGACGAAACGACTCTGAATCCCGCGAATCCGGCTATTCAGAAGCCGTTAACCATGCCAGCAGTCGACTGATGCTGTACATCAGTCGACTGATCGTGCTCCAACGGGAAAATCAGCCTTCTCTCTATAAAAAGAGGGCTGATGGAGGTTTTTGGGGTTAATTCTTATTTCTGATTCTTCTCCAAAGCCTCCACGAGTTTACTAGCTTTCTAAGTGATCTTGAATCCCCTCTTCTTCTCTCTAAGCTCAAAGTTCATTCTTTGTAAAGAAGAGGAGTTGTGTTGTAAAGGAAAGCTTCTTAGTGGAATTGCTTGGGTTGATCAACCTTAAGGATCGCCATGGAGTAGGAGCGTTATCTCCGAACCACGTAAAGGCTTGTGTTAGCATTGCTTTTTGTTTTTACATATATTATTTGTGTTTGCTTCCGCTAATCGCTCTTGTAGAAACGAAAATCGCTATTCACCCCCCCTCTAGCTTCCAAACGATCTCCAACAGAGTGTTTTTTGAAAACCGACCTAGAGATCTAGTTCTCAATTAGGAAAGGGTTCGTAGCTCCGATAGATAACTCGGGTGAGTTGTTAGAACCAGAGAAATGGACCGCAAACTTTAGAAAAAAGACTCAAGTCGATTACAAGGCTTTAAACACCTTGCAATGCAGACTCACGAATGAGGAGCTAAGTCGAGTCGGGTCCGTTCAAAATTCAAAAGAGTTATGGGATAAATTAATTAAGTTACATGAACAAGTTAACTTGAGTCAATCCGAGGATGGTCTAGTTTTGATGGCAGGAACGAACACAAAATGAAAGAAATCCAAATCAAGAAAGAGGAAGAGGAAGAAAACTTCTAAGGCGAAATTGGATAAGTCATCGTCGGAAGACTTGGACGTGGAAATATCAATGAATTACTTTGTAGCACTTGTGGAAGCCGACGAGTCTGAAGATGAGACAATCTCCAAGTCCGAGTCCGAGAGAAGCCACGAATCTGCATTCGTTTCCGAAGGTTAAAACGAGGTAACATCTCCCCAAGAAGATAAGTTGTACAACATAATTACATGCCTAGGTAGGAAACTAGCCAAGTTCGAGAATTGAGTCGACTCGCTTCTTGAGGAAGTTCAAGTACTTAAGGAGCAAGTCAACTCGAAGACTTCGACTTGCCAAATTAAGGATAAAGACTCAACTCGAGTTGCAAAGCTTGAGGAAGAGAACTCTGTCCTAAAAAGGCAAGTAGAACATCTCACTAGATCGTTGGAAAGGTTCACATCGGGATCCAGTATCTCAATATGATGCTTGGGTATCAACGAGCCATGTACAACAAGTACGGACTCGGATACAAGGCTAAGGATACATATAGATCATACATGTTCTTGTTTAATAGAAATGCTAAGGGTCGAGTCCAAGCTTAGGTTCCTAAGACTAGCTTAGTCAATCAAGTTGGACCGAACCAATTTTGGATTCCCAAAGAACAAGTTTACTTAGTGAATAAGACCCAACAAAGCTACTATGCAGGGGGAGCTAACTCGTTGATTGTTTCCTTAATTAGATAAAACACTTGCATGCTTTATTTTACTTTTCTTGCTTAATTTAGAATGGACTAGATAAGAAACAAAGTAGTTTAAACTTGTACAATCTAGTACTAAGACAAGAACTGATAGTAAGTTAGGGAAGCTCTTCGAAGTGCATGTTTAGGAAGTGGTCATTACTCTGATATCCAAGAAGGCCATGTGCCTCGCCATGATCTGGTGCACTAAGTCGAGTGGAACTAACCGAAGCTAACTCACTAAATCTTTAACTAGTTAGATCAAGGCTCAATCTAAAGTGAATCAAGTACTTGATCCTTTATTGACTTTGTCTAGGAAGTGGTCATTGCTTCGATAACCAAGAAGGTCATGTGCCTCGCCACGATCTGGAAGTCAATACTGGAAGAACCTACTTGACTAGCTCAAACCAAGCTTGAATCTAACACAAGTTGAAAACACTTTGAAATTGCTCATTAAATTTAATTAAGATAAAAAGAAATTCTTATCTCACAAAACCCATAGGAATAAGTGTATTGAAAACCTAACTTAGGTGAGATGAGTTAGAATTTAATTAAGATTAATTAATTTAACTAACTTAACAATTTACTTAAACTTAATTAAACATAACAATAACATAATTAAACTTAACAATAACATAATCACAACTTAATTAACATAACTATAACATAATTAAACATAACAATAACATAATCACAACTTAATTAAACTTAACAATAACATAATCACAACTTAATTAAACTTAACAATAACATAATTAAACATAATCACAACTTAATTAAACTTAACAATAACATAATTACAACTTAATTAAACTTAACAATAACATAATCACAACTTAATTAAACTTAACAATAACATAATTAAACATAATCACAACTTAATTAAATTTAACAATAACATAATTAAACATAATCAAAACTTAATTAAACTTAACAAAAACATAATTAAACTTAATCACAACTTAATTATACTTAACAATAACATAATTAAACTTAATCATAACTTAATTAAACTTAACAACAACTTAATTAAACTTAACTAAACAACTAAACATAATCAATTCAATTTAACCAGCTTAATTAACTCAATTCTAATTAACTTAATTAACCATCTTATCAATCCAAACCATCTAATCAATTCAACTTAATTATTCCAACTTTGGTATCAACCTAGTGAACTTAATCGATTCAACTCAGCTAATCAACTCAAATAAAATCAAATCAATTAACATAAGTAATCCCAAATCAATTCAAGATAATTCGCTTTATTCAAAATTTAAATTAAAAAAAAATTAGTTAAGGGGGATAAAATAGTTTCAAGTTTATTAAATTTTGAAAAGCTTCAATTAAGGGGGAGTCTTAAATGTGTTTCAAACACTCTAGCTTTAAGGGGGAGTTAAGATACTTTCAAATATCTAATTTAATATATATATATATATATATATATAGGGGGAGTATTGAAAATTTAAAACTTAAATTAAGGGGGAAAAAAAACTTACTTTGAAAAGATTAAGTCTTAAAAAGCTTAAAGATTTTTAAAATTACTACTTAGGTTTTGATGTATGGGAATTAAACTTTATAAAGCTTTATTCAAGGGGGGAATTTTGAAAAACTTTAAAGAGTTTGAAATTTTTTGAAAAAGCTTGAAAATTCTTGAAAATTTTTGTTCAAAGGGAGTTAGTAAATTTTAAAAAATTTAGAATTTAAAAATATGATATTATTCAAGGGGAGTTTGAAAATTTATGAAAAGTTTGAAAATTCTTTAAAAATTTTTGAAAATAAGTTTATTCAGGAGGAGTTTTGAAAAGCTTTGAAAAATTTGAAAGTTTGATTTTTTTTAATTTTGAAAATAAGTTTTTATTGATGGGGAGCTTTAAAAAATTTGAAAGTTTGAAAATTCTTTAAAATTTTGAAAATAAGTTTTTATTCAGGGGGAATTTTGAAAAAATTGAAAATTTTTAAAGTTTGAAAAATCTTTAAAATTTTGAAAATAAGTTTTTAATCAGGGAGAGTTATAAAAAATTTGAAAATTCTTTAAAAATTTTGAAAAAAAGTTTTTATTCAGTGGGAGATTTGAAAAAATTTGAAATTATTAAAGTTTGAAATTTTTTGAAAAGTTAGATATATTGTGTGAAATTTATTAAAAAAAACTTAAATTAAGTTTTTGAAATCAAATTCGCGAGTGAAAATTTTAAAACTTAATTTTTGAGCTTGAAAACTCTCCACTATATTTTGTTGGCATTTTATAGTTAATCCTTATTTTGATGTATGCCAAATGGGGAGAAAGAGATATAAAGTTAGAAATTTACTTACTTAAAGAAAAGTGAAAAAATTAAAGAAAATTTTTTATCGAAAGAAAGATGCAAAAATTTGATAAGGACTTATGCATCTCATACATGGTTTAATTTATCCATTTATTGTACATGTCAATATTTAGATATTGGTATTTGATTCTCCTAACTTTAACTGGTGTATTGTCATACATCAAAAAGAGGGAGATTGTTGATGAAGTGAGCATTACTCCTTAGTTTTGATGTATGAACCACAGTTAAATGTTAGGATTCACTTGTGTTCTAATATCAGTGTTAAGTGTGCAGGCTTAACAGGAAGACCTAGTAGGTCGTGTTGATCGGATACTAGGCATGTATCTTGATAGATTAGGAGAATCGGACACCAGACATGAAGTCCAGATGGGTCGCGTGGAACAGACATTTGGCATGAAGACCAGTTGGGTTAGGAGATTGGATAATCGACAAAAAGTTTAGCTGGGTCAGGCTGACTGGACAGTTGGTGGAAGCCCTGGAGGGTCAGATCGAATGTCAAGAGTGGTAAGTTCGGCAGGTAATTGACAGGTAAGCTTCGAGTGAAGAGGTGAGGATGAGTCCTCTGTAGGGGGACAAAGCTCGTCGATCCGACGAAAAGTCCGCGTGAGACTTAGTAGTCGAGATCGAGTAGTATTACTACTGATATTGCATTTCATATTATCTATTTATGCTAATCTTGTTTTGCAGGGATCAATTGACTGGATGGATTCAAGTTGACTGAAGTCCAGTCGATTGGATACCTATTTGGCAGGATCAACTGGTGATCGATCAGAGATTGTGCGATGCAGATGAAAAGGATTTCAGTCGACTGAAGAGGCAAATTTCCCGATGCCAAGCCAAGTGACGTGGAGTTGACTAGAAGACCACAAATTCCATATCGACGGGCTGATGTGGAGTCGACTGGAAGGCATTATAGTCGAATGGAAAAGGTTTATAAAATATGAGCTCGACTATATCCGAGTTGAACATCCAATCTACGTCGAAGTGCTGTCAAAATTTTGTTGGTGCAATCGGCCCAGGTCACGATTGACCAGGACTCGAGTTTGACTCGAATGATATTTTGATGTTCGACAAAAGTATATGACAATGTAATTGTCAAGGTAAAGTCCAAGTCATGGGTACTTGGCATGGAAAGTCCAAGTGGAACACTTGGCATTTGGTAAAGTCCAAGTCTTGAGTACTTGGCATGAAAAGTCCAAGTGGGACACTTGGCACATGAAAAGTCCAAGCATGGGTCTTGGCAATGTAAAAATCCAACATGGGTTGGCAAGGGAAAGTCCAAGCTTGAGTCTTGGCATGAGAAGTCCAAGGGGTTTGATATTAGCTGCGTAAAGTCCAAGCGGGAGTCTTGGCAGCATAAGTCCAATGGTTGGCGGCGTAAAGTCCAAGCGGAGTCTTGGCGGCGTAAGTCCAATGTGGCTTGGCGGTGTAGACACCGTTAGCATGACATAGCCGATGGAAGCACCTGAAGGCTAACGTGATGGATGAACAAGTCATGGATGACTTGAAGGGATCCTAGAGACGTGAGGCTGATGGAGGTGGCTAGAAGGCTTAGGTCTAGGCTAAGGGTGGTCTAGCAAGTATGGGGGCACCATACTTGGGCTAAAACCTCATGTTTGAGGTGTGCCAGTCGACTGGTGCCATGTGGCAGTTGACTGAACCGAGTCAACTAGGGTTTGACTGTGGGAAGTGGTCTAGCAGTCGACTGCCAGAGGTGGGTAGTCGACTGATGCCTCGAGCAGTCGACTGATTGCATGATCAGTCGACTGGTGCTCGAGAATTCGACCATAGAGTGTAGTCTCACTCGATTGCTGGGACCAGCAGTCGAGTGAGGACACCATCAGTCGACTGATGGGTTTGATCAGTCGACTGATGGTAGATCCGTTGGACTTATCCAGCGTGGATCTAGCCGTTGTCTCATGACAACAGTGGCATCAGTCGACTGATGGTCCCGATCAGTCAACTGATCGACTTTTTCCAGCACAGGTTGAAGCTATAAAAGGAGCTCGTGATGGAGGAAATTGGCATGGGGGGTTTTGGAGCGATTTGTTGTTGCAAATCAGGGTCTCCAAGGTGATTTCAAGCAACAAATCAATCAAGCAATCCAAAGGCAATCGTAAAGTAATTTTCTTTACTTGCATTGTATTTCATTATTGTAATTGCTTGTATTTGTATCTTATTGTTGTAAGATTACTTGTAAGGGGTTTCTCCACCTCCAACTTGTGTCGAGAAGGAGTATTTGTGATTAGTGAGTGCGTGTGCATCACTAGAGCTCGTAGAGCTCGACTTGTGGAGTAGGAACCATGCGGTTCCGAACCACGTTAAATATTTGTGTTTGCGTGTTGTATATTTTGTTATCATTATTATCTTTCTATTTCCGCTGCGCTAACGAAATTGAAGAGACAACCGCAAACGAATTCCATCTACGAACGGTCAAACGCTATTCACCTCCCTCTAGCGGCGTCAAATATCCTACAATTGGTATCAGAGCCTGGGGCTCTTCTAAGGACTAAACGCCGAGAGCTAAGACAAAAGACACTAGAGGGTGAAGATGGAAGAACCATTGGGATGAGACATCAACACCCCAATTCCGTATTCCTTATATAGACAAGAAGGATTTCGACAATGGAAGGCGAGAATTGAGGACTTCCTAATGATGAGAGACCTTGAGGAGTGGTCCGCTTTGATGGAAGGGTTTGAATATCCTAAGGGACCAAAGGGAGGGTTTCTCAAGAAGAAGAAATGGAGTGAGGAACACTCCGACAATTTGATAAAAACAAGAAGGTAATCAAACTTATTTTTGATCTAATTCCTAATGACCTCTTGTGTAGCCTAGGTGACCTTGAGGATTGTAAAGACGCCAAGGAGGTATGGAACAAATTGGCAAGATTCCATGAAGAGTCTCATTCAATCCATGAAGACAAGGAGGATGAAGAAGAGAGTTCATCCTCAAGTGAAAGTGAGGAATCGGAAGTTGAGATGGAGTCAACTTCCGGATCGGAGAAAAAAAAGGTGGAAGAAGTGGAAGAAGCATCCACTTCTAGGATTGAGGAGTAGAGACCATCCTCCACACCGGGGCAATCTCAAGAGGAGCCATCCACCTCCGGGAGAGATAAAGAATCCACTCCGGGGCCTACAACCACTCTAGGTAACTCAAGCAATTCAGTTTTAAACAAAAATCATATAATTTGCTTTGAGTGTAGGGAATCCGGGCACTACAAGAGTAAGTGCCCAAAAAGGGTAAAGAAGGCTCAACCGACACCAAAAGTCAAGGATGCCGATCCCCAAAGTCAAAAGAGCAAGGAGCATATCATATGCTTCAAGTGCAACTCAAAGGGGCATTACCGGAGTCATTGCCCAAGGGGGAAGAAGAAAGGGCAAGAAGGAGCAACACAAGTAGGGGGAGCCTCCAAGGCAAACCCTAAGGTAAAATTTATTAATGCACCTTCAATTTCTAGGGATAAGAAGCATGCTAGGAATAATTTTAATAGTCTTGCTATTGTACATGAAAAGCATGCTAGAAATAATAGACATATTTGTTTAGATGCTAAGAGTGTCCACTTAGGAAATAAGAAGAAATTTGGGACTAATGTCCCTAAAAATATTTTACCTAGGGAATCTATCAAGAAAATAGGAGAACACCTAGGTTTCAATCCTAAATGGACTAGGCATATGCCTAGGAAGTCCAATGCCCAAGGATTAAATCAAAATTCTAAAATTGGGCAACTAGAAAAGGAAAATCAAGTCTTGAGGTCAAGGCTTGAAAAGATGGAAAAGACCCTTGCAAAAATGCAAAATCTATTTAAAGGGTCAAATGATCAAACTCCTAGGTCAAAAACTCAAAGTCAACACTTAAGACCTAAGGATCAAAAGTCATCCAAGGGCAAACCTAAGCACAAGGAAACCTATCACAATGTTCTATTTGATTATGGAACTAAACCTAAGAAAACCAAGGTCAATAGGGAAGTCATCCCTAGGGTTGACCAAAGGTTGTGCCTAGTGGCTAGGGTTTCTAGGAAACCTAGGGTGGCCACTAAGAAGGTTGCAAGGGGAGTTACCCCTAGAGTCAACCTAGGTAAGACCACAATGACCAAGGCTAACAAGCCTAGGAGGGTAATTAGGAAGGTATCTAGGGAGGTTATCCCTAAGGAATACCTGATTAACTCTAGGAGCTCAAATCGGTTTTGAGTTCCTAAGAGCGTGATTGATTCACGCTAGATGGGTTTAGGGTGTGCCAACCTTGATTGGATGGGTAGTTAACTCAACCATGGTAAAGGTGGCATTTTAGGATATTTTCAAGGTTATGGTTACCTTGGAAATAGATTTGAATAAATATCCTAAAAGATTTTAGGATGTGCCAATGCACCTTTTTGAAATTAAGAAGAATCAATTAAATTGGCACAATTTAGATTTAGAGATTAATGTGCCATTTTGGGTTTTTGGCACACTAGGGAGATTAAGGATAATATGGCAAAATATATCTAATTATATCAAATGACAATTAATATTAAAATTTAGGTATTACTATACCTATATATTTTATATGTCATGCTTTGTTTGTCATATAACATGCCATGACATCATATTTATTTTAATCATTTTATATGTCATGTTCATGTTTAGGATTAAGGTTTCAAATGTCATGTGTTTTTAGTTTTCATCTTATGCCATGACATCATGATTATGAGCTTATGCTTATTTATATCATCTCTTATGCCATGATCATTTCATGCATTAAATTGATTGAAAATTGAGTTAAGGACAATGACATGACTTGGAGTCCCATTTATAAGGGAATCAAGTAGAGTTGCCTTAGAAAATGCATGAAACCCTAGATTAAATGAACCAAAACCCACATCTCACATCCAATGGACATGTATGTGTATTTATACACCCTAGATACATGTGAGATGCTAGGATATGAGTTAAGTTCAAGGTGCATAGTTTTTGCATCTAGTTGAACTCAAATTCATATTAACCCAACATGTGGATCATTGGGAGAGTTTGTGTATAAGTCATGTACATAGAGCCCAAGGAATATGATCCAAAATAAGGTTTTGAAAACATTTTAAAATCATTTTAGAAAACCTTGGTGAAGCCTATCTTTTGATAGCAATCACCATTGATGGAGTTGATACAAGATAGGGCCAAAACATTGAAAATTTTAATGGTTTTGAGTTTTGTATCAAACTCACTATTTTATGGGTAAAATAATTTTCAAATATTTTTCACCCATTGCATTGACTATAAGCAATATACGTATCAAATTTCATGATTTTTCAAAATACGTAGAATTACTTATGATTTTCTAAAACTCATTTTTGATAACTGAAAATCGGATTTTGATTATCGATCACCTAGGTGGCGATCGGTGATATGGTGTCGATCGTGATTTCTGAATCACTCGACTGATAGCCTGATTTCGGGGTAACCAAGGTTGTTTAACCCGATTTCATCTGCGGTTAAGGTCCCTAACCACTTCTAACCCTAGGATATACTTTGGGAAGCATTATGAAGGGTGAAAATCTATTAGATATGGATTAGGAGAGGTATTAGGTCAAAGTATCAAATTTAGGGTGTGGAAAGTTCAAGTTTGAACTTTTAACCTTAATTTTGATGGCTTAGAGTTCCTATTGGCTTAGGGACTTTCCAAGGAGATTGTTGGTGCAATGGTCAAGGGGGAGCAAGCCTTTAGGGGGAGGTATCCATCTTGGAGTGATGGATGTGTTTTTCTTTCTTCTTGAAGGGGAAAATGTTATCAATTGGGAAAATTGATGGATTTTTAGAAACCCAATTTGGAAATTGGGAGAGTGTATAGGATTGCCTCTCTTGAGTGATATGAGACTTATCACTAAGAAGATGGTAGACATCCTAGGTA
Organism: Wurfbainia villosa; assembly: GCA_025175895.1. Taxonomy (NCBI): domain Eukaryota; kingdom Viridiplantae; phylum Streptophyta; class Magnoliopsida; order Zingiberales; family Zingiberaceae; genus Wurfbainia; species Wurfbainia villosa. The sequence continues at coordinate 80,987,671 of CM045987.1, read as the reverse complement.
TTTTTGGACAAAGGGGGAGATTGTAAGATCTCATTGGGCCATGAGACATTGACCTCCTTGGAGAGATAACCTTTTTGATGTATGTCAAAAAGGGGGAGAATGTTTGGGGGAGAACATTTGGAGAATGTTTAAAGAATGTTTAAGATTACCAACTTGGGATAATTGGTAAGGGATTTGAGTTAGTGTTCTAACTCGATGATTTGTTTGGTTTTTGTCAAACATCAAAAAGGGGGAGATTGTTGGTGCAATCGACCCAGGTCACGATTGACCAGGACTCGAGTTTGACTCGAATGATATTTTGATGTTCGACAAAATTATATATGACAATGTAATTGTCAAGGTAAAGTCCAAGTCATGAGTACTTGGCATGGAAAGTCCAAGTGGAACACTTGGCATTTGGTAAAGTCCAAGTCTTGAGTACTTGGCATGAAAAGTCCAAGTGAGACACTTGGCACATGAAAAGTCCAAGCATGGGTCTTGGCAATGTAAAAGTCCAACATGGGTTGGCAAGGGAAAGTCCAAGCTTGAGTCTTGGCATGAGAAGTCCAAGGGGTTTGATATTGGCTGCGTAAAGTCCAAGCGGGAGTCTTGGCAGCATAAGTCCAATGGTTGGCGGCGTAAAGTCCAAGCGGAGTTTGGCGGCGTAAGTCCAATGTGCCTTGGCGGTGTAGACACCGTTAGCATGACATAGCCGATGGAAGCACCTAAAGGATAACGCGATGGATGAACAAGTCATGGATGACTTGGAGGGATCCGAGAGGCGTGAGGCTGATGGAGGTGGCTAGAAGGCTTAGGTCTAGGCTAAGGGTGGTCTAGCAAGTATGGGGGCACCATACTTGGGCTAAAACCTCATGTTTGAGGTGTGCCAGTCGACTGGTGCCATGTGGCAGTCGACTGAACCGAGTCAACTAGGGTTTGACTGCAGGAAGTGGTCTAGCAGTCGACTGCCAGAGGTGGGCAGTCGACTGATTGCATGATCAGTCGACTGGTGCTCGGGAATTCGGCCACAGAGTGTAGTCTCACTCGACCGCTGGGACCAGCAGTCGAGTGAGGACACCATCAGTCGACTGATGGTAGATCCGTTGGACTTATCCAGCATGGATCTAGCCGTTGTCTCACGACAACAGTGGCATCAGTCGACTGATCGACTTTTTCCAGCACAGGTTGAATCTATAAAAGGAGCTCGTGATGGAGGAAATTGGCATCGGTTTCTTAAGGGTTTTGGAGCGATTTGTTGTTGCAAATCAGGGTCTCCAAGGTGATTTCAAGCAACCAAGCAATCAAGCAATCCAACGGCAATCGTAAAGTAGTTTTCTTTACTTGCATTGTATTTCATTATTGTAATTGCTTGTATTTGTATCTTATTGTTGTAAGATTACTTGTAAGGGGTTTCTCCACCTCCGACTTGTGTCGAGAAGGAGTATTTGTGATTAGTGAGTGCATGTGCATCACTAGAGCTCGTAGAGCTCGACCCGTTGAGTAGGAACCGTGCGGTTCCGAACCACGTTAAATATTTGTGTTTGCGTGTTGTATATTTTGTTATCATTATTATCTTTCTATTTTCGCTGCGCTAACGAAATTGTAGAGACAACCGCAAACAAATTCCATCTACGAACGGTCAAACGCTATTCACCCCCCCTCTAGCAGCGTCAAATATCCTACAAATTTTCTCACGATCACAAAAGCTTCAAATATTCTAAAGGGCTCTTTTCTGACACCTCGTGCCTGCATCCTATTCTATATTTGTGTCTGTATAAAATAGTCATTAATTTCTTTTTATTTCGCTTGTGTATTTAATTTCAAGAGAGGGTAGGTTGTTACCCTTCTCTCATCTTTGTAAAAAGCGAACTCTCTCTGAAGTTGAGAGTTCTCGAATCGGAGGGTATTATAGTGATTGCCCATCGAGATAGCTCTCGGGAGAGCTACGAGCCTTGGAGTAGCAACCCAGTTAGGGTTGTGAACCAAGTAAATTGCCTATATCTAAACTGCACTTAATTTCCACTGCGTACTCTTGTTTGACAATATAAAATAAGTTTCTAAAATAAAAAAATATTAAATACCGAGATTCACCCTCTCTCTCGGTTTACTCGATCCTACACCTTCTACGCTAGTAACTCCTTCATATGACTAACCTTTTCGATCAATTGATTTATTTTTGCTCTTACTGTCGGTGAGGATGAAGAAGAAGCACCGAGGACTTTATAGGTTTGGCTCAAAGAACCAAGTCTAATTATTCTTCCACCTTTTGCTCCTCCAGTTGCTTCGAGCTATAAATTCATATTGCCAACAAAAGGCTCAGATTCAACTGTATCATCACTTGCACCTAAATTTATCGGTGCAAGTTCATCGTATTTCTTCTATTTTGAAAAAAAGTTAAATAATAAAAAAGACTTTAAAATTTTTAAAATTACAAACCTTCATTATTCTAGCTCTCTCTCCACTCCACGTCTTATCTTTCTTTTGAAATGTACGGATGAAAATGTCTATGAATAATGGCTTAGTCCCCGTTTTTTGGGTCTAAACAAACATCGTTATAAATAATAAGATAGTGAGTATTAGATAAAAAAATTAGAATTTGAATAAATGCACCAATCGATGTTTATGTTCGTCAATATTGATTGAGCCTCCCGCATATGTGGCAGACATTGTGCCAGAATTATAATTTTGATTTTTCTTATTTTGTTAACTCTTTCATTTGCTATCCTCATATCCCTAATATGCAACAATCTTATTCTAATTCTCCTCGGTTATGCAGTGTGACTTTTTTACTTCTAGTTTTCATATGACTTAGTATGTTTCTGATATGATCATTATATTTTTTCTTGAAAATCCTCTTTATCTCTAGTGTTTCACTCTCATCCCAAGTAAATACCCGCTGCAGTAGAGAAAAAAATGAAATAATTATATTAATTATAATTTTATATACACATTGATTTAAATAACTTATCTTGAACTCATTCAATCACAGATTTTTTATTTCTTCCGGCGTGCTCGTATAAGTCATTGAAGCTCCACCCTAATGGTTATTCACTATTTTATTCACCTCGTAAATAACATGTACAAAATTTGTAAATATATCATAAAATAAAAACAAATCATGTTAGATATTTATAAAAAAATATATCTTATTAAAAACATAAATAATTTAAAACTTGAATACGTACGAATCTTCATACGAAGATATCAACTCTTGTGTATCTTCCCTCTCAACGAGTGATTGTTGTACTGGGGACGATACATTAGGAGGGGTATGTTGAGAACCAAAAGATCCTGCAACCGGAGAAGGAGTCGAAGACACATTTTCTACAAGAGAATCAGACTGTGCAGGAGCTAAAGTAGAGCAAGAGTGTGATCTTATATCACTATTCCGTCTATCACCGCCACGTCGAAACTATCAATAATAATTATTAGAATAATTAAGTTAAAAAAGATTGCATCTTCATATTGGATGTATAATATTAATAATATAAAAAAAATTATCATATATGAAGCAACTAGATAACCTATAGAAAAAGGTAGTTCATTAGTATATTAAATATATGAAATTTAGAATAAGACAATAAATAGAAATATAATTGATACCTAATAAAAGTTACTGATATTCATAAATCGAAGTCCTCATTGTCATTTTCATCATTATCATATGTCTCTTCAATTTCATCATCCTCATTGTCATCGTCATCATCATCCTGAGTCTCATTGTCATCCTCATCCTCATCCTCTAAATCAAATTTCTCATATTAATCTTCAATTATTTCACTTGCATCAACGTCTATTACTATGCCGCTAGATTCTGTAATGTTGAAATATTATACTCTTCTATCTAAAATGTATCGACAACTTTAGCTTATTGATATGCTATGTCTTCTCAATGTTCCTTGATTTTGTTTCGTGCTTTTGTTTTACAAATAGCCCACAAATCAATTTTGTTACATCTCAAACTAAAATATGAAGCATAAAATACTTGAATCGCTTGTTGTATTAACACAAATGGTTCATACATTTTGTATAATTTTTTATGATTTATTTCAATCAAATTAAACTATGGATGCACCTTCATGCCTTTGATAGGGTCAAACCAACGACACATAAATAAAATAATTCACAAATCTAAGCCAGGGTAGTATATCTCTAAAATTTCATCTAGCAAATCTTAAAAATCATTCGTTGCACCTCCATTATTGGATGACTGAACACAAACCCCACTATTCATTGTAGTTTTACCTATCCTATATTCTTGAGTATGAAAATTATATCCGTTTATAAAATATATCGACCAAGTTTTGACCATTGATTTTGGACCCTACATATGTTTTATCAATTCTTGATGAATGTGAACTTGATTATCATGAACTTGAAGCCAAATAAATATGTGTTAAAGTCAATATTTAACCAATTGATTATTATAGAATACTTACATATTTTTTGAACTATGCATGGTGTAAATTCATCATCGCAGAAACAATCGAATCATGCTCCGGAAGCTCCGAATATAGAGTTTAAAAATCCTACCATAAAATTAAATATAACACAAACAAAAATTTTTGACATATGAAATAAAAATATAACATATATATATATATATATACTAACTCAAAATACGATATTACTTCTGGACAGTTCAGTAAAATATATGTGTGGGTTGCTTGTCATTCTTGACCAGTTAAGTATCTATGTAGATACAAGATCCACATGGTCGACCAAGATAGTTAAAAATTAAGAATGAATTTAGATTTGGATCAATAGGACCCTCATAATTTTTTCCTGCTCTCCACCGTTTGCATTGAACGTGAGGTTTAAAATAATATGATGCAAAAGTTGTAACTTCCTCCACAATATATACATTAACAATAGAAGCCTCAATGTGCGCCTTATTTTTCACCTTTTTTTTTTCAAGTGATAGAGAAATCTAATAGTAATAAAACAAAATATATTAGAAATTTACTTACTAAAAATACTCAAATGCACTAACAACGATCAAAGAAAATGAAAAGTTCACCTTTCAAATGGATACATCCATCGAAATTGAATATGACCTCCAACTTTGGCCTCGTATGTCAAGTGAACAAAAAGATATTCTATGGAATCTTAAAATGACGGTGGAAATATTCTTTCTAAGTTATACAAAATTATTGGAATATCTCTCTCTAATGTCTCCATGTGTGAATGACTCAATACTGTCGAGCAAATATCATGAAGGAAAATGTTTAATTCCGTAATTGCGCCCCATACAAAATTTGACAACATTTCCTTAAATGCAATAGTAATTAGTCTTTTTATGAATATATGACAGTCACGACTTTTCAAACTAATCAATTTGCATTACTTCAAATCGACATGTCTTCCAAGATTAGAGACATAACCATAAGGAAATCTCAATGATTTCAACTATTTACAAACAATCCGTCTCTGATCCTTATTCAATGTATAAACTACTTTTGGTTTTGGTCCTTTACTATTTTCATCGACAACAAGAGTCGATCGTTTACAGATGAGACACATCTTTTCTTGCATTCAGATTGACTTTTATTTTTTCAATAATATCCATCATTGTATTTATCAGATTATCAAAAATATTCTTCTTAATATGTATTATATCGAGATTGTGATGAATCAAATTACTTTGCCAATATGGTAAATCTCAAAAAATACTCCATTTAGTTCATTTATGTGTACTTCTATAGCCATATATTGTAACATTTGATTCTTCAACAACAGATAAGAAGTTAAGCATCTATGCCATAAGCATTCACCGTTTAATCTTAATGGTGGCAGTGTTCTTTTAATTCTATTATTAGTGAATTCTTCTTTATTTCTTCTGAATTTATGATTTGGTGGCAAAAATTATCTATGACACTCAAAATAACTCGGCTTCTTTCCCTGTTTCAATTTGAATGACTTTGATCTCTCCATACATATTGGACATCCTAAAATCCTAATGATACTCCATCCCGATAATATTCCATAAGCTGGAAAATCATTTATGGTTGAAAGAAGCGCAACTCTCATTATAAATATTTGATTAGTATGGATATTGTCATGCCTCGGAGGTGCACCCTATCCGGTCAACGGACGAAGCCCCTCCCTTATGACAATTTAAATACAATCGATACATAGCCATCTAGTCACAACCAACACATCAAGACTGATATATATAAGGAAAGCAACAGCGGAAGATCATCACAAAGGAGTTATAACCTCAACAAGAGTGCATACCGGTATGACTGACCACAACATAAGGAAATACCATAATAAATCCAAAAAAAAAGTATATGCGAACATCAACAAATGTCCAATGATGCAAACCAACATATAAGTCCAAGTTCACAACAAAACATACGAAAATTCAATAGTCCGGACCCTCAGAGGTGAGATGAGATGAGATAGCATCAGCCGACAGTGCTCCAAGCCTATCACCAAGTCTGCTACCTGCTACCTGCTACCTGCTACCTGGGCGACAAGAAACCTAGGGTCTATGGTGGTGAGTATAAAACTCAGCGGTAATAATGAAAGATAGTGCATGCATATCAGATATCATATGATAATCAATAATATACTATCTAAAGGTACAATAGATATATGCCCGTATGATATAACTACTGCATACACCAACTGATCAACTGAACAACATAAGGTACAAACATACCTGAAGTTCTGCAACGATACAACTCCTACAACCTGAGCACATATACCATAATATAGCACATATGACAGTATAGAGTAAAACTATCTCTGTAATCAATAAACCGTCTCACGAACTTACTATAACAAGAACAACAACGTACCTGATCCAACCTACCCAACATCATGATATTGGTTAAATACATACAATCGTTCGATCAATTCGTACACCGATATTCTACACATAACAGTACATGATATGCAAATAACATGCAAGATGATGTACAACCATATGCAACAAATATATCTCAAGCAAATGCAACAACACAACAAGCGTATATAGATTGTATCTATATATACTGATCACACTTATTGGTGCAATCGGCCTAGGTCATGATTGACCAGACTCGAGTTTGACTCGAGTAGTGTTTTGATGTTTGACGATGAGTTGACCATTGTTTGACAATGGGTTGACTATATGGTTGACATGGGGTTGACCATATGATGGAGAAGTCCAAGTGGGACACTTGGCATGGAAAGTCCAAGCTTGAGTCTTGGCAAATGAAAAGTCCAACATAGGTTGGTAAGGGAAGTCCAAGGGTTGATATTGACGGCGTAAAGTCCAAGGGTGGAGTCTTGGCAGCATAAGTCCAATGGTTGGCGGCGTAAAGTCCAAGCGTGTGTCTTAGTAGCGTAAGTCCAATGTGCCTTGGCGGTGTAGACTAGCTTAGCATGACAATAGCCGATGGAAGCACCTGAAGGCTAGCATATGGATGAACAAGTCATGGATGACTTGGAGGGATCCGATAGACGTGAGGCTGATGGTGGCTAGAAGGCTTAGGTCTAGGTTAAGGGTGGTCTAGCAAATATGAGGGAATCATATTTGGGGTAAACCTCATGTTTGAGGTTTGTCAGTTGACTGGTGTTATGGACTAGTCGACTGGTCAAGTGTTTTGACACTTGATAGCTGAGTCGACTCTTGGTAGTCGATTGAGATTATGACCGATCGATGAGTCAAGCGTGCATGGTATTGGCGATCGCCGATGTTAGCGATCGATTAGCCTATCGATATCATGGAGGCGATCGGCGATGTTGAGGAAATGCCACAGACCGCGAGGCGGGCTCGACCCGGCTCGACTCGACTACTGTCGATCATCGCTAGAGTTTGATAGTCGACTGATGATTTATCCGTTGAAACTTGTCCAGCGTGGATCAAGTCGTTGTGAGACAATGACTATAGGAGCAGTCGACTGATGAGTTTGATCAGTCGACTGCTAGGCGCGGAATCAACCTGAGACAAGCATAAAAGGAGGAGCTTGGGGAGGATTTCCATAGCGATTTTTGGGGAGATTTTGAAGGGGAATTGTTGTTGCATTCCAGACCTTCAAAAGCAAACCAAAGCAATCAACAAGCAAGCAATCCAAAGTTCTTAGTGTAAAGTTTTCTTTACTTGTATTTGTGTATTATTTAGTTTACTTATTGTATTTCATTGTATTACTTTTGTAATCACTTGTACGAAGTTTCTCCTTCTCTGACGTGTATACTTGAGGAGTATATTGATTAGTGGTGGTGTTTGCATCACTAGAGCTCATTTGAGCTCAATCCGTAGAGTAGAAACTTTAAGATTCCGAACCACATTATATTTGTGTGTTGTGATTGTCTTTGTGTATTTGTATTTCTATTTTCTATTTGTATTCCGCTGCGTTAACGATAAGTATAGGCAATCAAGCACGAGCGATTTTCGTCAAGAAATCGTAAGCGCCATTCACCCCCCTCTAGTGCTCACCGAAGATCCTACAACACTCACCCACTCACACACACACACACACACATAAAATAGGGGAAGGATAAAGAAAAGAACGCGGCTGGGAAAAATGCTCGGGGAAAAACAGCGACGAGGAAATGCAGAAACGGAAGAAATGGAGCAGCTTAAGAAACACTCGTAGGATGAAGTGATGGCCTATGAGGAAGACGGAGTTGCGGTGAGGAAGAGAAAGAATCGTGAGTGAGGAACGCAAATTGGGAGGTTTTTAACAGTTGCTCGTAGGTGGTTGAGCTAGCCTAGATCAAATCCGAGCTAACCCAAATTGACCGCAACACCTAATTAAACCCCAAACAACTTATTAAATAATTAATTCGCATAATTATTTTTTTTTCCGTATTTTACATTCTCCCCCACTTAATAAAATTTGGTCCACCAAATTTCGTGCTTACTACGATAATTAATTCAAGAATTTCTTGAACTACTACATACCTCAAGTGAACAGATGAGGGTATCGAGCACGGATAGTATCTTCCAACTCCCACGTAGTCTCCTCAACAGTATGATGCTGCCATCCTACCTTTACAAGTCGGATGGTTTTGTTCTGCAATTGACGCTCCTTGTGACCTAAAATTCGCACTGGAATCTCCTCATAAGTCGCATTAGGCTGGAGTGGAATCGATACCTCTTTCAGAACATGATTAGGATGCGACATGTATTTCCTCAGCATAGAAATATGAAATACGTTATGTATGCCTGCCAGAGTCGGAGGTAAAGCTAACCGGTAAGACACACCCCCAATCCGCTCCAATATCTCAAATAGACCAATATAGCGTGGAGCTAGTTTCCCCTTTAGCCCGAATCTTTTTGACTCCTTTTGTAGGTGAAACACGCAAAAGTACAAGATCCCCTACCAAGAACTTCAGATGCCTTCGCCTCCGATCCGCATAACTCTTCAGTCGATTCTGTGCCTCTGATAATTGCCGTCTGATGTCCCACACTAACTCCACATCATGCTGAATACTCTGTGGCCCCAGCAATTGTCATTCCCCAACTTCCTCTCACAACATAGGAGACTACATGGTCTACCATATAAAGCCTCGAAAGGAGCCATCTGAATTGAAGAGTGATAGTTGTTGTTATAGGAAAATTCCACCAAATGAATATGATCCTCCCAACTGCCTTTGAAATCCATAACACAAGATCTCAATAAATCCTCCAAGGTTTGAATGGTGTGCTCTGACTGACCATCTGTCTGCGGATGAAATGTTGTACTGAGATGAAGCTCTGTGCCCATGGCCTGCTACAGACTCTACCAAAATCATGAGGTAAATTGCGGATCCCTATCTGATATGATACTCAAAGGCACTCCATGCATCATGACAATCTCTTGATAGTATAACTCTACCAGATGATCCAATGAGTTCATCCCACGAATAGGAAGGAAATGAGCGGATTTGGTTAATCGATCCACAATCACCCAAATCGCCTCATGTCCTTTACGGATTTTGGGTATTCCCGTAACGAAATCCATAGTGATATGCTCCCACTTTCTTTCCGATATCGGAATCTCCTGAAGAAACCCGACTTATTTCTGATGTTCTGCTTTCACTTGCTGACATACTAAACATCAAGCAACAAAGTCTGCAATATCTCTCTTCAGGCTGTCCTACAGTATGAACACTTTAAATCTTGGTACATCCGAGTATAACCAGTATAGCAAATCTTGAACGATGTGCTTCTTGTAACAACTCCTCCTTAACTGGATGCGTGCCCGGAACACATAATCTTCCATGAAAATGAAGTACTCCTTTCTCGTCACACGAGAAATCTATTTGACATCTTGAATCTATTGTGTTGCACAAAAATTGAAGATGATGATCACTAACTTGTGCCTCTTTGATCTTCTCAATAATAGAGGATTGGGCAACCATAGAAACTAATATCCCCCAAGATGTTTGACCTTGTTCAGACAACTCTAACTCTGAGAACTGTTGAACTAGATTAGTAACTACTGTCAAATGATTGGCCAGAGTCCCACGGGACTTCCTGCTCAGTGCATATGCTACCACATTAGCCTTTCTCGGATGATAATTGTTGGGGAATGGATCGTCGCTAGAAGGGGGTGAATAGCACTTTTTCGTTGCTTGATGAATTTCGATCGTGCTCTTGCCTATGATTGTTAGTATGTAGTGGAATATAGAAATGATACAAACAAATATACAAGACAAACACAAATACAACTCACAAGACCAAATATAACGTGGTTCGAAATCTTAGGGTTCCTACTCCACGGGTTGAGCTCGAATGAGCTCTAGCGATGTCAATACCACCACTAATCAAATACTCCTTCTTGATAACAAGTTGGAGGCGGAGAAAACTTTACAATGATTACAAAACTAATACTAAGAAAATACATGTAAATACACTAAAATGCAAGTAAAGAAAACTTTACAAAGAGCTTTGGATTGCTTGATCTTTGGTTGCTTGGGAAGAGCCTTAAAGGTCTGGATTACAGAAGCAAATCCCCTTCAAATTGCTTTAAAGAAACCTTGCCAAATCCTCCTCCATGAGATGCTTTTATAACTTGCATTCGGGCTGAATTCTGCCTAGAAATTGACTGATCACGATCATCAGTCGACTGCTCCTGTAGCCGTTGTCTCACAACGGTTCGAGCCACGCTGGATAAGTTTCAACGGATAGACCATCAATCGACTGATCATGCTTCCACTCGACTGTCAAATCCTAGCAGTCGACTCAGAAACATTCTGTGCCCATTTTCTTGACCATCACCGATCGCTCTCGATGGCGATCGCTCAACTCATCGATTGGCGCCAATGTGATCGATTGCCAAGGCCTTTTTCCGCAGTTAAACCCTAGTCGACTCATGGCAGTAGACTGGTCATAATCCCAGTCGACTGCTACAAGTCGACTGGCTGCCAAGTGCCAAAACACTTAGCCAATTGACTGGTCCAAAATCCCAGTCGACTGATAACCTCAATCATGAGGTTTAACCTCAAGTATGATGCCCTCATACATGTTAGACCATACTTAGCCTAGACCTAATCCTTCTAGCCACCTCCATCAGCCTCACGCCTATCGGATCCCTCCAAGTCATCCATGACTTGTTCATCTATACATTAGCCTTTAGGTGCTTCCATCGGCTATTGTCATGCTAAGCTGGTCTATACCACCAAGGCACATTTGAGCTTATGATGCCAAAACTACTGCTTGGACTTTACGCCGCCAAACCATTGGACTTATGCTGTCAAGACTTCCACTTGGACTTTACGCCGCCAATATCAATCCTTGGACTTTCCTTGCCAATCCATGTTGGACTTTCCAATTGTCAAGACTCAAACTTGAACTTTCCCTTGCCAAGACCCATGCTTGGACTTTCCATGCCAACCCATGTTGGACTTTCCATGCCAACCCATGTTGGACTTTCCGATTGCTAAGACTCAAGCTTGGACTTTCCCTTGCCAAGACCCATGCTTGGACTTTCCATGCCAAGTACTCATGACTTGGACTTTCCCATTGACAATCACATTGTCATACATTTTGTCGAACATCAAAATATCGCTCGAGTCAAACTCAAGTCTGGTCAATCGTGACCTGGGCCGATTGCACCAACAATAATGAATGGTACAATCATAATCCTTCAGATATTCCATCCATCGCCTCTGTCTAAGATTCAATTCTTTTTGTGTGAAAAGATATTTCAAACTCTTATGGTCTGTGTAGATCTCAAAAGTAATTCCATATAGATAGTGTCTCCATATCTTCAAGGCAAAACTAATGACTGCTAACTCCAAATCATGCACATGGTAATTCTTTTCGTGATCCTTTAGTTGACGGGAGGCATAAGATACCACATGGTTGAACTGCATCAGAATTGCACCTAACCCTTGGAAAGAAGCATCAATATATAGTACCATCCCATCAACACCAGAAGGAATCACTAACACTGGTGCAGAAATTAGCCACTATTTAAGCTCTTGAAAGCCAGTTTCACAAGCCTCCGATCAGGCGAACTTGATCCCCTTCTGGGTCAAGCCAGTAAGTGGTGTGGCAATACTAGAGAATCCCTCCACGAATCTGCGATAATAACTAGCCAAACCAAGGAAACTACGAACTTCCTGAACTGATTTTGGATGCTCCCAACCAGTAATGGCCTCGATTTTTTGGGGATATATAGAAATACCCCTGTTAGATACCACGTGTCAAAGAAAACCCACTGAGGATACCAGAAGGTGTTGGTGCAATCGACGCAGGTCACGATTGACCAGACTCGAGTTTGACTCGAGAGATGTTTTGATGTTTGACAAAGTAAGTTGACATTGATGTTTGACATCAATGTCTGTTGATAATTTGGGAAGATTGTTTATACAATCAACTCGGGTTATGTTAACTGGGCTCGAGGGAGACTTTGATGGTTGACTAGGGTTGACCATGTGGTTATGGAAAGTCCAAGTGGGACACTTGGCATTTGGGAAAGTCCAAGCATGGGTCTTGGCATGGAAAGTCCAACATGGGTTGGCAGGGGAAAGTCCAAGCTTGAGTCTTGGCACTTGAGAAGTCCAAGGGGTTGATATTGGCGGCGTAAAGTCCAAGCGGAGTCTTGGCAGTGTAAGTCCAATGTGCCTTGGCGGTGTAGACACCCTTAGCATGACATAGCCGATGGAAGCACCTGAAGGCTAGCGCGATGGATGAACAAGTCATGGATGACTTGGAGGGATCCGAGAGGTGTAAGGCTGATGGAGGTGGCTAGAAGGCTTAGGTCTAGGCTAAGGGTGGTCTAGCAAGTATGGGGGCACCATACTTGGCTAAAACCTCATGTTTGAGGTGTGCCAGTCGACTGATGCCATGTGGCAGTTGACTGGCGTAGTCAACTAGGGTTTGACTGCGGGAATTGCCCTAACAGTCGACTGCCATAGATGATCAGTCGACTGATTGGACGAGCAGTCGACTGATCTTGTGATCAGTCGACTGATACTCGGATTTTAGGGCACAGAATGGAGTCTCACTCGACCGCTGGGATGAGTAGTCGAGTGATGCTTCATCAGTCGACTGATGTGCATTATCAGTCGACTGATGTCCTAGCTGTTGGATTTTTCCAGCATGGATTACACCGTTGTCTCACAGCAACAGTGTGATCAGTCGACTGATGGTCCCGAGCAGTCGACTGATTGACATTTTCCAGCACATGTTGAAGCTATATAAGGAGCTCGTGATGGAGAAAAATGGATCCGATTTTTTGAGAGCTTTAGGGGCGATTTGTTGCTGCAAATCAGGTCTCCAATTGCTAATCAAACAACCAAGCATTCAAGCAATCAAAAGCAAGTGTTGTAAAGTTTTTTCTTTACTTGTCTTTCATATTAATTATTGTAATTGCTTGTTTTTGTTTCTTACTATTGTAAGATCGCTTATAAGGGGTTTCTCCGCCTCCGACTTGTGTCGAGAAGGAGTGTTTATCATAGTGGTGTGTGATTGGCATCGCTAGGGTTCGTACGAACCCAATCCGTGGAGTAGGAACCGTTCGGTTCTGAACCACGTTAAATATTTGTGTTTGCGTGTTGTATATTTCATTATCATTATTAGTTTTCTATTTCCACTGCACTAACGAAATTGTAGAGACAAACGCAATGAATTCCATTATCGAACGAGCGCAATGCTATTCACCCCCCCTCTAGCGGCCTCAAATATCCTACAGAAGGCACATTTACTGGACTTGGCATACAACTGCTCCCATCGTAATGTCTCCAACACTATCCAAAGATGATATTCATGCTCCTCCTCAAATCGGGAATATATCAAAATATCATCTATGAATACTATCACAAACTGATCTATATACCTCAAGAATACCCAGTTCATCAAGTCCATAAATGCGGCTGGGGCATTAGTGAGACCAAAGGGCATCACCATAAACTTGTAATGTCCATAACGAGTGTGGAATGTTGTCTTCTGAACATCCTCACCTCTTACTCTAAGCTAATGATAACCTGAGCAAAAATCAATCATAGAATACACACATGTATCCTTGAGTTGATTAAACAAATCCTCTATCCTTGGCAATGGATATTTGTTCTTCACAGTTACCACATTCAATTGCCGATAGTCAATGCATAACCGCAATGATCCATCCTTCTTTTTAACAAAAAGTACTGGAGCTTTCCATGGAGAAACACTAGGATGAATAAATCCCTTATCCAACAACTCATGTAGTTGTACTTTAAGTTCATTCAGCTCTTTCAGTGCCATTCGATAAGGAGTTTTCGATATCGGCGCGGCTCCTAGAATCTCCTCTATCGCAAATTCCATTTGCCTAGGAGGTGGCAAGCCCGGAAGTTCATCTGGAAACACATCCGGATACTCTCGGACTACCCGCACACCAGAGAAGGGTGGTAGTTCTTCGCTCCCAACTTTGACCAAGGATAATAAGTAACCCTGACAGCCTTGAGATAACAGTCTTTGTGCTTGTAATGTTGAGATAATAGATACTCCATCATTTCTGGTACCAATGAATTCCCAAGCAGGTTGATTCGGTGGTTGAAAAGTCACTACTCTTGCTCTACAATCCACTGTAGCATAATAAGTAGTTAACCAATCCATACCGAAAATGATGTCAAATTCTACCATTTCCAACACCTGAAGGTCCACCGTAAGAATATGCCCATTGAAATCCAATGGGCAAGACTTGATTTCTTGATGGCTAGTCAGCACCTCTCCCGATGGCAAAGATATTGCTAACTTACAAGAATGAACCATCGGAACCCTTCCCACCCTACCCAGAAATATTCTAGATACAAATGAATGTGAACTACCAGTATCAATCAAAGTATTATCATATATGGAATAAACTGAAACCATACCCTGAATGACTGATCCCTCGACCCGTTGTGCCTCCTCTCTGGTTATAGCATACACACGTCTAACCTCGACATTTGATAGTTGCGTTCCTGATGAAGTAGTAAGGTGCCTCCACTCAGGTTGAATCTAGCTATGTGGTACTGAAGACTAAGTCGACTGTGCAGGAATATTATACCCCTGAGAACTAGCAGGTAAAACTGTTGTGTAGGTATCCCTGGATAATAAATCACTGGAGCTTTAGGATACTGAATAGCTATCGACATCACTGAAGAAGCACCCCCTGTATGTGATACAACTGTGACTGTGGAGGTGTAATGGTTGCTTCTGACCATACGACTGTATCCTTGGTGCTGTCCTCTATTGCCGTTGTTGGCTAGACTTATTTTCCTTGTTGGAGCTATTTGAAAACTTCAACTGTACTCTCAAGGTACACTCCCAACTGGTATGACCTAGATGCTTGCAATAATAGTAAATAGGCTGCTCTAGGGGACACTATGGAACTTTATGGCTTTCAGATCCACATCTATAACACCCGGTCATGTTCTGGCCTTTATGACTCTTCTAAGAACCTCTAGAATACTCAAAAGTTGAATGCTACCCTTTTTGCAATCTAGATGACCCCTCTGCAGCACCTCGAGTAGCTCCTTTTTGATCCCGCTTCTTCTGAGTCTCATTTGCTGAATTCAGTTTTGGTTGCTTACCCTGTGACATCTGCTTCTCAACATCCTTCTCCCTGGAAATCTGCTGGGAAGTCATCTCAATAAAAATAGCTCTATCCAAGGCCTCTCTGTACTAGTTAATAGAAGATCCCGATATTCTGGCCCGAATATATGTAGCTAGACCCTGAGTAAACTGGAACATTAGATCTCCATCCTATCACAAGATGAGGGCAGAACTCCATAAGTCTGGTAAGTTCCGCATTATACTCCATAACGGATCGGTCACCTTGCTTCAGGCTCAAGAACTCCTGACGACGAGCCATAGAAAATGCATAAGGAAAATACTACCTCCAAAAAGCATCTCGAAAGACTAACCAGGTAATCTCACGCTCCTCGAGTAGGGTCTTCTACATCTTCCACTAGGTAACTGCCTGATCCCGGAGATGGTATGCAGCTAAGCCCACTTTCTCCTCGTTCATACAATCCACGTATGCAAAAGTGTCTTCCAAATTATCCATCCAAGCACCAGCGATCCATGGATCAGACTCCCGTCGGAACAAAGTAAGTCAATCCTTGGTCGAGCGCGCCAATACAAGTATCCGTGCATTATCATTGAGCAACTAGAATCTGCAAGTACCGGCATAGTCGGTGGTATATACGAATCTTGAGACTCCGAACCTTCGGTATGGGGATGACAAGGTTATTCCTGAGTAACAGGCTCAGTCGTAATAGTCTCATGTCCCACAACTCAGGCTGGTCGTCTTGGTGGATGACCCCTACTACGAGTCTGTACATGTGCCATATCTCCGTTTGTCAACACCTGCTGAACAATTTTAGATAAGTATCTACCCAGAATATAAGGTATCAAGATTTCTTACTTCATGCTGCTCGGAGCTCATGCCACTATCAATCCTATCTCACAAACCAAACCAAAACCAAAACAAAACAAAATGACTCCTGAGGTCCAAAACTTGATGAAAACATTATTGTACAACATCGCAACCTTGGCTTTGATACCAATAAAATTGTCACTCCCCGAAGGTGCACCCTATCCGGTCAATGGACGGAGCCCCTCCCTTATGACAATTTAAATACAATCGATATATAGCCATCTAGTCACAACCAACACATCAAGACTGATATATATATAAGGAAACCAACAGCGGAAGATCATCACAAAGGAGTTATAACCTCAACAAGAGTGCATACTGGTATGACTGACGACAACATAAGGAAATACCATAATAAATTCGGGAAAAAAAGTATGTGCGAACACCAACAAATGTCCAATGATGCAAACCAACATATAAATCCAAGTTCACAACAAAACATACAAAAATTCAATAGTCCGGACCCTCAGAGGTGAGATGAGATGAGATAGCATCAACCGACATTGCTCTAAGCCTATCACCAAGTCTTCTACCTGCTACCTAGGCGACAAGAAACCCAGAGTTTGCAGTGGTGAGTATAAAACTCAGTGGTAATAATGGAAGATAGTGCATGCATATCAGATATCATATGATAATCAACAATATAATGTATAAAGGTATAATAGATATATGCCCATATGATATAACTACTGCATAAATCAACTGAACAACATAAGGTACTGACATACTTGGAGATCTGCAATGATACAACTCCTACAACCTGAGCACATATACCACAATATAGCACATATGACAATATAGAGTAAAACTACCTCTGTAATCAACAAACCATCACACGAACTTACTACAACAAGAACAACAATGTACCTGATCCAATCTACCCAACATCATGATACTGGTTAAATACATACAACCATCTGATCAACTCGTACACTGGTATTCCACACACAATAGTACAAGATATGCAAATAACATACAAGATGTTGTACAATCATATGCAACAAACATAGCTCAAGCAAGTGCAACAACACAACAAGTGTATATAGACTGTATCTATATATACTGATCATACACACACACACACACACACTCACACACACACACACACACACATATGGCAATGCAAATGCATGGTCAAGCCTGCACACCCTACTCACTACCACAACCCCAGTGTGGCCTAGGTGGCACGACATGACAATTGTCCCAACTCAACAACAACCACTACTCTCGACTGGTCGAGTGAGCAGTATGAATAAATAGAGACAAGCTAAATAGCTATAAGCTACATAATGGGGGCCCCTGTTGTTGGCTACTCTGACTGTCACTACCCATGAGTAGTCGAGTGCCACACACCTAGAACAACAACACACAACTCCAACTACCACTATCAATAGTGGCCGAGTGCGACACAATAAATCATCTGCCGTCATACCAATTACTACTACCACGAGTAACCGTGGAGGCAGGATGACTGACGACCCTCTCAACCACAAGGGAGACCAAGTCGCCAGCATGCATGTAAATGGAATGAATGCACAACCACACATACGTACATCCACAACATGTTGATGCAAAGAGCATCACTCCTTAGTGTTGATGTATGAACCATAGTTAAAGTTAGAACTTACTTATGTTCTAATATCAGTGTTAAGTGTGCAAACTTAATAGGAAGTCCTAGTAGGTTATGTTGATCGGATACTAGGTAGATGACTTGACAGATCAGGAGGATCGGACACTAGGCATGAGGTCCAGAAGGGTCATGTGGACCAGACATTTGGCATGAAGACCGGTTGGGTCAGGAGACCAGACAATCGACACAAAGTCCAGCTGGATCATGTAGACCGGACAACTGGTTGAAGCCCTGGTGGGTCAGATCAGATGTTAAGAACGGTAAGTCTGGCAGGTAGCCGACAGGTAAGCCTCGAGTGAAGAGGTGAGGTCGTGTCCTCTGTAGGGGGACAAAGCTAGGAGTCGATTCAACGGATAGTCTGCGTGGGACTTAGAAGTCAAGATTGAGCAGTATTACTACTGCTATCCTATGTTGTATTATCTATGTGTGCTAATCTCGTTTTGCAGGGATCAGTCAATTGAATGGATTCCAGTCGACTCAGTTTAGTTTAGACGATTGGATGGACACTTGGTAGGATTAGCTGGTGATTGATCAAAGATCTGGCATTGCAGATGGAAAGAGTTTTAGTTGACTAGGAGAGGTTCAGTTGACTGGAGAGCCAAACTTCTCGATGCGGAGCTAGGTGACCTGGAGTCGACTGGAAGACTAGAAGTTCCATATCGACGGATAGATGTGGAGTCAACTGGAGGGCATTCTAGTCGACTAGAAAAGCTTTATAAAACAAGTGCTCGACCAACTTTGACCAAAACACTACTACTACATCGAAGTGCTGCAAAAATTCATTCTCGTCCACTAGAGCTTCAACTCCTTGCAAAGACGCACATCCGACACTCCGTGCCTACCTCCATATCTCAATTAGTGTCGGTATAACTTAGCTCTAATTTTATTTGTATTAATTTTGCTTTGTGTACTTAATTTCAAAAGAGAAGGTAGAGTGTTACCTACCTCTTATTATTTGTAAAAAGAGAATTCCTCTGAAGTCGAGAGTTCTCGAGTCGGAGGGTATATAGTATTGCCCATCGAGGTAGCTCTCGGAAGAGCTACGAGCCTTGGAGTAACAACTCAGTTAGGGTTGTGAACCAAGTAAAAGAAGATGTCTCTATTTCATTTCATTTCCGCTTCATACTCTTTAAATATTTCAAAATATAAAAATAAGCTTTAAATTTTTAAAAGAAAATTATAACTTCTGAGATTCACCCCCTTTCTCGGAGCATCTCGATCCTATAATTGGTATCAGAGCGGGGGTGCTCTGAATTTGGTGCAACCACCATCGAGAGCTTTAGAATAATTTTTATTAATTTTCTTGCTTAAGAATAATTTTTATTAATTTTCTTGCTTTAGAAAAATTTTAATTAATTTTTTGTATTTAGGAAATATTTTATTTAATATTCTGCATTTAAAAAATATTTCATTAATGTTCTGCATTTAGGAAATATTTTATTTAATATTCTATATTTAGAAAATATTTCATTAATTCTCTGCATTTAGAAAATATTTTATTTAATATTCTTTATTTAGAAAATATTTCATTAATTTTTTGCATTTAGAAAAAATTTTATTTAATATTTTGTATTTAGGAAATATTTTATTTAATATTCTGAATTTAGGAAATATTTTATTTAATATTCTGTATTTAGAAAATATTTTATTTAATTTTATGTATTTAGAAAATATTTTATTAATATTTTTTATTTAAAAAATATTCTATTTAATTTTCTACATTTAGAATAATTTTATTTAATTTTGTCACTTAAAATAATTTTTTATTAATTATTGCATTTAGAATTTTTTTAACTCTAGAAATGATTTTGAATTTTAATTAAATTAATTTTTTTTTAATAATATCGCGCTTGGAAGGGTATAATATTGTTCCCCCTCTTCTCTTCAACTGAGAAGACTTTTCCTATTGGAAAAGGAGAATGAAGTGCTACTTGAAAACCGACCTAGAGGTCTGGTTTTCTATTAGAAATGGTTTTGTCTCGCCGGTAGATGACTCGGGTGATTTGTTAGAACCGGAGAAATGAACTTTGGATGTTAGAAAACGAGCTCAAATCGATTACAAGATGCTTAACACCTTGCAATGTGAACTTACCAAAGAAGAGCTCAATAGGATGGGTTTATTCGAAAATTCTAAAGAATTATGGGACAAATTAATCGAATTATATGAAGGTACAAATGACACTAGGATAGCTAAACGAGACATATTACTTAATAAACTATTTAATTGTAAAATGAACAAAAATGAAAATGCTAGTCAACTTCACATGAGAATAAAAGACATTTTAAATGATTTATATTTAATAGGACACCAAATAGAAAATAGGGACGTAATTAGATATACACTTAAGGCATTCCCGAGGAACGCCTTATGGACATCCATTGTCGATGGCTATAAGGTTTCCAGGGATCTTTCCACAATTAGACCAGACGAATTGTTTTGTGAATTTGAACTACATGAACAAGCTAACTCGGGGCAAATCGAGAATGGTATTGCTTTAGTGGTAGGTTCGACCTAAAAGGAAAGAAAAGTGAGAAGTGAGTTCGAAGACGAGTCGGAGTCAGACCCAAATGGAGAAGATGAAATTGTAAACATGGTCCGGAAGATGTTCAATCGGAGAAAAAGGTTTACGAAGAAGGATTCCAAGAAAGTTGTCGACAACAAGCCGAGACCCTGATCAGAAGTGACATGCTACAGTGCAACGGAAAAGAACATTACAAGTCGGAGTGTGCGAATCTAAAAAAGGAAGAAAAACCGAAAAAGAAAAAGAAGAAAAAGCACTTAAGACAACTTGGGACGAATCGTCCTCGGAATAGTCGGACGTAGAAGAGACGAAGAGAAGCTTTGTGACATTCATGGTCGAGTCAAGCTCCGGAGCCGAATCAAATTCCGAGTACGAGTCCGATTCCGAGTCTGATAGAAGCTATGGATCCGCATCTGTTTTTGAAGGACTAGATGAGGTAACTTCTCCCTTAGAAGATAAGTTGTACAATATAATTGCATGCTTAGGTAGGAAGTTAGCTAAGTTCGAGAATCGAGTCGACTTGCTACTTAAGGAGTCCAAGTACTTAAGGAGCAAGTCAACTCGAAGACTTCAACTTGCCAAACTAAGGATAGAGACTCAACTCAAGTTGCGAAGCTTGAGGAAGAGAACTCGGTTTTGAAAAGGCAAGTAAAAGATCTAATCAGATCGTTGGAAATGTTCGCTTCCGGCTCCAAGTATCTCAACATGATTCTTGGATCTCAACGAGCCATGTACAACAAGTCCGGACTTAGACACAAAGCTAAATCCTTCTATAAATCGTACATGTCATTACTTTGCCGAAACACTAAGAATCGAGTCCAAGCATGGGTTCATAAGTCTAGCTTAGTCAATCAAGTTGAACCAAATCAATTTTGGGTTTCCAAGTGTCAAGTTCACTTAGTGAACAAAACTCAACCTAACTATCACTTAGGGGGAGCTAACACTTTGCTTGTTTCCTTGTTTAGTTAAACTCTTGCATGCTTTAGTTTACTTTACTTGTTTAATTTATAATGGACTAGATAGGAAAAAAAGTTGTTTAAACTTGAACAACCTACTACTAAGACGAAGTGAACTGATAGTAAGTTAGGAAAGCTCTTCGAAGTGCATGTCTAGGAAGTGGTCGTTGCTTCGATATCCAAGAAGGCGATGTGCCTCGCCACAACCTGGTGCACTAAGTCAAGTGGAACCGACTAAAGCTAACTCTGACCGAAGCTAACTCACTAAGTCTTTGACTTAGACCAAGGCTTAGTCCAAAGTGAATCAAGTACTTAATTCCTTCATTGACTTTGTCTAGGAAGTGGTTGTTGCTCCAATATCCAAGAAGGTCATGTGCCTCACCACGACCTGGAAGTCAATGCTAAAAAAATCTACTTGACTAGCTCAAGCTAAGCTTGAATCTAACACAAGTTTAAAAACTTTGAAAATGCTCATTACATTTAATTAAGATAAAAAGAAACCCTCATCTCATAAAATCCATAGGAGTAACATGTTTTGAAAACCTAGTTTGGGTGAGATGATTTAGAATTTAATTAAGCTCAATACAATTTACATAACTTAACAAATTTAAACTAAACAAACTTACTTTAACTAAACATAACTTAATAAATATACTTAAACTAAACTCAACTTAAGTTAAAATAAACAAACTTACTTTAACTAAAATTAACCAAACAAACTTACAACACAAATCAATTCAAGATAATTCATCTTACTCAAGGTGTGAATTATCTTAAAAAGTTTTAATTCATGTAGGACTCCAGAATGGATCAATGGATTCTGGATAGTGGCTGCTCCAGATATATGACTGGAGATAGTCAAAAGTTCTCGAAATTAAGCTACAAGAATCTAGGTTCAGTCGCCTTTGGAAACAATGACAAACTTAAAATAATTGGATCAGATAACATTGAATTAGAGTCAAATTTTATTATACAAAAAGTTTTGCTTGTAGAGAATTTCAAATTTAACTTGCTTAATATAAGTCAGTTATGTGATGCTGGTTATGAAGTGAAATTTTTATCGAATGAATGTTTGATTAACAATATTGAAAACTCAAAGATATTACTTAAGGGGGTTAGGAATAAAAATATATATCCAATAAATTTAGAAAGATCCTCAATTAAGTGTCATATGAGACAGCAAGAGGAAAGTTGGTTGTGGCATAGACGACTTGCTCACATCAACTTTAGGAATATAATGAAGTTAAGTGAAACTAACTTAGTTAGAGGTTTGCCTAAACTTAAAAATATTGAAAACAAAGTTTGTAATGCTTGCCAACAAGGAAAACAAACTAAGTCTCAACATAAATTAACTAATCAAGGTCAAACGAGTTCAATACTTGAGTTAATTCACTTAGACTTGTTCGATTCACATGGGATAAAATCACTAAGTGGAAATTTATATTGTTTAGTGATAATAGACGATTACTCTAGATTTACATGGGTAAAATTTCTAAAAAAAAAGATGAAACATATGAAGTATTTTAAAATTTTAGTAAACAAATAGAAAATGAAAAAGACCTTAAGATAAAAAGAATACGAAGTGATAATGGAGGAGAATTTAAAAATAAAAAATTTACAACAATGTATCTAGAAAATGGATATCACCATGAATATTCATGCCCTAGAACACCCCAACAAAATAGAATAGTAGAAAGAAAAAATAGAACCCTAGAAGAAGCTACTAGATCAATGTTAAATGAATATAACTTACCTAGCTACCTATGGGTTGAAGCTATAAAGGGGGATAAAGCTAGGCGTCGATCTGACGGATAGTCTGCGTGGGACTTAGAAGTCAAGATCGAGTAGTTTTACTACTGCTATCCTGTGTTGTATTGTCTATCTATGCTAATCTCTTTTTGCAGGAATCAGTCGACTGAATGAATTACAATTGACTGAAGCTCAGTTGACTCGGTTTAGTTCAGTCGACTATATTCACACTTGGCAGGATTAGCTGGTGATCGATCAAAGATTTGACATCGCAGATGGAAGGAGTTTCAGTCGACTGGGGGAGGTTCAGTCGACTGAAAAGCCAAACTTCCCGATGCGGAGCCAGGTGACCTAGAGTCGACTAGAGAGTTTTCAGTCAATTAGAAGACCAGAAGTTCCATATCGACGGGAGGATGTGGAGTTGACTGGAAAAGTTTTATAAAATAAGTGCTCGACTATCTCCAACCAGAACACTACTACTACGTCGAAGTGCTGCAAAAATTCATTCTCATCTACTAGAGCTTCAACTCTTTGCAAAGACGTACATCCGACACTCCGTTCCTACATCCATATTTCAATTAGTGTCGGTATAACTTAGCTCTAATTTTATTTGTATTTATTTTCACTTTGTGTACTTAATTTCAAAAGAGAAGGTAGAGTGTCACACCTCGAGAGTATGCCGAGCCTGATAAACGGACAGCATCTCCCCTGTACGTGATACAATACCCTATTGATACAAAGCCTTTCGACCACAATCACACTACATATAGATGTATAAAAACCAAAGTCACAGCGGAAAATCATAACAATAGAGTTATACACTCCACAAAATTGCATGCCGGTATAACTAACCACAAAATAGGAAAGTACCATAATAAAACCAGAAAGACAAGTGCAACACTAACAATGTCCAACACTACAACCACCATATGAATCCAAGATCATAACAAAATAAAAACCATAGGAAAATCAAAGTCTGGACCCTCGGATATGAGATGAGACGGAATCAATTAGTGATGCTCCAAGCCCATCACGAAGTCTGTTACCATTACCTGTTACCTGGGTGATAAGAAAACCCAGGGTCTGTGGTGGTGAGTATAAAACTCAACAGTAATAAGGAAAATAGTGCATGCATATCAGATATCATATGATAATCGACAATATACTATCTAAAGGTACAATAGATCTACACCAGTATGATATAACTACTGTATAACTAACTGATCAACTAAAACAACATAAGGTACTGACATACCTGAAGGGCTGCAACGATGCAACTCATACAACCTGAGCATATATACCATAATATAACACATACGATATGGTAGTGTAATACTATCTCTATAATCAACAAATCGCCTTACTAATATTCTATGTCAAATACAACAATGAACCTAGTCAATCCCCTACCACATCATGATACTAGTCCAAGGTATACAACAGTCCAACCAACTCTACACTGGTATTCCATACACGAACATATAGAATATCCAAGTAGCATGCAAGATGATGTACAATCAAATGCAGTAAACATAGCTCAAGCAAATGCAACAACACAACGAGTATATATATAAACTATATCTATATATATACTTACCACACTCATCCATATATATATATATATATATGCAAATGCCATCAACCACGGCAATGCAGATGCATGGTCATGCTTGCACACCCTACTCGCTACCACGACCCCAGTGTCGCCTAGGTGACACGACATGACAATCGTCCCAACTCAATAACAACTACTACTCTCGAGTGGCTAAGTGGGCAGTATGAACAAGTAACAATAAGCTAAAAAGCTATAGGCTACACAACGGGGATCCTTGCTACTGGCCACTCCGACTGTCACTACCCATGAGTGGTTGTGTCACGCCCCGAGAGTATGCCAAGACGAAAAACAAACGGACAACATCTCCCCTGTACGTGGCAACATATCCTGTTGATACAAGGCCTTTCGGCCACAATCACAACAACATATATATAATCGTATATATAACAAAAACACAACAGAAACTATCACAACGAAATTACAACTACACACAGTGCATACCGGTATGACTGACCATGACATAAAGAAAACCACGTCAAAACCTGAAACAACAAGTGCGTACATCAACAATGTTTAACACAATGTCGCCATATAAATTTGGATCAATATAAGAACATTCGATACTAAAGGAAAACATAAATCCAATGCTGGGACCCTCGAAAGTGAGATGAGATGTCACCAGCCAGCGATGCTCTAAGCCCATCACGGAGTCGAGTACCTGTTACCTGGGTGACAAGAAAACCCAGGGTCTATGGTGGTGAGTACAAAACTCAGCGGTAATAAGAATAGAAGTGCATGCATAATATATATATCACAAGCGAGTCAACAATATGCTATTTAAAGGTATAACAGGTATACACCAGCATGATATAACAACTGTATAACTGAATTGATCAACAATAACAACATAAGGTACTGACATACCTGAAGATCGACAATGATGTAACTCATACAACCTGAGTATAAGTACTATAATACAACATCTACAACATGGTAGAGTAAATACTGACTCTGTAATCAACAACATCGACACACTTGTTGGTGCAACAATGCCCCAAGCATTTATATATTTTGATGTTTGGATAATCATCTAAGTTAGACAATGCTTTGTGATCTAATTGTTAACATGTTTAAGTGACAGGAAAATCTAAGTATGAAGACTTGGTAAAAGACAAGTCCAAGTGTGATCTTGGCAAAGAGAAGTCAAAGGAAAGGTCTTGGCGACGTAAGTCCAAGCATGTAGTCTTGGCGGCGTAAAGTCCAAACAGTCCTTGGCAAGGAAAGACCAAAGGCAAGTCTTGGCGGCATAAGTCCAAGCATGTAGTATTGGCAGCATAAAGTCCAAGCGTACTTTGGCAAAGAAGAAACCCAAAGCATGACGAAACCGAAGGAAGCTTTTGAAGGCAAGCGCATGGATGGAGTCGTGGACTTAGAGAAATCCTAGAGGCGCAAGGCTGATGGAGAAGCTAGAAGGTTAAGTCTAGGCTTAGGGTATGTTTTCAAGTATGAATTAGTCATACTTGGGGTGTACCAGTTGACTGGAACATGGTGTCAGTCGAACTGGCCTTTAAAATGCAGCATTAGAGGTTGGAGAGTTGGCGGCGATCGGGGGTTATCGGTCAGCCGAATCGCCGAGAGTCGACTCGCATCCGAATCGCCAGATGCCGGGCATGATCGCCATGAAAAAGCGCCCGTAGCCGATTCGACAATCGACTACGGACGTGAATCGCTATGTTGGAAGTCGATCGACGCCTTCCGTTAGATGACGACGGCAAATCCCGCAAATCCATCGCTCGGAAAGCCGTTAGAATCGACGGGCGATCGATGTAAGTCATCAGTCGACTGATAGACCTCCAACGGGAAAAAGAGGCTCTTTCCTATAAAAAGAGGCCAAGGGGAGTAAGAAGATCCTAATGCTTATATTCTGATTATTCTCCTAAGCTCCCACAAGTTTTCCAAGCTTTCTAGTGTGTTAATTCCTTTCCTCCTCTCAAATCTTCATTGTCATCTTTTGTAAGAAGAGGAGGTTTTTGTAAAAGAGAAAGCTTATTAGTGAAGATTGATTTGGGTTGATCCACCTTAAGGATCGCCGTGGAGTAGGAGCGTTATCTCCGAACCACGTAAAAGCTTCCACATTAGCATTGCATTTTCGTTTCTATTATTATTGTATTTGTTGTATTTTCACTAATCATTTGTAGAAAATGAAAAGAGGCCATTCACCCCCCCTCTAGCCATTCAAGGATCCTACAAGTGGTATCAGAGCCCGGATCGCATCAGAAGATCTAACAATCAACCGGAGCACGATGACTTTCCAAGAGGGGTATAGCACAACGAGGCCTCCATTCTTCGACGGCAACGATTTCGGCTACTGGAAAGGTAGGATGGAATACTACCTTATGAATGATATTGATAACTGGTTTAGCATTGTAGACGGATTTGAGAAGCCGGTCGACAAACATGGAGCGCCAATACCGACCAAAGATTGGATGAGAGACATGGCCAAGAAGGCTCAAGCCAACGCCAAGGCAACAACCACACTTTAATGTGGGTTGTCAAAAGAGTAACTAAGCAAGGTGGGGCTATTTGAATCGGCAAAGGAGCTTTGGGAGAAGTTGATAGAGCTCAACAAGGGATCCAAGAAAACAAGAAGAGCCAAGAGAGATCTCCTAATTGGTCAACTTCAAAGTTTCTCCATGAAGACAAATGAAACCGTGAGCCAAATGCACGGTCACTTCAAAGAAGTAGTCAATGGACTACATATAATAGGTGAGAAGGTCGACAACTGAGACCTTGTAAGGTATGTACTCCAAGCCTTCCCTAGAACAACCTTATGGGCTTCAATGGTAGATGCCTATAAGGTCTCTAGGGATCTCTCTTTGGTTAAGTTAGATGAGTTATTTTGTGAATTTCAATTATATGAACAAGCTAACACTTCATCCAAAGAGAAGGGTATAGCTCTTTTTGTAGGCAAGAAGGACAAAAAGAAGAAGGAGAAGAAAGAAGTGTCCTTCTCATCCGAATCCGAGGAAGATTCATCTAGTAGTGAAGATGAGCTATCGGCAAGTGAGGTGGCTCATTACGTCAAGAAGTTTGGTGGGAGATCAAGGAAACTCACCAAGAAAGATGTGAGGAGGATGTTCCAATCCTCAAGAGGTAAACCTTCAAATAGTTCAAATTCTTCATCTAATGTAACTTGTTATGGTTGTAATAAGAAAGGGCACATCAAGCCAAATTGCCCGGAACTAAAGAAGAAGGAGGAGAAAGAAAAGAAGCATAAGGAGAAGAAGGAAAAGAAGGAAAAGAAGAAGAAAGAAGCAATGGTGGCTCAAACATGGGACACCCTATGTAGGATGTTGCTTCGGAGGCTCATTGGCTCCCATGTCCCCGGATTAAAATTTTCACTAATGAAAGAATTAATCCGGATGGGATGAGCTTCCTTAGCACAACCATTTCGTCGTCATGCTAACAACTTGAGTGGTCGCTTGAACAAACTAGTTGTTCAAGCAACACAACTCTTCTAGTTGGTTAGCCGCGGAAGAGACGACGGACGGATCGCCGGTTTTTGTGTTTGTCTTCGGGGTCCATGATTATACAATATATTTACTAATTCACACATGCATAATCAAAACATAAAAGAACATGCTCAGATCTGTAAATAAAGTTAAAATAACTTTATACCTCACGATCTTCTACTGTATGTCCTATCCTTCTCGTGGACGACGTGTGGACGAAGATCCTCCACGAGTAGAAGCCTTCTAGATCGCTTTCTTCTCTACCTTGTTCGCTGCGAATAAAGAGAAGAACTTACAAATACCTATCCTTTCTAGAACCGACAACCAAATTAGGGAATTTGGTGCAACTGCCGGCCAAGGATCAAATGGATGAAGCGCCGGCCAACTTGAAGAAGGGTTGCCGCCGGCCACCAAGGAGAAAGGGAGGAAGATGAACTCCGGCCACCAATGGAGGGAGAACCGCCAGCCAAGGAAGAAGGGAGAGGCCTCTAGGATGGGCGCCGGCCAAGTGTTGATGGAGGAGGATGGGCGCCGGCAATCAACTAGAAGGAAGAAGTTGCCGCCCACTTTGAATTACTCCAAAACCCTAGCCGCCCAAAAACCCTAGCCGCCCACTTTTGGATGAGCCAAAACCCTAATTCTTCTAAACTTATCTTGCCGTCCAACCTAAGCCTCTATTTATAGAATTAGGCTTAAGCCTCCTTTAATCTCCACCGTCGGATCTAGGGATTTAATCTCCACCGTCGGATCTAGGGTTTTATCCCAACCATTGGATCTAGGGTTTCATCCCAACCGTCGGATCTAAGATTTCATCCCAACCGTCGGATCTAGGGTTTCATCCCAACCGTCGGATCTAGGGTTTTATCCCAACCGTTGGATCTAGGGATTTAATCCTAACCGTCGATTCTAGGGTTTCATCCTAACCATCGGATCTTAGGGATTTAATCCCAACCGTTGGTTCTAGGGTTTCATCCTAACCATCGGATCTAGGGATTTAATCCTAACCGTTGGTTCTAGGTTTTGTTTTACATTCTTGGATCTAGACTTCACAAGGATTATATTAGGCTACGATAGGGACCATAAGGAGGAGTTGGGTCTTGGCCACCCGATGGATCGGAACCACACTAACTTGATCCATCAATGATGTTCCATTCCACTAGAGGATCATCATTGAACTACCTCACCAACCCCCATAAATCAATATGGGCTCCATATATTATTTGTACATTAATCTCCCCGTGTTTAAGATATCGAATGTCCGTCAATTAATTGATTTACTGACCATCAATTAATTAATATCTAATTCCTCGAGTAGTACCACTCAACCTTATCATCATGTTGACTAAGTCAACCAGCTGGGTTTACATGATGAACCTTATGAGCTCCTCAAGGGGACATCATCAACCTAATATATAGGACACGGTTTCCTCCTATAATCAACGACACACCATGTAAATAATATTATTTCCCAACTTACCGGGCATATTGATTTAATCCATCTAAATCTCACCCTCTGGTAAATCAAAGAAATAAATACTAAGTACATGTGCCCGTTATTATATCGGGATTAAGAGCATGCACAACATAATATCCGAGGTCCGATTCAATTATGTAGTCAGTACTAAATTGAATCACCTCTATGTCGGTCTTGCTCAATACACCTAAGTGTACTAGTGTAACTCTATGTTCAAGACAAAACAATACCAAGCTACACTACAACCATGCCAATGGTTTGTCCAAAACCATCTTGGTTGTGAGCCTCTACTTATATTTTACAAGGGACTGATAACATGATCTTCTGTGCCACACCAAGCACCATGTTATCTACAATGTAAAATATTAGACAATATGCACACATATAATAAATATATAAAGTGCAAACAATGATCATGTGATTCTTATTTCAAAATAAAATGTTCATACAAAAAGAGCTAGGCTTTCAGTATACATTCCAACACCCTAAGCATGGAGGACTCTTCCGATGATGAAGAAGTATGTCATGCCACCCGGAATCTAGCCCTCATGGCATTAGAGGAAGAAGCCGGGAGCTCAAGTGAGGAGTCCTCATCTTCTTCAAGCGATGAATCATCATCAAGTGATGATGATGAGGTAAACAACTCCCCTAGGGTAGATTTACTTTACAAGACAATTGCATGCCTCCAAAATGCATTGAATAGATCGAAAACTAGGATTAAAGACTTAAAAGTAGAGATTAAATCACTTAAGAGTGTAGAACCATCTTGTGATAAATTATCTTGTGATGATGATGCATGTACCCTTAGGGATGAAAATGATGAATTGAGAAAAGAAATAGGTAACTTAAGAGCATGCTTAGAAAAATTTACTAATGGTTCTAAATACTTAGACATGATAATTAAGAATCAAAGGGCTATTTACAACAAGGTCAGACTAGGATATAGGCCTAAGGAAAGGAGGTAGCAATTACATCTCTTGTTAGTAGAAAAACCACAATTAAAAGCAAGGGTAGAAAGGCTTGGGTCCCTAAGAAATTTCTAATTGATGCTAGTGGTCCTAAAATTTTGGTACCTAAGGATTGTGTTTTTCATGTGATATAGGTAGAAGAACCAAGCTTGTGGATTGTTGATAGTGGATGTTCAAAACACATGACCGGTGATGAGAGAAAATTCTCCACTATCAATCACATTAGCAAGGGAAAGGTATCATTTGGTAATAGTGGCAAACTTAAGATTCTAGAAAAGGGCACAATTGAGGTATCCCCTAACCTTGCCATTCATAAAGTGTTATTAGTCAAAAATATGAAATTTAATTTACTTAGTGTAAGCCAACTATGTGATGAAAATTTTGATGTTAAATTTGACTCCTCAAAATGTTTTATAAGACATAAAACTCTAAATGATTGCATGTGAGTAGGTTTTAGGAAATCAAATATATATTATGTTGATTTATCCTATGCTACTAATGCTTCTACTAAGTGTCTTATTGCAAAAGAGGAAGAAAGTTGGCTTTGGCATAGGAGGCTAGGACACAAACATGAAGAACATAGCCAAAATAGCAAAAATGAAGTTAGTCAAAGGGTTTCCTAAAGTCAAATTTCTCAAGGACAAAATGTGTGATGCATGCCAAGAAGGGAAACAATAAAAAACATCACACAAAGGTAAAACTTTATTTAGTACCGTTTTACCTTTAGAACTTTTACATATGGACTTATTTGATTGTCATAGTACCCCTTCTATGATTGGTAGTAGATATTGCTTAGTAATAGTAGATGATTTCTCTAGATTTACTTGGGTATTTTTCATGAAAAATAACCCTAGTAATAATCATAGGATTTAGTAAGAGAGTAGAGAATGAAAGAAAACTCAAAATCAACCTGATCCGTAGTGATCATGGTGGAGAATTTGAGAATTCTAATTTCTCAACTTTTTGTCTAGAACAAAGGTACAAGCATGAATTTTCTTGTCCTAGAACACCCCAACAAAATGGGGTTGTGGAAAGGAAGAATCGTGCCCTACAAGAAGCGGCTAGGACAATGCTTAATGCATACTCCTTACCTAGCTACTTATGGGTGGAAGCGGTTAACACCGCTTGCTATATCCAAAATAGGGTGTTAATTCATAGGTTCCTAGGAAAAACCCTATTTGAATTGTGGAATGGTACAATTCCAATAATTCATTATTTTAAGGTCTTTGGATGCAAAGTCTATATTTTAAATACCAAAGACAACCTAGGTAAGTTTGAGTCCAAAGCGGATGAGGGAATCCTAGTTGGATACTCATCCACTAGTGTAGGGTATAGAATTTACAATAAAAGGAATCAAAAGATTGAGGAATCTTCAAATGTCCAATTTGATGAAACTTCCAATATATACTCTAGAAAATCCCCTATTGATGATGATATTAATAATGAACATCAAGAAATTACCCAACAATTCCAAGATTTAACTTTAGGGGGTAATGATCAAGGGGGAGGATTGAATCAAGGGGGAGTAAGAGGTGATTCCGATGATGAGCAAAGGATTGAGATTAATTATGATCAAACTCAAATTAATACACCTCCTAGAACCATAAGAGTTCATCAAAATCACCCATTAGATCAAATTGTGGGTGAATTATCTCAAGGTGTTAGGACTAGGTCATTTCATAGGGATCCCACTAGTCATATGGCTCTAATCTCTCAAATTGAGCCCAAAACAATCAAAGATGCATTACTTGATCCGGATTGGATCTTAGCAATGCAAGATGAATTAGCTCAATTTGAAAGGAGTCAAGTATGGGAGTTAGTTCCTAGACCTAATGAAAACACCATCATTACTACAAGATGGGTCTTTAGGGATAAACTAGATGACCAAGGGAATATTACTAGGAATAAGGCAAGATTAGTTGCAAGGGGCTTTAATCAAGTTGAAGGACTTGACTATGATGAAACATATGCCCCGGTTGCTAGATTAGAGTCTATTAGAATACTATTAGGGTATGCATCCTATATGGGTTTCAAACTCCATCAAATGGATGTCAAATCGGCATTCCTAAATGAGTTTATTAAGGAAGAGGTATATGTAGAACAACCTCCCGGGTTTGAAAATATGGACTATCCAAACCATGTATACAAACTTAGGAAAGCTTTGTATGGTTTGAAACAAGCTCCCTAGGCTTGGTATGAAAGATTATCATCTTTCTTAATTCCTAAGGATTTTAAAAGGGGTAGTGTAGATCAAACTCTATTTATAAAGTCAACATCAAAGGACATCTTTGTAGCCCAAGTATATGTTGATGACATCATTTTTGGGTCAACAAATGATGAACTTCTTCAAGACTTTATTAAAAATATGGAAAAAGAGTTTGAAATGAGCCTAGTTGGGGAATTAAATTTCTTCCTAGGATTGCAAGTCAAACAAACAAGTGAAGGAATTTATATTTACCAAACCAAATATGCTAAGGAAATGATTAAGAAATTTGGTTTAGAAAATGCTAAGGTAGTTTCAACTCCAATGACAACCAATACAAAAATAGATAGTGATAATGAAGGAAAACAAATTGATCTTACACTCTATAGGAGCATGATTGATAGCTTTTTGTACCTAACCGCTAGTAGACCCGATATATTATTTGCGGTTGGTATGTGTGCTAGGTACCAATCATGTGCAAAAGAATCTCATTTGGTTCCCGTTAAGAGAATCTTAAGATATATTAAAGGCACACTAAATGTAGGACTATGGTACCCTAGGACTAGGTCTTTTGATTTGGTTGGGTACACCGATTCCGATTATGCCGGTTGCAAATTGGATCGGAAGAGTACTAGTGGTGGATGCCAATTCCTTGGGTCCTCCCTAGTTAGTTGGAGTAGTATGAAGCAACCTTGTGTTGCCCTATCCACCACCGAAGCCGAATATGTGGCTATGGATGGTTGTGTAGCTCAACTTCTATGGATGAAACATACTTTAGAGGACTATGAGCTATCTTACTCCAACATAAAAGTATTTTGTGATAATGTGAGCACCATAAATTTGACTAAAAATCCGGTGCATCACTCTAGGACCAAGCACATTGAAGTGAAACATCACTTCATTAGGGATCATGTGGCTAAGGGGGACATTGAGCTCAATTACATTGAATCTAAGTCCAACCTAGCTGACATCTTTACCAAGTCTCTCCTCGAAATAGAATTTTCATCACTTAGGAGAGAACTTGGAATGTGCTTTGTAGAATAGAAGTGTAGGTTTGCATGATCCCATAAAAAAAATCTAGGTTTTATACCTCTAACCATTTCACAATAGACCTAAGAAACCATGATTTGTGTATTTAGACACTTAGACATCATGTGAGATGTTAGGAAGATGCACTTGGTTCATCATACTTATTATGATGCATTACAATGAACCAAAGTGTCATCTAGAGACATTAATCCTTCATTGGACCAATCATTGGGAAGACCTATGTACAATTAATGTGCATATAGCTCCAAAAATATGATTGGAAATGTCAAATAAATAAAATTTAAACTATGTCTATCAAACTTTGAGAAACAATTTTCAATTGATAAGCCAAAGTGATACAAAGCTTGCAAAAATATCATAACTTTTGTAAGATCTCAAGTTTGTGTCAATATCAAAATCTAGAGGTGATATATTTTTAAAATAAGTTTTCCTTGATAGGAAATGATCTAACAACGTTAACCACAAAATTTCGTAATTTTTTTGATCTTTATTGAATTAATTATGAATTTTTTAATCTGGTCAAAAAGGCCTATCAGGCTGATATCAGTCGACTGGCGCTTATCGCCAGTTCGATTGATACGACGTTATCGAACCAGGCTTACCCGGTTCACTAGCGATTCATTGCCATTTATAGGCGAATGATCACGCGCATGTAAGCACTAAAGATCCGATGGCCGGTTCGACTGATCTCCAACAATTTGATTGCTGACTAACGATAGTCGACTGC
Source organism: Wurfbainia villosa (assembly GCA_025175895.1). Taxonomy (NCBI): domain Eukaryota; kingdom Viridiplantae; phylum Streptophyta; class Magnoliopsida; order Zingiberales; family Zingiberaceae; genus Wurfbainia; species Wurfbainia villosa. Next base: position 80,952,520 of record CM045987.1, on the reverse strand, counting down.
TATCACGGTTTTTAGGGCTTTCCCACCGGTTCCACTCGCCAAAAATCCCGACCTTCCTTCTTCTTCTTCTTCCGACGAATTTCCACCACATCTCTCTTGCCGTTTTTCCCTTGTTTTTTGATGATTTCACTGACCGGTGCTCCCGTTTGAAGTGTTCTCTGACTCAAGGACCACCTCCTCTCACCCGGTTCACGCCCTAGTCTCCACCGCAGACCACTCGCTTGGCTAGGGTTTCGTGGACACTCTCTTCCGGCACCCTTCTTTGATCGTTCACCATGCCTCCTAGGTAAACCCTCATCCCTGCTGATAGTTTGGTTGTTTCTCTAGTTTTGTTTCACTAACCAATGTTTGTTTGTTGTCTTTGTGTATGCATTCATCATCCTTAACCTACATTGTTCTTTTCGCACATTTAGAATTAAGCATTATGCATCTAAGCGTGCCCGGGTACCACTGGCCAACAAGGGCCCGTCAAACCCTCCACCCATTGTCGATCCTAGGTTTCCAAACTCCGCACTTGAAAATGCTTTCAATAAAAATAAATTTCAACTTATCCCGCCTCGATCAATGGACCCAAAATTTCTTAAGGACAACTGCTTTGATATTGTCCAAATCATCCAATTTTACAAACTTGAATCATTAGTCTTTTGTGAACATCATGTCAATATCACCCTTCTTTCTGAATTCTTCAACAATTTGTGACCGGTTGGAGATGACTTGAGATACTGGACTCGCGTTGCTCAATGCGATCTGGATTTCAGCCCCCAGATCTGGACGGGTTTTTTTGGATGTCGCTCTTCCGAGAATGACTTCGTTTTTTATCCGTCTTGGAGAGATCCACTTCCACCTCCCTTTGAGGAGATTTCTCTAAACTCACTTCATACTACTTTCTATAATTCTCCTCGTCCTTTAAACACCAATCTCTTTCAATCCCAAGAGCTTTCTGCTTCTGACAATGTCCTTTATAAGGTCATTGCTCATTGTATTCTTCCTATAGTTACACGCGGGTTGGCCTTAGTTCGACCTACACACTTCTTTCTCATGCATATCCTTCGTCAGTACTTAGACATCGACATTGGCCTCAATACCTTCCACTGCATTACTCATTTCATAAAGCCAAACAATGGGAAGGTTCATATGCCATTTGAAAATTTCCTTACTCAGTGGCTTAGTTCCATAGGCATTGATGTAAGCATAGGGGTCATTAAAATCATGAATAAGAAATATGACCAGATGAACCGTCGGATTTTCTCCTTGGCGGGCTTGAAGGCCCGCGAGGGGTCCATTTTCTGGGACCCTGCACGACGGCCAGCAGGTGGCGCTCCGGCACCAGAGGATGCCGCTGTTGCAGGAGATGCTGAGGGTGCTACTACTGAGAGAGTCGATGCGGAGGGGACTGCTGCAGGCGATGCTGTTCTGCCAGACTCATCCTTCATAGCTCGCTTCGATGCTTTTGCAGACCGGGTAGATACACGCCTTGAGGAGCTTCACTTGGGGCAACAGGAGCTTCGCCGGGAGCATCAGGAGATCCTCTCCCTCATGAGTGGGATGCTTCGTCAGCAGTAGGAAATTTTGGTGATTCTCCACCCTCCTGCACCCGGACATCCACCTCCTCACGATGGTTCATCATCTGCACCGATGGATGCTGATGACAACAATCTTTAGCTAGCATATTTTTTTTTTATTTTCTTTTTGGCCGTATGTACGACACAAACTCAAACTTGTGTAATGATTTTTGTTTAATGAAATGAAGTTATGTTTTTAGTTCATTTCTATTCGTGCCTACATTACTATAATTTGTTATTTTCAAGTTTAGAAATTGAGTACATAGTACTAAGTTTTTCTTAAAAAACCTTTATTGTAATCCTAAGTTATGAATATTGATACGATACAATTCCATTTTTGCTTCATATTTTTATCATTTTGAATATCGTATCAATCCGTTAATCTGAGGAGCATGTTTTTCGTCTAATATTTTTCATATGTTATATTAGTCAAATATAATGTGTATGCCGAGTTTCATGATTTTTGGACATCCACGGAATTTTCTATGCGTTTTTAAACCTTGACTGAAAAATTCTAATTTGAAATATGCGATATCGATCATTGCGTTATTAGCGATCGTATGGCTCGACAGATTGGTGATGACAATTTCAGTCAAACCGGTGACACTGTTTTTGAATAGAAAACAGTTTTTCATTAGTTAAAAGGTCAAATTTTGGACATTATATGATTCCCACAGTATATACATGATAACTTGTATGGAAAGAAGGATTTTCTTGATGCACTAGTTTAGGGGGAGCTACATCCCTTAATTCTATAATTGTTGGTGCAAAGCTAGGACATATTTGCCTATTCTATTGTTTATGCTTTGCTTCACATGTTATTTCCACATCATGAATCATGTCTTTGATTAAGGGGGAGCTTCATATCAATTTTATAACTTTGTTCAAGATGTGTCAAATATAATTCTTTCCTGAACTTATTGGATAAACTCTTCTCTTTTTGTTGTATGTCAAAGGGGGAGAAGGGATATTTAAGTTAGAATTCATATTGAAATATGTTTATGTGCATGTGTTAAAGACCTAACTTAAATGATTGCCAAACATAAAAAAGGGGGAGATTGTTGGCGTAACAATGCCCCAAGCATTTATATATTTTGATGTTTGGATAATCATCTAAGTTAGGCAATGTTTTGTGATCTAATTGTGAACATGTTTAAGTGATAGGAAAATCCAAGTATGAAGACTTGGTAAAAGACAAGTCCAAGTGTGATCTTGGCAAAGAGAAGTTAAAGGAAAGGTCTTGGCGGCGTAAGTCCAAGCATGTAGTCTTGACGGCGTAAAGTCCAAACAGTCCTTGGCAAGGAAATACCAAAGGCAAGTCTTGGCGGCATAAGTCCAAGCATGTAGTCTTGGCAGCGTAAAGTCCAAGCGTACTTTGGCAAAGAAGAAACCCAAAGAATGACGAAACCGAAGGAAGCTTTTGAAGGCAAGCGCATGGATGGAGTCGTGGACTCAGAGAAATCCTGGAGGCGCAAGGCTGATGGAGAAGCTAGAATGTTAAGTCTAAGCTTAGAGTATGTTTTCAAGTAAGAATTAGTCATACTTGGGGTGTACCAGTCGACTGGAACATGGTGTCAGTCGAACTGGCCTTTAAAATGCAGCATTAGAGCTTGGAGAGCCACTGGCAGTCGATTGGGGGTTATCGGTCAGGCCGAACGATGAGAGTCGACTTCGAACCGTATCGCATACAAAGCGGGCGATCACGCCATTAGCGATCGATTGCCACGAACGAAAGGCGTAGGCGATCGGGCCGGCTACGAAGCGTGCTCGATCGGCGCTACTATTGGCGATCGGTGGCGATCTTCCATTAGCGACGGCGACGACAAATCCCGCAAATTGATCGCTCGGAAGTTGTTAGAATCGGCGAACGATCGTGATGTAAGTCATCGGTCGTGATAGTCCTCCAACGGAAAAAAGAGGCTCTTTCCTATAAAAAGAGGCCAAGGGGAGCAAGAAGAGCCTAATGCTTATATTCTGATCATTCTTCTAAGCTCCCACAAGTTTTCCAAGCTTTCTAGTGTGTTAATTCCTTTCCTCTCAAATCTTCATTGTCATCTTTTGTAAGAAGAGGAGGTTTTTGTAAAAGATAAAGCTTATTAGTGAAGATTGATTTGGGTTGATCCACCTTAAGGATCGCCGTGGAGTAGGAGCGTTATCTCCGAACCACGTAAAAGCTTCCGTGTTAGCATTGCATTTTCGTTTCTATTATTATTGTATTTGTTGTATTTCCACTAATCATTTGTAGAAAACAAAAAGAGACTATTCACCCCCCTCTATCCATTCAAGGATCCTACAATACTAACATTCTATGGCAAATACAACCATGAACCAGGTCCATCTGTATCACCTCAAGGTATTGGTCAAAGGTATACAACAGTCTGACCAACTCAACACTGGTAATCCACACACGACCATATAAGAATATGCAAGTGGAATGCAAGATGATGTACAATCAAATGCAGTAAGCATAGTTCAAATAAATGCAACATCCAACGATTATATATATAGACTCTATCTATATATATTCTCATCACACTCAACTATATATATATATACATGTATTCGTGTATATGTGTGTGTATGTGTGTGTGTGTGTGTGTATATATATATATATATATATATATATATATATATATATATATATATATATATATATATATTTGTGTGTGTTTGTGTGTGTGTGTGTGTGTATATATATATATATATATATATATATATATATATATATATATGCAAACGCCATCTACCACATCAATACAAATGCATAGTCATGCCTGTGCACCCTACTGCTACCACGACCCCAGTGTGGCTTAGGTGACACGATATGACAACTGTCCCAACTCAATAACAACCACTACTCTCGAGTGGCTGAGTGGGCAGTATGAAGTGTCATATAAGAGTAAAGAACTTGCTACACAATGGGGGTCCCTGCTGCTGGCCACTTCAACTGACACTATCTATGAGTGGTCGAGTGCCACGCACCCAGGACAACTGCACACAACTCCAACAACCACTGTCAATAGTGGGGCGAGTGTGGTACAACAAATACTTTTCCCTCACACCAGTTACTCCTCCATGAGTAACCTGGGAGGTAGGATGACTGACGACCCTCTCAACCACAAGGGAGACCAATGTTAAACAATCCGAGCTGTAAAAACCGCTTTTTGTGTTACGGAAACCTCGGAAGCCCGGCCACGGATCCATGCGAAGATATACAAAAATAAATTCATGTACGTGTTATAGAAACCTAGATCTACATGATGAGATCGTTACCCTCGTAGCGACGCCCTTCGTTTATCCTGCTCGTCCAAACCCTTTATCGGATCTCGAAGAGTGTCAAGTGTACACTCCTCTACAAGTATCCACACGGACAAATGGTGGAGAAGACACCTTAGAGTGTGCTAGCACCCTTGAGAAATCTTATCAAGAAGAGGATGAGGGAGAGAGCTTGAGAGGAGCAAAGAAGAAGAAGATTAAGTTACAAACAATTAACTTCCCACACTCATACAAAAGTGGCCGGCCACTAGGATTTGGGGGGTTATATGCATGCATGTAACTCCAAGAGCCTTGGTCTCCCTCATGAGGTGGCACCACATGATAAGTCCATGATGATGTGAAACATCATCATTAGCCGGCCCCCATGCCAAGTCACCATGACATTGCAATTGGTCAAGTCAAAATTGACCATTCATCTTCCCTCTCAAGTCAAGTCAAACTTGACCTATTATCTCCCATGGTTGATCAAATCTAACAACTTGATTCAAGTCAATTTGATTTAATGAATCTCTATTCATTAATTTAAATTAACTCAATGAATCAAATCTAAATTAGACTCATTCAACACTTGAATCAAATTGAGTCTAACTCAATTAGTCTAATTTGGATTACTCTTAATCCAATTTGGTTCATCCCATGAACCTAATCCTCATGGTTCATCATATGGACCTAATCTCTATCTAATTGCCCTTTGTGTGTAACCCTATAGGTTCTTGTAATGTTGACAATGCTCCTAAACCAATTTAGGAACATAAGCAATGAGCGGTATCTAGCAACACATCATTGCTACCCAAGTTAAAAGAATGTTGAGATCCAACATCACCTTTGTGACTACTAATTGTGACTCTCACAATATGTGACAATGTCCCTCTATCCTTGACATCTAGATTGACCAATTGAGGTATAGACCGTGTCATCCTCGGTACAATCTATATCTTGAACTGCAAGTAGACTCACTCTAATCATATGAGCTCAAAATCTCATATTGACCCATTTGGGCATGGCCATGTACTTCGTGGTCTCACTCTATCAAGAATAACGACGTCACTCCCGTCATATAGCAAGGATATATCCCATCTACATCACTCACATCCCTTCGCATAATTTGTTACATACCCAGTAATCGCCTTTATAGTCCACCCATTTACGGGTGACGTTTGACGAAGCCAAAGTATGCAACTCCTTATGTAGGGAACCATGGTGACTCCACGTCCAAGAACTAATAGTCACATGAGAAAGTATATGACACTCATATAACGATCCATGATACTTTCTCATGGCGGGTCATTCAGTATGCATTCTCCAATGCATACCCATGTGTCAACTTGATATCTCATATCCATGACTTGTGAGATCAAGTCATCGTGTTGACCTACATGCTAGTCTCTACGCATTAACATTGTCCCTGAATGTTAATACTTGACTAGGAATGATTAAGAGTAGTGTTCTCTATATCATCTCATTATCGATTCAACCAATCGATTGATATAGATAAGAACCTTCTACTCAAGGACGTTATTATGCTTAGTTATTTAGCACCAATACAAGTAAATATAATAACCATGCCTTTATAAATAGGAATATGATACAATAAAGTCCATACAACAATCGTCACATGATTGACTCTAGGGCTTTCACTAACAATCTCCCACTAGCACTAGTGCCAATCATCGTAGTATCTAATACCCAATCACCTAGTGTGACCATCATGCTTTTTCTGTGCCAAAGCCTTGGTCAAGGGATCTGCGATGTTAGCCTCTGTGGGTACTCGGCAAATCTTCACATCTCCTCTATCGATAATCTCTCGAATGAGATAGAAGCGCCGTTGCAACGCCCACCCTTATCTGCTCTCAGGGCGGCGCTACTTTTTTTTTCTTAACATAACATATAGGAATCATTTCACAATCTACATACTTAAACATGTTATCATGACATAAACATTCTTTTATACATGCATCACCTATCATATTCGTCGTTAGCATGTTAACATATCTTGTCTCTTTTTATAACATGCATAACATAAAGATCCATTCATGAGTTCTAACATATCAAACTTTCTTAAGTAATTGAACAGTAACATCCAACATGGTACTAACAAATCACAAGTCTTATAAGCGGAAGCAATGTCTTAAGTTATTCATTGAGCATATAAATATAAGCAAATAGTAATAGGGTCTTTTTCCACCATGCCACTATCACACACACTTGGCCCCTCCGGCTACTTCCTCTAGTTCATGTTTCCTTTGTCTGCAGTATATGGACTGTTAGTAATATATGAGAGATGTCCTAAGGCAATCACCTTATGTATGAACCATTTATAAGATAAATGAAGATTCACTATTTGAGTATACATGTTTCATGTATTTGATTGGATCTTAAACTCATTTACTGAATGTCCACGATACGATTCACAGCATGAGAGAATTTGTGATTGGATCACAACTAGTGAGTATCTCTACATGTGTAATTGTGATGTACCGGAATTATCCCTAGTCGATGAATTGATGGATTTGGACACCATCAATTCTGTCGAGACTAGCACGAGGTATACTCCTTGGTGTATCCAAGCAGCTGATTCTCACTGGCTGGAGACATTGTGATGTCCGGAGTTGATCGTGGATGCTAGTTATGGTAACTAGTTCATTGGAGTGACCAGCCGTAAGACTTCATATGGTTCTCTGCATATATAGATATGTCAATGAAGTTCTTACTGTAGCTTAAGTGCGATGTTCCTTTGACTTGCGGTATTCAAGTCTTCTTGATCATGGAGACTTATGCTTTGACATCTTAAGCAAGCATCTTTAAGGAGATGTGACCCGGGATGATTGGGTATAAGTCGAAGTGATCGAAGGTGTTTGAATAGCCTATAAAGGATTCACCACTCCTTGCGAGGAGATGTATACCCATGGCCTCTCGTCGGATTGTTACTAAAGTCTTTGGCCAAAGCATTACATGTTTAGAGTAAGGTACTCTTCGATACATGTGCAGTAACTAGAATCCGTAGGACGAGGAAATGATACTTGGGCTAGGTGTGACGTAGTCAGCCTAGTGGGGACTAACACTATAGACCATGTCCTGAACCAAGTGGGTATAAGATGAGTGAAGGGAATGGGGCACAAATCATTCGAGTTGCTGAAGGGTTTCAGAAATAGTTCTGGATCAACCGTTGATCTTTTCGGTTAATTGGGGATCATGATGTACTACTAGGTGCCACTCATGATCGTTCTATAATTAATGGTTAATTATAGACGGCCAACATAAACCGAGAACCTATTTGGTCACACGCACAACGAGCGTAATCCAAAGGATTTAAAACGAGCTTGAGAATGGGATTCTCAGATCGAGAGAAACTAGGTTTGGTTGGACCAAACATGAAGCGAGCATGAAATCGTTTCAGTCGCAATGGAAGCGTGGAAGGGCCGTGTCTTATGAAGACATAATGGATGAACCAAAATGGTTTGGTTCTAATCCAATGGAGGAGAATAAACCAAAGGGTTTGGTTTATTTTAAACGAATGAACCAAAAGTTGGTTCGGTTCGTTTTAACTTAAAATAAACCATCATGGTTTGGTTTATTTTAACTTATATTAATGGAGCGGGTTAACGGGCCTCATGGTTATAATCCATTAACCATTAAGAGAATTAGTTCTCTATAAAAGAGGGCTTAAGGGATTGTTAAGCCCTAATCCAAAAACCCTAGCAAGGAGTTGCCGCCCACCCCATTGAGGGAGTTGCCGCCCAACCTCCTTTGCCGCCCAGCTTTTGTGCCGCCGTCCAAGTCCTTGCCGGCGTCCAAGCTTCAGCCGGTGATCCTCCGGCGACCCTCCGGTGATCTTCCTAGGCTTCGGTGAAAAGGTAAGCACTTGGCTTCCTTGTTTTGGCCGGCTCCTACTCCTCCACCAAAGCTGTCCAGTTTTCTGGACAGCTTGTTCTCCTCTCGTCGGAGCATCGTTTGGACGACGGTTAGAGCTCCGACAGCGGCTAACTTACCGGGGATTCGATCTCCGGTAATCCTCTGAGGTGGAGGACGAAGGATTCGTCAATCGGTTGACGAATACCTCTCCGGAGAAGCGAGTTTTGAGGACTCGTTTTGGATCCGAATTTGGATTCGGATCGTGATCATCTCTCGATCATGTCGTCTTCAACACGAGGCTAGTAACCCGTACGAAGACGAAGCTCGTGGCTTAGCGAAGTCATCCCGAGGAACTCGGCATGGATACGGATAGAGACAATTCTAGCGAGGATCGTTCCGGTTGATGCCGTTCCCGCTACACGTCATACGAAAGGTATAACGTAGATAAATTTTCTTTTATTGCAAATTTAAATTTACGGTTATGTCTACACTTGTTGTAATATGCATGCGTGTGTTGTGTGTGTTGTAATAAATGTAGATTTATTATTTTATTGCTTCCGCTGTGTTCATGTTTACGAAACGTGATCGAACACACACACACCGCTGTGCCGGAAACTCAACATGGACAATATAAACTATAAGCATATAGCTTAGTAAGATTCTTGCCTACTCACAAAAGCCACAAACCTCATCAATAATTAGACAACATGAGCATACTAGCATAAACAACATAAGTAGTGCATAACAACACTACACATCAGCATACTAACGTAATGAAACATAAACATGGCATAAAATTTACATAAGCATGCTAAGCAAAATCAAATCTAAGCAGGGCATAAGTGAAACATAAGCATTCATAATATTATAAATCCTAATCATGCATAAAGGACACAATCATAAGCATTCTTAAACTTGAACATAAGCATTCATAATATCATAAATCCTAATCATGCATAAAGGACATAATCATAAGCATTCTTAAACTTGAACATAAGCATTCATAGTTTCATACAAGTCCTTTCTTTTCAAAGCATATACATATAGGTACTTTAACATAATCATAACTTGCATGGGGGGCCCAGGCTAAGTACCACATAAAGCGCGTTCCCTAATAGGCTGGGGTAGCGAGCCACCAGACCTACTAGAGCAAGACCTCTTACGTCTTACCAGGGCAAGACCTCTTACGTCTTCTTATGTCCCTTGGATTTGATTAACGACCACCTAACGGGTCGGGTACTTAACCTCTTACAAAGTAAAATACTTAATTTTCTTTCCTTTCCTTTCTTTCTTGTCATATCATAAAGAATGCTCTTAATCCCCCACCAAAAAGGGAAGCATCTCCGTCTTATCTTATCATAAGGAGAGCTCTTAATCCCTACTTGAAAGGGAAGCATCTCCATCTTATCTTATCATAAGGAGAGCTCTTAATCCCTACTTGAAAGGGAAGCATCTCCATCTTATCTTATCATAAGGAGAGCTCTTAATCCCTACTTGAAAGGGAAGCATCTCCATCTTATCTTATCATAGGGAGAGCTCTTAATCCCTACTTGAAAGGGAAGCATCTCTTAGACATGTCATAACATATATGCATTCATAATGTAAGAGTACCCTAAAGGGGTCTTAAAGTATAATCATGTTCATCACATAAGCATATTTCATGGCATATAAAATCATCAACTTGTTCATCACATAGGCATACTTCATGGCATATTAAAAACATAATCATATTCATCACATAGGCATAATTCATGACATATGAAAATCATAAACATATTCATCACATATGCATAATTCATGGCATATTAAAAACATAAACATATTCATCACATAGGCATAATTCATGACATATGAAAATCATAAACATATTCATCACATAGGCATAATTCATGGCATATTAAAAACATAAACCTATTCATCACATAGGCATAATTCTTGACATATGAAAATCATAAACATATTCATCACATAGGCATAATTCATGGCATATTAAAAATCATAAACATATTCATCACCTAGGCATAATTCATGGCATATTAAAAACATAAACATATTCATCACATAGGCATAATTCATGACATATGAAAATCATAAACATATTCATCACATAGGCATAATTCATGGCATATTAAAAATCATAAACATATTCATCACATAGGCATAATTCATGGCATATTAAAAACATAACATATTCATCACATAGGCATAATTCATGACATATGAAAATCATAAACATATTCATCACATAGGCATACAACATATCCTAATTTCCTAAGGGGTGTTTTCATGAAACCCTAACCCTAAAAACCAATGTTGGCCGAAACATGTAGGGTACCAATTTCTTTATTTTTGTTACATAAACTCTTACATGAAGGCACACAACATAATATAACTTCATAAGGGGTGTTTTCATGAAACCCTAACCCTAAAAACCAATGTTGGCCGAAACATGTAGGGTACCAATTTCTTTATTTTTGTTACATAAACTCCTACATGAAGGCACACAACATAATATAACTTCATAAGGGGTGTTTTCATGAAACCCTAACCCTAAAAACCAATGTTGGCCGAAACATGTAGGGGCAATAAGCTTGGATTTTTGTCACCTAAAAATTCCTACATGAAGCATACAATCTATAAAAATATCCTTAGAATCATTTTCATGCAACCCTAGCCCCAAAAACCTTGGTTGGCCGAAACATGTAGGGGCTATAAGCTTGGATTTTTGGTCACCTAAAAATTCCTACATGGAGCATACAACCTATAAAATATCCTTAGAATCATTTTCATGCAACCCTAGCCCCAAAAACCTTGGTTGGCCGAAACATGTAGGGGCTATAAGCTTGATATTCTTTCATGTATCTACAAAAACAAATATACTGCAGGTGAGGGAATCTTACTTCCTTCGCTTTGCTCTGAGGGGGAAGATGACCTAAGGAAACAAAAACCTAGCCTTCATGACTAAACGAAAAGGGCTATTCACCCCCCTCTAGCTTGTCGAGGACTAACCGCCACAACAAGCAACTTTTAAAATGGCCGGCTCCAACATCCATCCTCCGAAGTTTGAAGGAGAATTCGCTTGGTGGAAGAAGCGAATGGAGGTATTTTTCGAAACGGATTTTGATATAATGATTATAATGGAATCCGGTTTCGTTTTGCCTAGGGATGAAGAAGGGAAGCCAATAGAGAAATCTAGGTGGACCAAAAGGCAAAGGGAAGAGCACCTTGCAAATTCAAAAGCCAAACATCATCTCTTCAATGTGCTCCCCCAACAAGAAATCAACCGAATAGGAGAATGCCTAAGCGCCAAGGAGATGTGGGAGAAGCTAATTGAGCTTCATGAAGGCACATCCGAGGCAAAGCTAGCAAGGAGAGATCTCCTCCGCTCCCAACTATCCAATATAAAACTAGAAAAGGGAGAAAAGGTAACCTCACTACACTCTAGGTTTAAAGAAATTTTAATTGGGCTAACAAGTGTAGGTGAGAAGCTATCAAACCGGGACATGCTCATGAAGGCCATAGATGCTTTTCCCCGGTCCTCAAAGTGGAGCTCCATGGTGGACTCATTCTATATCTCAAAGAATTTAGAAGTGAGCACCTTGGAGGAGTTCTTCTCAACAATGGAACTCCACGAAACTAGGCTTGAAGGAATACTAGAGGAGCCTAGAATTCAACCCTCAAGAGGAGTGGCTTTGATGGCAAACAAGGGGAAGAAGAAGATGGAAGTCCCCTCCTCCTCATCCGATGAAGCCTCCTCCTCCTCCATGGATAGCACCGAAGAAGCCTATATGGTAAGGAGGGTAAGACGTGCATTTAAGAATTTTAGATTTGATAAATCTAACGATAGGAATAGAAGACCAAGGGGGAAGGTCATATGCTACAATTGCCAAGGAGAGGGGCACATAAGGGACAATTGTCCTCTCTTAAACAAGAGCAAGGAAGAGAGGAAGAAGAAAGAAGAAAAGAAGAAGAAAAAGGGGAGCAAGAAAAAGAAGGAAGAGGAGAAGAAGACAAAGGAGAAGGGAAAGGCTAAGGCTCTCAAGGCAAGGACTTGGGATGATCCATCCTCATTCTCCTCCTCATCATCGGATGAGGAGAATGCCTTTGTCACCAATTTGGCCTTGATGGCCTTTGATGACTTGGATTGCTCCTCCTCCTCCTCAAATGAAGAATCAAGCTCAAGTGGGGAAAGCTCAAGTGAAGGGGGAGCCTCCACATCCTCCTCATCCGAAGAAGAAGAGGACATGGAAACTATGGTAACAAATCTAACTCCTAAGAAAATAGTTTCCATGGTTTCTAACTTAACTAGAGATTTATTTAGAGCTAAAAAGAAAAACAAAAGCATGCTAGATCAAATTAAGGACCTAGAAAATAAACTAGAAAATGCATGCTTAAATGATAATATTTCTTCTAGCTTAAATGATAATGCATGCTCACATGATTATATGCCATTAGATGTTAGTGATGCATGTATAAATGAAAATAGGGCCTTAAGGGAAAAAGTAGATTATTTAACAAAAGCCCTAGAAAAATTCACAATTGGCTCCAACACCTTAAATATGATCTTAGGGAGCCAAAGAGCTAGTTTCAACAAGAAAGGCCTAGGATACAAAGAAAAGAAAAATGAAAAGGCCTATAAATGCCTAATAGCTAGGGGACAAGATAAAAAGAAAGTAATTGCTAGGAAATGGATCCCCAAGGAGTATTTAGTGAACCCAATAGGAAAGAATTTATTTTGGGTTCCAAAATCCATCCTCAAGGGTTAGAAAACCCCTAGGGTAGTCAACCATATGAACTTGACCTATATCATATTTTGGTTGACTTAGGATGACGGGACAACATTTTTTTTAGATAGTGTTGGGTGATGATAACGTGCCCATAAATAGGTAATAATGCTTAAATCATGATGATTAATGTAATTGCTATGTATGTTTTAGATCATGATTTATGATTTTGATATTTGGCATGTTATCATGAGAAATAGGTTTGAATCATGCTTTAGGTGACACTTTGGTTATTATCATCATAAAATACCTAATGCATGACTATTATTTAATGAATACATGTATTTCATGATCACAATGTAGAATTCATTCATATATGTCATTATGATCATGTTAATTGTTAGGTTGATACTTAACCATGATAGAATTGCATGAATATATTGGTTAAGTATATACAAATACCTCCTAGGATGCATCTCACACTCACTATAGGCTAACTTGATTGCAAACTTAAAAAGGGTGAGATGTTAGGATGATACAAATGTCCACTAATGCCTATGGCATTTAGATGGTCATTTAAAGTATCAACATAGCAATAATAGACCAATCATGGAGAAGGCTTATGTTTAATTCATAGACATATTGCCCAAAGATCATGGTTGGATATTTCATATGTTTTCAAAACAATTCCTTAATCAAAAATCTATGTATTCATGTTTTGGAACAATTCAAAGCAAGACTAGGTGTTAAAATGGATACTAACATGCTCAAAAACTAGTGGTTTTTCAAGTGTTTGGATTTTTGGCAAATCTCAGAAAATATAATGATTTTTCATGAAAAACTATTTTTCCTTGATAGATATACTTAATAGAAATATGCTCCTCAAATTTCATGATTTTTCAAATTTTCTGAAATTTTTAATGCATTTCTGAAATTCGCCCAGAAAATCAAAATTTCGGAATCAATTGTGCGATCATTGCCATCTTGATAGCGATCATTGCTCACCAAAATCAACCTGCAATTTTCTGATTTCAGATTTTATTCATGTTTTTGGTATTTTCCCTCCATTATACTTGATGCCATGAGCTTATAACTTAGTGTTAATCTTTTTGATGGTGTCAAAGGGGGAGAAATAATTATGTTTAAGTTAATTATTTTAGGGGGGAGAAATATATGATAGGGGGGAGAAATATATGATAGGGGGAGAAAATTTGCATAGAGAGTTTCATGGATTAAGGGGGAGTTGCATGTTGCTATATCATGTTTATCTTTACATGCTTTCTTACCTTAGAATTTATATCAAATGTTTTTACCTAACTTAAACGGATTGCCACACATCAAAAAGGGGGAGATTGTTAGGGCAATCTCTTGCCGTAATATAGTTTTGATGGTGTGGCAAAGGGTTTAAGTTAGTTTGATATGTTGATGTGATATGTGCGTTGAAGTCGTGCAGGACTTAGTAATTCGCACATGGAGCCGTGGCGAGTTTCACATCTCATGACTCGTGCCTTGAGTCGGTGAAGGATAGCTTTGCGGAAGCCGTGCGCTTGGAGCATCCGAGGGACCACCGGACGAGAAGCTTGGAGTGAAGCCGGAGGAAGTAGACTTCGAGGCAAGAGATGCGAAGGAGCATTGCAGAGCCGTGCGCCTGATGCTGCCGAGGGACGTGGCCGAGAACGAAGAGAACTTCGAAGGCGAGGGACTCCGAGAAATGAGAGTGAGCGATTGTAACCCTGGGAAGGGTAGCTCTTAGGTGAAACTTGGCCATTTGGCCAAGTGTCGGATGGGTTTTCTCGACACCGCCGATCGCCATGTCATGGCGGCCGATCGCTCAGTCGAGTGAGTTCGACCGGGTATACGATCGATCGGATTGTGGCCAGCGGTGATCGCTATGGCGGCGCCGATCGCCAAGACCATCGATGGCGGCGATCGATCAATAGGGTTTGACCAGAACCGTCAGAGCGATCGGGCAGTCGACTACGGAGGCAGCAGTCGACTGATGAGGTCCATCAGTCGACTGCCAAGAGTTCCGTTGGACTACAACGGTCGGGATCCGACGTGTTCGGAGGCCATTGTAGTGACGGCAGTCGACTGCCAAGGGCGGCAGTCGACTGATGGCAGCCAACGGGAAGAAAACAACCCTCTCTATAAAAAGGGAGGGTGTAAGCCTTTGAGAGGCTAATGCTTATGCTCCAAGTAATCTTCCTAGTGCCCCACAAGCTCTAAACTCTTCTTACTCGCTTTTACTCCATTCTATTTGTAAGAAGAGTGATCTTGATTGTAAAGGTTACCTCCACCTAGCTTGGTGCAAAGGAGAGACCATTTAGTGGATTGGTTTAGCGGAGTGATTCACCGAGGACGAATCAGAGACCGTGGATTAGCGGCGTAGCCGTGAACCACGTTACATTCTTTGTTAGCGTTTGTTTTCTTGTATTTCTATTTGCTTGTCTTTATTAGTCTTCCGCTTGCGCTAATTAGTTTTGTAGACGAGCAAATACCGGCATCCAAACGAAAAGGGCTATTCACCCCCCTCTAGCCGGTCGTACCGATCCCCTACAGGAGCTCTAGAATTCGGTGAGGAAGAAGAAGAGGAGGAGAAATGAAGTTTGGATAGCTCATGCCCCCTCATTCGCCCTATTTATCCATTTGAAGAGCCCCTTGATCTCTCTTACACTTAACCATAATTTCCCCTATTCCTCTAATGATATAATCCTATTGGACTTCTGGTTAGTAGGTGCATCTATAGGGCTTGCCTATCTCTAGAGGTTTGGGGTTCAATTCCTAGGCCTTGCATCTCTTTTTGGCTTATTTTCTTTCTATTTTCGAAAAGGCCCACATAAAGCCCATCATCGTAAAGCCAAAAATTCTCGTAAAATTGCTAGAAATTTTACGGGCGTTACAATCCTCCATACCTTGTAAAAGTTTCGTCCTCGAAACATAAAACAATTCTGGGTACTTTTTCTTCATGTCCTCCTCGCGCTCCCAGGTAACTTCCTCGTATCGTTGATTTTGCCACAGGACCTTCACTAAGGGCACCTCTTTGTTCCTTAGCCTTTTGACTTCTCGGTCTAATATCTGGATAGGCCGACTTTCCATACTCAGGTCCTCTTGAACTTGTACTGTTTGTGGCTTGATCACTTGGGCCGCACTGGATATGCATTTCTTGAGCACAGAGACTGTTGGGATGTATACTGAAAGCCTAGCTCTTTTGTATGAACATCTTTATTTTGAAATAAGAATCACATGATCATTGTTTGCACGTTATATTTATATGTGTGCATATTGTCTAATACTTTACATTGTAGATAACAAGGTGCTTGGGTGTGGCACAGAAGATCATGTTATCAGTCCCTTGTAGAGTATAAGCAGAGGCTCACAACCAAGATGGTTTTGGACAAACCATTGGCATGGTTGTAGTGTAGCTTGGTATTGTTTTGTCTTGAACATAAAGTTACACTAGTACACCTCGGTGTATTGAGTAGGACCGATATAGAGGTGATTCAATTTATTGCTGACTGCATAATTGAATCGGACCTCGGATATTATGTTGTACATGCTCTTAATCCCAATATAATAACGGGCACATGTACTTAATATTTATTTCTTTGATTTACCAGAGGGTGAGATTTCTATGGATTAAATCAATATGCCCGGTAAGTTGGGAAATGATATTATTTACATGGTGTGCCATTGATTATAGGAGGAATCCGTGTCCTATGTATTAGGTTGATGATGTCCCCTTGAGGAGCTCATAAGGTTCATCATGTAAACCCTGCAGGTTGACTTAGTCAACATGATGAAAAGGTTGAGTGGTACTACTCGAGGAGTTAGATGTTAATTAATTGATGGTCAGTAAATCAATTAATTGACGGACATTCGATATCTTAAACACGGGGGGATGGATGTACAAATAATATATGGAGCCCATATTAATTTATGGGGGTTGGTGAGGTAGTTCGACGATGATCCTCTAGTGGAATGGAACATCATTGATGGATCAAGTTTGTGTGGTTCCGATCCATCGGGTGGCCAAGACCCAACTCCTCCTCATGGTCCCTATCGTAGCCTAATATAAACCTCATGAAGTCTAGATCAAATAATGGAAAACAAATCTCTAGATCCGACGGTTGGGATTAAATTCCTAGAACCGACGGTGGAGATTAAATCTCTAGATCCGACGGTTGGGATTAAATTCCTAGAACCGACGGTAGAGATTAAATCTCTAGATCCGACGGTTGGGATTAAAACCCTAGAACCGACGGTTGAGATTAAATCTCTAGATCCGACGGTTGAGATTAAAACCCTAGAACCGACGGTGGAGATTAAACCAAGGCCTAAACCCTAACTCTATAAAAGGGTGGCTATGGGTTGGGCGGCAACAAGTTTTAGAGGTTGGATGATGGATGCTAAGGAGATTAGGGTTTAGCCTCCAATTGCTTGGGCGACAAGCAACCCTAGGAGGAAACCCTAATTAGGGTTTGGCTCTTTTGGGTTGGGCGGCCAAGGTGAGGAAGAAGAGTGGGCGGCAACCTATGGAGGAGCTTGTCTTCTTCCATGGAGGTGGCTAGCTCCTAGATCTCTTCTCTCCACCATGCTTGGGAAGCAAGGAACCCTATGGAGGAAACCCTAATTTGATTAGGGTTTTGGCTCCTTTGCATGGGTGGCCATGGATGGAAATGAAGGTTGGGCGGCCACTTGTGGAGGAGTTTGTCTTCTTCCTTGGAGGTGGCTAGCTCCTAGATATCTTCTCTCCACCATGGTTGGGCGGCAAGAAATCCTAAGGAGAAACCCTAATTAGGGTTTCCTCCTTAGGTTGGGCGGCTAGGGATTGCAAGGAAGTTGGGCGGCAACTATAGGAGAGGAGGTCTTCTTCCTAGGGTGTGGCCGACTCCTTCCTCTATTCCCTCCACCGTGGCCGGGGCCCAACATATTCCTTTTCTCCTATTCACTCCATCTTGGCCGGCGGCACCAAAACTAGGGTTTGTCCCTAGTTCGGTTCCTTGGTTGTTTCCATATTATTCTCTCTATTCTTGGGGCCGGCGGCATCAATCCTTTGTGGATTGGTGGTTGGCTCAAGCAAGAAGGGAAAGAGAGTTCTTCATTCTTTGGATTGAAGAAGATCTAGGAAGCTTCAACTTGTGGAGGATTTTCGCCCACACGAAGTCTACAAGGAGGTTAGGACATACGATAGAAGATCAAGAGGTATAAAAGTTTCACAACTTTTATTATTGTTCTTTTCATGTTCTTATTTGATATGCTAGCTTATGTTCATTATGTTAGTATATGTTGATTATACTAGTTTGCATTTGCATGTATTTGTATAATCATGGACCCCGATAAGAAACACAAAAACCGGCGATCCGTCCGTCGTCTCTTCCATGGCTAACCGACTAGAGGAGTTGGGTTGCTTGAACAACTAGTTTGTTCAAGCGATCGCTCAAGTCGTTAGCACGACGACGAATTGGTTGTGCTTAGGAAACTCATCCCATCCGGATTAGTTTTCATTAGTGAAAATTTTAATCCGGGGACATGGGAGCCTATGAGCATTCCGAGGTATAGCACATTGCCAACAAATGGTATCAGAGCCACGGTTTCCGGTTTTGTGTGTTTTGGATTCGGTTACTTTCACGCATTTATCATATATTGTGTATGCCGGATAATAGTAGGATGTGCGTAGGCTAACTTTTTGGTTGCAGGCATAAGATCCAACTATTATGGCTATATATGTGTGTATGTGATTGCATGTGTGTGTGATTGTATATTATTTGAATCCTCGGGGTTGATGAGGCTAGATTAGTATTTAATTTTTGTAATTAAATACGACAATGTTTAGCCGCTCATTTTAGTTTACTTTCGATCTAGATTATTTGTACACTCCTTCGTGGAGTATAGGATCGATGGATGTAAATTAAAATGTTTTATCTCGGCTCGGAACTCTTTGGTGACTTGCGCACGGGAAAAGATGGAGCGGACGAGGTGGCGACACGACGGGACGCATATTGGAGAACAATGCCATAATAGTTGGAAAAATTCTGATTTTTCCATATTTATTGCTGATTTGTTTTATATGCATGTTGTGTGTGCTTGAAAATTCCTCATTTTCAATTTACTAAGTGGGAGAGGGATATTTTAATTAATTCCCGTGGCCTCCATTACAATTTGACGTGTGATGCAACAAACTTGCATGTCGGCTCTGAGTGCCTTCCTCCCTGCGGATGAGTTTGTTTGCGGATCACTAGGTCAAATAATGGTTATAGGAAATTATCTAGGAGCGTGTGTACTTCCACAGCGGTAAGGCACATAATCCGAAATAATTCCCTTAGTATCGTGTAATGGTGCACACTTAGATGCAAATATAAAGTATCCTCCCCATCGGAGTCACTGCTTTTATTTGTAGGGCCAAAGAGGAACCAACTATTAATTTTATTTGTCAAAAAGTAAGGTTGACAAGATAATAAAATTAATGGGTAAAACCTCCTCTTACAAATGTAGAATTCGTATACGTCCACACTGCGTGGCATGCGATATTCTCGGTGTTTTGAGGTGTTGGTTGATTTCGGAATTTTATTGTTTTGAGGAATCAATAAAATTTGAAATCTAAAGTTTTGATCATTGTGATTCTTAGGATTTTCAAAATGACTTTCAGTCCACTTATTTTGATACTAAAGGAAATAAACTTACTGTACCCAAATTATATTGATTGGAAATGAATCCATATATTGTCTTATCTGCTAGTATGCACTCTTCGAAGAGTATCCTCAAGCCATGGTTGCTCAAAAAGGTTTCTACTTCTAAGCCGAAAGGCAAGAAGAAGAAGAAACAAGGTGAAGCAAAGATGGTGGGAGGATCTCAGGGAAGAGTGAAGAAGCCGAAAGGCAAGTACTTCACTTACTAGCAGGATGGACATTGGAAGGAGGACTGTCCCAATCCAAAACAGAACAAAAGTATATCCTTTGGTCTAGTCATTGTAACATAGTTAGCGGTGTTATCTACCGGCACCTGGTGTGTAGATACGAGAGCCACTAATCATGTCTGCAATACTATTGCAGGGGTTCCAGGAAACCCGATGACTAGCTAAAGGGGATATTACCATTTACTTGGGCAATGCCATGAAGATGGTGGATATTGCAGTGGGAGATGTTTTATTTATCTTTTGAGAAAAATAAAGGTTTTAGTTCTTAAGAATTTCCTTTATGTACCCTTATTTAGAAAGAATTAATTTCGGTTTCTAAATTTGTTCTAGATGGATAATCTATTTCTTTTGATGACAGATATGTTATAAAAGGAATAGGGACATTATCTATTCAGGTACATAGATAGGAAATTTATAACTTGAACCACAAGCTCCCACGGTGCAAATAGAAGTTTTTAACTCATCTTCTAATTCCGATAAGAGAAAAGAACCTTCGAAAATGAACCAAACATATCTTTTGGCATCTTAGGCTTGGTCACATTAACCTAAGCAGAATTCAATAGGTTGATAGCTGATGGACCTTTGGGTTCATTAGTGGTGGAAGATCTCCCAACCTACGAATCTTGCTTGGAGGGTAAGATGACCAAGAGGCCTTTTCAAGGCCAAGGGGTATAGATCCAAAGATGTGTTGGAATTGGTTCATTCTGATTCGTATGGTCCTATGTCTATCCAGGCAAGAGGTAGTTTTGAATATTTTGTCTTTTTCATAGACAATTATTCAAGATGACACTACGATCTGATCGTAGTGGTGAATACCTCTTGGGAGAGTTTAGGAATTACTTATCAGAGGCTGGGATTCAATCCCAATTGTCTGCACCTGGCACACCCCAGCAGAACGGTGTAGCAGAGCGAAGGAATAGGACTCTTATGGAGATGGTTAGATCGATGATGAGTTATTCTAACTTGCCAGATTCGTTCTGGGGATATGCTCTAGATACGGTGGTATACATTATGAACTTGGTTCCATCTGAATCAGTGCCTTCTACTCCCACAGAATTGTGGACTGGGCGAAAGCCTAGTCTAAGACATATTCGGATAGGGGGAGTCCACATGTCTTTGAAGGCGAATCGGTAAGTTGGAACCTCGTACAGAAGTACGCATGTTCGTTGACTATCCCAGGGGAACGAAGGGTGGATTGTTTTATAGTCCTAGAGATCAGAGGGTGATCGTTAACACGAATGCTAGATTTCTAGAGGAAGACTATGTGATAAGCAACAAGCCCAAGAGTAAAATTATTCTGGAGGAGTTAAAAGGGAAGTCACTTCTTTAGTACCACCGGTACAAGAGGACATACCACATGTCACTGCACCGCGTGTCACAGAGGATACACAGAAGATACCTCGTCGTAGTGGGAGGGTTGTGAGACAGCCTGATAGATTCATGTTCTTGGGAGAATCTTCCGATTTGTTCCCTAGCAAACATGAACCTGATCCCTAGACATACGACGAGGCAATCCAAGATATAAATACAACATCTTTGCAAAGTGCAATGAATACTGAGATTGAATCTATGGATTCAAGTCAGGTCTGGGAGCTCTTATGCATTGCAGCTCATATGGATTATGAGGTGTGATAGATGGATGTCAAGACAGCTTTCCTTAATGGAAGTCTTGAGGAAAACATCTATTTGAAGCAACCAGAGGGATTCATTGCTAAGGGCAAAGAGCATATTGTATATAAGCTTAATCGGTCCGTTAATGGACTGAAGCAAGCTTTGAAGTCTTGGGACATCCGCTTTGAGGAAGTAAATCCAGTCTTATGGATTTATTCAAAGTTCGGATGGGTCTTGTGTATATCAGAGATGTGACAGAAACGTAGTGGTATTTTTGTACTATACGTAGATGACATTTTGGTGGTTGGAGACAACATCGAAGTGTTATCAGACGTAAGGGTATGGTCGTCCAAACAGTATGATATGAAGGACTTGGGAGAAGTGGGTCACAACCTTGGGGATCAAGGTTGTTGTGCTTATCCCAAGCTTCATACATAGACATGGTTTTGGATCGTTTTAGCATACAAAACTCTAAGAAGGGTTTTCTACCCTTCAAGCATGGAGTTCCTTTATCTAAGCAGATGTGTCCTAGATCATCTGAGGAGATAGAGGAGATATAGGCAGTTCCTTATGCTTCGGCGGTAGGAAGCCTAATGTATGTTATGTACGAGACCAGATATCTACTTTGCCGTAGGCATGGTCAGCAGATATCAGAGTAATCTAGGACAGGGACATTGAACTGCGGTAAAGCATATATTGTAGTGCCTGAGAAGGACTAGGGATTATATGCTAGTTTACTGGGCAGACCAATTACTCCCTGTGGGTTGCATGGATTGCGATTTCCAATCAGATAGGGATAACAGTAAGTCTACCTCAGGGTTTGTGTTTACTTTTGGAGGTGGAGCCATAGTATGGAAGAGTGTCAAGCAGAAATGCGTGGTGGACTCTACCATGGAAGCTGGGTATGTGGCAGCCCCCGGGCGGCCAAAGAAGCTGTGTGGCTCAGGAACTTTCTGATGGACTTGGATGTGATTCCTGGTTTGCCCAGAACTATCACAATTTATTGTGATAATAATGGTGTAGTTGCAAACTCGAAGGAACCACGAGCCCATAAGGCTAGTAAACACATAGAGTGCAAGTACCACCTGATATGAGAAATCGTAAAGGAGGTAGAAGTAGCTGTCGCCTAGCATGCATCAGAGGATGACCTGGTAGACCCTTTCACTAAGGCCCTTCTAGCGAGAGCTTTGATAGGCATGTGGAGGAAAGGGGAATCAGATGTATGGCAGTATGATGACAGCATAGTCTTTTAGTATAAGTGGGAGATTGTTGGGATGTATACTGAAAGCCTAGCTCTTTTGTATGAACATCTTTATTTTGAAATAAGAATCACATGATCATTGTTTGCACGTTATATTTATATGTGTGCATATTGTCTAATACTTTACATTGTAGATAACATGGTGCTTGGGTGTGGCACAGAAGATCATGTTATCAGTCCCTTGTAGAGTATAAGCAGAGGCTCACAACCAAGATGGTTTTGGACAAACCATTGGCATGGTTGTAGTGTAGCTTGGTATTGTTTTGTCTTGAACATAAAGTTACACTAGTACACCTCGGTGTATTGAGTAGGACCGACATAGAGGTGATTCAATTTATTGCTGACTGCATAATTGAATCGGACCTCGGATATTATGTTGTACATGCTCTTAATCCCGATATAATAACGGGCACATGTACTTAATATTTATTTCTTTGATTTACCAGAGGGTGAGATTTCTATGGATTAAATCAATATGCCCGATAAGTTGGGAAATGATATTATTTACATGGTGTGCCGTTGATTATAGGAGGAATCCGTGTCCTATGTATTAGGTTGATGATGTCCCCTTGAGGAGCTCATAAGGTTCATCATGTAAACCCTGCAGGTTGACTTAGTCAACATGATGATAAGGTTGAGTGGTACTACTCGAGGAGTTAGATGTTAATTAATTGATGGTCAGTAAATCAATTAATTGACGGACATTCGATATCTTAAACACGGGGAGATGGATGTACAAATAATATATGGAGCCCATATTAATTTATGGGGGTTGGTGAGGTAGTTCGATGATGATCCTCTAGTGGAATGGAACATCATTGATGGATCAAGTTGTTAGTTATAGCCCTAGAGCCAATCATGTGATGGTTGAAAAGGGAACATTTTGTATCATATTCAATAAAGGCAAAGGATTGGTTATTATATTTACATCTTGCTTGTGCCAGCTAAATTAAATATAATAATGCCCTAGAAAAGTAGGTTCTTATCTACAGCACATCAATTGGCAGAATTGATTATGAGAGGCTATAGAGAATACTTTCCTAAATGTTCCTAGTCAAGTATTAATATGCAAGGGCAATATTAATACATAAAGACTAGCATGTAGGTCGATTGATGACTTGATCTCACAAGTCATGGATATATGATATCAAGTTGACACATGGGTATATATTAGAGAATATATACTGAACTGACCCGCCATGAGAAAGTTTCATGGATCGTTATATGAGTGTCATAAACTTTCTCATGTGACTATTGGTATGAATAGTCCTCGAACTCAAGTCACTACGGTTCCCTACATAAGGAATTATGTACTTTGGTATCGTCAAACGTCACCCGTAATAGGGTGGACCATAAAGGCGATTACTGGGTATATAACAAATTATGCGGAGGGATGTGAGTGATGTAGATGGGATCTATCCCTCTCATATGACGAGAGTGATATCGGTGGGCCCCTTGATTGAGTAGAACTACTAAAACGCATGGCCATGCTCAAATGAGTCAATATGAGATATTGAGCTCATTTGTTTGAGTTAGTTTACTCAGGGATCAAGAAACACATAGATTGATCGAGGATGACACGGTCTATGCCTCATTGGTCAACTGATATCAAGGATAGAAGGACACGGTCATACATTATAGTAGTCACGGAAAGGTTAGTCGGATCTTGACTTATTTCGTAACTTGGGTAGCAATGATGTATTGCTAGATGCCGCTCATTGCTTGTGTATCTAAAAGAGTTTAGATCCACTGCCAACATTATGAGAGCCTATAGGGTCACACACAAAGAGCATGATGATTAGAAGAATTAGTGCATTCTAGTTTGACTAGAATAATTTGGGAATAAGCTTAAGTACAAAATGGTTTTTGGACTTTAAGCTTAATGAGAATTTTATCTTATTGATTTAATGAGATTAATTCAATATGTTACCTTATTGATTTAATGAGATTAATTCAATATGATAACATAAGCTTATTGAATTAATAAGATTAATTCAACATGCATGAATGCCACACAAGCATGCCACATAAGCATGCCACCTAAGCTAGATGAGGTGGAAGGAGACAAAGTGGTTTTTGTCTCCTTAAGTGGCCGGCCAAACAAGGAAGCCAACTCCTTGTTTGATTGTGTCTCAATGCAATGGATTGCATTGAATGTTAGGAGGTGAAAGGGTTTTTCCAACCCTATAAAAGACTCCATGGAGTGGCCGGCCAAAGTAATATTTTTGGTTGTTGTGTGAAGCTTGAGAGCTTGGTGGAAGCTTTGTTGTGTGGTTTTGTGAGTGTAGGCTAGCAAGAAGAATAGTCTTCTTCTTCCTTTCTCTTTTTCCCTAGCTTCCTCTCCTTTAGGGACTTCTCTAGCAAGAAGGAAAGGAGAGCTCCTCTAGTTTCTTTTGTGAGACAAGAGCTTGCTCGTGTGGATACATATAGAGGCACGGACATTTGAACGTGCTAAAGATCCAACAAACCAAAAGGAAAAGCGGGATTAACAAGGGCACGCAACAAAGGTAATCCTCTCCTATAAGATAGGTTTGGTTTTAGAGAAATTTATTTTGTACGAGGTTTTCTTTCGCAAGGATCACTAAGAAGGGATCCTAATTTTTCCGTTGCGCATATGCTATTTGGCATAAAGAATTCTCTACAGTGGTATCAGAGCCACTTGCGAAAGATCGTATAAAAATAGTTTTTCTCTATTTTATATATGATATAGAAGTAGGATAAATTTTATTATGAGTTGATAATTGCATTAGCAATTTTTCAAACATAATAAAAATATCCGATGTCTTTTAAAAGTTAAAATTGACATGGTGCATGGTTATGGCCTAGTCCCAAAAGTTTGTGATTGTGTGTTGTAATTCTTAATACGGCCTGCGTGTCATGCCTTTCTCCTAAAATTCTTGTTGTAAAAATTAGTTTTAGACTCGAATGTAACTCGAGTATTTCTCCTTTTGTAATATACAAAACAAAGATGGAGGGTCCATTGGATGATGAGGTTACAAGGAGGAAGTCAACACACAAGACAACCAAAAGGAAGCACTTGGGAGAAGATACTATCCCTAGGTTGACCAATCAATCTTTTCATTGGCTTGAGAAGATTGTAGAATAAGGGCCATAACCATGACACACTTAGTTTAATATGTATGTGATGCATGTTAGTTTAGCTTATATGTGATGTATGCTAATATGTATATGATGCATGTTTTTATATCTTAATAAGTCAAATACGATATGCCTACCAAAGTTTAGTACTCACTACTTCCTCGATCATTTGTTATTGGGTTTGCCAAAGCAAAGCAATGCATTTTATCTTGGAAGAGTGCGAGTGGACAATCGTGATGTCCCGCTATCAAACTTGGTTAAGACTTAATTAAGTTTTTCTTAATTAGTTAAGAAAGTAGAGGCATATATTAGCTTTGAACATAAGTTTTAAAATTAGTTTTGTGTGATTTCCGAACATCAGCTTTGTCTTAGAAGTGGTCGCTGTTCTGATATCCAAGAAGGCCTCGCGTGCCTCGCCACACCGAAGTGGTTTAGGAATAAGCACTAAACTAATCTAAACTTAACCAAAGCTATTAAAGAGTTACATCAGATGTAATTGGCAAAAGATTGCCTACCTAATCATACTACGCCTGGGCGATTAGCCAAAGCTAACTCAAGAGAATTATGATGTGGATCTTTATCCCATATAAATTTATAGCTAAATAGTAGCTAATGATGTAAGCGAAAAGTGTTTGCCTACATCAATGATTAGCTCATATCAAAGCTATGAGAATTTAGTGGGAGCCTCATTTAATTAAAGGCCTAATTAAATGACTTAGGTATGATACTTAATTTTGCATTTTATTGTTGTAGATCACCATGTCATCTAACACGACACACCCCCTCAACTTGCGATCCGTCCTGAGAAGGACAAGCTCAATGGAGCGAACTTTCTTGATCGGTATAGGAACTTGAGGATTATCCTCAAGCAAGAACGCAAACTGTATGTCCTAGAGCAGTCTACCCCTGAAATACCTGCCCCTGCGGCCACTCGTGCTGAAAAAGATGCTTATAAGAAGCATCAAGATGACGCATTAGATGTGTCATGCCTTATGCTTGCAACCATGAACTCTGAGCTTCAGAAGCAACATGAGAACATGGATGCCTATGATATGGTTGAGCATTTGAAACAACTATATCAAGGACAAGCCAGGCACGAGCATTTTGAAGTGTCTAAGGCTCTTTTTGCATGCAAGATGCAAGAAGGAACACCTGTAGGAACTCATGTACTTAAAATGATTGGGTACGTTGAGAACCTTGAAAGACTAGGTTTTCCACTGAGCCAAGAATTAGCAACCGATGTTATCCTCGCAATCGCTGTTAAAGCATATAATCAATTCGTCATGAATTATAACATGAATGAAATTGATAAGTTTGCTCGAGATTCTCAAAGATGTTAAGAATCACGAACCGAATCTCAAGAAGAAAGTTAAAATGTACTAATGGTCAAGAAGGACAAAGGTAAGCGCAAAGGCAAGGGTAAGACCCAAGCCAAAGGCAAGGCCAATTCATCCACTTCAAAGGGTAAAGGTAAAGTACCTAAGGATGGAGACTGTTTCCATTGCGGTGAGACTGGACACTGGAAGCGGAACTGCAAAATCTACCTTGAGGAAGTAAAGAAGAAAAGAAGTGGGACTTCTGCCTCAGGTATACACGTTATAGAAGTTAATCTATCTATTTCTTCTACATGGGTATTAGATACCGGATGTGCATCTCACATTTGTACTAATGTGCAGGGACTGAGAAATAGTAGACTAATGGCAAAAGGCGAAGTGGACCTACGAGTAGGCAATGGCGCAAAAGTTGCTGCTGTAGCTGTAGGAACATATTCTTTGTCTTTGCCCACTGGGCTTATCTTAGAACTAGAGGAGTGCTTATATGTACCTGCATTGACAAAGAACATAATTTCTGTATCTTGTTTAGACAAGAAAAACTTTTCTTTTATAATAAAGGACAAATGTTGTTCCATTTATTTGAATGAAATGTTCTATTGTAATGCACCACTTATGAATGGTCTTTATGTTCTAGATTTAGAAAACCCAATATATAACGTAAATACCAAACGGTTCAAATCGAATGATTTGAACCAAACATATCTCTGGCACTGTCGCCTAGGTCACATAAATGAAAAACGCATATCCCAACTCCATAAAGATGGATTATTGGACTCATTTGATTTTGAATCATATGAGGTATGCGAATCTTGTCTTCTAGGAAAGATGACTAAAACTCCATTTAGTGGACATGGCGAGAGCGATGGACTTGTTAGGACTCATACATACTGATGTATGTGGCCCTTTCAATGTCGAAGCCAGAGGAGGCTATAAGTACTTTATTACTTTCACTGATGATATGAGTAGATTTGGCTACTTATATTTGATGAGACATAAGTCAGAATTCTTTGAAAAGTTCAAAGAATTCAAGAATGAAGTACAAAACCAACTTGGTAAGCGTATTAAGCTACTTCGATCAGATCGAGGTGGTGAATACCTTAGTCAAGAGTTTCGTGATCACCTGGCTGAGTGTGGGATAATATCCCAACTCACTCCACCTGGAACACCACAATGGAATGGTGTATCTGAAAGGAGAAATCGTACTCTATTAGATATGGTACGATCAATGATGAGCCAGACTGATCTACCTACTTCCTTTTGGGGACTAGCTCTAGAGACAGCCGCTTTCACACTTAATCGCGTCCCATCAAAAGCCGTAGAAAAGACACCATATACGATATGGACTGGGAAGAGTCCCAAAATGTCTTTTATAAAGATTTGGGGTTGTGAAGCTTATGTTAGACATCAAGTCTCAGATAAACTAGGACCCAAATCAGATAAGTGTTATTTTGTAGGATATCCCAAGGAAACTAAGGGATATTACTTTTACAATCCCACACTTGGCAAGGTGTTTGTTGCCAGAAATGCTGTCTTTCTAGAAAGAGAATTTATTTCTAGAAAAACTAGTGGGAGTAAAATTCATCTTGAAGAAGTTCAAGATGATGATAACACTAAGGCTTCGATGGAAAATGAACAGGAACCACAAAGTGTTGTGGATGAGGAAATTGTTGCCCAAAGAGTTGTGGAGCAAACACCTGTTCAAGTAGACCAACCTCTTCGTAGATCTGATAGGATCCGTCGTCAACCCGAGAGATATTCTTTTCTCTTGACTGACAACGGTGACGTATTGCTTGTCGATCTTGACGAGCCTACATCCTATCAAGAAGCTATGATGAGCCCAGATTCCGAGAAATGGCTAGAGGCCATGAGATCCGAAATGGAATCCATGTACACTAACCAAGTATGGACTTTGGTTGATCCACCTGAAGGGGTAAAACCCATTGGGTGTAAGTGGGTCTTTAAAGTAAAGACTGACATGGATGGTAATAAGCATACCTATAAAGGTAGATTGGTGGCTAAAGGATTCAAACAAATTCATGGTATTGACTACGATGAAACCTTTTCACCCTATGATGCTTAAATCCATTCGATCATACTTGCTATCAGCCTACCACGATTATGAGATCCGGCAGATGGATGTCAAAACCGCTCAATGGAAAGCTACTCGAGGATGTGTACATGACACAACCCGAGGGTTTTGAAGATCCAAAGCATCCTCGAAAGGTATGCAAACCGCAAAGGTCCATTTATGGACTAAAGCAAGCCTCTCAAGCCGGGAATCTTCGATTCGATGATGCAATCAAGGAGTTTGGTTTCATCAAGAATGAAGATGAACCTTGTGTCTACAAGAGAAATAGTGGGAGCACTTGTATTTCTTGTCTTGTATGTAGATGACATACTTCTCATCGAAATGATATTCCCTCACCCACCGTGAAGATGTGGTTAGGGAATTGTTTCGATGAAAGACTTAGGTGAAGCCGCTTATATTCTAGGCATCAAGATCTATAGAGATAGATCTAAAAGATTACTTGGCCTAAGTCGAGTACATACATTGATAAAGTGCTAGATCGCTTTGCTATGCAAAATTCCAAGAAAGGATTTTTGCCTTTATCACATGGTGTGAGTCTTTCGAAGACTCAATGTCCCTCTTCTAAGGAGGAGAGAGATCGCATGGATAAGATCCCTTATGCATCTGCTATAGGGTCTATCATGCACGCCATGCTTTGTACTCATCGACGCCTCTCGTATGCTTTGAGCATGACGAGTAGATACCATCGGATCCAGTGAAAGTCATCGGATAGCGTCAAAAATATTCTTAAATACTTACGAAGAACGAAAGAATATTTCCGATATTTGGAGGCAATGAGGAGCTAGTCAGTAAAGGGTTACGATGATGCAAGCTTCCAAAGCAGACAAGGATGACTATAGATCGCAATCGAGTACGTGTTTTGCACGAATGGTGGAGCCGTGAGCTGGAAGAGTTCAAAGCGAGGACACGATTCTTGATTCTACAACAGCCGAGTATATTCTTTGCGTCGATGCACGAAAGGAGGTTGGCTCCACAAGTTCATCGCTGAACTTGGGGTAGTTCCTAGCATTACAGATCCAATAGACCTCTATTGTGATAATAATGGGGCTATTGCACAGGCTAAGGAACCTCGATCACATCAGCGGACCAAACACATATTGCGGCGCTTCCATCTCATTCGAGAGATCATCGATAGAGGAGATGTGAGGATATGCAGAGTACCGACAGAAGCTAACATCGCAGATCCATTGACCAAGGCTTTGGCACAGAGGAAGCATGATGGTCACACTAGGTCACTAGGTATTAGATATCATAGTGATTGGTACTAGTGCTAGTGGGAGATTGTTAGTTATAACCCTAGAGCCAATCATGTGATGGTTGAAAAGGGAACATTTTGTATCATATTCAATAAAGGCAAAGGATTGGTTATTATATTTACATCTTGCTTGTGCCAGCTAAATTAAATATAATAATGCCCTAGAAAAGTAGGTTCTTATCTACAGCACATCAATTGGCAGAATTGATTATGAGAGGCTTTAGAGAATACTTTCCTAAATGTTCCTAGTCAAGTATTAATATGCAAGGGCAATATTAATACATAAAGACTAGCATGTAGGTCGATTGATGACTTGATCTCACAAGTCATGGATATATGATATCAAGTTGACACATGGGTATATATTAGAGAATATATACTGAACTGACCCGCCATGAGAAAGTTTCATGGATCGTTATATGAGTGTCATAAACTTTCTCATGTGAATAATGGTATGAATAGACCTATAACCTGAAGTCACTACGGTTCCCTACATAAGGAATTATGTACTTTGGTATCGTCAAATGTCACCCGTAACAGGGTGGACCATAAAGGCGATTACTGGGTATATAACAAATTATGCGGAGGGATGTGAGTGATGTAGATGAGATCTATCCCTCTCATATGACGAGAGTGATATCGGTGGGCCCCTTGATTGAGTAGAACTACTAAAATGCATGGCCATGCTCAAATGAGTCAATATGAGATATTAAGCTCATTTGTTTGAGTTAGTTTACTCAGGGATCAAGAAACACATAGATTGATCGAGGATGACACGGTCTATGCCTCATTGGTCAATCTGATATCAAGGATAGAAGGACACGGTAATACATTATAGTAGTCATGGAAAGGTTAGTCGGATCTTGACTTATTTCGTAACTTGGGTAGAAATGATGTATTGCTAGATGCCGCTCATTGCTTGTGTATCTAAAAGAGTTTAGATCCACTGCCAACGTTATGAGAGCCTATAGGGTCACACACAAAGAGCATGATGATTAGAAGAATTAGTGCATTCTAGTTTGACTAGAATAATTTGGGAATAAGCTTAAGTACAAAATGGTTTTTGGACTTTAAGCTTAATGAGAATTTTATCTTATTGATTTAATGAGATTAATTCAATATGTTACCTTATTGATTTAATGAGATTAATTCAATATGATAACATAAGCTTATTGAATTAATAAGATTAATTCAACATGCATGAATGCCACACAAGCATGCCACATAAGCATGCCACCTAAGCTAGATGAGGTGGAAGGAGACAAAGTGGTTTTTGTCTCCTTAAGTGGCCGGCCAAACAAGAAAACCAACTCCTTGTTTGATTGTGTCTCAATGCAATGGATTGCATTGAATGTTAGGAGGTGAAAGGGTTTTTCCAACCCTATAAAAGACTCCATGGAGTGGCCGGCCAAAGTAAGATTTTTGGTTGTTGTGTGAAGCTTGAGAGCTTGGTGGAAGCTTTGTTGTGTGGTTTTGTGAGTGTAGGCTAGCAAGAAGAATAGTCTTCTTCTTCCTTTCTCTTTTTCCCTAGCTTCCTCTCCTTTAGGGACTTCTCTAGCAAGAAGGAAAGGAGAGCTCCTCTAGTTTCTTTTGTGAGACAAGAGCTTGCTTGTGTGGATACATATAGAGGCACGGACATTTGAACGTGCTAAAGATCCAACAAACCAAAAGGAAAAGCGGGATTAACAAGGGCACGCAACAAAGGTAATCCTCTCCTATAAGATAGGTTTGGTTTTAGAGAAATTTATTTTTTACGAGGTTTTCTTTCGCAAGGATCACTAGGAAGGGATCCTAATTTTTCCGTTGCGCATATGCTATTTGGCATAAAGAATTCCCTACACAAGTTTGTGTGGTTCCGATCCATCGGGTGGCCAAGACCCAACTCCTCCTCATGGTCCCTATCGTAGCCTAATATAAACCTCATGAAGTCTAGATCAAATAATGGAAAACAAATCTCTAGATCCGACGGTTGGGATTAAATTCCTAGAACCGACGGTGGAGATTAAATCTCTAGATCCGACGGTTGGGATTAAATTCCTAGAACCGACGGTAGAGATTAAATCTCTAGATCCGACGGTTGGGATTAAAACCCTAGAACCGACGGTTGAGATTAAATCTCTAGATCCGACGGTTGAGATTAAAACCCTAGAACCGACGGTGGAGATTAAACCAAGGCCTAAACCCTAACTCTATAAAAGGGTGGCTATGGGTTGGGCGGCAACAAGTTTTAGAGGTTGGATGATGGATGCTAAGGAGATTAGGGTTTAGCCTCCAATTGCTTGGGCGGCAAGCAACCCTAGGAGGAAACCCTAATTAGGGTTTGGCTCTTTTGGGTTGGGCGGCCAAGGTGAGGAAGAAGAGTGGGCGGCAACCTATGGAGGAGCTTGTCTTCTTCCATGGAGGTGGCTAGCTCCTAGATCTCTTCTCTCCACCATGCTTGGGCGGCAAGGAACCCTATGGAGGAAACCCTAATTTGATTAGGGTTTTGGCTCCTTTGCATGGGCGGCCATGGATGGGAATGAAGGTTGGGCGGCCACTTGTGGAGGAGTTTGTCTTCTTCCTTGGAGGTGGCTAGCTCCTAGATATCTTCTCTCCACCATGGTTGGGCGGCAAGAAAGCCTAAGGAGAAACCCTAATTAGGGTTTCCTCCTTAGGTTGGGCGGCTAGGGATTGCAAGGAAGTTGGGCGGCAACTATAGGAGAGGAGGTCTTCTTCTTCCTAGGGTGTGGCCGACTCCTTCCTCTATTCCCTCCACCGTGGCCGGGGCCCAACATATTCCTTTTCTCCTATTCACTCCATCTTGGCCGGCGGCACCAAAACTAGGGTTTGTCCCTAGTTCGGTTCCTTGGTTGTTTCCATATTATTCTCTCTATTCTTGGGGCCGGCGGCATCAATCCTTTGTGGATTGGTGGTTGGCTCAAGCAAGAAGGGAAAGAGAGTTCTTCATTCTTTGGATTGAAGAAGATCTAGGAAGCTTCAACTTGTGGAGGATTTTCGCCCACACGAAGTCTACAAGGAGGTTAGGACATACGATAGAAGATCAAGAGGTATAAAAGTTTCACAACTTTTATTATTGTTCTTTTCATGTTCTTATTTGATATGCTAGCTTATGTTCATTATGTTAGTATATGTTGATTATACTAGTTTGCATTTGCATGTATTTGTATAATCATGGACCCCGATAAGAAACACAAAAATCGGCGATCCGTCCGTCGTCTCTTCCGCGGCTAACCGACTAGAAGAGTTGGGTTGCTTGAACAACTAGTTTGTTCAAGCGATCGCTCAAGTCATTAGCACGACGACGAATTGGTTGTGCTTAGGAAACTCATCCCATCCGGATTAGTTTTCATTAGTGAAAATTTTAATCCGGGGACATGGGAGCCTATGAGCATTCCGAGGTATAACACATTGCCAACAGAGACATGGAACACGTTGTGTATAGCCGACATCTCTTGAGACAGCTCCAGCTTGTAAGCTACCTTGCCAACCCTTTGCAATATCGGATACGGTCCCACGTAGCGTGGACTCAGTTTACCTTTCTTCCGAATCTCATCGCTCCCTTCATAGGGGCCACTTTGAGGAATACCAGGTCCCCGACTTCGAATTCTAACGGTCTACGCCGCATATCCGCATAGTTCTTTTGTCGGCTCTGAGCAGTTTCGATTCTCTAACGGATATTCTGTATAGCTCGGGTGGTATCGTCAATAATATCGGCCTGAAGACCCATTTCCCTCCTTTCACCACCCTCGCATTACAGATAGGAGACTGCATCTTCTCCGTATAGAGCTTCATATGGTGCCATTCGTATTTATGTTGTAAGCAAATTCTGCCAAGCACAAATATCGACACCAACTCCCCTTAAAGTCTAGAGCACAAGCTCGCAACATGTCTTCCAAAGACTGGTTCACTCTTTCTCGAATCTACGAGGATGAAACACTGATCTTGAATCTCAACTTAGTGCCAAGAGCCTTCTGAACACATTCCCAGAAATGGGAGGTAAAACGGCCATCACGATCAGAAATACTAGCCTTAGGCACTCCATGTAATCTGATAATTTCCTTGACATATAATTGAGCTAGCTGCTCAACCGGATAGGTCATCTTAATTGCCAGGAAATGGGCAGACTTTGTCAACCGGTCTATGATTACCCATATCGCATCATAACCATTGGTTGTTTTGGGTAATCCCGAGATGAAATCCATAGAAATTTCTTCCATTTCCACTCTGGAATCAGACGGCCACAAGAATCCTCCGTTTACGGTGTTCTGCCTTAACCCTCTGGCAGGTCAGGCAGGTGTTGACGTACTGAGCCACATCCCTTTTCATGCAGGACCACCAAAATTTATCTCTTAAGTCCTGATACATTTTTGTAGATCCCGGATGCATGGTATAAGGTGTTCCATGGGATTCCTCGAGTATCTTCTTCCGTAATTTCGGATCGTCCGGAATACATAGTCGGTCCCGGAAGTATAATAATCCGCCATCGGCAATGCGGAATCCATTATCCCTTCCTTCCCAGACTTCCTATTTGATTTTCTGGATGTCTGAATCACCATCTTGCTTTCCCAATATATCGTCGAATAATGTCGGTGCTATCGTCATGGTGGAAAGTTATCCAGAAATAATCTCCATTCCGTAATTCATTATTTCCCTTTTCAGGGGCTGAGATAGCATTGATAAGGACATCAAAGCGGCACAGGACTTTCTGCTAAGTGCATCTGCCACTTTGTTGGCCTTTCCTGGATGATAGAATATCTCACAATCATAATCTTTGACTAGCTCGAGCCATCTGCGTTGCCTCATATTTAGGTCTTTCTGAGTGAAGAAATATCTCAGACTCTGGTGGTCTGTATAAATCCTGCACCGAGCTCCGTATAAGTAGTGCCTCCATATTTTCAGAGCGAATACCACGGCTGCTAGTTCTAAATCATGGGTAGGATAATTTCTTTCGTGCTCCTTGAGCTGTCTAGAGGCGTAAGCGACAACCTTGCCGTTTTGCATAAGTACAGCTCCGAGCCCCAGTTTAGAAGCGTCACTATACATATCGAAGCTTTCATTATCTTCAGGGAGAGTCAGAATGGGAGCGCTGGTCAGTCTCCTCTTGATTCAGTAAACTCCTCTCGATCCTCAGTCCATTTGTATTGCTTGTCCTTTCGGGTGAGGGCTGTCATAGGGGCTGCAATTCTAGAGAAGTCCTCTACAAACTTTCTGTAATAGCCTGCTAGCCCGAGAAAACTTCTGATTTCACTCGCATTCCTTGGCCTATTCCAGTTCCTCACAGCTTCAATCTTTATTGGGTCTACCATGATTCCTTCTTTAGAGATGACATGACCCAAGAATGACACTTGATCGAGCCAGAACTCACATTTGGAGAACTTCGCATATAGTTGCTCTTTCTGAAGAATCTGTAGTACTATCTTCAGATGTTCAGCATGCTCTTCTCGATCCCTCGAGTAGATAAGAATATCGTCGATGAAAACGATTACAAATTTGTCGAGGAAGGCCGAAAATACTCGATTCATCAGATCCATGAACATCGCAGGAGCATTGGTTACTCCGAAGGGCATAACTACGAACTCATAATGTCCATATCTCGTCTGGAAGGCCATCTTCGGAATATCGCCTGGCTTTACTTTTACTTGGTGATAGCCAGACCTGAGATCGATCTTTGAAAAGACAGTAGCTCCCTTCAGTTGGTCGAACAGGTCGTCGATCCTGGGAAGGGGGTACCTATTCTTGATGGTTACGTTGTTCAGTGCCCGGTAGTCTATACACATTCGCATAGACCCATCTTTTTTTCTTTATGAACATCACTGGAGCTCCCCATGGTGAGTGACTAGGGCGGATAAGTCCCTGGTCAAGTAACTCTTGTAGCTGTTTCTGAAGTTCTTTCAACTCAGTCGGTGCCATACGGTAAGGTGCCTTGGAGATCGGGTTAGTTCCGGGAATCAATTCGATCTCGAACTCAATTTCTCTATCAGGTGGTAATCCTGGTAGGTCATCAGGGAATACCTCCCGATGGTCGCATACCACTCTGACATCTTCTAGCTTCGGGTTCTTTGCTGATACGGTATCAACCACGTGTGCTAGAAATCCGGTGCATCCATTTTCTAACATTTTTCGGGCTTTCAGCGCTGATAAGAATTTCCTTGTTCCTTTCTTTGGCTCCCCGATAAACTCAAATGAGACCTCTGCTTCGGGTCAAAAAATCACCCTCCGCTATTTGACACTCAATCAAGCGCCGTACTTGTGCAGAAAATCCATGCCCAATATAGCATCATAGTCCCGCATATCCAGAACTATCAGGTCACAATAGAGTTCCCTGTCTGCGAGTCTAATTAGTGCGGCGCGCAGAATGTGGGTGGATGGCATCACTTCTCCCGAAGGTAACGTTGTTAAGAATTTATAGTCCAAAACTTGGGGATGCCTATCTATCTTTCTTGTGAAAGGCGTAGAGATGAACGAATGGGTTGCCCCAGTGTCAAATAATACAGTAGCATACTGACTGAAAATAAATATCTGACCTGTGACAACCGTCGAGGCACTCGCTACATCTTCTCTGGTGAGGGAGAACACCCTGGCATTTGTCTCAACGGGTGGGGCTTCTAGTCTCCCTTGGCTAATCTGAGGACCCTCGTAGCTCGCATCTGGAAGGCTGTGGAGGAGCTCTCGGACATCTGAGGAGGTGCCTGAACTCGGGCAGGGCAGTTCCAGGCTAGGTGCCCCTCCAGTCCACAACTGTAACACTTCCTCGTACCCTGATGACATTCCCCCGGATGCTTCTTCCCACATATAGGACAGTCAGGATACATAGTTTGGTTGTTTCTTGGGCCCCCTCTTGGGCCATTCCACTGTTTCTTCTTGCCACTGCGGTCCCTCTTCCAGCTAGTATTCTGAGATTTCTGACCTGGTCAAGGTTTATTCCTTGATCGATGTCGATCTCAAATAGTGCTCTGATCGAGCACTCAACGACTCTTCTGGTCTGGGTCGATTGACTCGCCGCCACGCTCGTGGCTATCTCCGGTCATAGCATTTTTAGCATGAGTATGATCCTCTCCCTTTCTGTACGGACTAATTCTGGGCAGACGTGCCAGTCGGTTGAACCTTTTCATAGCTTCACTGACTGATAGATCGCCTTGTCTGAACTCGAGGAACTCATCGTAGTGCTTATTTGTGATCCGTCTCTGAAAGAACTCCTTGAAGAACTCAGATTCAAAGTCTGTCCACCTCATTTGATTTACTTGTCTCTTTGCTTTGACTCTCTCCCACCACATCCTTGCATCTCCAGAAAGAATGAATGAGGCACATTTTATCTTTTCGTGCTCGGGCCAATCCAGCAGCTCCACGATGCTCTCAATTGTTTTGAACCAGGCTTGGGCATCCCATGGTTTGCCGGCACCAGAGAAATTTTCTGGTTTCAGCCTCTGCCACTGAATCAGATAAGTCTCGGGTCTGACCCCGGTGGCAGCATTGATTAGTGGTGCTTGCACCATAGTGGTCGTGTTAGGAGTCACGTTCTGCGTCTCTGGTGTGGTGCTAGGGTTCCCTTGTTGATTCATGAGAGTATTGATAACCAGCTGTTGTTCGACGACCTGACGCTGTAGCTCGGTAACCACATGCATCAAATCTGGTGGGGGTGCCATTTCATTCCCTCTATTACTACGTCTCCCGTTCATGTTATCTAGAGATAAATAACTAATTAAGGTATTATTATAATTTCTACTCATACAAATGCATCTAAACATTCCTTATCATAAACAAGGTAAGGTATCCTTACTATCTAAGTCACAAGCATGGTTCCATTCTACTAAAACAGGATGAGGTATTATTTCTAACTAGATAGAAGACGCTCTTCATTATAAAAGAAACATAGGTATGCATAAAGTTACTTACTTGGAAATAGCAGGATGGAGGCTTGACATGTGATAGTGGAAAGGTGAACCCGCTCTGATACCAACCTGCAATGCCCGCCCTTATCTTCTCTCAGGGCGGCGCTACTTTTTTTTTCTTAACATAACATATAGGAATCATTTCACAATCTACATACTTAAACATGTTATCATGGCATAAACCTTCTTTTATACATGCATCACCTATCATATTCGTCGTTAGCATGTTAACATATCTTGTCTCTTTTTATAACATGCATAACATAAAGATCCATTCATGAGTTCTAACATATAAAACTTTTAAGTAATTGAACAGTAACATCCAACATGGTACTAACAAATCACAAGTCTTATAAGCGGAAGCAATGTCTTAAGTTATTCATTGAGCATATAAATATAAGCAGATAGTAATAGGGTCTTTTTCCACCATGCCACTATCACACACAGTTGGCCCCTCCTGCTACTTCCTCTAGTTTATGTTTCCTTTGTCTGCAGTATATGGACAACATAAACTATAAGCATATAGCTTAGTAAGATTCTTGCCTACTCACAAAAGCCACAAACCTCATCAATAATTAGACAACATGAGCATACTAGCATAAACAACATAAGTAGTGCATAACAACACTACACATCAGCATACTAACGTAATGAAACATAAACATGGCATAAAATTTACATAAGCATGCTAAGCATAATCAAATCTAAGCAGGGCATAAGTGAAACATAAGCATTCATAATATCATAAATCCTAATCATGCATAAAGGACACAATCATAAGCATTCTTAAACTTGAACATAAGCATTCATAATATCATAAATCCTAATCATGCATAAAGGACATAATCATAAGCATTCTTAAACTTGAACATAAGCATTCATAGTTTCATACAAGTCGTTTCTTTTCAAAGCATATACATATAGGTACTTTAACATAATCATAACTTGCATGGGGGGCCCCATGCTAAGTACCACATAAAGCACGTTCCCTAATAGGCTGGGGTAGCGAGCCACCAGACCTACTAGAGCAAGACCTCTTAGGTCTTACCAGGGTAAGACCTCTTACGTCTTCTTATGTCCCTTGGATTTGATTAACGACCACCTAACGGGT
The DNA here is from genome assembly GCA_025175895.1 of Wurfbainia villosa. NCBI lineage: Eukaryota > Viridiplantae > Streptophyta > Magnoliopsida > Zingiberales > Zingiberaceae > Wurfbainia > Wurfbainia villosa. The sequence continues at coordinate 80,912,544 of CM045987.1, read as the reverse complement.
CGAGTACTTAACCTCTTACAAAGTAAAATACTTAATTTTCTTTCCTTTCCTTTCTTTCTTGTCATATCATAAAGAATGCTCTTAATCCCCCACCAAAAAGGGAAGCATCTCCGTCTTATCTTATCATAAGGAGAGATCTTAATCTCGACTTGAAAGGGAAGCATCTCCATCTTATCTTATCATAGGGAGAGCTCTTAATCCCTACTTGAAAGGGAAGCATCTCCATCTTATCTTATCATAAGGAGAGCTCTTAATCCCTACTTGAAAGGGAAGCATCTCCATCTTATCTTATCATAAGGAGAGCTCTTAATCCCTACTTGAAAGGGAAGCATCTCCATCTTATCTTATCATAGGGAGAGCTCTTAATCCCTACTTGAAAGGGAAGCATCTCTTAGACATGTCATAACATATATGCATTCATAACGTAAGAGTACCCTAAAGGGGTCTTAAAGCATAATCATGTTCATCACATAAGCATATTTCATGGCATATAAAATCATCAACTTGTTCATCACATAGGCATACTTCATGGCATATTAAAAACATAATCATATTCATCACATAGGCATAATTCATGACATATGAAAATCATAAACATATTCATCACATAGGCATAATTCATGGCATATTAAAAACATAAACATATTCATCATATAGGCATAATTCATGACATATGAAAATCATAAACATATTCATCACATAGGCATAATTCATGGCATATTAAAAACATAAACCTATTCATCACATAGGCATAATTCATGACATATGAAAATCATAAACATATTCATCACATAGGCATAATTCATGGCATATTAAAAATCATAAACATATTCATCACCTAGGCATAATTCATGGCATATTAAAAACATAAACATATTCATCACATAGGCATAATTCATGACATATGAAAATCATAAACATATTCATCACATAGGCATAATTCATGGCATATTAAAAATCATAAACATATTCATCACATAGGCATAATTCATGGCATATTAAAAACATAACATATTCATCACATAGGCATAATTCATGACATATGAAAATCATAAACATATTCATCACATAGGCATACAACATATCCTAATTTCCTAAGGGGTGTTTTCATGAAACCCTAACCCTAAAAAACAATGTTGGCCGAAACATGTAGGGTACCAATTTCTTTATTTTTGTTACATAAACTCCTACATGAAGGCACACAACATAATATAACTTCATAAGGGGTGTTTTCATGAAACCCTAACCCTAAAAACCAATGTTGGCCGAAACATGTAGGGTACCAATTTCTTTATTTTTGTTACATAAACTCCTACATGAAGGCACACAACATAATATAACTTCATAAGGGGTGTTTTCATGAAACCCTAACCCTAAAAACCAATGTTGGCCGAAACATGTAGGGGCAATAAGCTTGGATTTTTGTCACCTAAAAATTCCTACATGAAGCATACAATCTATAAAAATATCCTTAGAATCATTTTCATGCAACCCTAGCCCCATAAACCTTGGTTGGCCGAAACATGTAGGGGCTATAAGCTTGGATTTTTGGTCACCTAAAAATTCCTACATGGAGCATACAACCTATAAAATATCCTTAGAATCATTTTCATGCAACCCTAGCCCCAAAAACCTTGGTTGGGCGAAACATGTAGGGGCTATAAGCTTGATATTCTTTCATGTATCTACAAAAACAAATATACTGCAGGTGAGGGAATCTTACTTCCTTCGCTTTGCTCTGAGGGGGAAGATGACCTAAGGAAACAAAAACCTAGCCTTCTCCTTGCTTGAATGGGGTTCGGCCAAAGGATGAAGAGGGAGCTCTAGAATTCGGTGAGGAAGAAGAAGAGAAGGAGAAATGAAGTTTGGATAGCTCATGCCCCCTCATTCCCCCTATTTATCCATTTGAAGAGCCCCTTGATCTCCCTTACACTTAACCATAATTTCCCCTATTCCTCTAATGATATAATACTATTGGGCTTCTGGTTAGTGGGTGCATCTATAGGGCTTGGCTATCTCTAGAGGTTTGGGGTTCAATTTCTAGGCCTTGCATCTCTTTTTGGCTTATTTTCCTTCTATTTTCGAAAAGGCCCACATAAAGCCCATCATCGTAAAGCCAAAAATTCTCGTAAAATTGCTAGAAATTTTACGGGCGTTACAGCCGTAGTATGTGTTTGGTCCGCTGGTGTGAGCGAGGTTCCTTAGCCTGCGTAATCGCTCCATTATTGTCACAATAGAGCTCTATAGGATCTTCTATGCTAGGAACCACCCCAAGCTCATTAATGAACTTATGGATCAAACTACCTCCTTTGCTGCCTCTGATGCAACGATATACTCGGCTTCTGTTGTAGAATCAACAACTGTGTCCTGCTTCAAACTCTTCCAGCTCACAGTGCCACCATTCAAGCAAAACATGATCCCTGACTGCGATCTATAATCATCCTGGTCAGTTTGGAAGTTGGCATCGCTGTAACTTTTTATAGCTAGCTCATCGCCTCTAAATATCAAGAAATATTCTTTAGTCCTTTTCTAGTACTTAAGAATATTCTTGACTGCTATCCAGTGACGCTCACTTGGATCTAACTGGTATCTACTCATCATGCTCAAAGCATACGAGACATCATAACGAGTACACAACATGATGTACATGATAGATCCTATAGCAGATGCATAAGGGATCTTATCCATGCGGTCTATCTCCTCTCTAGAAGAGGGACTTTTAGTCTTTGAAAGACTCACACCATGTGACATTGGCAGAAGTCCCTTCTTGGAATTCTGCATGGCAAACCGTAGTAATACCATGTCAATATATGTACTCTGACTTAGGCCAAGCAATCTCTTATAATGATGTCATTTCTAGGTGGGAATCCATCACAAAAAATGTAATTGATTCCAAGATATAGGCTGACAAAAGAGCCAAGGTACAGTTCATTGAAAATTTTTTGGGAGAAATTGAGAAGAAAACCTTTATACAACGGAGAATCATGTTTCCTGATTAGTATGATAAGCTAATAAATGCCGCTGATGAAACACAAAATGTGCTATCACAAATCTGGAGAATCATTACACTTGAAGATCCTACCACTGGATCCATAGCAGAGCAGAATCAAGCGTATCTGAACCTTGAAAGATTAGCATGCCCAAGCACCAAAGAGTTAGTAAGCTATATGAACCAATACAAAGAATTGACTGCTAAAACTGGAAGGATGTTTATTAACAAAGAGCTATCAAGTATGTTCTATCGTAAAATGCCTCTATTGATTGGTAATTATCTTGAACAAAAATTCCAGGAAAAGTACCCAGGGAATACCATTGGTATTCTACCGCGCATTCATCATGCCTATCAAGAATTGACGGAGATGTGCAAACAGGCTTCTCTTCAAAGAAGCCTAAAAGATCTGTAGTTCTGCTCTCAAATACCTCTTCCTAACTATTACCAAGGACAAAAGAAATATGGTTTGAGAAAGGCCCAAAGTTACAAGGGAAAGCCTCACAAATCACACATTTGTGTGATTAAAAGAAAGTATCATCATGACAAGACAAAGGTCAAGAAATGCAAGTGTTACATTTGCGGGGAGGAAGGTCATTTTGCCAGGGAATGTAGAAACAAGACTGGCAACAAAGAAAGAATGGCAATGTTAAATGAGATAGATCTTCTAGAAGAATTTGATGTGGTCTCAATTGACCAAGATGAAACAGAAAGTGATGCGATATGCAGTATCTCTGAAGGAGAATTGAATATAGAGCAACATTGTAATCTGGTAACCAATACTCTCCCTTCTAAAGAATTTTTATTTGTATTATTTGGAGAAGAAAAAGGATGGCAGGTTCAGATCAACATTCCTGAGGAACAGGCGTACTGTGAACACGCATGGTAAATGAACCAGGAAGTTCCAACTATATATGCTGGCTGCAAATTCTATGGCAGAGAAACCAGAATTAGATCAAGACTCCATTGCAACAACTGCAACCTGACTGCATGCGCACCTTGTGTAGATTATTACTTAAAACAGGAAGTCTTAATGGCACCAGCACCAACTCAATTTAATGATAAATCATTAGTTAAAGAACTACTTGAGTATGTTGATTATTTGCTCGCAGAGAACAGGCGATTACAGATGGAGATTGATCGTTTAAACAAGAAGAAGATCCATGATACTATGTATCAGGAGCTGGAAAAGGACCTGGAGGAATTGAACTTTGAAGACTTACGAAATTAATCATAAGGTCAGGAATGACATATACCATCTGAGTACCCTGACTTAGATCCATTTCCATTGTTGCGATAATGGATCTGTCACCTCTCCATCTTGTATCCCTCAGGACTATCAAAACAACGACTCCAGTATTTCTTCTGTATAGGGCATGAATTCGGATCATAACTAGACCCATATGTATATGTTGAAATCCCACTTCTCTTAATCTTTGGTGGCTTTCTTCAGTTACAAGTGGGAGATCCACTTGATTTTCTTCAATACATAGCAGATCCTCTTCAGAATAATGCTGATATACTCTATGGTTTACAGGTTGAAAACCTGTTGAGTATAATATTTCAGCAGGGACCATATTAGCCCTCCTTGATCTAGAAATTTCTAGTTGTTCCTCTGGGTCCACCTGACTTTCAATAGTTCTTCTGAATCATCTTTTGTTTGGGAAGATTCTTCTTTGTAGATTGTATAATCTCCTCTGCCCCTGCCTATAATCTCTTATCTGGTTTTTTGAACTGGGTATCTGGGTGGCTGATGTACCTATGGCTGGCGGCCTGGTACTGGTTGAGTGTCTTGCGCTGGATGACATTATCTGGTCTTCTCTCTTTGGAGAATGTTTGATGGGTTGTGAAATACCAATATCAAACCTTTATTTTTGGGAATTACTGCTCCTTCTCCCAAGTTGATGCCTGAAATTCTTTTCGTCAAATCGTCAATAGCTCCTTCAAGTTCTTTTGAAGGTCCAGTAGCTGAAGCACTAGGCTGGTTCTTCAGCTGGTTCACTTGTGTTTTTAGATCCTGCAATTGTCTGTTAATGTCTACAAAAAGAATTTGTAGATATGGCGTGTCTCGAATACTTTGAGTGATATTTATAGGGACATAAGGCAGATGCCTCCCTAGAAAGCATGGTGAGCCCTAAGAAAAGCAGATTGAAAGGACTGAGCCCCGGGGAGCCGTCCTCTTCAATCACATGTATATTAGCTATAAAGTAAGAAATGTGTGTTGTAAAGCCTTATATGATAAGATAGGGTACTAAATGTGAAGGACTGATGGGGCCCAAATGAGCACCTTCTTCGTCTTTACTACATTGAAAGATCGTATCCCATTGATCCTTCGATCTTCTTTATAGGGATCCTTGCATCTGGATTTGTTTTTATTACTTCAAAAATTGGTTCTTCTATTGTTAATACTGCCAGAATTTCCTGCTCAGCTTCCCCGAGCTCCACATCATCTTCGTTGACTGTCGTTATTTTGTTTTCGACAGTAGGGACATATCCTTCAAACTGCAATGAAACACTACCATCCAGTAGTGTTCTAGTTTCAACCCTAGTTGGGGTCATAGGGTTCCTTCTTATAGATGGCCTCAGTATCCATCTTTGTTGTTGCAACTCCTCAGTTGTAAATCTGTTTCCAGGAATAGCATTCGCTCCTCTGCTTGCCAAATAATCTGTTACATTTTGAATATTTTAAGAGAAATTAGTGAAGCTAGTATTTGTCAGTCTTCCGACCATCATCCTGGTGATAAACAAGTTGCTGGTTCCTCCCTGCCATTCTTGATACCCATGAGTTTGTATGGATAATTTAACATGATTCGCAAAATCTACAAAAATGTTACTTCAATTACTACTAATGAAGCAGCAATCCACGCAATTCAAGAACTAGAATTGGATGAGGAAGAATATTTAGATATCAAGGAGAAGGTCTTCTATACAATGAGTCCCTCAAACCCAAGAATGTTAAAAAGGAACGAGAATATGCTAGAAAGATTGAGAAATCAAGGGTTTATTGGTGAAGATCCATTAAAACACTGGTCCAAGAATAAAATTGTCTGCAAGATAGATATCATTAATCCTGATATTACAATTCAGGACAAGCCATTATCACATATAACGCCTCTCATGAAGCAAAGTTTTGAAAAACATATTAAGGCTCTTCTTCAGCTGAAGGTAATTCAACCAAGTAAGAGTCGACATAAAACAATGGCAATTATAGTACAGTCTAGAACATCTGTTGACCCAGTGACAGGAAAAGAGGTAAAGGGCAAAGAGAGAATGGTATTCAACTATTGAGATGTATACTGAAAAGTCTATCTTTTGTATGAACATCTTTAGTTTTGAAATAAGAATCACATGATCATTATTTGCATATTTATGGCTATGAATATTTTCTAATACATTACAATGTAGATAACATGGTGTGTAGTGTCACACGGGAGATCATGTTATCAGTTCTTTGTAAAGTATAAGTAAAGGCTCACAACCGAGATAATTTTGGACAAACCATTGGCATGGTTGTAGTGTGATTTGGTATTGGTTTGTCTTGACCATAGAATCACACTAGTACACTTTGTGTGTATTGAGCAGGACCGACTTAGAGGTGATTCGATTTATTGCTGATTACATAATCGAATCGGACCTCAGATATTATGTTGTACATGCTCTTAATCCTGATATAATAACGGACACATATACTTGGTATTCATTTATTTGATTTACCAATGGGCGAGATTTATAGAGTAAATCAATAGGCTTGGTAAGTTGGGAAATGATATTATTTATATGGTATGCCGTTGATTATAGGAGAAAACTATGACCTATATATTAGGATGATGATGTCCCCTTGAGGAGCTCATAAGGTTCATCATGTAAACCTTGCAGGTGGACTTAGTCCGGCATGATGATAAGGTTGAGTGATACTACTCATGGAGTTAGATGTTGATTAATTAATTGTCAATAAATTAATTAATCGACGGACATTCGAGATCTTAAATATGGAGAGATATATGTACAAATAATATATGGAGCCCATATTAATTTATGGGGGTTGGTGAGGTAGATCAATGATAATCCTCTAGTGGAATGGATTATCATTAATGGATCGGAGTTTATGTGAGCTTGATCCATTGGGTGGCCAAGATCCAACTCCTCCTCATGGTCCATATTGTAGCCTATTAAAACCTCATGGAGCCTAGATCCAATGATGGAAAATAAAACTCTAGATCCGACGGTTGAGATTAAATCTCTAGATCCGACGGTTGAAATTAAATCTCTAGATCCGATGGTTGAGATTAAATCCCTAGAACCGACGGTGAAGATTAAAGGAGGCTTAGGCCTAACTCTATAAAAGGAGGCTTAGGCCTAACTCTATAAAAGGAGGCTAGGGGTGGGTGGCAAGAGCAATTGAAGAGGGAATTAGGGTTTGGGCGGCTAGGGTTTGGAGGTTTGGGCGGCCACTCTTTTGGAAAGTTTTTCCTTTCTCTTCTTTTGGCCGGCGCCCAACTTGCTTCTTCTCTCCTTGGCTGACGCCCAACTTCTTCTTCCTCTTCTCCTTGGCCGGTGGAAACAAGGGTTAGGGTGATTCCTTGGAGCTCTTGGCCGGCACCCACTTCCTCTTCTATTCTCCTTTTGGTCGGCGGCAAGCAGTTAAAGGAAGGAGAAGAGGTTTTTTTATTCTTCCTTTGTTCGGAGTGAACAAGGAAAGGAAGATTGGTGATCTAGGAGGCTTCGACTTTTGGAAGATCATCGCCCACACGACGTCCAAAAGGAGGAAGGACATACGATAGAAGATCGAGGGTATAATGCTTGTTTATATTCTTTTGTATTATGTCTATAATTATTTTTCAATTATATGCATGTTGTATGTTTAGTTATGTGGCTAATTTACTTGGACCCCGAATACAAACACAAAAACCGGCGATCCGTACATCGTTTATTCCGCGACTATTCATAGAATAGAGGTTGGTTGCTTGAACAACAAGTTTGTTCAAGTGACCACTCTAATCGAATAGCACGACGATGAAACGGTAGCTTGGGTAATCCTTCCTTGTCAAGGATAAAATTTTTTTATCCGGGGACGTAGAAGGGACCGCCATGAACAAGCGACCAAGTTGAAGTGGGAAGCGAAGTTTCCTACCTTCAAGTGGTATCAGAGCCACGGTTTCTAGTTTTGTGTGTTTAGGATTCGGTTACTTTTATGCACTTTTCATATATTATATATGCCGGATAATAGTAGGATGTGCATAGGTTAACTTTTTGGTTGCAGGCATAGGATCAAACTATTATGGCCATATGTGTGTATGTGATTGTATGTGTGTAATTGTATAATTTGTTGAATCCTCGGGGTTGACGAGGCTAGTATTTAATTTTTTTTAATTAAGTATGGTATTGTTTAGTCACTCCTTTTATTTTAGTTTACTTTCGATTTAGATTTCATGTACGCTCCTTCGTGGAGTATAGGATCGATGGATGTAAATTAAAATAGTCCTTTTTCTCGACTCGGATCTCCGGATGGCTTCTACATGGCGTAGGGAGGAGCGGACGAGATGACGATACGACGGGAGGCATATTGGAGACAAAAGCCATAATAGATGGAAAATATTTTTTTTCATATTTATTGTTTATTGTTTGATATGCATGTCGTAGGCTAAAAAATTCCTCAATTTTAAATTACTAAGTGGGAGAGGGATATTTTTATAAATTCCCACGGCCTCCATTACAATTTGACATGTGATGCAAACAAACTTGCGCATCGGCTCTGAGTGCCTTCCTCCACATCAGATGAGTTTGTTTGTGGATCACAAGGTCGAATATGGTTATATAAAATTATTAAGGAGCGTGTGTACTTCCCCATCGGAAGACACATAACCCGAGATAATTACCTTGGTACCAAGTAATGGTGAACACTTAGATGCAAATAGGAGTATCTTCCCCATCGGTGTCACTGCTTTTATTTGTAGGGCCGAAGAGGAACCAACTATTAATTTTATTTGTCAAAAAGTTAGGTTGACAAGATAGTAAAATTAATGGGTAAAACTTCCTCTTACAAATGTAGAATTCGTATACGTCCACACTATTGTGGCATATGATATTCTTGGTGTTTTGAGCTGTTGGTTGATTTTAAAATTTTATTGTTTGAGGAATCAATAATTTTTTAAAATCTAATGTTTTGATCTATGTGATTCTTAGGTTTTTTCAAAATTACTTTCAACCCGCTTGCTGTGATACTGAAAGAAAATAAACTTACTGGACCCAATTATGTTGATTGGAAGAGGAATTTTGACATTGTCTTGACTGCTGAGGAATACAAATATGTACTCCTCGAAGAGTGCCCTCTTAAGCCTGCAGATGATTCTGGGGAAAAGAGAAGGAGAGTTATAAGAAGTGGATTAAGGCTGATGAGATGACGCGATGTTACATTTTGGCATCTATGTCAAATGTACTGCAACATCAGCATCAAGCCATGCTCACTGCTTATGACATGATGCTAAATCTCAAAGAGCTTTTCAGACACCAGAATCGGGCTGCTAGGCAGGAAGCCATGAGGAACTTGATGACGACCACCATGATCGAGGGAACACCCGTGAGGGAATATGTTCTCAAGATGATGACTCATTTGAATGAGATGGAAGTCCTCGGAGCTGAGATCGATGGGGAAACCTAGGTCGATATCATTCTCCAGTCTCTACCTAGGAGTTTTGACCAGTTTCGCCTGAACTACAACATGAACAAAAGGTTGTATTCGTTGGCGGAGCTTCTGACAGAACTCCAGGCAGTAGAGGGGCTTTTTTGTCAGAGTGCTCAGGAAGAGGCCATGGTTGCTCAAAAGGTTTCTGCTTCTAAACCGAAAGGCAAGAAGAAGAAGAAACAAGTTGGGGCAAAGGTGGCGAGAGGAACTCAGGGAGGAGTGATGAAGCCGAAAGGCAAGTGCATCACTTGCAAGCAGACTGGACACTGAAAGAAGGACTGTCCCAACCGGAAGCAGAACAAAGGTATATCTTTTGGTCTAGTCGTTGAAACATATTTAGCGGTGTTATCTACCAACACCTGGTGTGTAGATATGGGATCCACTGATCATGTCTGCAATAATTTGCAGGGGTTCCAGGAAACCAGATGACTGGCTGAGGGGGAGATTACCGTATACTTGGGCGATGCCACGAAGGTTGCGGCTGTTGCAGTGGGAGATGTTTATTTGTCTTTTGAGAGGAATAAAATTTTGGTTCTTAAAAATTACCTTTATGTACCCATATTTAGAAAGAATTTAATTTCGGTTTCTAAATTGTTTATGAATGGATATTCTATTTCTTTTAATGACAGAGTTGTTATAAAAAGGAATAGGGAGATTATCTGTTCTGGTGCATTGATAGGAAATTTGTATACACTTGAACCAAAAGCTCCCACGATGCAAATAGAAGTGAATAGCTCATCTTCTAATTTCAATAAAAGAAAAGAACCTTCGAAAATGAACCAAACTTATCTTTGGCATCTAAGGCTTGGTCATATTAACCTAAGCAAAATTCAAAGGTTGATAGTTGATGGACCTCTGGGTTCATTAGTGGTGGAAGATTTCCCAACCTGTGAATCTTGCTTGGAGGGTAAAATGACCAAGAGGCCTTTTAAGGCCAAGGGGTATAGAGCCAAAGATGTGTTGGAATTGGTTCATTCTGATTTGTGTGGTCCTATGTCTATCCAGGCTAGAGGTGGTTTTGAGTATTTCATCTCTTTCATAGATGATTATTCAAGATATGGATACATTTACTTGATGCGCCGCAAGTCTGAATGCTTTGACAAGTTCAAAGAATTCAAGGCTGATGTGGAGAAACATTAAGATAAAAGTATCAAGACACTACGATCTGATCGTGGTGGTGAGTACCTCTTGGGAGAGTTTAGGAATTACTTATCAGAGGCAGGGATTCAATCCCAATTATCTGCACTTGGCACACCCCAGCAGAATGGTGTAGCAGAGCGAAGGAATTGGACTCTTATGAACATGGTTAGATCAATGATGAGTTATTCTGAGTTGCCATATTCGTTCTGGGGATATGCTCTAGATACGATAGTGTATATTGTGAACTGTGTACCATCTAAATCAGTGCCTTCTACTCCCACTGAATTGTGGACTGGGCGAAAGCCTAGTCTGAGATATATTTGGATTTGGGGGAGTCCAGTACATATGATGAAGGCAGATGTTGGTAAGTTGGAACCTCGTACAGAAGTGCTCATGTTCGTTGGCTATCCTAGAGGAACGAAAGGTGGTTTGTTTTATAGTCCTAGAGATCAGAGGGTGATCGTTAGCACGAACGCTAGATTTTTAGAGGAAGACTATGTGATGAACCACAAGCCCATGAGTAAGATTGTTTTGGAGGAATTGAAAGGGAAAGTCACTACTTCAGTACCACCGGTACAAGAGGATATACCACAAGTCACTGCACTGCGTGTCACAGAGGACACACAGGTGATACCTTGTCGTAGTGAGAGGGTTGTGAGACACCCTGATAGATTCATGTTCTTGTGAGAATCTTCTGATTTGGTCCTTGGTGAATATGAACCTGATCCTTGGACATATGACGAGGCAATCCAAGATAAAGATGCGGTATCTTGGTAAAGTGCGATGAATGCTGAGATTGAATCTATGGATTCAAATCAGGTCTGGGAGCTAGTAGAACCACCCAATGGTGTAAAAACCATTGGATGCAAGTGGATCTACAAAAGAAAGAGAGGAATAGATGGGAAGGTTGAAACCTTCAAAGCAAGGCTTGTTGCGAAGGGGTATACTCAGAAAGAGGGTATCGATTATGAGGAGACCTTTTCGCCGGTAGCCATACTTAAGTCTATCCGGATTCTTTTATGCATTTCTGCTCATATGAATTATAAGGTATGGCAGATGGATGTCAAGACATCTTTCCTTAATGGAAGTCTTGAGGAAAACATCTATATGAAGCAGCCAGAGGGATTCATTGAAAAGGGCAAAGAGCATCTTGTGTGTAAGCCTAATCGGCCCATTTATGGATTGAAGCAAGCTTCGAGGTCTTGGAACATCCGCTTTGATGTGGTAATCCAATCTTATGGATTTATTCAAAGCCCGGATGAGTCTTGTGTATACAAGAGATGTGATGGAAACGTAGTGGTATTTCTTGTACTATACATAGATGTCATTTTGTTAATTGGCAACAATGTCAAGGTGTTATTGGACGTAAGGGTATGGTTGTCCAAATAGTTTGATATGAAGGACTTGGGAGAAGTGGGACACATCCTTGGCATCAAGGTTATAAGGGATCGCAGGAAAAGGATGTTGTGCTTATCTCAAGCTTCATACATAGACACCATTATGGATCATTTTAACATGCAGAACTCCAAGAAAGGTTTTCTACCTTTTCAGATATGGAGTTCCTTTATCTAAGAAGATGTGTCCTAGAACATCTGAGGAGATAGAGGAGATGAAGGCGGTTCCTTATGCTTCGACAGTAGGAAGACTCATGTATGTGATGCTATGTACGAGACCAGATATCTAATTTCCCGTCGGCATGGTTAGCAGATATCAGAGTAATCCAGGACAGGAACATTGGACTGTGGTGAAGCATATATTGAAGTACCTAAGAAGGACTAGGGATTATATGCTAGTTTACCAGGCAGACCAATTACTCCGTGTAGGTTACACAGATTCCGAATTCCAATCAGATAGGGATAACAGTAAGTCTACCTCAGGTTTTGTGTTTACTTTGGGAGGTGGAGCCATTGTATGGAGGAGTGTCAAGCAGAAATGCGTGGCGGACTCTACCATGGAAGTTGAGTATGTGGCAGCCTCTGAGGCGGCCAAAGAAGCTATGTGGCTCAAGAACTTCTTGATGGACTTGAATGTGATTCCAGGTTTGCCCAGAACTATCACAATTTATTGTGATAATAGTGGTGCAGTTGCAAACTCGAAGGAACCACGAGCCCATAAGGCAAGTAAACACATAGAGCGCAAGTACTACTTGATACGAGAAATCGTAAAGCAAGGAGAAGTAGCTGTGGCCAAGATTGCATCGGAAGATAACCTGACAGATCCTTTCACTAAGGCCCTTTCGGTGAGAGCTTTTGATAGGCATGTGGAGGGAATGAGAATCAGATGTATGACAGTTTGAGGACAGCGTAGTCTTTTAGTATAAGTGGGAGATTGTTGGGATGTATTCTGAAAAGTCTATCTTTTGTATGAACATCTTTAATTTTGAAATAAGAATCACATGATCATTGTTGGCATATTTATGACTATGCATATTGTCTAATACATTACATTGTAGATAATATGTTGTGTAGTGTCACACGGGAGATCATGTTATCAGTTCCTTGTAAAGTATAAGTAAAGGCTCACAACCGAGATGATTTTGGACAAACCATTGGCATGGTTGTAATGTGATTTGGTATTGGTTTGTCTTGACCATATAATCACACTAGTACACTTTGTGTGTATTGAGCAGGACCAACTTAAAGGTGATTCAATTTATTATTGACTACATAATCGAATCGGACCTCAGATATAATGTTGTACATGCTCTTAATCCCGAAATAATAACGGACACATATACTTAGTCTTAATTTCTTTGATTTACCAATGGGTGAGGTTTATATAGTAAATCGATAAGCTCGGTAAGTTGAGAAATGATATTATTTATATGGTGTGCCGTTGATTATAGGAGGAAACCGTGTCCTATATATTAGGATGATGATGTCCCCTTGAGGAGCTCATAAGGTTCATCATGTAAACCCTGCAAGTGGACTTAGTCCAGCATGATGATAAGGTTGAGTGGTACTACTCATGGAGTTAGATGTTGATTAATTAATTGTCAGTAAATTAATTAATCGATGGACATTCGAGATCTTAAACACGGAGAGATGTATGTACAAGTAATATATGGAGCCCATATTAATTTATGGGGATTGGTGAGGTAGAACAATGATAATCCTCTAGTGGAATGGATTATCATTAATGGATCGGACTTTATGTGGGCTTGATCCATTGGGTGGCCAAGATCCAACTCCTCCTTATGGTCCCTATTGTATCCTATTAAAACCTCATGTAGCCTAGATCCAATGATGGAAAATAAAACTCTAGATCCGATGGTTGAGATTAAATTTCTAGATCCGATGGTTGAGATTAAATCTCTAGATCCGATGGTTGAGATTAAATCCCTAGAACCGACGGTGAAGATTAAAGGAGGAATAGGCCTAACTCTATAAAAGGAGGCTAGGGGTGGGCAGCAAGAGCAATTAAAGAGGGAACTAGGGTTTGGGCAGCTAGGGCTTGGAGGCTTGGGCGGCCACTCTTTTGGAAAGTTTTTCCTTTCTCTTCTTTTGGCTGGCGCCCAACTTGCTTCTCCTCTCTTTGCCTGGCACCCAACTTCTTCTTCCTCTTCTCCTTGGCCGGTGGAAACAAGGGTTAGGGTGATTCCTTGGAGCTCTTGGCCGGCGCCCACTTCCTCTTCTATTCTCCTTTTGGCCGGCGGCAAGCATCAAGCTTGGAGCTTGGTGGTCGGTTAAAGGAAGGAGAAGAGTTTTGTTTTATTCTTCCTTTGTTCGGAGTGAACAAGGAAAAGAAGATTGGTGATCTAGGATGCTTCGACTTTTGGAAGATCGTCGCCCACACGACGTCCAAAAGTTGGACGGACATACGATAAAAGATCGAGAGGTATAATGCTTGTTTATATTCTTTTGTATTATGTTTATAATTAATTTTCAATTATATGCATGTTGTATGTTTAGTTATGTGGCTAATTTACTAGGACCCCGAATACAAACACAAAAACTGACGATTCGTACATCGTCTATTCCGCGGCTATTCGTAGAATAGATGTTGGTGGCTTGAACAACAAGTTTGTTCAAGTGACCACTCTAATCGAATAGCATGATGATGAAATGGTAGCTTGGGTAATCCCTCCTTGTCAAGGATAAATTTTTTTTATCTGGGGACATAGAAGGGATCGCCATGAACAAGCGACCGAGTTGAAGTGGGAAGCGAAGTTTCCTACCTTCAAGTGGTATCAGAGCCACGGTTTCCGATTTTGTGTGTTTAGGATTCAGTTACTTTTATGCACTTTTCATATATTATCTGTGCCGGATAATAGTAGGATGTGCATAGGTTAACTTTTTGGTTGCAAGCATAGGATCCAACTATTATGGCCATATGTGTGTATGTGATTGTATGTGTGTAATTGTATATTTTGTTGAATTCTCGGGGTTGACGAGACTAGTATTTAATTTTTATAATTAAGTATGACATTGTTTAGCCACTCCTTTATTTTAGTTCACTTTCGATGTAGATTTCATGTACGCTCCTTCGTGGAGTATAGGATCGATGGATGTAAATTAAAATAGTCCTTTTTCTCGGCTCGGATCTCCGGATGGCTTGTACATGGCATAGGGAGGAGCGGACGAGATGGCGATATGACGGGAGGCATATTGCAGACAAAAGCTATAATAGTTGGAAAATGTTTCTTTTTCATATTTATTGCTTATTGTTTGATATTCATGTCGTAGGCTAGAAAATTCCTCAATTTTAAATTACTAAGAGGGAGAGGGAATTTTTTATAAATTCCCACGGCCTCCATTATGATTTGATATGTGATGCAAACAAACTTGCGCGTCGGCTCTGAGTACCTTCCTCCACATCGGATGAGTTTGTTTGCGGATCACAAGGTCGAATATGGTTATAGGAAATTATTAAGGAGCATGTGTACTTCCCTATCGGAAGGCACATAACCCGAGATAATTACCTTGATACCGAGTAATGGTGAACACTTAGATGCAAATAGGAGTATCCTCCCCATCGGAGTCACTGCTTTTATTTGTAGGGCCAAAGAGAAACCAACTATTAATTTTATTTGTCAAAAAGTTAGGTTGACAAGATAGTAAAATTAATGGGTAAAACCTCCTCTTACAAATGTAGAATTCGTATACGTCCACACTTTCGTGGCATATGATATTCTCGGTGTTTTGAGGTGTTGGTTTATTTTAAAATTTTATTGTTTGAGGAATCAATAATTTTTTGAAATCTAATGTTTTGATCTATGTGATTCTTAGGTTTTTTCAAAATTACTTTCAACCCGCTTGCTGTGATACTGAAAGAAAATAAACTTACTGGACCCAATTATGTTGATTGGAAGAGGAATCTTGACATTGTCTTGACTGCTGAGGAATACAAATATGTACTCCTCAAAGAGTTCCCTCCTAATCCTGCGGATGATTCTGGGGAAAAGGAGGAGAGTTATAAGAAGTAGATTAAGACTGATGAGATGTCACGATGTTACATTTTGGCATCTATGTCAAATGTACTGCAACATCAGCATCAAGCCATTTCCACTGCTTATGACATGATGCTCAATCTCAAAGAGATTTTCGGACACCATTATTGGGCGGCTAGGCAAGAAGCCATAAGGAACTTGATGACGACCACCATGATTGAGGGAACACCCGTGAGGGATCATGTTCTCAAGATGATGGCTCATTTGAATAAGCTGGAAGTCCTCGGAGCTGAGATCGATGGGGAAACCCAGGTTGATATCATTCTTCAGTCTCTACCTAGGAGTTTTGAGCAGTTTCGCCTGAACTATATAATGAACAAAAGGTTGTATTTGTTGGCGGAGCTTCTGACATAACTCTAGGCAGCAGAGGGGCTTTTTCGTCAGAGTGCTAAGGCACAGGTCATGGTTGCCCAAAAGGTTTCTGCTTTTAAACCGAAAGGCAAGAAGAAGAAGAAACAAGCTGGAGCAAAGGTGGCGGGAGGAACTCAGGGAGGAGTGAAGAAGCCGAAAGGCAAGTGCTTCACTTGCAAGCAGACTGGACACTGGAAGAAGGACTTCTCCAATTGGAAGCAGAACAAAGGTATATCTTTTGGTCTAATTGTTGAAACATGTTTAGCGGTGCTATCTACCGGCACCTGGTGTGTAGATACGGGAGCCACTGATCATGTCTGTAATACTTTGCAGGAGTTTCAGGAAACTAGATGACTGGCTGAGGGGGAGATTACCGTATACTTGAGCGATGCCACGAAGGTGGCGGCTATTGCAGTGGGAGATGTTTATTTGTCTTTTGAGAGGAATAAAGTTTTGGTTCTTAAAAATTGCCTTTATGTACCCTTATTTAGAAATAATTTAATTTCGATTTCTAAATTGTTTATGGATGGATATTCTATTTCTTTTAAAGACAGAGTTGTTATAAAAAGGAATAGGGAGATTATCTGTTCTGGTCCATTGATAGGAAATTTGTATATACTTGAACCAAAAGCACCCACGATGCAAATAGAAGTGAATAGCTCATCTTCTAATTTCAATAAGAGAAAAGAACCTTCGAAAATGAACCAAACATATCTTTGGCATCTAAGTGTTAGTGAAAGCTCTAGAGCTAATCATGTGATGATTGTTGTATGGACTTTATTGTATCATATTCCTATTCATAAAGGCATGGTTATTATATTTACTTGTATTGGTGCCAAATAAACTAAGTATAATAACGTCCTTGAGTAGAAGGTTCTTATCTATATCAATCGATTGATTGAATCGATAATGAGATGATATAGAGAACACTACTCTTAATCATTCCTAGTCAAGTATTAACATTCAGGGACAATGTTAATGCGTAAAGACTAGCATGTAGGTCAACTCGATGACTTGATCTCACAAGTCATGGATATGAGATATCAAGTTGACACATGGGTATGCATTGAAGAATGTATACTGAATGACCCGCCATGAGAAAGTATCATGGATCATTATATGAGTGTCATATACTTTCTCATGTGACTATTAGTATGACTATTAGTTCTTGGACGTGAAGTCACCATGGTTCCTTACATAAGGAGTTGCATACTTTGGCTTCGTCAAACGTCACCCGTAAATGGGTGGACTATAAAGGCGATTACTGGGAATGTAACAAATTATGTGGAGGGATGTGAGTGATGTAGATGGGATCTATCCCTCCTATATGACGGGAGTGACATCGTTATTCTTGATAGAGTGAGACCACGAAGTGCATGGCCATGCCCAAATGAGTCAATATGAGATATTGAGCTCATTTGATTAGAGTGAGTCTACTTGGAGTTCAAGATATAGGTTGTACCGAGGATGACATGGTCTATGCCTCAATTGGTCAATCTATATGTCATGGATAGAGGGACATTGTCACATATTGTGAGAGTTACAATTAGTAGTCACAAAGGTGATGTTGGATCTCAATATTCTTGTAACTTGGGTAGCAATGATGTGTTGCTAGATACCGCTTATTGCTTATGTTTCTAAATCGGTTTAGGAGCATTTCCAACGTTACAAGAACTTATAGGGTCACACACAAAGGGCAATTAGATGGAGATTAGGTTCATATGATGAACCATGAGGATTAGGTTCATGGGATGAACCAAATTAGATTAAGAGTAATCCAAATTAGATTAATTGAGTTAGACTCAATTTGATTCAAGTGTTGAATGAGTCTAATTTAGATTTGATTCATTGAGTCAATTTAAATTAATGAATAGAGATTCATTAAATCAAATTGACTTGAATCAAGTGGTTAGATTTGATCAACCATGGGAGATAAGAGGTCAAGTTTGTCTTGACTTGTGAGGGAAGATGAATGGTCAATTTTGACTTGACCAATTGCCATATCATGGTGACATGTCATGTGGGTCAGCCAATGATGATGTTCCACATCATCATGGACTTATCATGTGGTGCCACCTCATGAGAGAGACTAAGAGTCATTAGCTCTTGGAGTTACATGCATGCATGTAACCCCCACCCATTGAAGTGGTCGACCACTTTTTCCATTTGATGTGAATTCATTTGGTGAGTAACTCCATCTTCTTCTTCCTTGGATCTTCTTCCTCTCAAGCTCTCTCCCAATCCTCTACTTTGGCTGAAACTTTCAAGGGGTGCTAGCACACTCTAGGTTGTTTTTATCCACCATTTGTCCGTGTGGATACCAATAGAGGAGTGTACACTTGACACTCTTGAGTTCCGGCAAAACATTTGGACGAGCGGGATAAGCGAAGGGCATCACTACGAGGGTAATGCTCTCATATTGTAGATCTAAGGTAGATCTAGGGTATTTAAACACATACATGTTTTATTTTTTATATCTTCGCACGGATCCGTGGTCGGGCTTCTGAGGTTTCCGCAACGCAAAAAACAATTTTTGTGGCTCAGAAAGTCCAACAGTGGTATCAGAGCCACGTGCGAAGCATGTATGTGTTTCATATTTTTAGTTTTTGTATTAGATATAAAAATTACAGATTTTTAAGTTTCTGTAAATTTCCTATTTTTTAGAATCTTTGGGTATTTTTATCGAAGAGTCGAAGCAACAAGTGTTGGGACACTTGTAGGCTTTAACCGCCGAGAAAAACTCTCCGAAACGGTGAGTTCTCACTTTAGGTTTTTGGGAAAGCGACTTAAGTCGCTGTAAGATCTAGTAGGGACACTCGCAAAGTTTATTTTTGCGAGTAGGGGTGCTGCCCCTATCCCCAAAAGGGGCCTTGTCCCACGATCGCGCTCGGAAACCGCTTAGCGGGACCGTTACAGAAAGGTGACTCATAAAATTGAAAAAAATAGGAAAAATTATAAATTTTTTCTGTAAAATACATAATTTAGTATTATGTATAATTCTATGATGGTCATGACCCAAGAATCCCAATATGATTGGATGATAATGTGTTGTAATTCATAATACGGCCTGCATGCCGTTTTTGTGATTGTGCATGTTATATAAGGTATGCGATCTGCGCGTCGTGCCTCTTCTTTTAAAATTCTAGTTGTAAATAGTTTTATACTCAAATATAACTCGATTTTCATATTTTTAATGTACAAAATGGAGCGGTGGAAAGTCCACTTGTAGACGAAGTTACGAGAAGGGTGACGACGACACATGGCGGTCAAAGGAGGCACTTGGAGAAGTCGCTAACCCTAGGTTGACCGTCCGATCTTCTCATTGTCTTGAGAAGATCATAGTAAGGCCATGACCACAATTAATTATATATATATATATATATTTGTTTTTTCTTTTATATATGTGATGCATGCTAGTAGAATAATGCTTGTATGTATATGATGCATGCTAGGATATTTTTCTTGTATGTATATGATGCATGCTAGAATAATGCTTGTATGTATGTGACGCATGCTAGTATAGGATAATAAAGGCCTTGGTGCGTATATGATACACATTCACGATTAGATTACATCTTAATTGAATCAACTCAAAAATGCCTACCAAGTCCTTGATACCCATCACTACCTCGATCATTTGTAGTTGTTGAATCTGCCAAAGCAGAGCAACGCATATTATCTTGGTAGGGTGTGGAGGGACAATCTTGGACCCGCCTATCACGGCTTGGGTTAGAGTAAGCTCAATTAGATTGAGTAAAACTAGTTAACTCAATTGGATCGAGTAGAACTATAGGCATATTCCAACCGTTGAAAAGATAGGATAAGATCGCATTTACACTAAATCTTGGGAGATTTAGCCAAAGCTAACTCAAGGTCTTTTGTAAATGTGGGTCTTGATCCAGGAAACAAGAGTTACATAGAGATGTAATTGGTAATGTGTTACCCACCGATCATACTAAGTCTTGGGCGATTTAGCCAAAGCTAACTCAAGGCTTAGTATGATGTGGATCTTGTCCCGCAAGAATTATAACATGTTTGTATGAATCTAGTAATGTGGTTTGACCACATCCATAACTCAATTCTATAAAAGTCCTATAATTCAGTGGGAGCATCATTTGATTAAATGCCTAATTAAACGATAAAAAGGAATATGATATTAATTTTTTTCATTGTGTATGTTGTAGATTACTATGTTGACAAACACGAACACTCTCTCCCTGCGTTCTGTCCTTGAGAAGGAGAAGCTCAATGGAGCAAATTTCCTGGATTGGTATAGGAACCTGAGAATCATTCTCACCCAAGAAAGGAAACTGTATATCCTAGAGCAGCCCATTCCAGAGGCACCACCTGTCACTGCCTCGCGAACTGACAAAGATGCTTACAAGAAGCATCAAGATGATGCATTAGATGTGTCATGTCTCATGCTCGCGACCATGAACTCTGAGCTTCAGAAGCAACACGAGTTCATGAATGCTTATGATATGGTTGAACATCTTCGTCAACTATATCAAGGACAAGCAAGGCACGAGAGATATGAAGTCTCTAAGGCATTGTTTCAGTCCAAGATGCAAGATGGGACTCCCGTAGGTCCATATGTACTCAAGATGATTGGGTACGTAGAAAATCTACAGAGATTGGTATTCCCCCTTGGCCAAGAGCTGGCCACTGACTTGATCTTGTAGTCTTTGCCACAAAGATACAATCAATTTTTCATGAATTACAACATGAATGAAATTGATAAGCCACTGCCTGAGATGCTCAGTATGTTGAGAACTGCTGAGCTCAATCTTAAGAAGGGAAAATCTAACTCCATTTTGATGGTGCAAAAGAAGAAAGGCATGTTAGTAATATATTAGAGATGTCCTAAGGCAATCACCTTATGTATGAACCATTTATATGATAAATGAAGATTCACTATTTGAGTATACATGTTTCATGTATTTGATTGGATCTTAAACTCATTTACTGAATGTCCACGATACGATTCACAGCATGAGAGAATTTGTGATTGGATCACAACTAGTGAGTATCTCTACATGTGTAATTGTGATGTATCGGAATTATCCCTAGTCGATGAATTGATGGATTTGGACACCATCAATTTTGTCGAGACTAGCACGAGGTATACTCCTTGGTGTATCCAAGCAGCTGATTCTCACTGGCTGGAGACATTGTGATGACCGGAGTTAATCGTTGATGCTAGTTATGGTAACTAGTTCATTGGAGTGACCAGCCGTAAGACTTCATATGGTTCTCTGCATATATAGATATGTCAATGAAGTTCTTACTGTAGCTTAAGTGCGATGTTCCTTTGACTTGCGGTATTCAAGTCATCTTGATCATGGAGACTTATGCTTTGACATCTTAAGCAAACATCTCTAAGGAGATGTGGACCCGGGGTGATTGGGTATAAGTCGAAGTGATCGAAGGTGTTTGAATAGCCTATAAAGGATTCACCACTCCTTGCGAGGAGATGTATACCCATGGCCTCTCGTCGGATTGTTACTAAAGTCTATGGCCAAAGCATTACATGTTTAGAGTAAGGTACTCTTCGATACATGTGCAGTAACTAGAATCCGTAGGACGAGGAAATGATACTTGGGCTAGGTGTGACGTAGTCAGCCTAGTGGGGACTGACACTATAGACCATGTCCTGAACCAAGTGGGTATAAGATGAGTGAAGGGAATGGGGCACGATTCATTCGAGCTGCTGAAGGGTTTCAGAAATAGTTCTGGATCAACCGTTGATCTTTTCGATTAATTGGGGATCATGATGTACTACTAGGTGTCACTCATGATCGTTATATAATTAATGGTTAATTATAGACGGCCAACATAAACCAAGAACCTATTTGGTCACACGCACAACGAGCGTAATCCGAAGGATTTAAAACGAGCTTGAGAATGAGATTCTCAGACCGAAAGAAACTAGGTTTGGTTGGACCAAACAAGAAGCGAGCATGAAATCATTTCAGTCGCAATGGAAGCGTGGATGGGCCGTGTCTTATGAAGACATAATGGATGAACCGAAATGGTTTGGTTCTAATCCAATGGAGGAGAATAAACCAAAGGGTTTGGTTTATTTTAAACGAATGAACCAAAAGTAGATTCGGTTCGTTTTAACTTAAAATAAACCATCATGGTTTAGTTTATTTTAACTTATATTAATGGAGCGGGTTAACGGGCCTTATGGTTATGATCCAATAACCATTAAGAGAATTAGTTCTCTATAAAAGAGGGCTTAAGGTGTTGTTAAGTCCTAATCCTAAACCCTAACCTAGTTTTGGCCGCCCACCTCTCCCTCCTCTCCTTGGTGATTCGGCGCCAACACCATTGTGCTGCCGCCCAACCCCTTGTGCCGCCGTCCAACTTGTTGCTGGCATCCAAGCTTTAGCCGGTGATCCTCCGGCAACTCTCCGGTGATCTCCTTTGGGTTTGGCATCAAGGTGAGCTTCATCCTACCTTTTTGGCCGGCCCTAATTCCTCCACCAAAGCTGTCCAGTTTTCTGGACAGCTTGTTTCCCTCTCGTCGGAACGTCGTTTGGACGACGGTTGGAGCTCCGACAGTGCCTAACTTACCGGGGATTCGATCTACGGTAATCCACATAGGTGGAGGATGAAGGATTCGTCAAACGGTTGACGAATACCTCTCCGGAGAAGCGAGTTTTGAGGACTCGTCTTTGGATCCGAATTTTGATTCGGATCGTGATCCTCTCTCGATCACGTCGTCTTCAACACGAGGCTGGTAACCCGTACGAAGATGAAGCTCGTGACTTTGTGAAGTCATCCCGAAGATACTCAGCGTGGATACGGATAGAGACGATTCTAGCGAGGATCGTTCCAGTTGATGCCGTTCCCGCTACACGTGATACGAAAGGTATACGTAGTTAAATTTCCTTTTATTGCAAAATTTAAATTTACAGTTATGTCTACACATGTTGTACTATGCATGCGTGTGATGTGTGTGCTGTAATAAATGTAGATTTATTATTTTTATTTCTTCCGCCGTGCACATGTTTACGAAACATGTTCGAACATACACTCGCCGCGGTGCCGGAAACCCAACAAGTGGTATCAGAGCCCAGGTTGTGTTTCGACATAATCGTAAAATGATTTTGCGATAGTCATAATGATATTTTTGGAAATTTTATACTTTTGGAAAGTTAGAAGTATTTATGGAAATTTTTTAATTTTGGAAAGTCTAGAAGTATTTATGAAAATCTTCCACTTTTGGAAAGTTGGAAGTATTTATGGAAATTGATATTTTCCATAAATAAAATATTTGATTAGATTTTGCAAATTTGTTTCCTAATTTAATCATGATTTGATTTGGGAAATCAAATCTTAAAATATTTTTATTTCCATAAGTAGTTTTGATGATTTAGGAAATTGGTTTCCTAAATTGACTTTCCTTAATCAACTATTTCCACAAATAAAATATGTGATTAGATTTGGAAATTTGTTTCCTAATTTAATCATGATTTGATTTGGAGAATCAAATCTTAAACATATTTTATTTCCATAAATAGTTATGACAAATAAGGAAATTATGTACATGACATAATTGTATGTCATGTAATTACATTAGATGCATATCATTATGTCATGCGTGTCGTGACATGTAGATGTATGCCATGCCATGTAGATAATAGTTATTTGCATGCAAAGAGGATGAGACATAAAAACCCTAACTCAATATTAAAGCCTACACCTTCCATTAATATGGTTAGAACCAGAGTTCCGTTTCTTGTTCGGGTTGTTGGACTCTCTCCAAGCCCGGCTCGAACCCAAACATGTTCAAACCATGGAATAGTTTAATACTAATATGGTAAGAGTCAGAGGTCAATCGTTAGCTTTGGTTGTTGGACTCTCTCCAAGCCGGGCTAATTGGTTGAATGCACTCTAACCATATTAAAACTATTTCTTGATTAATGGGTCGACTTTAACGTGGAGCATCGGCTTGTTGGACTCTCTCCAAGGTCGATGTAAAGGGAGGTGAAGTTGGGTGCTATGCATATGATGCATACTTGTTAATGTGTTAACAACCCGATGTATGTGTGAACATTCAATTAGTTGATAGCACATTGTGATAGTTGCATATACGTGATATGCAATCGGTATAGTTGATACATACCGTCGTAGTTATGAATGACTTGTTGGACTCTCTCCAAGGTTGTTCATATCTATGATGGATATCAGCCCATTGGGAGATGGACCTACGATCTCCCGAAGTAATTTTGGGGTTTTTGAAATTCGAAAAATGAATGGGATTTATAAATGTATATTGATGCATTTTAAAATCATTTTCTCATATATGCTCATTTTGTATTTCTAGGTTAATCGATTGATCATGTCGTCTTTGAATTTACGCACTATTTTGGATTCAAACAAACTGACTGGGCCTAACTTCCTGGACTGGCTTAGAAAGTTGAGAATTATTCTCAAGGCGGAAAAGCTAGCATATGTCCTTGAAGAGCCTCTTCCCAACCATCCTAAGGACGATGCAACTCCAGACCAAATGTTGGTCTATCAGAAGCATGTGGCAGATTCTGAGATGGCGAGTTGCATCATGCTAGCGGTGATGGTACCTAAGCTGCAAAAGCAGCATGAGCAATTGGATGCTAATACTATGGTCTTCCATCTTCATGAGTTGTTTGATGAGCAAGCGAGATTTGAAAGGTTCGAAGTCTCCAGGCTCCTCTTCACCACGAAGATGCAAGAAGGTTCGTCTGTAGTGCAATTTGTGCTAAAGATGAATGGATACATCGAGCGGCTAGCTACCCTCGGGTTTGTGATGGATCACGAATTAAGTATTGACTTAATTCTGTATTGTTTGCCCAAGAGTTTCTCACAATTCGTGATGAACTATCGGATGAACAAATTGGAATCCACTATTTCTGAGCTCCTCAATATGCTGAAGACTGTGGAGCCTTCTGTGGAGCATGAGGAGAAGGCGGTTCTGTTAGTTGATTCCTCAAAGAAAGGTTCTAAGAGGAAGGCAAAAGAACAGAAGAAAGGGAAGAACAAAAAGGCAAAGAAGGCAGAACCAGCACAAAAGGGCACTTGCCATCATTGTGGCAAGGAAGGCCACTGGCGAAGAAACTTCAAGATTTATCTTGAGTCCATGAAGAAGAAGAAGGCATCCGATGCCCCATCCTCTTCAGGTATCTTAGTTATTGATTGTCATTCTATTTCATTAGACACTTGGGTATTGGATACTGGGTGTGGCTCACATATATGTAATGACATACAGGGGCTAAGGAATAGAAGAAGACTCGTCAGAGGGGAGTCAAATTTGCGAGTTGGCAATGGAGTAAAGGTTGCTGCGGTCGCCATCGGAACTTATTTACTGAAGCTCCCTAGTGGACTAGTCTTGGAACTGGATAATTGTTATTGTGTTCCTTCTCTAATAAAGAACATTGTTTCCATTTCCTGCTTAAATAGAAAGGGTTTCCATTTGACGTTTAGTAACAATTGTTGTTATATAACTTTGAATGACGTACTTTATGGAACTGGAACTTTGAGCAATGGCATTTATACGTTGGACGTATCCAGTGACATTTTCAATATCGAAGCGAGCAACAAGCGTGCTCGAAAAGATAATCAATTAGACTCCTACATGTGGCATTATCGTCTTGGCCATGTAAGCAAGAAACGCATGTCCGAATTACACAGATGTGGAATTCTGGAATCGTTTGAATTGGATTCATATGATACATGCGAATCATGCTTAAAAGGCTAGATGACTAAGTTACCTTTTACTGGAAAAGGTGAATGAGTGGGAGAGTTACTAGGTCTAATACATACTGATGTATGTGGACCTATGTCAACTCAAGCTTTAGGAGGCTATAACTACTTCATTACCTTCACCGATGATCACTCACGGTTTGGGTATGTGTTCTTGATGAAACACAAGTCTGAAGCCTTTGAAAGGTTCAAAGAATTCAGAAATGAAGTAGAGAAACAACATGACAAAAGTATTAAAATACTTCGATCGGATCGAGGTGGTGAATACTTAAGTCAAGAGTTTCTTGATTATCTAAGAGACAATGGCATATTGTCTCAATGGACTCCGCCATATACACCACATAATGGTGTATCCGAGAGGCGAATCGACCTTGTTGGACATGGTCAGTCAATGATGAATCATGCGACTCTTCCCAAGTCCTTTTGGGGCTATGCACTTAGACGGTATTTACTTGTTAAGCAGAATGCCAACCAAGGTAGTCTCTACTCCATATGAGATATGGAATGGTAAGAAACCTCATGTATCTTACTTGAAGATATGGGGTTGTCTGCTTATGTGAAGTGGATCAGACGAATAAATTGGATGCTAAGTCGATAAATGTCTATTTATTGGATACCCTAAGGAAACAAGGGGTTACCAATTCTATCATCTGTGGAACAAAAGGTGTTTGTTTCAAGGCATCTTTGTGTTTCTAGAGAAAGAGTTTCTCTTGCAAGAAAAAAGTGGGAGTGTAGAGTCTCGAGAGACTCAAATAGACATTGATGAGATACACAGTGAAGCACTGACGACAACTCATAGTGATGAGCAATCAGTTGGACCTATTGTAACACCACATCTTCGTAGATCTGGTAGAACACGCAATATTCCTGAGAGATATGGATTTCTCGTAAGTGAATCGAACGACGGGTTACTCATTGATGATGAGGAGCCTACCAGTTATGAAGAAGTGCTGACAAGTTCAGAAAGGGATAAGTGGCTTGGTGCCATGAAGTCGGAAATGGATTCCATGTATGAAAACCAAGTTTGGAACTTGGTTGATCAACTGAAGGCATCAAGCCTATAGGGTGCAAGTGGGTTTTCAAGAAGAAAACCGACATGGATGGTAATGTGATTACCTATAAGGCTAGATTGGTGGCGAAAGGATATCGTCCATAAACAAGGTGTTGATTATGGCCGAAACCTATTACTTTGTAGCTATGCTTAAATCCATTCGGATGCTCTGGCCATAGCGGCTCATTATGATTATGAGATATGGCGGATGGATGTGAAAAACAACTTTCCTTAATGGAAACCTGCTCGAGGACGTGTATATGATACAGCCTGAGGGTTTCACATCGGTTGATAAAACCAAGGTATGCAAATTGCGATGGTCCATTTATGGATTGAAGCAAGCATCCAGGAGCTGGAATATCCGTTTTGATGAGACGATCAAAAGTTTGATTTCTCACAAAATCCAGACGAACCTTGTGTGTACAAGAAGGTTAGTGGGAGTGCAGTCGTGTTCCTAGTATTGTATGTCGATGACATATTACTTATAGGAAATGATGTTTCAATCTTACAATCGATTAAGGTTTGGTTATCCAAGACATTCTCCATGAAAGACACAGGAGAAGCAACCTACATCCTCGGGATTAAGATCTATAGAGATAGATCGAAGCAGTTTGCTTGGTCTTTCGTCTACATATATAGACCGAGTGCTAAAGAGGTTTAGCATGTCGGAATCCAAGAAAGGTTTCCTACCCATCGGGCATGGGGTACACCTTTTGAAGTCTATGTGTCCGCGCACAAAAGGCGAGAGGATTTGCATGAGTAAGATTCCCTATGCATCGCATATAGGATCTATCATGTATGCTATGTTATGTACGAGGCCCGATGTATCGTATGCTCTCGAGTGTCACGGCGGATACCATCGATCGAGAATGGATCATTGGGTGGTATTAAGGCGATCCTTAAGTACTTAAGAAGAACTAAGGATGTGTTCCTAATATATGGAGAAGGGGACATGGTGATCTGCGGGTATCGGATGCGGCTTCGGACAGACAAGGATGATTCGAGTCTCGATGCGGATACGTGTTCACTTTGAATGAGCGCGATGAGTTGGAAAAGTTCCAAACAAGACATGTGATTCTACCCGAGGCGAGAATACATTGCGCGACCGGGCGAAAGGAAGCGGTTTGGATCGAAGTTCGTTCATGAACTTGGTGTGATTCGGCCATTGTTGAAGCAATACAGGTCTCTGCGACAACAATGGAGCAATTACGCGAAAGAGCCAAGGTCTCATCAATGATCCAAACATGTGCCCGCTATCATCTTATCGGAGAGATCATCGGTAGGAAGCGAAATACAAATCGAGAAAATTCCCTTTGAAGGAACTTAGCGGATCCTTTGACTAAAGGCATTACCTCAAAGTAAGTTTGAGGTCATGTTAGTGCTTATGGTATTGGATATCTGTAGCGATTGGCATTAGGCCAAGTGAAGTCTGTTAGTAATATATGAGATGTCCTAAGGCAATTGCCTTATGTATGAACCATTTATATGATAAATGAAGATTCACTATTTGAGTATACATGTTTTATGTATTTGATTGGATCTTAAACTCATTTCTTGAATGTCACGATCGATTCACAACATGAGAGAATTTGTGATTGGATCACAACTAGTGAGTATCTCTACATGTGTAATTGTGATGTATCGAATTATCCTAGTCGATGAATTGATGGATTTGGACACCATCGATTACGAGACTAACGAGTATACTCCTTGGTGTATCAAGCGGTGATTCTCCTTGGTGGAGACATTGTGATGTCGGAGTTAATCGTGGATGCTAGTTATGGTAACTAGTTCATTGGAGTGACCGGTAGTAAGACTTCATATGGTTCTCTGCATATATAGATATGTCGATGAAGTTCTTCGTGGCTTAAGTGCGATGTTCCTTTGACTTGCGGTATTCAAGTCATCTTGATCATGGAGACTTATGCTTTGACATCTTAAGCAAACATCTCTAAGGAGATGTGGACCCGGAGATGATTGGGTATAAGTCGAAGTGATCGAAGGTGTTTGAATAGCCTATAAAGATTCACCACTCCTTGCGAGGAGATGTATACCCATGGCCTCTCGTCATTGTTACTAAAGTCTTTGGCCAAAGCATTACATGTTTAGAGTAAGGTACTCTTGATACATGTGGAGTAACTAGAATCCGTAGGGCGAGGAAATGATACTTGGGCTAGGTGTGGCGTGAGTCGACCTAGTGAGGTGACACTATAGACCATGTCTGAACCAAGTGGGTATAAGATGAGTGAAGGAATGGGCGCGATTCATTCGAGCTCTTGAAGGGTTTGAGAAATAGTTACGGATCAGCAGTTGATCTTTTGGTTAATTGGGGATCATGATGTACTACTAGGTGCCACTCATGATCGTTCTATAATTAATGGTTAATTATAGGCGGCCAACATAAACCGAGAACCTATTTGGTCACACGCTGCGAGTGTAATCCAAAGGATTTAAAGCGAGCTTGAGAATGGGATTCTCGGGCCAGGAAGAAACTATGTTTGGTTGGACCCGAACATAAGCGAAACATGAAATTGTTTGATGCATGATGGGCGTGGATGGGCCGTGTCTTATGAAGACATAATGGATGAACCGAAATGGTTTGGTTCTAATCCAATGGAGGAGAATAAACCAAAGGGTTTGGTTTTTTTTAAACGAATGAACCAAAAGTTGGTTCGGTTCGTTTTAACTTAAAATAAACCATCATGGTTTGGTTTATTTTAACTTATATTAATGGAGCGGGTTAACGGGCTTTATGGTTATGATCCAATAACCATTAAGAGAATTAGTTCTCTATAAAAGAGGGCTTAAGGTGTTGTTAAGCCCTAATCCAAAACCCTAACCTAGTTTTGGCCGCCGACCTCTCCCTCCTCTCCTTGGTGATTCGGCGCCAACACCATTGTGCCGCCGCCCAACCCCTTGTGCCGCCGTCCAACTTGTTGCCGGCGTCCAAGCTTCAGCCGGTGATCCTCCGACAACTCTCCGGTGATCTCCTTTGGGTTTGGCATCAAGGTGAGCTTCATCCTACCTTTTTGGCCGGCGCTAATTCCTCCACCAAAGTTGTCCAGTTTTCTAGATAGCTTGTTTCCCTCTCATCGGTGCGTCGTTTGGACGACGGTTGGAGCTCCGACAGTGCCTAACTTACCGGGGATTCGATCTCCGGTAATCCTCATAGGTGGAGGACGAAGGATTCGTCAAACGGTTGACGAATACCTGTTCGGAGAAGCGAGTTTTGAGGACTCGTCTTTGGATCCGAATTTGGATTCGGATCGTGATCCTCTCTCGATCACGTCGTCTTCAACATGAGGATGGTAACCCGTACGAAGACGAAGCTCATGACTTTGTGATGTCATCCCGAAGATACTCGGCGTGGATACGGATAGAGATGATTCTAGTGAGGATCGTTCCGGTTGATCCCGTTCCCGCTACACGTGATACGAAAGGTATACGTAGTTAAATTTCCTTTTATTGCAAAATTTAAATTTACGATTATGTATACACATGTTGTACTATGCATGCGTGTGATGTGTGTGTTGTAATAAATGTAGATTTATTGTTTTTATTTCTTCCGCTGTGCACATGTTTACGAAACATGTTCGAACACATACTCGCTGCGGTGCCGGAAACCCAACAAGGCATGGGCAAGCCTAAAGGTAATGGAAAGTCCCAAGCCAAGGGCAAAGGCAAAGAACTGAAACCCAAAGGAGGGGTGGCCAAAGAAGGGGCTTGCTTCCACTGCAAGGAAGCTGGACACTGGAAGCGTAACTACAAAGCATACCTGGAAGATCTTAAGAAGAAGAGAAGTGAGACTTCTACTTCAGGTATAAATGTTATATAAGTCAATCTATCTATTTCTTCATCATGGGTATTAGATACCGGATGTGCATCTCACATTTGTACCAATGTGCAGGCGCTGAGAAATAGCAGGGCATTGACAAAGGATGAGGTGGACCTACGAGTAGGCAATGGAGGAAGGGTTGTTGCTGTTGCTGTAGAAACTTATGATCTATCTCTGCCCTCTGGGCTTGTACTAGAATTAGATGAATGTTGTTATGTGCCTGCTTTGACTAAGAACATAATTTTGATTTCTTGTTTGGACAAGAAAGGATTTACATTTATAATAAAGAACAAATGTTGTTCAGTTTATTTAAATGATATGTTCTATTGTAGTGCACCTCTAATGAACGGACTCTACTTTCTAGACTTAGAGAGTCGTATCTATAACATAAGTACCAAAAGGTTCAAGTCAAATGAGTTGAACCAAACCTATCTCTGGAATTGTCGCTTAGGTCACATAAATGAGAGTCACTTATCTCAGCTCCATAAAGATGGGTTGCTAGACTCATTTGATTTTGAATCATATGAGACATGCGAGTCTTTCCTTTTAGGCAAGATGACCAAGACTCCCTTTAGTGGACACAACGAAAGAGCAATAGACTTGTTAGGACTTATACATAGTGATGTATGTGGCACTTTCAATGTTGCTGCTAGAGGTGGTTACATGTACTTCATTATATTTACTGATGACTTCAGTAGATATGGTTATGTGTATCTCATGACACATAAATCAGAATCCTTTGAAAAGTTCAAAGACTTCAAGAATGAAGTACAAAACCATCTTGAAAAGAGTATTAAGATACTTCGATCAGATCGAGGTGGTGAATACCTTAGCCATGAGTTTTGTGACTATCTAATTGAGTGTGGGATTCTATCCTAACTCACTCCTCCTGGAACACCACAGTAGAATGGTGTGTCTGAAAGGAGGAATCGTACCCTATTAGATATGGAATGATCTATGATGAGTCACACAGATCTTCCTATATCCTTTTGGGGATATGCTCTAGATACAACAACCTTCACCCTTAACCGTGTACCATCCAAGGTTGTGATAAAGACACCATATACGAAATGGACAGGGAGAAATCCCAAGATGTCTTTTATGAGGATTTGGGGTTGTGAGGCTTACGTTCGACGTCAAGTCTCAGACAAACTGGGACCCAAATCCGATAAGTGCTATTTTTTTGGATA
Source organism: Wurfbainia villosa (assembly GCA_025175895.1). Taxonomy (NCBI): domain Eukaryota; kingdom Viridiplantae; phylum Streptophyta; class Magnoliopsida; order Zingiberales; family Zingiberaceae; genus Wurfbainia; species Wurfbainia villosa. The sequence continues at coordinate 80,880,110 of CM045987.1, read as the reverse complement.
TCCCAATGACATGAAGGGATATTACTTCTACATTCCCAGTCAGCACAAAGTGTTTGTGGCAAAGACTGGGGTTTTTCTAGAAAGGGATTTTTTTTCTAGAAAAACTAGTGGGAGTACATTCGATCTTGAAGAAATTCAAGAGAAGGACCATAGTACTGAGGCCTTGATGGAGGTTGAACAGGAACCACAAAGTGTTGTGGGTGATGAGATAGTTGCACAAAGAGTTATGGAACAACCACCTGTTCAGGTAGACCTACCTCTTCGCAGGTCTGATAGGGTACATCGTCAGCCTGAGAGATACTCATTTCTCTTGTCTGACCATGATGACGTTATGCTCATTGAGAATGAGCCTATCTCTTATCAGGAAGCTTTGATGAGCCCAGACTCTGAGAAATGGCTAGAAGCCATGAGATCCGAGATGGAATCCATGTACAGCAACCAAGTATGGACTTTGGTTGATCCACCTGAAGGGGTCAAACCCATTGGGTGTAAGTGGGCCTTTAAGAGAAAGACTGACATGGATGGACTTACGCATACCTATAAGGGTCGATTGGTGGCTAAAGGTTTCAAGAAAATTCATGGTATTGACTATGATGAAACCTTTTCTCCAGTGGTGATGTTTAAGTCCATTCGGATCATGCTTGCTATTGTAGCATACCACGATTATGAGATCTGGCAGATGGATATCAAAACCGCATTTCTGAATGAAAACTTACTCGAGGATGTGTACATGACACAACCTGAGGGTTTTGTAGATCCACAGCATACTGGGAAAGTATGCAAGCTGCAAAGGTCCATTTATGGGCTAAAGCAAGCTTCCCAGAGCTGGAATCTTCGATTCGATGATGCGATCAAAAAGTTTAGTTTCATCAAGAATGAAGATGAACCCTGTGTCTATAAGAGGGTTAATGGGAACATAGTTGTCTTCCTTGTATTGTATGTGGATGACATACTACTCATTGGGAATGACATTCCTTCGCTACAGTCTGTGAAGACTTGGCTGGGGACGTGCTTCTCAATGAAGGACTTAGGTGAAGCAGCCTATATTCTAGGCATCAAGATCTATAGAGATAGATCTAAGATATTGCTTGGCCTAAGTCAGAGTACATACATTGACACGGTATTACTACAGTTTGCCCTGCAGAATTCCAAGAAGGGACTTCTGCCGATGTCACATGGTGTGAGTCTTTCGAAGACTCAGTCTTTCTTCTAGAGAGGAGAGAGACCGCATGGATAAGATCCCTTACGCATCTGCTATAGGATCTATCATGTACGCCATGCTGTGTACTCATCCTGATGTCTCGTATTCTTTGAGCATGACGAGTAGATACCAGTCAGATCCAGGTGAGCGTCACTGGATAGCAGTTAAGAATATTCTTAAGTACTTGAGAAGGACTAAAGAATATTTCTTGATATTTGGAGGTGATGAGGAGCTAGCTATAAAGGGTTACAACAATGCCAGCTTCCAAACTAACCAGGATGATTATAGATCGCAGTCAAGGTTCGTGTTTTGCTTGAATGGTGACGCTGTGAGCTAGAAGAGTTCGAAGCAGGACACAATTGCTGATTCTACAACAGAAGCTGAGTATATCGCTGCATCTGAGGCAGCAAAGGAGGCAGTTTGGATCCGTAAGTTCATTACTGAGCTTGGGGTGGTTCCTAGCATAGCAGATCCCATAGAGCTCTATTGTGACAACAATGGAGCGATTGCACAGGCTAAGGAACCTCGCTCACACCAGCAGACCAAATACATACTACGACGCTTCCATCTCATTCGAGAGATTATCGATAGAGGAGATGTGAAGATTTGCAGAGTACCCACATAGGCTAACATCACAGATCCCTTGACCAAGGCTTTGGTACAGAAAAAGCATTTTGGTCACACTAGGTCATTGGGTATTAGATACTACGGTGATTGACACTAGTGCTAGTGGGAGATTGTTAGTGAACGCCTTAGAGCCAATCATGTGATGATTGTTGTATGGACTTTATTGTATCATATTCCTATTCATAAAGGCATGGTTATGATATTTACTTGTATTGGTGCTAAATAAACTAAGTATAATAACGTCCTTGAGTAGAAGGTTCTTATCTATATCAATCGATTAGTTGAATCGATAATGAGATGATATAAAGAACACTACTCTTAATCATTCCTAGTCAAGTATTAACATTCAGGGACAATGTTAATACATAAAGACTAGCATGTAAGTCAACTCGATGACTTGATCTCACAAGTCATGGATATGAGATATCAAGTTGACACATGGGTATGCATTGAAGAATGTATACTGAATGACCCGCCATGAGAAAGTATCATTGATCGTTATATGAGTGTCATATACTTTCTCATGTGACTATTAGTTCTTGAACCTGAAGTCACCATGGATCCCTACATAAGGAGTTGCATACTTTGGCTTCGTCAAACATCACCCGTAAATGGGTGGACTATAAAGGCGATTACTAGGAATGTAACAAATTATGCGGAGGGATGTGAGTGATGTAGATGAGATCTATCCCTCCTATATGACGAGAGTGACATTGTTATTCTTGATAGAGTGAGACCACGAAGTGCATCGCCATTCCCAAATGAGTCAATATGAGATATTGAGCTCATTTGATTAGAGTGAGTCTACTTGGAGTTCAAGATATAGATTGTACCGAGGATGACATGGTCTATGACTCAATTGGTTAATCTAGATGTCATGGATAGAGGGACATTGTCATATATTGTGAGAGTCACAACTAGTAGTCACAAAGGTGATGTTGGATCTCAACATTCTTGTAACTTGGGTAGCAATGATGTGTTTCTAGATACCCCTCATTGCTTATGTTCCTAAATCGGTTTAGGAGCATTGCCAACGTTACAAGAACCTATAGGGTCACACACAAAGGGCAATTAGATGGAGATTAGGTTCATATGATGAACCATGTGGATTAGGTTCATGGGATGAACCAAATTGGATTAAGAGTAATCCAAATTAGACTAATTGAGTTAGACTCAATTTGATTCAAGTGTTGAATGAGTCTAATTTAGATTTGATTCATTGAGTCAATTTAAATTAATGAATAGAGATTCATTAAATCAAATTGACTTGAATCAAGTGGTTAGATTTGATCAACCATAGGAGATAAGAGGTCAAGTTTGACTTGACTTGAGAGGGAATATGAATGGTCAATTTTGACTTGACTAATTGCCATGTCATGGTGACATGGCATGTGGGCCCGCCAATGATGGTGTTCCACATCATCATTGACTTATCATATGGTGCCACCTCATGAGGGAGACCAAGAGCCATTGGCTCTTGGAGTTACATGCATGCATATAACCCTGACCCATTGAAGTGGCCGACAACTTTTTCCATTTGATGTGAATTCATTCGTTGAGTAACTCCATCTTCTTCTTCCTTGGATCTTCTTCCTCTCAAGCTCTCTCCCAATCCTCTACTTTGGCCGAAACTTCCAAGGGGTGCTAGCACACTCTAGGTTGTTTTTCCCCACCATTTGTCCATGTGGATACCAATAGAGGAGTGTACACTTGACACTCTTGAGTTCCGGCAAAGCATTTGGATGAGAGGGATAAGCGAAGGGCATCGCTATGAGGGTAATGCTCTCATCTTGTAGATCTAAGGTAGATCTAGGGTATTTAAACACATACATGTTTTATTTTTTATATCTTCGCACGGATCCGTGGTCGGGCTTCCGAGGTTTCCGCAACGCAAAAAGTGGTTTTTGCGGCTCGAAAAGTCCAACACTGAGGCTTGGTCTTATTAACCTAAGCAGAATTCAAAGGTTGATAACTGATGGACCTCTGGGTTCATTAGTGGTGGAAGATTTCCCAAGCTAAGAATCTTGCTTGGAGGGTAAAATGACCAAGAGGCTTTTTAAGGCCAAGGGGTATAGAGCCAAAGATGTATTGGAATTGGTTCATTCTAATTTGTGTGGTCCTATGTCTATCTAGGCTAGAGGTGGTTTTCAGTATTTCATCTCTTTCATAGACGATTATTCAAGATATGGATACATTTACTTGATGCGCCGCAAGTCTGAATGCTTTGACAAGTTCAAAGAATTCAAGGCTGATGTGGAGAAACGTCAAGATAAAAGTATCAAGACACTACAATCTGATTATGGTGGTGAGTACCTCTTGGGAGAGTTTCAGAATTACTTATCAGAGGCTGGGATTCAATCCCAATTATCTGCACCTAGCACACCCCAGCAGAATGGTGTAGCAGAGCGAAGGAATAGGACTCTTATGGACATGGTTAGATCGATGATGAGTTATTCTGAGTTGCCAGATTCGTTCTGGGGATATGCTCTAGATACGACAGTGTATATTCTGAACTTGGTACCATCTAAATTAATGCCTTCTACTCCCACTGAATTGTGGACTGGGCGAAAGACTAGTTTGAGACATATTTGGATTTGGGGGAGTCCAACACATGTGTTGAAGGCAGATGCTGGTAAGTTGGAACCTCGTACAGAAGTGCGCATGTTCATTGGCTATCCTAGAGGAACGAATGGTGGTTTGTTTTATAGTCCTAGAGATCAGAGGGTGATCGTTAGCACAAATGCCAGATTTCTAGAGGAAGACTATGTGATGAACCACAAGCCCATGAGTAAGATTGTTCTGGAGAAATTGAAAGAGGAAGTCACTACTTCAGTATCACCGGTACAAAAGGATATACCACAAGTCACTGCACCGCGTGTCACAGAGGATACACAGGTGATACCTCGTCGTAGTGGGAGGGTTGTGAGATAGCCTGATAGATTCATGTTCTTAGGAGAATCTTCTGATTTGGTCCCTGGCGAACATGAACCTGATCCCTGGACATATGACGAGGCAATCCAAGATAAAGATGCGGTATCTTGACAAAGTGCGATAAATGCTGAGATTGATTCTATGGATTCAAATCAGGTTTGGGAGCTAGTAGAACCACCCAATGGTGTAAAAACCATTAGATGCAAGTGGATCTACGAAAGAAAGAGAGGAATAGACGGGAAGGTTGAGACCATCAAAGCAAGGCTTGTTGTGAAGGGGTATACTCAGAAAGAGGGTATCGATTATGAGGAGACATTTACGCCGGTAGCCATGCTTAAGTCTATCCGGATTCTCTTATGCATTGTTGCTCATATGGATTATGAGGTATGGTAGATGGATGTCAAGACAACTTTCCTTAATGTAAGTCTTGAGGAAAACATCTATATGAAGCAACCAGAGGGATTCATTGAAAAGGGCAAAGAGCATCTTGTGTGTAAGCTTAATCGGTCAATTTATGGATTGAAGCAAGCTTCGAGGTCTTGGAACATCCTCTTTGATGAGGTAATCCAGTCTTATGTATTTATTCAAAGCTCGGATGAGTCTTGTGTATACAAGAGATGTGATGGAAACATAGTGGTATTTCTTGTACTATACGTAGATGACATTTTGTTAATTGACAATAATGTCAAGGTGTTATCAGATGTAAGGGTATGGTTGTCCAAACAGTTTGATATGAATGACTTGGGAGAAGTGGGACACATCCTTGGGATCAAGGTTATAAGGGATCGCAGGAAAAGGATGTTGTGTTTATCTCAAGCTTCATACATAGACACCATTATGGATCGTTTTAGCATGCAGAACTCCAAGAAAGGTTTTCTACTTTTCAGGCATGGAGTTCCTTTATCTAAGGAGATGTGTCCTAGAACATCTGAGGAGATAGAGGAGATGAAGGTGGTTCCTTATACTTCGGCAGTAGGAAGCCTCATGTATGCGATGCTATGTACGAGACCAGATATCTGCTTTGCCGTCGGCATGGTTAGCAGATATCAGAGTAATCTAGGACAGGGACATTGGACTGCGGTGAAGCATATATTGAAGTACCTGAGAAGGACTAGGGATTATATGCTAGTTTACCAGGCAAACCAATTACTCCCTATGGGTTACACAGATTTCGACTTCCAATCAGATAGGGATAACAATAAGTCTACCTCAGGTTTTGTGTTTACTTTGGGAGGTGGAGCCATTGTATAGAGGAGTGTCAAGCAGAAATGCGTGGCGGACTCTACCATGGAAGCTGAGTATGTGGCAGCCTCTGAGGCGGCCAAAGAAGTTGTGTGGCTCAGGAACTTCTTGATGAACTTGGATGTGATTCCTGGTTTGCCCAGAACTATCACAATTATTTGTGATAATAGTGGTGCAGTTGCAAACTCGAAGGAACCATGAGCCCATAAGGCAAGTAAACACATAGAGTGCAAGTACCACCTGATACGAGAAATCGTAAAGTGAGGAGATATAGCTGTGTCCAAGATTGCATTGGAGGATAACTTGGCAGATCCTTTCACTAAGGCCCTTCCGGCGAGAGCTTTTGATAGGCATGTTGAGGGAATGAGAATCAGATGTATGGCAGTTTGAGGACAACGTAGTCTTTTAGTATAAGTGGGAGATTGTTGGGATGTATACTGAAAAGTCTATCTTTTGTATGAACATCTTTAGTTTTGAAATAAGAATCACATGATCATTATTTGCATATTTATGACTATGCATATTGTTTGGTACATTATATTGTAGATAACATGGTGTGTAGTGTCATACGGGAGATCATGTTATCAGTTCCTTGTAAAGTATAAGTAAAGACTCACAACCGAGATGGTTTTGGACAAACCATTGGCATGGTTGTAGTGTGATTTGATATTGGTTTGTCTTGACCATAGAATCACACTAGTACACTTTGTGTGTATTGAGCAGGACCAACTTAGAGGTGATTTGATTTATTGCTGACTACATAATCGAATCGGACCTCAGATATTATGTTGTACATGCTCTTAATCCCGATATAATAACGGGCACATATACTTAGTATTCATTTATTTGATTTACCAATGGGCGAGATTTATAGAGTAAATCGATAGGCTCGGTAAGTTGGGAAATGATATTATTTATATGGTGTGCCATTGAATATAGGAGGAAACCGTGTCCTATATATTAGGATGATGATGTCCCCTTGAGAAGCTCATAAGGTTCATCATATAAACCCTGCAGGTGGACTTAGTCTGGCATGATGATAAGGTTGAGTGGTACTACTCATGGAGTTAGATGTTAATTAATTAATTGTCAGTAAATTAATTAATCGACGGACATTCGAGATCTTAAACACGGAGAGATATATGTACAAATAATATATGGAGCCCATATTAATTTATGGGGGTTGGTGAGGTAGATCAATGATAATCCTCTAGTGGAATGGATTATCATTTATGGGTCGGACTTTATGTGGGCTTGATCCATTGGGTGGCCAAGATCCAACTCCTCCTCATAGTCCCTATTGTAGTCTATTAAAACCTCATGGAGCCTAGATCCAATGATGGAAAATAAAACTCTAGATATGACGGTTGAGATTAAATCTCTAGATCCGACGGTTGAGATTAAATCCCTAGAACCGATGGAGAAGATTAAAGGAGGCTTAGGCCTAACTCTATAAAAGGAGGCTAGGGGTGGGTGGAAAGAGCAATTGAAGAGGGAATTAGGGTTTGGGTGGCTAGGTCTTAGAGGCTTGGGCGACCACTCTTTTGGAAAGTTTTTCCTTTCTCTTCTTTTGGCTGGCGCCCAACTTGCTTCTCCTCTCCTTGGCCGGTGCCCAACTTCTTCTTCCTCTTCTCCTTGGCCGGTGGAAACAAGGGTTAGGGTGATTCGTTGGAGCTCTTGGCCAGCGCCCACTTCCTCTTCTATTCTCCTTTTGGCCGACGGCAAGCATTAAGCTTGGAGCTTTGTGGTCGGTTAAAGGAAGGAGAAGAGTTTTGTTTTATTCTTCCTTTGTTCGGAGTGAACAAGGAAAAGAAGATTGGTGATCTAGGAGGCTTCGACTTTTGGAAGATCGTCGCCCACACGACGTCCAAAAGGAGGAAAGACATACGATAGAAGATCGAGAGGTATAATGCTTGTTTATATTCTTTTGTATTATGTCTATAATTGTTTTACAATTAAATGCATGTTGTATGTTTAGTTATGTGGCTAATTTACTTGGACCCCGAATACAAACACAAAAATCGGCGATCCGTACATTGTCAATTCCACAGCTATTCGTAGAATAGAGGTTGGTGGCTTGAACAACAAGTTTGTTCAAGTGACCACTCTAATCAAATAGCACGATGATGAAACGGTAGCTTGGGTAATCCCTCCTTGTCAAGGATAATTTTTTTTTATCCGGGGACGTAGAAGGGATCGCCATGAACAAGCGACCGAGTTGAAGTCATAAGCGAAGTTTCCTACATTCATCAACTATAAGACCCTGAATGACAATACCTACAATGACCAGTATAGTCTTCCAGGTATTAATACCATCCTCAAGAAGGTAGGCAACTCGAAGATAGATCTTGATGCCTAGAATACAGGTTGCTTCACCTAAGTCCTTCATCGAGAAGCACATCCCCAGCTAAGTCTTCATAGACTGTAGCGAAGGGATGTCATTCCCAATGAGTAGTATGTCATCCACATACAATACAAGGAAGACAACTGTGTTCCCATTAACCCTCTTATAGACACAGGGTTCATCTTCATTCTTGATGAAACCAAACTGTTTGATCGCATCATTGGATCGAAGATTCCAGCTCCGAGAATCTTGCTTTAGCCTATAAATAGACATTTACAGCTTGCATACTTTCCCAGTATGCTGTGGATCTACAAAAACCCTCAGGTTGTGTCATGTACACATCCTCGAGTAAGTTTCCATTCAGAAATGTGGTTTTGACATCCATCTGCTAGATCTCATAATCGTGGTATGCTGCAATAGCAAGCATGATCCGAATGAACTTAAACATCGCCACTGGAGAAAAGGTTTCATCATAGTCAATACCATGAATTTGCTTGAAACCTTTAGCCACCAATCGACCCTTATAGGTATGCGTAAGTCCATCCATGTCAGTCTTTCTCTTAAAGACCCACTTACGCCCTCAGGTGGATCAACCAAAGTCCATACTTGGTTGGTGTACATGGATTCCATCTCGGATCTCATGGCCTCTAGCCATTTCTCAAAATTTGGGCTCATCACAGCTTCCTGACAGAAGGTAGACTCATTCTCAATGAGCATAACGTCATCATGGTCAGACAAGAGAAATGAGTATCTCTTAGGCTGACGACGTACCCTATCAGACCTTTGAAGAGGTAGGTCTACCTGAACAGGTGGTTGTTCCACAACTCTTTGTGCAACAATCTCATCACCCACAACACTTTGTGGTTCCTATTCAACCTCCATCAAGGCCTCAGTGGTATGGTCTTTATCTTGAATTTCTTCAAGATTGAACGTACTCCCACTAGTTTTTCTAGAAAAACCCTAGTCTTTGCCACAAACACTTTGTGCTAACTGGGAATGTAGAAGTAATATCCCTTAGTCTCCTTGGGATATCCAACAACATAGCATTTATCGAATTTGGGTCCCAGTTTGTCTAAGACTTGACGTCGAACGTAAGCCTCACAACCCCAAATTCTCATGAAAGACATTTTGGGATTTCTCCCTATCCATATCATATATGGTGTCTTTATCACAACCTTGGATGGTACATGGTTAAGTGTGAAGGCTGTTGTGTCTAAAGCATATCCCCAAAAGGATATAGGAATATCTGTGTGACTCATCATAGATCGTACCATATCTAATAGGATACGCTTCCTCCTTTCGGATACACCATTCCACTATGGTGTTCTAGGAGGAGTGAGTTGGGATAGAATCCCACACTCAGCTAGATAGTCACGAAACTCATGGCTAAGATATTCACCACCTCGATCTGATCGAAGTATCTTAATACTCTTGCCAAGCTGGTTTTGTACTTCATTCTTGAATTCTTTGAACTTTTCAAAGGATTCTGATTTATGTGTCATGAGATACACATAACCATATCTACTGAAGTCATCAGTAAATGTAATGAAGTACCTGTAACCACCTCTAGCAGCAATATTGAAAGGGCTACATACATCACTATGTATAAGTCCTAACAAGTCTGTTGCTCTTTCACTGTGTCTACTAAAGGGAGTCTTGGTCATCTTACCTAAAAGGCAAGATTCACATGTCTCATATGATTCAAAATCAAATGAGTCCAGCAACCCATCCTTATGGAGCTGAGATAAGCAACTCTCATTTATGTGACCTAAGCGACAATGCCAAAGATAGGTTTGGTTCAACTCATTTGACTTGAACCTTTTGGTACTTATGTTATAGATGGGGCTCTCTAAGTCTAGAAAGTAGAGTCCGTTCATTAGAGGTGCACTACAATAGAACATATCATTTAAATAAACTGAACAATATTTGTTCTTTATTATAAATGTAAATCCTTTCTTGTCTAAATAAGAAACCGAAATTATGTTCTTAGTCAAAGCAGGCACATAACAATATTCATCTAGTTCTAGTACAAGCCCAGAGGGCAGAGATAGATCATAAGTTCCTACAACAACAGCATCAACTCTTGCTCCATTGCCTACTCATAGGTCCACCTCGCCCTTTGTCAATGCCTTGCTATTTCTCAGTGCCTGCATATTGGTATAAATGTGAGATACACATCCGGTATCTAATACCCATAATGAAGAAATAGATAGATTGACCTCTATAACATTTATACCTGAAGTAGAAGTCTCACTTCTCTTCTTCTTAAGATCTTCCAGGTATGCTTTGCAGTTACGCTTCCAGTGTCCAGCTTCCTTGCAGTGGAAGCAAGTCCCTTCTTTGGCCACCCCTCCTTTCGGTTTTAGTTCTTTGCCTTTGTCCTTGGCTTGGGACTTTCCCTTACCTTTAGGCTTGCCCTTGCCTTTCTTCTTTTGCACCATCAAAATGGAGTCAAATTTTCCCTTCTTAAGGTTGAGTTCAGCAGTTCTCAACATGCTGAGCATCTCAGGCAGTGACTTATCAATTTCATTCATGTTGTAATTCATGACAAATTGATTGTAGTTTTGTGGCAAAGATTGCAAGATCAAGTCAGTGGCCAGCTCTTGGCCAAGTGGGATTCCCAATCTCTGTAGGTTTTCTATGTACCCAATCATCTTGAGTACATATGGACCTACGGGAGTCCCATCTTGCATCTTTAACTGAAATAATGCCTTAGAGATCTCATATCTCTCGTGCTTTGCTTGTCCTTGATATAGTTGACAAAGATGTTCAACCATATCATAAGCATTCATGAACTCATGTTACTTCTGAAGCTAGGAGTTCATGGTCGCGAGCATGAGACATGAAACATCTAATGCATCATCTTGATGCTTCTTGTAAGCATCTTTGTCAGCTCGCGAGGCAGTGGCAAGAGGTGCCTCCGGAATGGGCTACTCCAGGACGTACAATTTTCTTTCTTGGGTGAGAACGATTCTCAGGTTCCTGTACCAGTCTAGGAAATTAGCTCCATTGAGATTGTCCTTCTCAAGGATAGAACGCAGGGAGAGAGTGTTCGTGTTTGTCGACATGGTAATCTACAACATACAAAATGTAGAAAATTAATATCATATTCCATTTATCATTTAATTAGGCCTTTAATCAAATGATGCTCCCACTGAATTATAGGACTTTTGTAGAATCGAGTTATGGATGTGGTCAAACCACATTACTAGATTCATACAAACATGGTATAATTCTTGCAGGACAAGATCCATATCATACTAGGCCTTGAGTTAGCTTTGGCTAAATCGCCCAAGACTTAGTATGATCGGTAGGTAACACATTACCGATTACATCTCTATGCAACTCTTATTTATAGGATCAAGACTCACATTTATAAAAGACCTTGAGTTAGCTTTGGCTAAATCGCCCAAGATTTAGTGTAAATGCGATCTTATCCTATCTTTCCAACGGTTGGAATATGTCTATAGTTCTACTCAATCCAATTGAGTTAACTAGTTTTACTCAATCTAATTGAGCTTACTCTAACCCAAGCCGTGATAGGCGGGATCAAGATTGTCCCTCCGCATCCTACCAAGATAATATGCGTTTCTCTGCTTTGGCAGATTCAACAACTACAAATGATCAAGGTAGTGATGGGTATCAAGACTTGGTAGACATTTTCGAGTTGATTCGATTAGGATCTAATCTAATCGTGAATGTGTATCATATACGCATCAAGGCCTTTATTACCCTACACTAGCATGCATCACATACATACAAGCATTATTCTAGCATTCATTATATACATACAAGAAAAATATCCTAGCATGCATCATATACATACAAGCAAAATTTACTAGCATGCATCACATACATACAAGAAAAACAAATATATATATATATATATATATATAAAATAATTGTGATGTGGTCATAGCCCTACTACGATCTTCTCAATCCAATGAGAAGATCGGACGGTCAACCTAGGGTTAGCGGCTTCTCCAAGCACCTCCTTTGACCGCCATGTGTCGTCTGCACCCTTCTCGTAACTCCGTCTACTAGTGGACCTTCCACCGCTCTATTTTGTACATTACAAACATGAAACTCGAGTTACATTCGAGTCTAAAACTATTTACAACTAGAATTTTAAAAGAAGAGGCAGACGCACAGGTCGCATACCCTATACAACATGCACAACCACAAAAACGGCACGCAGGCCGTATTATGAATTACAACACATTTATCATCCAATCATATTGGGGTTGTTGGGCCATGACCATCACAGAATTATACATAATTATAAATTATGTATTTTACAGAAATTTTTTATAATTTTTCCTATTTTTTTTTCAATTTTATGAGTCACATCTCCGTAACGATCCCGCTAAGCGGTTTCCGAGCACGATCTCGGGACAATGCCCCTTTCGGGGTTAGGGGCAGTGCCCCTACTCACAAAATGAACCTTGAGAGTGTACCATCATGATCTTACAATGACTTAAGTCACTGTCCCAAAAACCTAAAGCGAGATTTCACCGTTCCGGAGAGTTTTTCTCGGTGGTTGAAGCCTACAAGTGTCCCAACACTTGTTGCTTCGACTCTTCAAGAAAAATATCAAAAAATCTATAAAAATAGGGAATTTACAGAAACTTAAAAATTTGTAATTTTTTATATCTAATACAAAAACTAAAAATTTAATACACATACATGCTTCGTACGTGGCTCTAATACCACTGTTGGACTATTCGAGCTGCAAAAACCGCTTTTTGCGTTGCGGAAACCTCGGAAGTCCGACCATGGATCCGTGCGAAGATATACAAAAATAACTTCATGTACGTGTTATAGAAACCTAGATCTACATTAGATCTACATGATGAGATCGTTACCCTCGTAGCAACGCCCTTCACTTATCCCGCTCGTCCAAACGCTTTGCCGGATCTCGAAGAGTGTCAAGTGTACACTCCTCTACAAGTATCCACACGGACAAATGGTGGAGAAGACACCTTAGAGTGTGCTAGCACCCTTGAGGAATCTCAGCAAGAAGAGGATGAGGGAGAGAGCTTGAGAGGAGCAAGGAAGAAGAAGATTAAGTTACAAACAATTAACTTCCCACACTCATACAAAAGTGGCCGACCACTTTGTTTTGGGGGGTTACATGCATGCATGTAACTCCAAGAGCCAATGGCTCTTGGTCTCCCTCATGAGGTGGCACCACATGATAAGTCCATGATGATGTGGAACATCATCATTGGCCGGCCCCCATGCCAAGTCACCATGACATGGCAATTGGTCAAGTCAAAATTGACCATTCATCTTCCCTCTCAAGTCAAGTCAAACTTGACCTATTATCTCCCATGGTTGATCAAATCTAACCACTTGATTCAAGTCAATTTGATTTAATGAATCTCTATTCATTAATTTAAATTGACTCAATGAATCAAATCTAAATTAGACTCATTCAACACTTGAATCAAATTGAGTCTAACTCAATTAGTCTAATTTGAATTACTCTTAATCCAATTTAGTTCATCCCATGAACCTAATCCTCATGGTTCATCATATGAACCTAATCTCCATCTAATTGCCCTTTGTGTGTGACCCTATAGGTTCTTGTAACGTTGGCAATGCTCCTAAACCGATTTAGGAACATAAGCAATGAGCGGTATCTAGCAACACATCATTTCTACCCAAGTTACAAGAATGTTGAGATCCAACATTACCTTTGTGACTACTAATTGTGACTCTCACAATATGTGACAATGTCCCTCTATCCTTGACATCTAGATTGACCAATTGAGGCATAGACCGGGTCATCCTTGGTACAATCTATATCTTGAACTCCAAGTAGACTCACTCTAATCAAATGAGCTCAATATCTCATATTGACCCATTTGGGTATGGCCATGCACTTCGTGGCCTCACTCTATCAAGAATAATGATGTCACTCCCGTCATATAGGAGGGATAGATCCCATCTACATTACTCACATTCCTCCGCATAATTTGTTACATACCCAGTAATCACCTTTATAGTCCACCCATTTATGAGTGACGTTTGACGAAGCCAAAGTATGCAACTCCTTATGTAGGGAACCATGGTGACTTCAGGTCTAAGGACTAATAGTCATACTAATAGCCACATGAGAAAGTATATGACACTCATATAACGATTCATGATACTTTCTCATGGCGGGTCATTCAGTATACATTCTCCAATGCATACCCATGTGTCAACTTGATATCTCATATCCATGACTTGTGAGATCAAGTCATCGTGTTGACCTACATGCTAGTCTCTACGAATTAACATTGCCCCTGATTGTTAATACTTGACTAGGAATGATTAAGAGTAGTGTTCTCTATATCATCTGATTTTCGATTCAACCAATCGATTGATATAGATAAGAACCTTCTACTCAAGGACGTTATTATACTTAGTTATTTAGCATCAATACAAGTAAATATAATAACCATGCCTTTATAAATAGGAATATAATAAAATAAAGTCCATACAACAATCATCACATGCTTGACTCTAGGTCTTTCACTAACAACCAAGTCGTCAGCATGCATGTAAATGAAATGAATGCACGACAGTATATACATATGTCCACAACACACTCTCTATTTTATAGAGAGGCATATACAGCTGACAACAACCAAGCTAGAACCTCCAGTCCGTAGCGACGCTCTATCGACAAATCACACGTCCATAAAAGACTACATGATTCATAGTAGATATATAAACAATATCAGGATATAATATGAAAACTCAACTTTACTGCTAGAACATCACCCACCCCCGGATGATTAATCTAAATTGCACAATTCAGCTTTTACAATTGAATTTAGTTACGTACACATAGGTAAACCACTACAGGTCTACTTACCATAACATCTATAATTCATAACAAAAATGAATGAATAGATAACAACAATGACCAAGTATTTAAGTGCAAAGACAAATATCAAGCATCAGAAAAACTAGAGTGGAGTTAAGGATAAAGTGAAAACAATATGAAGTCATATACTTCACGGTTTAGCTACTACCTGACCAGAGTAGGAAATATTACCCACCTATTATAAAGCTTGAAATAATGAAATCTTCACGCTCGTGGACCTGCCTCGTATCCACATCCTACAAATATCATCAATTACAATTAAATTCAAGCACACGACAAATATACAAATCCACTACTATATCGTTCCTATATTCACATCCCTTTATCAAATACGAATTAGAAACCCCCGATCATCAAGCGTAACCCTTTTGCAACGTCCAACTAGGTTTAAATCATTAAACCTCTTAAGTATACTCCACCCAAATCACTTAAACGTACGAACTCACATCCACAACCATCACATATTTATCCACAGGCCCATTTGTAGTCGAGATCAGAGCATCACATAGCTTGATCAACAACCGATATTTCACACTAATTTAGGGACCTGACCAACCTTGGATGAACACATAGCACACCTAAGTTTTCTTCACTCAACCATAGCTCAAATTCCCGAATTCGACCTCAATTCAACTTAACTTACCATCCACAACTCCCTTCACCGGAACTGAGCTTTCCCCAGCTAGTTTGTAGCCCACACTCAGAACACACACAACCCTACACAGCCTTCAAAACCACAACAACTCACACTCACAGTGTCATTCACAACCCCTTTCACCACCATGATAAAACCATTCCTAGAGCATCACAAATAGGTTTTCAATCACACCATACATGTAGCATAAAGCTAACTGAACTCACCCTTCAATCCCTCAATCACCAAACAGCTTAGATCCATTCCCACATCTTCAAGAATCGGCGATAACCTGCTGCCCAAAAATAGAACATCTTAGTCATAGTTGTGAACCAAGGCATCTCAACACCACTTCACAAATTGGATGATCTTATTGAGGAATTTATCTCCCAAAAATAAAGCTACGATGATGGCATACTCACCCTTGCCAAACACAACTGTTGACTCGTTCACTGGAACCTCGTGTTTCGACTGAGAAGAGGGGAATTTGTTGGCACTCTTCCCAAAAATCTAGAGATCCTTCTGTTGGATCGAAGCGGTGTTGGTGATCGTTTGGAAGCTAGAGGAGGGTGAATAGTGCATTTTCGTTTCTACAAGAATGATTAGCGGAAGCAAACAACGATAATATAAGTAAAAACAAAAGAACAATGCTAACAAGGCCTTTACGTGGTTCAGAGATAACGCTCCTACTCCACGGCGATCCTTAAGGTGGATCAACCCAAGCAATTCCACTAAGAAGCTTTCCTTTACAACAAAACCTCCTCTTCTTTACAAAGAATGAAACTTGAGCTTAGAGAGAGGAGGAGAGGATTTAAGATCACTTAGAAAGCTTGAAAAACTTGTGGGAGATTAGGAGAAAGATTAAAATATAAACATTAGCCTCTTCTTGCTCCCCTTGGCCTCTTTTTATAGGAAAGAGCCTCTTTTTCCCGTTGGAGGTCTATCAGTCGACTGATGACTTACATCAGTCGACTGCCGTCGATTCTAACGGCTTCTGAATAGCTGGATTCGCGGGATTTGCCATCATCATCGCCAACAGGAAGACTATCAGTCGACTGCCAAAAGTGGCAGTGATTCGAATCGCTCGTAGCCGATCGCTAGTTGGCTACGGACCTTCGATTCGTGGCGATCGCCGGCTTGTATCGGTAGTCGATGCGAGGTCGACTCTCACCAGTTCGACTGGGATAACCCCTAGTCGACTGCTAACAACCCTCCAACCTCTAATGCTGCATTTTAAATGCCAGTTCGACCGACACCATGTTCCAGTCGACTGGCACACCCCAAGTATGACTAATTCATACTTGAAAACATACCATAAGCCTAGACTTAACCTTCTAGCTTCTCCATCAGCCTTGCGCTTCTAGGATTTCTCTGAGTCAACGACTCCATCCATGCGCTTGCCTTCAAAAGCTTCCTTCGGTTTCGTCATGCTTTGGGTTTCTTCTTTGCCAAAGTACACTTGGAATTTACGCCGCCAAGACTACATGCTTGGACTTATGCCACCAAGACTTTCCTTTGGTCTTTCTTTGCCAAGGACTGCTTGGACTTTACGCCGCCAAGACTACATGCTTGGACTTACACCGCCAAGACCTTTCCTTTGACTTCTCTTTGCCAAGATCACACTTGGACTTGTCTTTTACCAAGTCCACATACTTGGATTTTCCTGTCACTTAAACATGTTCACAATTAGATCACAAAACATTGCCTAACTTAGATGATTATCCAAACATCAAAATATATAAATGCTTCGGGCATTGTTGCACCAACAATCTCCCCCTTTTTGATGTTTGGCAATCATTTAAGTTAGGTCTTTAACACATGCATATAAAATATTTCAATATGAATTCTAACTTAAATATCCCTTCTCCCCCTTTGACATACAACAAAAAGAGAAGAGTTTATCCAATAAGTGCAGGAAAGAATTATAATTGACATTGCTTGAACAAAGGTATAAAATTGATATGAAGCTCCCCCTTAATCCAAGACATGTTTCATGATGTGAAAATAACATGTGAAGAAAAGCATAAACAATAGAATAGGCAAATATGTCCTAGCTTTGCACCAACACTTATAGAATTAAGGGATGTATCTCCCCCTAAACCAGTGCATCAAGAAGATCCTTCTTTCCATACAAGTTATCATGTATATACTGTGGAAATCATATAATGTCCAAAATTGGACCTTTTAACAGATGAAAAACCATTTTCTATTCCAAAACAGTGTCACCGGTTCGACTGGAATCGTCATCAGTCAACTGCTGGCCTTGGCAGTCGACTGATATCAGACAAATCTGAAATTTGAATTTTTCAGTCAAGGTTTAAAAATGTGTAGAAAATTCCGTGGATGTCCAAAAATCACGAAACTCGTCATTAACATTTCATTCGACTACTATAACATATAAAAAATATTAGACGAAAAACATGCCCATCAGATTAACGGATTGATACGATATTCAAAATGATACAAAATATGAAGCAAAATTGGAATTGTATCGTATCAATATTCATAACTTAGTACTATCTGCTCAATCTCTAAACTTGAAAATAACAAATTGTAGGCACTAATAGAAATGAACTAAACAAAACACAACTTCATTTCATTAATCAAAAATCATTACACAAGTAGGAGTTTGTGCCGTACATACGGCCAAAAAGAAAATAACAAAAACAATCTAGCTAAAGAGCGTCGTCATCCGCATCCATCGGTGCCGATGACGAACCATTGTGAGGAGGTGGGTGTCCGGGTGCAGGAGGGCGGAGAATCGCCAAAATGTCCTGCTCTGCCGATGCATCCCACTCACGAGGGAGAGGAGCTCCTGCTGCCCCAAGCACAGCTCCTCAAGATGTGTATCTACCCGCTCTGCAAAAGCATTGAAGCGGGCAATGAAAGATGAGTCTGGCAGAACAGCATCGCCTGCAACAGTCCCCTCTACATCGGCTCCCTCAGCAACACCCTCAGCATCTCCTTCCGCAGCGGCATCCTCTGGTGCCGGAGTGCCACCTGCTGGCCGTCGTGCAGGGTCCCAGAAAATGGACCCTTTGTCGGCCTTCAAGCCCGCCAAGGAGAAGCTCCGACGAGTCATCTGGTCATATTTTCTATTCATGATTTTAATGACCCCTATGTTGACATCAATGCCTACGGAGCTAAGCCACTGAGTAAGGACATTTCCAAAAGGCATATGAACTTTTCCATTGTTTGGCTTAATGAAATGAGTGATGCAATGGAAGGTGTTGAGACCAATATCCATGTCTAAGTATTGATGAAGGATATGCATGAGAAGGAAGTGTGTAGGTCGAACTAAGGCCAACCCACGGGTAACTATAGGAAGAAGACAATGAGCAATGACCTTATAAAGGACATTGTCAGAAGCAGAAAGCTCTTGTGATTGAAAGAGATTGGTGTTCAAAGGACGAGGAGAGTTATAGAAAGTAGTGTGAAGTGAATCTAGAGAAATCTCTTCAAAGGGAGGTGGAAGTGGATCACTCCAAGATGGATACAAAATGAAATCATTCTCGGAAGAGAGACATCCGAGAAAATCGGTCCAGATCTGGGGGCTGAAATCCAGATCGCACTGAGCAACGCGAGTTCGATATCTCAGGCCATCTCCAACCGGTCGCAAGTTGTTGAAGAATTCAGAAATAAGAGTGATATTTACATGATGTTCACAAAAGACTAATGATTCAAGTTTGTAGTGTTGGATGATTTGAACAATATCAAAGCAGTAGTCTTTAAGAAAATTTGGGTCCATTGATCGAGGTGGAATGAGTTGGAATTTATTTTTTATTGAAGGCACTTTCAAGTGCGGAGTTTGTAAATCTAGGATCGACAGTGGGTGGAGGGTTTAATGGGCCCGCGTTGGTCGGCGGTACTCAGGCACGCTTAGATGCATAATGCTTAAGTCTAAATGTTCGAAAAAGAGCAATGTAGGTTAAGGATGATGCATGCACAAAGACAACAAAACAAACACCGATTAGTGAAACAAAATTATAGGAACAAACAAACTGTGAGCAGGGATGAGGGTTTACCTAGGCGGCATGGTGAAAGATCAAAGAACAGTGACGAACGCGAGTGTCCACGAAACCCTAGCCGAGCGAGCGGTCTACGGTGGAGACTAGGGCGTGAACAGGGTGAGAAGAGGAGGTCCTCGAGTCGGAGAACACTCCAAATGGGAGCACCGGTCGGTGAAGTCGCTGGAAAACAAGGGAGAACGGCTAAAAGGTGCGGTGGAAGTTCGTCGGAAGAGGAAGAGGGGAGAAAATTGGGATGTTTTGGCGAGTCAAACCGGTGGAGAACCCTAAAAACTGCGACATCAGTCGACTACCGTTAGTCAGTAGTCTAACTGATGAAGATCGCCGCTTTGTCGTTAGTCGTGATCTAGCGATTTAAGATCGGCGGGCGATCTGGCGCTATACGTGCGTGGCGATCGGCGACCATAAATGGCAGTCAAACTGATAGCGAACCGGGTAAGCCCGGTTCGATATCGTTGTATCAGTCGAACTGGCGATAAGCGCCAGTCGACTGATATCAGTCTGATAGCCTTTTTGGCCAGATTAAAAAATTCATAATTAATTCAATAAGGATCAAAAATTACGAAATTTTGTGGTTAATATTGTTAGATCATTTACTATCAAGGAAAAATTATTTTAAAAATATATCACCTCTAGATTTTGATATTGACACAATCTTGAGATTTTGCAAAAGTTATGATATTTTTGCAAACTTTGTATCACTTTGGCTTATCAATAGAAAATTGTTTCTCAAGGTTTGATAGACATAGTTTAAGTTTTATTTTATTTGACATTTCCAATCATATTCTTGTAGCTATATGCACATTAATTGTACATAGACCTTCTCAATGATGGGTCCAATGAAGGATTAATGTCTTTAGATGGCACTTTGGCTCATGGTAATACATCATAACAAGCATGATGAACCAAGTGTATCTTCCTAACATCTCACATGATTTCTAGGTGGCTAAATACACAAATCATGGTTTCTTAGGTCTATTGTGAGATGGTTAGAGGTATAAAACCTAGATTTTTTATGGGATCATACAAACCTACACTTCTATTCTACAAAGCACATTCCAAGTTCTCTCCTAAGTGATGAAAATTCTATTTCGGGGAGAGGCTTGGTAAAGATGTCGGCTAGGTTGGACTTAGATTCAATGTAATTAAGCTTAATGTCCCCCTTTGCCACATGATCTCTAATGAAGTGATGTTTCACTTCAATGTGCTTAGTCCTAGAGTGATGCACCAGATTTTTGGTCAAGTTTATGGTGCTCACATTGTCGCAAAATACTTTTATGTTGGAGTAAGATAGCTCATAGTCCTCTAAAGTATGTTTCATCCATAGAAGTTGAGCTACACAACCACCTATAGCCACATATTCGGCTTCGGTGGTGGATAGGGCAACACAAGGTTGCTTCCTACTAATCCAACTAACTAGGGAGGACCCAAGGAATTGACATCCACCACTAGTACTCTTCCGATCCAATTTGCAACCGGCATAATCGGAATCGGTGTACCCAACCAAATCAAAAGACCTAGTCCTAGGGTACCATAGTCCTACATTTAGTGTGCCTTTAATATATCTTAAGATTCTCTTAACGACAACTAAATGAGATTCTTTTGCACATGATTGGTACCTAGCACACATACCAACCGCAAATAATATATCGGGTCTACTAGCGGTTAAGTACAAAAGACTACCAATCATGCTCCTATAAAGTGTAAGATCAATTTGTTTTCCTTCATTATCACTATCTATTTTAGTATTGGTTGCCATTGGAGTTGAAACTACCATAGCATTTTCCAAACCAAATTTCTTAATCATTTCCTTAGCATATTTGGTTTGATAAATATAAATACCTTCACTAGTTTGTTTGACTTGTAATCCAAGGAAGAAATTTAATTCCCCAACTAGACTCATTTCAAACTCGTTTTTCATATTTTTAATAAAGTCTTGGAGAAGTTCATCATTTTTTGACCCAAAGATAATGTCATCAACATATACTTGGGCTACAAAGATGTCTGTTGATGTTGACTTTATAAATAGAGTTTGATCTATACTACCCCTCTTAAAGTCCTTAGAGATTAAGAAAGATGATAATCTTTCATACCAAGCCCGGGGAGCTTGTTTCAAACCGTACAAAGCTTTCCTAAGCTTGTATACATGGTTTGGATAGTCCATATTCTCAAACCCGGGAGGTTGTTCTACATATACCTCTTCCTTAATAAACCCATTTAGGAATGCCGATTTAACATCCATTTGATGGAGTTTGAAACCCATATAGGAGGAATACCCTAATAGTATTCTAATAGACTCTAATCTAGCAACCGGGGCATATGTTTCATCATAGTCAAGTCCTTCAACTTGATTAAAGCCCCTTGCAACTAATCTTGCCTTATTCCTAGTAATATTCCCTTGGTTATCTAGTTTATTCCTAAAGACCCATCTTGTAGTAATGATGGTGTTTTTATTAGGTCTAGGAACTAACTCCCATACTTGACTCCTTTCAAATTGAGCCAATTCATCTTGCATTGCTAAGATCCAATCCGGATCAAGTAATGCATCTTTGATTGTTTTAGGCTCAATTTGAGAAATTAGAGCTATATGACTAGTGGGATCCCTATGAAATGACCTAGTCCTAACACCTTGAGATAATTCACCCACAATTTGATCTAAGGGGTGACTTTGATGAACTCTTATGGTTCTAGGAGGTGTATTAAGTTGATTTTGATCATGATCAACCTCAATCCTATGCTCATCATCGGAATCATCCCTTACTCCCCCTTGATTCAATCCTCCCCCTTGATCATTACCCCCTAAGGTTAAATCTTGAAATTGTTGGGTAATTTCTTGATTTTCATTATTAATATCATCATCAATAGGGGATTTCCTAGGGTATGTATTAGAAGTTTCATCAAATTGGACATTTGAAGATTCTTCAATCTTTTGAGTCCTTTTATTGTAAACCCTATACCCTACACTAGTGGATGAGTATCCAACTAGAATTCCCTCATCCTCTTTGGACTCAAACTTACCTAGGTTGTCTTTTGTATTTAAAATATAGACTTTACATCCAAAGACCTTAAAATAATGAATTGTTGGAATTGTACCATTCCACAATTCAAATGGAGTTTTTCCTAAAAACCTATGAATCAATACCCTATTTTGGATATAGCAAGCGGTATTAACCGCTTCCGCCCACAAGTAGCTAGGTAAGGAGTATACATTAAGCATTGTCCTAGCCGCTTTCTTGTAGGGCACGATTTTTCCTTTCCACAAACCCATTTTGTTGGAGTGTTCTAGGACAAGAAAACTCATGCTTGTACCCTTGTTCTAAGCAAAAAGTTAAAAAATTAGAATTCTCAAATTCTCCACCATGATCACTACGGATCCAGTTGATTTTGAGTTTTCTTTCATTTTCTACTCTTTTGCTAAATCCTATGATTATTCCTAAGGTTTCATCTTTATTTTTCAAGAAAAATACCCAAGTAAACCTAGAGAAATCATCTACTATTACCAAGCAATATTTACTACCAATCATAGAGGGGGTACTATGGCAATCAAATAAATCCATATGTAAAAGTTCTAAGGGTAAAGCGGTACTAAGTAAATTTTTACCTTTGTGTGATGTTTTTGATTGTTTCCCTTCTTGGCATGCATCACACATCTTGTCCTTGAGAAATTTGACTTTGGGCAACCCTTTGACTAACTTCATTTTTGCTATTTTGGCTATGTTCTTCATGTTTATGTGTCCTAGCCTCCTATGCCAAAGCCAACTTTCTTCCTCTTTTGCAATAAGACACTTAGTGGAAGCATTAGTATCATAGGATAAATCAACATAATATATATTTGATTTCCTAAAACCTACTAACATGCAATCATTTAGAGTTTTGTGTCTTATAAAACATTTTGAGGAATCAAATCTAACATCAAAGTTTGCATCACATAGTTGACTTACACTAAGTAAATTAAATTTCATATTTTTAACTAATAACACTTTATGAATGGCAAGGTTGGGGGATACCTCAATTGTGCCCTTTCCTAGAATCTTAAGTTTGCCGCTATTATCAAATGACACCTTTCCCTTGCTAGTGTGGTTGATAGTGGAGAACTTCCTCTCATCACCGGTCATATGCTTTGAGCACCCACTATCAACTATCCACAAGCTTGGTTCTTCTACCTATATCACATAAAAAATACAATCCTTAGGTACCCAAATCTTAGGACCATTAGCATCAATTATAAATTTCTTAGGTACCCAAGCCTTTCTACCCTTGCTTTTAATTATGGATTTTCTACTAACAAGGGATGTAAATGCTACCTCCTTTTCCTTAGGCCTATATCCTAATCCGGCCTTGTTGTAAATAGCCCTTTGATCCTTAATAATCATGTCTAGGTATTTTCAACCATTGGTAAATTTTTCTAAGCATGCTCTTAATTTATATATTTCTTTTCTTAATTCATCATTTTCATCCCTAAGGGTATATTCATCGTTATCACTAGATAGTTTACCACATGATGAATCTACACTCTTAAG